>JARQOD010000006.1:214237699-214334823 GCA_033576555.1 Oophaga sylvatica | reverse complement strand
TTCTCCCAATGAATTTGCCTCTGTATCATGGGACTTTCTCACAGTGTGAGTGGTGATCTCACCGACGTTACTGCAGTTAATTTGCCCGGCTGGGAACGCAGCCTGAGTGACCGGCAGTAACCTCGATGATGTCACCGCTGGTCACTGATGCTGCGCTCCCAGGAGCTCATTCACCAGTTGTTCTCAGCCTGGACGGTCGCATCTTGCTATTGTCCAGGTTGAAAACTGTTTATCCCCCAGACATGCATTATGGCGTGGGACAGAGTGACGAGCAGGTGAGGGATACTTTTTTTTTTGTTTGTTTTATTACAGGAGATGAGGGATTCAATGGAATGGGTGTTAGGGGAGTATAGCTGGGTTACTTTTAAAGGGAATCTGTCACCCTAAATTGGCGGGATATTTAAATGATGGCAGTCAGGTCAGATGGGCGGTGTTTTGGGTACTTGCCTTAACATGTTGTTCGCCGCTGTCTCCATTATTTCTGGGAATTGTAGTCGTTGCCCTCCATATAACGCGCCTGCACATTGCAATCTTGAATTGCGCACGCGCAGTATGCTTTGCCCGCAGATTGCAATGCACAGGCGCGTTATATGGAGGGCAACGACTACAATTCCTAGAAATAATGGAGACAGCGGCGAACAACATGTTAAGGCAAGTACCCAAAACATCGCCCATCTGACCTGACTGCCATCATTTAAATATCCCGCCAATTTAGGGTGACAGATTCACTTTAAATACAAATGAAATAGTGTTTTATTTCAAATAAAAGACTTTATACTTGCTGTGTCTTTATTTATTTATTTATTTATTTACAAAATAACTATAGGACCAGTAATGGATAAGTGTCTTATAGATGCCCCTCCATTACTAAGTTGTTGGCTTGATGTCACCTGACAATACAAAGGTAACATCAACCCCACTTGTCATCGCCACAGGGCAAGTGGAAAGAGCCATGCAAAGTGCCAGAATTGGTGCATCAAATAGATGTGCCTTTTTTGGGCGTCTGCGGGCTGCTAGTTTTAGGCTGGGGGGGTCAATATCCATGGCCCCTTACTAGCCAGAGAATACCAGCCCACAGCTGTCTGCTTTAGCAAGACTGGTTGTCAAAATGGGGGTTACCACACTCCATTTTTTAAATAATTTTTAAAAATATGGCGTGGTGACCTCTCTTCTTGATAACCAGCCTTGCTGAAGCTGACACCTGGGGGTTGCAGCTAGAAATGAGTGAACATCGTCGGATCCCTCCTTAATCGGCAAGCTATAGAGCTTACCAAAGAAGCTGCATCGGGAACCCGGATACCTGGAGCGTTCCCGATCAGCTGTTAGGCGCCGCAGCTGCATGTGTCGCATCTGTGTGACAGTCACAACACACAGGCTCTCCATATGTTGAGACTGTTGCACAGCCGCGGCACATGCAGCTGCGGCGCCGAACAGCTGATCATCGGGAACGCTCCAGGTATATGCAGCTTCTTCGGTAAGCGCTATAGCTTGCTGAATAAGGAGGGAGCCGACGATGTAGGATTATCTCTAGTTGCAACCCCCAGCTGTGAGTTTTGCCTGGCTGGTTATCAAAAATACAGGGGAAACCCATGCTGGTTTTTTTTTTCTATTCATTTACAGGCCAGGTGTCTACCGATGAATACTCCCATCATCTGCTTCCGCTCTCACTGTTAGCGGCAGTAGTCCCATCAACTGACACCGGTGACCGTAGGTAAACTGTATACCTCCAATCACAGCTGCGGACTCATGCTGTCTTTTGACAGTATGGGAACCGTGGCTGTCTGACCGGCGGTGATTTTACCACCGATCAGAAACAGTGTTTGTGCCGCGCCGTCATGCACATGACAGCGTTTCATACACTGGATGTTTAGGTCCCCCATTCAAGTAAATGGGATCTGAGTACTGTTCTGGTCCTCGAACCCAAACTTTTTGTAATTGTTTGGCCGGGCCCGAACATCCAGGTGTTTACCCATCTCTACTGTCAGGTGAACAATCCGCCCACTAGCATCTCTCCCAACTCCTCGATATACAGGAATGCTAGACTCTCCAGACAATGGCTTATCTCACAGAGAACAAAAGGATCGGCAATATCATATTGGGTTGGGGCCCCCCACACACATACAGGTCCTTCTCAAAAAATTAGCATATAGTGCTAAATTTCATTATTTTCCATAATGTAATGATTACAATTAAACTTTCATATATTTTAGATTCATTACACACCAACTGAAATTTGTCAGGTCTTTTATTGTTTTAATACTGATGATTTTGGCATACAACTCCTGATAACCCAAAAAACCTGTCTCAAAAAATTAGCATATCAAGAAAAGGTTCTCTAAACGACCTATTACCCTAATCTTCTGAATCAACTAATCAACTCTAAACACATGCAGAAGATTCCTGAGGCTTTTAAAAACTCCCTGCCTGGTTCATTACTCAAAACCCCCATCATGGGTAAGACTAGCGACCTGACTGATGTCAAGAAGGCCATCATTGACACCCTCAAGCAAGAGGGTAAGACCCAGAAAGAAATTTCTCAACAAATAGGCTGTTCCCAGAGTGCTGTATCAAGGCACCTCAATGGGAAGTCTGTTGGAAGGAAACAATGTGGCAGAAAACGCTGTACAACGAGAAGAGGTGACCGGACCCTGAGGAAGATTGTGGAGAAGGACCGATTCCAGACCTTGGGGGACCTGAGGAAGCAGTGGACTGAGTCTGGTGTAGAAACATCCAGAGCCACCGTGCACAGGCGTGTGCAGGAAATGGGCTACAGGTGCCGCATTCCCCAGGTAAAGCCACTTTTGAACCATAAACAGCGGCAGAAGCGCCTGACCTGGGCTACAGAGAAGCAGCACTGGACTGTTGCTAAGTGGTCCCAAGTACTTTTTTCTGATGAAAGCAAATTTTGCATGTCATTCGGAAATCAAGGTGCCAGAGTCTGGAGGAAGACTGGGGAGAAGGAAATGCCAAAATGCCTGAAGTCCAGTGTCAAGTACCCACAGTCAGTGATGGTGTGGGGTGCCATGTCAGCTGCTGGTGTTGGTCCACTGTGTTTCATCAAGGGCAGGGTCAATGCAGCTAGCTATCAGGAGATTTTGGAGCACTTCATGCTTCCATCGGCTGAAATGCTTTATGGAGATGAAGATTTCATTTTTCAGCACGACCTGGCACCTGCTCACAGTGCTAAAACCACTGGTAAATGGTTTACTGACCATGGTATTACTGTGCTCAATTGGCCTGCCAACTCTCCTGACCTGAACCCCATAGAGAATCTGTGGGATATTGTGAAGAGAAAGTTGAGAGACGCAAGACCCAACACTCTGGATGAGCTTAAGGCCGCTATCGAAGCATCCTGGGCCTCCATAACACCTCAGCAGTGTCACAGGCTGATTGCCTCCATGCCACGCCGCATTGAAGCAGTCATTTCTGCAAAAGGATTCCCGACCAAGTATTGAGTGCATAACTGAACTTTATTATTTGAGGGTTTTTTTGTTTGTTTTTAAAAAACACTTTTATTTTATTGGATGGTTGAAATATGTTAATTTTTTTGAGACAGGTTTTTTGGGTTATCAGGAGTTGTATGCCAAAATCATCAGTATTAAAACAATAAAAGACCTGACAAATTTCAGTTGGTGTGTAATGAATCTAAAATATATGAAAGTTTAATTGTAATCATTACATTATGGAAAATAATGAAATTTAGCACTATATGCTAATTTTTTGAGAAGGACCTGTATTTGGGACCAAGCCAGCCGATGTTAGTCTGTGTATGAGGGCCTTTATGTTGCAGGCTGATTTCCCCACTTCACATTTTGCACACTCTTAAGCATTAAAGGTCCATAACCTCTTTTGCCTTCTTAATAAAATAGCTTGCTCCTTTTGGTACTGCTTGTAAATCTGTACTCTTCCGTCATCGGTAGCATTTGCTAGTAGTGTGAGCACAATCTATTCAGCTTTATATAGCCTCAATGCTTTAAGTCACCATTGGTAATGTTAAATCTACAGAATTTTAGCTATCTTCCTTTAACTTTAATATTTTGGGTTTTAATTAGAAGACTCAACTGTCTTGAACTGTCCATATGCATTCATTGATATGAAGGTAAAGCTTTGTAAATAATTATTACGAAAATTATTGCAAAAGCGTGTACTAAGACGACCAACAGGAGATCTATTTTATATGAAAAAATACCTAAGACAGACACAAGGATGTTAATTTATCTATAATTTTAACTGAAGAATGTTAATTTTAACTTTTGATTTTCTAGAATAATAGTTCAGGCAACCAGACTTCAACACTTCAGGCAGATTCAAACCAAGATCCAGACCCAACTGTGAAACCCAAATTCAAATGCAAGGTAAGTTTTTGTGGTTGCTTTTATATTGTCTATTCTCCGGGTTCACCAGAAATGAGAAAGCTTTTACTGTTATTGCAGTACACTTATATGCACAATCCAGGGATAGTTGTCTAATGGTTTTGTTATAATTATAGGATTTTAACCAGATAACTACCAAACATAAATTTACCGCGCTTGGTACTGGGCTTTAACCTCTAAACCATTGTAAATTTTCAGTATGAGGTTAAAGGGGTTTTCCTATCTCCATGAGCCTATTCCAATATGTAGTAGGTGTAATAATAATATTAGCACTTACCTAAATTCTGCCTAAAGGAAGTTATACTGCCCGACTACTGTGGAACACTTCTTTCCTAATTATTGTGCCGTTTAAACTGGCTGCTGGTTAGCTGCTGAATGAGCAAAATGGTTGTCAGATGAAATAATCATTTGATTTCCACACAAAAAGATAATCTTGCTCAGCAGCACATCGCATGTGCATACAGGACATGTACTGCCGATAACAATGGCAGCTTGGGCGCATATAGCCATCTAATACTGGTTGTTCTCCGTGCATCTGATCCTTTGTAAACTGGCTATTAAATAATTATCGATTAGGGAACAAATAGCTGATCGGGGGATGTCAGCCAAACCCGCCGATATCAGCTTATTCAATCCACTGTCTGTGTATGGGAGCCCCGGACAATTTATTGTCGTGGTGGTGTGGTTGGAATATCGATCTGGCTAATTAAATTCCAGGCTGCTAATTTTACTTTCTCCCGTAGATTAGCTGCTGCCAGATATGTCAGTCACCAGCTTTCTCATAGAGAATACAGAAACGCTTGGCCGAACAATCGTTCCTGTGTATGGAAGAGCCTGCCAAGATGGCTTCTGGCCAAATAATTTTTTTTGTATGAAGATCTTTAGTGTCACGCGTTGGTTAGACCCCTAGATTAGATCTCAGTTTAGGGATGAATAGTGTGTGTACTCAGTCACAGGTTTGTTATGATTCTTGTAGACAAATATAATGATGCCTGAAGTTATCTTCAAGATAAATGCTGCAGTGCATTAGTTACAACTCTTTAGCTCTGTTCAATGAATTTTATTTGTGCAAAATTAATTAGTTTTTTTTTTTAAACTAATAAAACCATAAACTTTTTGTATTTAAACTCCTCAGGACTGCGACTTCCATTGTAGTTCTTTACAGAACTTTAGAATACATTTGCAAATGGCACATCAAACGACAAATGAAACCATTGAGGTACAGAATTTTCTATTTAATTTTTAGTTTGTTTTCAGATTAAATATTTATTCCTGTCTTTTCTTTGTGTGTAAGAAATTCTGTTTTCACCTCCTCTTGTTTTAAGAACTATTACTACTGTTTATTATTGAAAAGAATATCTGGAATTGGGGGTTGCAATAGAAATAATGCCTGTAAAGCCATGTTTTTGGCTTTATAGTCTGCCTCATGTGTATAGCTATACGCAAGACTTAGTGCCTCTATGCTTGGGGAGCGTGAGCAGTTTTACAAGCAGACTAAATGTCAAGATTCCTGTGCTCCAATATTTAGTAGCCTCAGTGCTACCAGGTGTTGGTGACCCACAGAAGATGTGTTAGTAGGTCACTAGTCTGCATTACTGCTGCTGTCACAGTGGACGGCTCAAATACCGATGGAGCAGCATTTAGTGTGGTGAGAGGATGGACGGGAATGGTATTTGGTGGGGTGAGAGAGGATGAGACCTGCACACTGATTTATTGCCCACACTCCCGGACACTAGGTGAGGAGAGTGGATGATTGCTCCATTGTTCTCCTCCCTTAGCCATTGGCCAAGGAGGTGACAGGCTAGGAGCGAAGTACAGAAGAAGGTGGCTGTGACAGTGTGGTGTGCACAGAACAGTAACGGTACTATCTGTGTACTATCTGCTCTGTGTAGGATAAGGGTTTTATATTTTAATATATTACTATCTGAAGAGCCCGGCGTCGACCGGGCATAGTAACTAACTCAGAGCATGTATTGGATTAGTGACGGGTTTCTCAGCTCTCACACGGAGGTGCCCGCTGGCCCCATTTCTGGCTGTCACTTGTTACATGGGGCCGGTGTGTGCCCTGACTTGTCCACCGCTTGACCGCTGCAGGTGTAGAGCAGTGGAGATCAGCATCCGCACTGGGAGCCGCTGATGCATCCGTCATGTAATTTTAGCCCCCACTACATCACATCTGGGGGCAGCGCTGCCCGGGCACCACGGCAGCTGTGACGTGGGGTGAGCTGAGTGGCCGGTCCAGCACAGGCAGTACAGCGGCAGGCCCTGCCGTGTCTCCTGCTGGATCATGCCTCGCAGTCTGGCCTGACAGTCCCCGGGTCTGCTGCTCAGAATGAGGAGGGAGGACAACATGGAGCAGCTCTCCTCCCCCTCCCTGGTGTGCAGTGACACAGGCTCTGTGCACAGTCAGGACCACAGGCTGCGCCGCACGGGCCATGTGGACGGGGCTTTGTGGGTGGGGCTATGTGGAGTGGGTGGGGCTTGATACACACTCACTCAGCTTTATATAGATAGATATACTGCCCTGTTAGTTTTCTATAAGCCAGCCACAATGCACACAAAAAGGGTATTATTTTGTAGAGGGCAGAAATTGAGATATTACTGTGCTGCAGCTGAAGTGAGGCACTATTACAGTCTAAGCCACATTATTTAAAGGGGGCATAAAGGTGGTCATTACTGTGTGGTAAACTGCTGCTGAGGTAGAAACTGTCTTATTTAGCCAGGAATGTGGTTAGTGCTTACACCTGACAAAGCACAGTTTAGGGGGCTTAACATTAGACTAATGATATTGGTGAATATGGCTGATTGTGTATGGGGCCTCAGTACAACTAATTGTCGGGGAAGATGTCGATTGGACATGTCCAATTTCGGATTGCCGATTCCCTTTGTTCTCTTGGCGATAAGCTACAGCCAGACATGTCTGGCAACGGCTCTCTCATTGAGAACACAGGAGCACTCGGCCAGACGAGTGCTTCTATGTATTGAGAGCCAGCCAAAATGGCTTCTGGCCGAACCATCGTTCGGCAAACAGGATCCAGAAAGTGAGTGGCTGGCTTTACACAGTAAGGTTTCAGGATTATTAGCCTGTGGTCTTCCACAATACCTTTTTCAAATTAGGTTTGGATTTGAAGGGCTCATCCGCAGACTGGCATATTAGTGTGCCAAAGCGATAACTCATTTACATTACAGGGTTTGCTCTGGACAACCTTTTTTCAGTGCATTAATCACTAGACAATGAGTTGACCACTGCATGTGGCAAGTTTATTCTTCTCTACAAAAGTATATTCCTAAAGGATCTTTCCTGGGCTTCCTTATAAAATTAGCTTACAAGATTTCAGCTTTTATGCAATGAAGCATGTCATTGTATGTGAATAAGCTGACGATCTGCAGAATCAAGACTCGATGCAGTACTGTTTGTCTACCGAATGCTTCCTGTCTTTGTACAAGATCTCTTTGCCACGTCTGTGGCTTCTACATCATCTGTCCACCTCTTTCTGCTTTCAAAACGTCGCTGATTACTGGTGAGTGGTACTGATACTGTATGGTGGAAACTATGGAAAAATGAGCAGGGGCTCATGAACGTCAGGAAAGATTTCCTTCTCAAATTACAGTTCTGGACAGTGAAAAATTTTGGTGAGTATAATACAGACCCCTTCATGATAAAAAGTTAATTCTTTCACGGAAAAACAGATACAAGTAGTTGGGAGGTCAACTTTTTTAACCATCTTCATTTTCTCCTGAGAAATCCCATAAAGTGATGAAATACATTCTCCAAAGCATAACTGCAAATGGATTTGGCCAATTGAACAAAACCTAATAGTATATCAGTCCCCAAGGAAATACAAAAAGCATAGCACTGTTTGTATAATAGCTATGGAACCCAGTAAATTTAACATTTTTGTTATGTGAGAAGACAGTCTCCTCTTTTTTAGTAATAGTAGGATCCTCCGTTCCTGAAACTGTGTACTGAAGATGGGACGGGACCTCTCTCCTGTGCCTGTTGTCAGCACTTCTGTCTCATCCGGGGTTCCCTCCTTTTTTGTGATGCGAAACAGTGCTTTTCTTAGATGTGAGCAGCAGGTCCCCTCCAGAGGTGACTTTCCCCATATCCTATACAGTGTGTCCGTAAAGTCATGGTGCACTTTTGACCAGTCACTGGAAAGCAACAAAAGACAAAAGAAATGTGAAAACTGCTCCAAATAAAAGAAAAACTCTCCCAGTTTCATACCTATTCAGTGCAGTTCGATGTGGGCTCCATTTGTTGGCCTACACACATCCAAACTATAGTGAAGTTTTTGTCGCACACTGGTAAGGACGTCTGGTGTAACAGAGTGAATAACGTCTGTGATTCTTTGTTTTAAGTGATTAATGTCGTTGATGCGTTCAGTGTACACATGCTGCTTCACATAACCCCAAAAGTAATAGTCTAAGGGCGTCCGATCCGGGGATCGTGGTGGCCATGGCTTGACAGAACCCCTGCCTATCCAACGCCGGGGAATGTTCTATCCAGAAACTCAAGAACAATGGTGGCGTAGTGTGGAAGAGCGCTGTCCTGTTGAAAGATGACACCTTCTGGAAATTGTGGCACTGCATACAATTACAACATATCAAGATACGTGTTTGCCGTCACAGACTGCTCCGTGAAGCAAAATGGGCCTATCACCTTATGATGCATCAGGCCACACCACACGTTCACTTTAGGGGTGTTATGTTCGTACTCAACGTAGGCATGAGGATGTTCAGCAGCCCATATTCAGACGTTATGGCGATGAACATGTCCACAGATATGGAAGGTCGCCTCATCGCTTAACACAATCTTCTGCAAAAATCTTGCATTATTGTCGATCTCATGAAGCATATCTGTAGCAAACGCGCATCATGTGGGTCTATCCGCCTGTTTGATAGCGTGCAACAGCCGCAATTTGTACCCCATAAAGCAGACGTTTCTATAACACCTTATGAACTGTAGTCTTGCTTAGGTGTAATTGTCGAGCGCACACACAGGTTTTTTAGGGCTCCTTAGGTAGCTATCCCATATAGCCTCTACAGACTCGTCACTGATTGATGGCCTACCAGAACGGGGTTTCTCCACCAAACTGCCGGTTTCCTTCAACTGCTTATCCCACCGAGTAATGTTATTCCTATGTGGTGGCGCTTCGTTATAATCGTGCCGATAATCACGTAGCACTTTGGTCATGGAGTCGAATTTAGCGAGCCATAGAACACACTGAACTTTCCTCTGTACTGGCCACATTTTGACTGGCATGGGCTGCTCTGCTGTATACATGGTGTTACATCATCATGTGCACATGCTGCCACATCATCCTACAGAAACAGAGTGTGTTTTCCTTTTGTTTGGTGCAGATTTCACATTTCTGTCGTCTTTTGTTGCTTTCCTGTGACTAGTCAAAAGTGCACCATGACTTTACGAACACACTGTATTTGTATTCAGCCTGGATTGAGCGGAGTATGAATAGAACATAGCGACACACATCTACTGAAGGGAAAAAAGGGACTTGGGGAACAGCTTAAGGCTTGAAAGATGCATAATTGGGTAATATATTTAAAAGTAGTTTAAAATAGTTTTATTGAATAAAAATCAAAATGACAGTTACTCTTTAATTACATTATCAGCCTTTGCAAAATTATGAAACTGCAATATACTCAATTTCGTTATTTTGCTTTCTTCCATGCTGAAACTGCTGTCAACTGCTTTGTTCATGCACTTAGAGTAGCTGATTTGAATTGCAGCTGTAACAAAACTTTGTACTACAATGTGAGTTTCTGCTTCCGTACCCCATGCTCAGAGAGGGGGGATGTTTTTAAATAGTGTCTGTGCATGGAGGAAGGGAGCTGAGAATCCCACACTGGTGTATGCATTTTTACTACAGCTGCAGTACAAATCCACCATTCTGCGTGCATGAGTAATTTAGAAACACTTTTGGCATGTAGTTTGAGAGAAGAGGAAAACTAAGGTAATTAATTCCATTGGAAAGATTCATAACTTTTTAAAGACTAATCAATACAGACAGTCCCTTGGTTATGAATCAGATGCTTACTGTAAATTAGTTCATAACCAGAATGTTTGCAATTTTAAACTAGGCCCTTAAAGAAAAGTTATCGCTTGACCGCTGTAGCCGACCTACCACTCTACCCAGAAATTGGTCCTCTTTCCATTGTCAAACGCCGCGTCTCCGACCTCCTCACTATAGACCAGACCTTATGTCTAGTGACCACCAAAGCTGCTACAAAGCGAGCTCATTTTGCGTCATAAGGTTGCAATGACGTTGTAACCTTGTGATGTGCATTGAGCCCAGTGTCCAATGAGGCGAGTATTAGTATTAGGTATTGTTTTTTTTTTTTTTTTTTTTAACATCCAATATTCATAACTAGGGTTCATTAGTAAGTCGGATGTTCACAAGTTGGAGACTGTCTGTAATTAAGTAAAACAAAGTTTTGTTGCTCTTTCATAGAAATGGCAATTGCTCTATTGCCTACTAAAGGGATCACAACCAAGCTGAATCCTGTAGATCCCATAGCACACCCTATATGTGTATTTAAAGCGTAGCTGTCATTTTAATTTTTTCAGGGGATTTATGTGGGAATATGCAGACAAATCAGTGTTAAATGATTACTTGTTAAATTAGTTATATCTTTTTTTTCTTCTAAGGACTTTACTGAAAAAGTTTTACAGCATATGTCACAACTGTTAACAAGTAATGTCTCTTTCTGAACAAAGTACAGAAATTGCCTCATTGGGGGTAATACATGTTTTTGGGTTTCAGTTTCTTTTACTGTCCACGATACAGAAGAAGATTAACTTCTACTTGAGCAACTGGACTTAAATTTAGCATTTTCCATTCTACCCGGTGGAAAAAGCTAGCCCTTACTCACTGTTTTCCCAAGTAATTGTGAATTTGCTTTCATCCTAAGGTTAACTGTTCTTTTCTTTTGTTTTGGGACTGATTTGCTTCTTCACTTTAAAGAAACTGAACGCATTAAAAAAGGCCGGTAAGTGTATTTTATTTTTCAAATGGGTCCTTATATCTATGCATTTGCCAGAGAGACTGTGAGCTTCTGTGCAGTGCTGGTCACTATTCCTTCACAAAAGTACCTTTCTGGGTACTATAAGTACCATTCAATGTTTCTGAAGATTACAGGTTTGACAAGCAGAATAATTTATTTTTTTTATATAGATAACCTTTAAGTACGGTAATATTGGGTTTATGCAATCCAGTGCTTTTATTTGTTTGTAGATTATATTACGCCTATAGTTGCATCACTGGAAATGTTTTTTCAGAAATGCATTTCTGCATTTTTTGAGGTGGTTATTTTGCCAATGTATAGCATTTCTCTTGTTGCTTGTTTTAGGAGCATTCTCATTGAATGTAAGATAGTAGTAGTACTATAAAGTAATTTTATTGTAGCCCTCAGCCAGTGTCAGAATGGGCAGGGTGACAGAGGGACAGATATCCGCTGGGCCTGCACTGGAGTTATGCTGTAAATAGTCAAGTTTTGGAGCCTTCATACTGTTTATAGGAGAGGTGTGGGGACTTCATATTTTAAATAGGGTACTTGTGGTGTTATACTGTATATAGAGAGCTGTGGGGGCCATCATTCTGTATAAACAGCTGTGGGGACATGCTGTGCATAGGGGTTTTATGGGGACATCATACTGTGTATATAGAGGGTTGTGGGGAGGCATTATGCCATATATTGGGAGCTGTGGAGATAACCTTAGCGAAATTATACTGCATATAGGAGCTATGTGGACATTACACAGTGTATAGAAGGGCTATAGGGCCATCGTTCTTGATATAGAACAGTCTGGCTATCATTCTGTATATAGAGCACTGTGGGGGGCCATCATACTGTTTGTAGATACCTGTGAGGATCATCATACTATATATTGGGAGCTGTGGGGGCATAATACTGTGTATAGGGGGATCTCTGGGGCTATGGGGATATACTGTATATAGGGCGCTGTAGGGATATTCTGTATATAGGGGACTGTGGGGATATTATACTGTGAATAGGGGATCTCTGAGGACATCATACTACATTTGGACTGCAGTTGGGACATTCTGTATATAGTGGACTGCTGACCTATTGTGAATTGGGAATGGTTTATGTAGGAGAGCTTATGGGCTATCATACTGTTTATAGGGAGATATGGAGACATTATACTTTGTAGGGTATCTCTGGGTCCATCATACTATATATAGTAACCTGTGGGAGCATAGTGTATGTAGGGATCTGGGGGGCATTATACTGTATATAAAGGACTGTGGGGCTATTGTACTGTGCATAGGGGAATGTGGGTGCCATGATACTGCTGTATACATGTGATTGGGGCCATGATACTGTATTTAGGGGATGCAGTGAAGGGACCTATGGGGATATACTGTATATAGGGTGCAGTAGGGACATAATACTGTATATAGGGCGCTGTGGGGACGTTCTGTATATAAGGGACTGTGGGGACATTATACTTTGAATAGGGGATCTCTGAGGACATACTATGTTTAGGCTGCAGTGGGGACATTCTGTATGTAGTGGACTGGTGACATACTGTGAATTGGGGATTTCTGCGTTCATACTATGTTTAGGGAGCTGTGGAGCATTGCACTGTATATAGCATGTTGTGGGACATATTGTATAGAGGGTGCTATGGGGACAGTATACTGTGTCTATGGGACTGTGGAGACCTTATACTATGTATATAGGCTCTCTGGGGCCTTGATACTGCTGTATATAAGGGTCTTTGTGGTCATGATAGTGCTGTTTATAAGGGACTGTGGAGGCCATGAATATTGCTTTATATAAGGGACAATGAAGGCATCATTCTGTATGTAGAGAAGCTGTGGAGTCATGATTCTGTATGTAGGGGGCAGTGAGACCATTATGCTGTATGTAGGTTGGCTGTGGGTCCATCATTGAGTGTGTTGGGCCATTATTCTATAGATAAGGGCTCTGTGTTGGGCCTCATTCTGTATGTAACTGGTCTGTAAGGCCATCATTCTCTGTGAAAGAGCTTATGGGCAATCATAAACTATGTAAGTAACCTGTGGGGGCCATCATACTGTATATAAGGAGATATGGGGGACATTATACTGTGAATAGGTGATCTTTGGGGCCATAATGCTGTATATAAGAGACTTAGTGGCAGTGATACTGCTGTATATAGGGGAATGTGGGAGCCATGATATGTTATATAAGGGACTGTGGGGGCATCATTCTGTATGTAGAGCTGCTGTGGGGCTATGATTTTGTGTATAGGGGGGTAATAAGGTCATCTCACTGAATGTGGGGTGGCAGTAAGGCCATCACACTGTTTATATGACAGCTGTGGAGCCATCATGTATGTAAAGGGGGCTGTGGGGCCATCATTGTTTATGTAGGAGAGCTTATGGGCTATCATACTGTATATAGGGAGATGTGGGGACATTATACTTTGTAGGGTATCTCTGGGGCCATCATGCAGTATATAGGAACCTGTGGGAGCATACTCTATGTAGGGAGTTTGTGGGCATTATACTGTATATAAAGGACTGTGGGGCTATTGTACTGTGTATAGGAGAATGTGGGGGCCATGATACTGCTGTATACATGGGATTGGGGCCATGATACTGTATTTAGGGGAGGCAGTGAAGCAATCAAACTGTATGTAGGGGGTTGTGGTGGCCATCAAACTGCATGTAAGGGCACTGTGTTGTCCCAGTACACTAGGCATCAGATATCGACACTGTTCACTTGTTGAAAGAATAAAAGGTTTTGGTGCTGTTAGCCAGTTGAAAAAAAAAAAGATCGCTCTCAGTGGGAGAAAACAAGGAATAATCTTAGTTATACCTTTTAATGGCTAACAAAAAAAAAAAAAAGAAATGTTACAAAGCAAGCTTTCCAGACTTCTTGGGTCTCTTCATCAGGTATAGTATATCAAAGTATTTGATAAAACACAGATATGTACACAAAAATCAGAGGTGGCATAATAAATGGACATTTTAATAAACAAACAAACTGAGCTTAGAGAGTGAACCTCTAATTAGATTAGTGATGTGAATGTTTTATTGTCCCAATATCCCTGTAAAGGCCCCGTCTCACATAGCGAGATCGCTGCTAAACAGCGATCTCGCTATGTCTGACACGTACCAGCGATCATGCCCCTGCTGTGAATCGCTGGTCGTGTCAGAAATGCCTGGACTTTTTTTTTTTTTGATCGCTGGTCTCCCGCAGGCCAGCACGCATCGCTGCGTGTGGCAGGCAGGAGACCAGCGATCAGCTGGTAACCAAGGTACACTTCGGGTTTCCAGGTGCGGGGTTGTGCCTGGAAACCCGATGTGTACGTTAGATACCAGCGCGCTGCTGCAGGGGAGCTGGTAACCAAGGTACACATCGGGTTTCCAGGCATCGCGCAGCGCCTGGAAACCCGAAGTGTACCTTGGTTACCAGCTCCCTGCATCAGCGGGCTGGTATCCAATGTACACTGCGGGTAACTAGGCGACGTTACCCGCAGTGTCGCTGTCCTGATCGCTGCCTGTTTGGCAGCTCAGCAGCGATCATGTAGCGACACACCAGCGATCCTGATCGTTGTCGAGATCGCTGGTGTGTCGCTATGTGAGACGAGGCCCTAAGATCAGAGACCTAGTGCCCTCTTGTGTCTGGAGCAGAATCTTCAGATATTGTAGTGAGTCCTAAATCCTCCTGTCAGATTTAGTCCTGTGTGGAGGGTATCAAAGACTCTTAATAAGTTTGCATTCCTAAACCCATCAATGTTTTGTGACATAAAGTTGCCTTTTAATATGACAACTTTCATATTGTTTATGTTGTGTTCTGGACTACAGAAATGTTTGGCCACAGGTCTTTTTTTTTTGTCTGTAATCGTATGGCGATGAGATCTCATCCTTGCTCTTTCATCTCTCATACACAGAGATATATAGATAGCAGAATAGGTAAAAATGCAATTGTCTGCATCTGTAAAATCATTACAGAACCCGGCAGGATATGAGACATGGTTTACCTACAGTAAGGCTAAGTTCACACGTTGCGGAATTGCCGCGGAAATTTCCGCGGCAATCCCGCACTTCTCCCGCAGGAAATACGCACGTTTTTGTATGCTGATTCCCGCCAGAATAATAGCGTTTTGCAAGCGTAATTAGCTTGCAGAATGCTAGCGTTTTCCTAGCGATCTGTAGCATCGCTTGGAAAACTGATTGACAGGTTGGTCACACGAGTCACACATAGTGTTAGACACGTGTGACCAACTTTTTACTATTGATGCCGCCTATGCCGCATCAATAGTAAAAAGATCTAATGTAAAAATATAAAAAAAATAATAAATAATGATATTCTCACCTTCCGGCGGCCCCGCAGCCTTCCCGCCTTCAGCGACGCTCCCGGCAACTCCGGTCCCAAGGATGCTTTGCGACAAATCACACCGATGACGTAGCATCTCGCGAGACCGCTATGCCATCTGGGTGATTCTCGCAAAGGACTCTTGGGACCGGAAGTTGCCGGGAGCGTCGCTGAAGGCGGGAAGGCTGCGGGGGCCGCGGGAAGGCTGCGGGGGCCGCCGGAAGGTGAGAATATCATTATTTTTTATTTTAATTATTGTTTTACCAGGGATATGGTACCCAGGGCCTGGAGGAGAGTCTCCTCTCCTCCAGACCCTGGGTACCACCGCACATGAACCGCTTACATTCCGCAAAATTAATGAACATGTTGCTATTTTTTCCGCAAAGCGTTTTTTTCGCGGAAAAAAACGCAACATGTGGCCAAAACATGCGGAATCAATTAACATGTATAGGATGCTTAATGCTTGCGTTTTTATCGCGTTTTTACCGCGGAAAACCGCGGAAAAACCGCGAAAAAAACGCAATTATTCCTGATCGTGTGCACTTAGCCTTAGGCTAAGTGCACACGTTCAGGAATATTTGCGTTTTTTTCGCGTTTTTTCGCGGGAAAAAACGCGTCAAAAACGCATGTATTAAGCATCCTATCATTTAGAATGAATTCCGCAAATTTTGTGCACATGGTGCGTTTTTTTCCGCAAAAAAAACGCATCGCGGAAAATCTAGCAGTTTGTCCATTAATTTTGCGGATTTCTAGCGTTTTTCCCTCTTTATTATTGACCTAGAAAGTTCAGGAAAAAATCGCGGTAAACGCGTCAAAACCGCGCAAAAAAACGCACCAAAACTGCGCAAAATCCGCGCAAAAAAACGCGCGTTTTTGCCGCGCAAAAAAGTCCGGTTTTGCTCAGGAATATTCTGCAAACATTCTGCAAACGTGTGCACTTAGCCTAAACCATTGCATATCTGTTATTTTTTATATGTCCCTCACTAATAATGTTAGTTGTGTGTGTGTAAAATTTGGGAGCTATAGGTGCTAAATAAAGGATTAATTCACAGAAAAAACTGGCGTGGGCTCCTGCACAATTTTCTCCGCCAGAGAGGGCAAGCCAGTGACTGATAGCAGAAATTAATAGCCCAGTGACTGAGGGCAGAAATTAATAGCCTAGAGGGGGACCATTGTTTTTGCCCCCCACCCTCCCGGCTAAAAAAAAAAATCTACCCCAAGCCACCCAAGAAAAGGCGCATCTGTAAGATGTGCCAATTCTGGCACTTACTCTGCCCTGTAGCGGTAGCATATGAGGGTAATAAGGGGTTAATGACACCTTGCTATTGCATGGTGACATTAAAGGGTATGCCACACTAAACAGCGTCGCTAACGAGATCGCTAAAATACGTCACTATTTAGCGATCTCGTTCGTGACGCTAACGTGTGTGGCATGTAGCAACGACGTGGCCCTGCTGTGATCTCGCTGATCGTTCACTAGAGTTCTGGACCGTATTTAGATCGTTGGCGTCCGCTGGTGAGCCTATATCGCTGTGTCTGGCACCTTTTGTGAGCGATGTGCGCTGTTTTTTACATCGCAATGACCGTTAAAGTCGTTATGAGATCGCTAACCGCTTATGAGTCGTTAACGAGATCACTAAGTGTGGCAGCTACTAGCGACATTAAAACGATCACAAAAACGATCTCATTAGCTTGCGTCGTTATTGAGATCGCTAACGAGATCACTAAGGCTATGGTTCCACGTCCGGAACCATAGCGCTTTTGACGGAGCGGAAATTCCGCTCCGTCTAAGCCCGCCCCCTTTCTGACGCGCGCATCTTTCCGGAGGTGTTCAGGACACCTCCGAACACCCCCGGAAAGAGCGCAGGCTACATAGCCTGTGTTAATTATGTTGCGGCGCGCACCGTCGCCGCAATACGCGGGGACATGCTGCGGTCTAAAAGACGCGCCGCATGTCCGTTTACGCAGGTTTGCCACCTGCGTATTGTACGCATAGTGGAGACGGGATTTCTTGAAATCCCCTCCACTATGCTGTAACATCTGGACGCTGCGTGTTTGGCGCTGCGCCAGCGCACAGCGCCAAACACGCAGCGTTTCCTGACCGTGGAAACTCACCTAAGTGTGGCAGTACCTTTAGCCTGGTTAATAATGGAGAGCTGTCAATAAGACAACTTTCCATTATTAATCCACTAGTCTGAAAGGGTTGATAAAAACACACATTAAGGACTCTTTTCCACTTGCGAGAAATACGACCGATTCTCGCATGTGAAATCCCAGCTCTGGCCCTGACACTTGGGAGTGGAGTGTGTGGCTGCTTGTATTTGTATGCAGCTGCTCGCTCCACTCCCGAATACCGGCCCCAGAGCTGGGGTTTCACATGCGAGAATCGGACGTATTTCTCGCAAGTGGAAAAGAGCCCTACGAATGAAGATTTTTACTGAAATAAACACAAGTTTGACATCTTTATTACACTCCCATTCCATACTGAAGCCATCGATCACCTAGGAAAATTCCAAAATAAAAAAGCAACACTATACCCATACCTGTCCGCCGTACAGTCAAGTCACACGCCGCAATCCATCTGAAGGGGTTAAATAGTTAACAGCTGGGAGCGGTGCTAATGCGACCGGCCCAGCTGCAAACCACGGAGGAATGAAGGAAAAGCTGCCTGCGCAGCCTCCCAGCCAGATCGGAGATGAACTGATTAGCGTGGGAAAGTTTCTGAACATTTTCCTACGCTGGTGAGTTCACCTCAGGTCAGGCGCGGGGAGTCTGCGCAGCCTAAGTGACGTCAACGGTACTCACTGAGGCTATGCAGACTCCTCGCCTGACCTTGTGTGAAAATGTTCATAAACTTTCCCACGCTAATCAGTTCATCTCCGCTCAGGCTGGGAGGCTGCGCAGTCAGCTTTGTCTTCATTCCTCAGTGGTTTAACCCCTTCAGAAGGATTGCGGCGTGGGACTTGACTGTACGGCGGACAGGTATGGGTATAGTGTTGCTTTTTTATTTTGTCTTTTTTCTAGGAGATCGATGGGTTCAGTATGGAATGGGAGTGTATTAAAGATGGAAAAAATGTTTGTTTCATTAAAAATCTTCATAGTGTTTGTGTGGTTTTTTTTTAACCCTTTCAGGCTAGTGGATTAATAATGGATAGTTGTCTTATTGACAGCTCTCCATTACTAACCAGGCTTAATGTCACCTTGCGATAGCAAGGTGTCACTAACACCTTATTACCCCATATGCCACCGCTACAGGGCAATGGGAAGAGAGCGTAAAGCCCCCATCACACTAGGCGAGATCGCTGAAGCGTCACCGATTTTGTGACGCAACAGCGACCTATCCATCGATCTCGCTTAGTGACACCCAGCGACGACCGGCCCCCTATTGGGTATCGCTGATCGTCGTCGAATGGCCTGGACCATTTTTTCATCATTGATGTCCCGCTGGCCAGCGCGCATCGCTGCGTGTGACAGCGGGAGACCAACGATCAGCGAGCTCCCAGCACTGTATAGCAGAAGCTGGGAGCTGGTATCCAGTGTACACATCGGGTAACTAAGCGCCGCGCAGCGCTTAGCTACCCGATGTTTAGCCTGGATACCAGCGTGCTCGCTGGTCCTGATCGCTAGTGAGTCTGCCCATGTGACAGCTCACCAGCGATCAGCTAACAATGTCCCAGCGATCCCATCCACGTCGGATCGTTGGTGGGGTTGCTGGGACATTGAAGAGTGTGACGGGGCCCTAAGTGCCAGAATTGGCACATCTAACAGATGTGCCTTTTCTGGGGTTGCTGGGGGCAGTTTTTTTTAGCTGGGGGGGCCCAGAAACAATGGTTCCCCTCTAGGCTATTAATATCTGCCCTCAGACACTGGCTTGCACTCTCTGGCGGAGAAAATTGCCCGGGAGCCCACACCAGTTTTTTCTGTGAATTAATCCTTTAATACCTACAGCTCCAAAATTTTACACGCTCACTACTAACATTATTAGTGAGGGACATATAAAAAAATAACGGATATGCAATGGTTTACTGTATGTAAACCATGTCTCTTATCGTGTCGGGTTCTGTAATGATTTTACAGATGCCGACAATTGCATTTTCACCTATTCTGCTATCTATATCTCTATGAAATATATATCTATATATAGGGGCACGTAAGATTAATGACCCATGACTGTGATATCAGTCTCTGTCATAATAATCTCATGACTACTGCCAGCTGTATGGTATAGAGTGATTTTGTTCTGTGACTTGGATGAAAAAACGAACATGTCTGATTTCTTTATGTAGACACACAGTCCATAAACAACATTAACATGTGAACAGCTACAGTCATCATAATGATGATCAAACAAAAATGGAGTAGCCACAAACCACCAATAAATTAAAAACTATTTATTGAAGCAATACATAAAACATAAATACCATCCGTATACAGATATGTCAAAATAAGGAGGAAAAATGGTAAAGGTCAAAGGGTAGATCAGCAAATGAAGCAACACACAATGTGTTGTAATATACAAAACAGAGTGTAGATCCAAAAAATGTATTGAGATGAAAAAAAAAAATCAATATTTTATTCAGATGGAAAACCTATCACACAAGATTCATAAAAACATACAATACAAAATTTCAATTCAGGGAAGGGACAGACAAATATGTACACCGGACCTTAAGAATATATATAAGGAGGTGGGAAGGTGGTAAAAGTAACATCTCTATAATGGATACAGTATCATTACAGCAAAAAGTGCAAGTGCCTAAATGTAAACTAGTAATATTGGCCCAACAGGGTCCGTAATATTGTGCAAACAAATAGAAGGGATGTCTCCCAACAATCCCCTAATAGCTGCCTAAACAATAAGTGTCCAAGAAGAAAATCATATGAAATAACAAAAAACCACTCTCACCCATAGTCCCTCTCTAAGGATCCCGAAACATGCAGCCCCAACGCGCGTTTCGCGTTGGCTTCCTCGGGGGGCGCGTTTCGCGTTGGGGCTGTGTGTTCCGGGATCCTTAGAGAGGGACTATGGGTGAGAGTGTTTTTTTGTTATTTCATATGATTTTATTCTTGGATACTTATTGTTTAGGCAGCTATTAGGGGATTGTTGGGAGACATCCCTTCTATTTGTTTGCACAATATTACGGACCCTGTTGGGCCAATATTTCTAGTTTACATTTAGGCACTTGCACTTTTTACTGTAATGATTCTGTATCCATTGTAGAGATGTTACTTTTACCACCTTCCCACCTCCTTATATATATTCTTAAGGCCCAGTGTACATATTTGTCTGTCCCTTCCCTGAATTGAATTTTGTATTGTATGTTTTTATGAATCTTGTGTGATGGTTTTTCCATCTGAATAAAATTGATTTTTATTTTTCATATAAATCTATGTTTTGGCTCTACACTCGGTTTTGTATATTACTATTTAGTGAGTGTTCCAATTGGGATAATTCCCTGGTCCTTTTATGACCTATATAGAGGACCATTCATAATGCAGTGATGTATTCTGTTCTAATTGGTATATACACAATGTGCTGTATATCTATAAAGTTAAGCTCAAACTACCATATGTACTGAAGGGTACTATAGCCGTAGCTGTAGAGTGTAGCAGGGAAAATAGGTCATGTATAGTATTTCTTACCCATGATAAGGGAGGCTCACCACAAGCCCGCCAGCATGGCCCCAACGTGTGTTTCACCTCCTGGCGGTCTCGTGTTGATTCTGATTTGATAATGTGTTGCTGGTTCAGCACAGATATCCTCCTTTGTGATAAACTACCCTCTTATATTCTTGTATTAACACTGCATGAACCGGTTTCACAAAGGTAGGCAATCTGGACTGAACCTGTAATACCTACTTATTAGTCAATAAATCATTTCCCTAATACTGTTGCAAAAAATAAATAATAATTGGACAGCCCCTTTAATAATAAAGGTATTCTCCTCCTGCCCAATCATGGGCAAAAGAAAAGGTATCCCTACGCACTCTCAAGAAGTTAGGTTGCAAAAGTTTTATTCAGTACTGTACATACACATGGATATGGTGAATTTGAGATGGAAAAGTGGAAAAAATAGTAAATGGACCTCTGCGATGGTGCGGAAAGCGCCTGCCATACCTCCAGCTACACATGTTGGAAAGAGCCTCCACCACAGTGAGATTAACGCATTCTCTGGTCTTACTATCTTGCTTATCGGATTCGGCGACCTCTGACAAAGACCCGGGACGGGTTGAAGCGTCTTATTTTTGTCACTTTTCCGTCTCCAAAGCTCAAATTCACCATATCCCTGTGTGTGTACACTATTGAATAAACGTTCTGCAACCAACCTTGAGAGTTCGGTGGACCTGGACCTTTGGGTTAATGGCCTACTCTTCCCAGCACCTTTTCACATTGCATGCTGCCAAATTTTTTCATTGGACACCATTATGGGCACAAGCGGCTGCTCTTTCTCCACGTGAATTACCGTATATTGCAGATCCTGGCTGCTTTGTTTAAGCACAGGCTCACCAGGAAAGTGCACTAGTACGATGAGTACTGATGTACCAGACTTTCCAACAAAGATTCCACAATACAAAGTGGTAAAATCAGCGCTGAGAACCTCTGAATACTGAAGCAGGGGAGATTAAATCATGGGATGTTCTTGTGCTTCTCTTTTTAATGGGGTTGTTAGGTTTGGTCAAACATTTTTTTTAATAGAAGGAAGCCCTGAAAATAAGCTGATAACACAATTTCCCACTGAACACAAGCAATCAGCTATAAACTGAAGAATCCACCACCAGCAAGTGCATTGCCACCTGATGGGAATAAAGAATTAAATGGTGCCCTCTGAACTCAATGGGCTGTTTATCGCAGCATCTCGCTGTAACTCAGTCATGCAGGTATCAAATGAAGACTGCACGGAAAGGCCAACTCGGTGAATAACTGCAAAATTTGTAAGTTAAAAGGGTATTCTCTCTGCAAAATGTTACGTTATTGTTCCAACAATTGGTTGGGGCTCCAATATCTGGAACCCTTATTCGAAAACTCAGGGGACAGAAATGTTCTCTGCATTTCTCATAATGGTGCTTCTTGCAATTTGCTGTGCAGGCAACTGCAACAGAGCTCCATCCAAGTGATTGAGGCGGTGTTGTAGTTCCTTGCACAGAAATGGCAGTGGTGTCCTTGTGCAAGGAAAACCGGTGGAAAGAACCACAGTGCTTAACTAGCACTGTGGCCTATTTGTTCTAAAGTCATTCCACAGTGTCTTATAGTATCGTCCTTTTTACTTTGAATGCTGGTGGATTTTTTCCCATCAAATCTTGAAGTAATACTGGGTAAGTTTTGTTTTAATATTTTAATGAATTAATTATAATTGCCGTCTATAATCCTGTCATCAAATTTTTTTTTTTTTTACACCATCTGCAAAAACGTTGCAATTTTACAGCAGGAAAAAAAAACACACTGCAGCTGCAACATGTGAACGCAGCCTTACACGGGGGGGGGGGGAGGTGTACATTTGTTTGGAAAATTGACATGGATTTCAACTTTTAGAGGGAGATGGGATTCAGATGGGCTATGGGTCTGTTTTTACCTGATTTTGCTGCCGTGTTGAGAACCTTGGTTATTATGGCTGTGAATGAAGGAGCAGAAGCTGGGATCCGAAGTGAGTAGCTTTGTTACCAGTTTGGCAGGACCCTCTGGGTTAATTAAAATCATTCCGATTCTATAAACTTTGAAGTGTATTTTTGTATCTCCAAAAAGCCAGGGTAAGGACATTTATTTTTAAATTGTACAATATATAGCTATCCTAAGAGAAAAACTGGAATAGTTGCCCATTAAAGATTTAGTCTTTTAAAAGTGACCCACGTTAATAAAAAAAAAAAATGCATGATTTGCTTCAAAACTCAATATTTATCAAATGTCCTACCTTAATTCTAAATGTGGCACAAATTGCACCAGCATGTTTACAGGAAAGATATGTATTTTTGTATCGTGTTAGCCAGTAGATAGAAGAATATTTAGAACTGAGTCCTCAGTGGTTGCTATCAACCACTGAGGACTCTCAATTCTAAATATTTTTTTCCCAGTATGTTTAGTACACTTCCAATGTTGGTAAAGAGCAGGAGACCAATGTGTAAAATGTTAATGTTGAATTTTGTGAAACTTGTGACTTATGGATGCAAAAAAATCAAGGTTGAAACCTAGATGTATTTATTTCTTGCCGTTTTTAAGACCACTATTACCTAAGTAGAATAGTCACATTTTTTGTGACATTTTATGTAGAAATGCACTTATTAATACTTCACATCAAAAGTTTAACCATGCCCCATTTTCTCATCATTTTGATGTTTTACAATAGATTCTAAAAATAGTTTACTAAATGGCGTAAGTCATTGGTAAATTGGTGCCCATATTCACGACTTGAAACATGTGCAGATTCGCAGATGCAAAGATAATTGTCCGCTGGTGACAGTAAAATTATGATCGTATTTCTATCTGGTATACAGATACTTTAAGGAGAATCTGTCAGCAGGTTTTTGCTATATAATCTTAAGACCGCCGGAGATAGAGGCTGAAACACAGAATTCAGGTGTGCCACTTGTCAAAGTGCTGTTTACTAACTGTGAAGGATTTATCACTGAAACATTAATGTCTAAGCACCTCACTGTCTATGGACTTTGTACCCAGAGAGCCTGGTGGGGGCAGGGCTTCATGCGAAATCTAGAAGCTCTCATTGTGTGAGAACCGCTGCACACAGTAATAGTGATACATGGCTGGATTCAGCTTCTTTGCCTACATCAGGCTGTTCTAAGATGAGGTAGCAAAAACCTGTTGACAGATTCCCTTTAAAAGACGTGACCCAAAATGGAGCACATTTCATTTTAACATTACTATGTAATATGTTCCTTTCATGTGTCACTTTCGCAGAAGCCACCTAAAAGACGCCATGTGCACATAGCCTAAAGGTGTTTTCTAGGATTTTAGTCTGTCTGATGAGTGGGGGTCGTTGATCTCTGCAATCTTGCAGACCAGCAGAATTGAGATCAGATTCCCCTTCATTGTTTATATAGACCCAGTGTCTTGTCCATGCTGATGGCTGTGCCTTGTACTGCAGCTTAGGGCCATGAGCCCTGCAGCCCTTTTATTCTGCTCAGCAGGCAATCTGAACCCCAAACCATCAAGCATTGACTATTCTATAGATACACTGAGTGTTTAAGTGCCACACAACCGCTTTTAGATTCAACTTAGTGTATATTAGATTCTCCAGAATACTACAAGTGTAAGAAAAGCGCTTTCATTAAGACAGTTTTGTGTATGTGTGTTGGTGACTAATTTTTTTTGTTCTTTTTAAGTTGAAGAAATAAAGAAAGTACAACCTGTGAGGAATTTTCAACCAGGTATACAAAAAATCATTATTCCTTGCACAAAAAAAATCCACAGCTTCTTAAAAATGCATCTTCAGACTTGCTAATGATGCTTTTAATTCTACATAATTACTAACCAGCAGTATCAAGTGATAGTGCTGCTTAGGAACTTGCTGTCCAGACAAGATTTTCCTTGTAGCATGAACGGGAACCGATCAGTTGATTCATGCTGTATCTATACCACGGGATTCATGTGTCGGAGAACAAATCTGTTGTTGCAGCCATGTGTGTTGTACTTTGGAATGTTGCTGCATGTCAGAGAATATATACTCTGAAATGACTGCCTAGGACCATGTGTAATGGAAGAAATCTATGGAAAAAGGAGAAAAGAAAAACCTCCCCGTGCTGTGAGTTGTATGGCTGCTCTCATTAGTTATACGTGGATCCAGTAACTGTTGACCATCGGTAATAGATGCATAGGTAAAAAAGGATCTGCATCACAAAGAAAATAAAATTCAAATCTTCCATCCAGATTAAAAATGAGGACCTCCATGACACACGATTAACCCTTAGTGACCGGGCCACATTTTTCAAATCTGACCAGTGTCACTATCTGGTAATAACTGTAGAAAGTTTCAACAGATCTCATTGATTTTGAGCTTTTTTTTCATAACACATTATACTTTAGTAGTAAAGTAATGTCGATATTTTCTGCCTTTATAAAAATATCAGAAATTCGTAAAAAAAAATTCTAAAAATTAGCTATTTTTCAACTTTGAATAATTTAAGTTAATCCAGACAGTCATACCACGTAAATAACATTTACCTCATGTCTGCTTTACATCAGCACCAATTTTAAAATATCCTTTTATTTTGTTAGGATGTTGGAAGGTTTAAAACTCTAGCAGTACTTATTAATTTTTTTTTTTTTTTCCAAAGGAAACTTGCAAAGCTTACTTTTTTAGGGACCTATTCAGTTTTGAAGTGACTTTAGTGGACCTATATGTTGTAAAATCCCCAAAAGTGAGACCGTTTTAAAAACAGTGACCCTCAAAGTATGCAAAACTGAGGTGCTTTTCCGGAATTAATAAAAAGTGGTATGACAGGAAGGAAAAATAATATTTATCTCCTAAATGTTGCTAACTTCTGAAGAAGCTGCTATAGCATTATTTGGCTGTGAATTGCCTTGACAAACATCAAAACCACACAATCATGATCTCAGGGTGCTGATGGGGTTATTATTTATAATTCCATTTATTCCATGGCACTTTACATGTGAAAAGGGGTGTATATAATAAAAAACAAGTGCAATAATCTTAATCAATACAAGTCACGACTGGTACAGGAGGAGAGAGAGAGGACCCTGCCTGCAAGGGCTCACAATCTACAATATTAAAGAGGAAGCCCCCACATTCTGTTAACCATTGTAGATGCCGTAGTCACTTGACAGCAGCATCTAAGGGGTTAAAAAGTCATGGTTGGCGCCAACACCAATCAAGGCTGATACAGCAAGGTGTCAGCTGTAGTGTAGAGTTGACAGCTGCTGCATTTTCACCAGTTGGGGGATGCTCTTGTCTGATATGTGAGGTCAGTAAAAAGACGTATTGGTGGTCACTAAGTGGTTAAAAACATATTTACGCTAGAACATGCTTGTGTGCCATGGATGTCCTAATTTTTAATCTGGATGGAATAAAGACTTCAATTTTATTTCCTTTGATGTGGATCATCTTTTCATATGCATATATTAAAACCTATACACCAAAAAGTCTCCCTCAATCTCAATTTGCACAAGCGCTGCCTCTGGCGGCCATTTTCCCAAAGCACACCGCTGGGATATTAATGGGTAGGGGACTCGCCACCGATACCTTTGAGAGTCCTGGGCCCCTGCAGCCTCACACCGACGGGACACCACCTCCTCCCAGCCCAGCAACCCTGCTCCACTGCTGTTGCCAAATAACTTTCTATAGACTGTAATGTAAAAAAGGTGCTTTCATTAAGAAGTTTTTCTTCAATCTCCGTTTTTGTGTTGGTGTCTAATTTTTTTTTTCTTTCTTTTTCAAGAAATAAAGAATGCGGACCCGGCAGGGAATGTCCAACAAGGTATACGGTTATTTGTATCTTATTGTCCTTAAATTAAAAATGCTTCTAAAAGTTCTTCATCTTCAGATTTGCTCATCTAGTTGTGTGGTCCATATTCTGCACTATCATTACTCAAGTGGCAGGAATTCAGGATCCAGTCAACATACCTGTATGTCATGTGGCATTAAAGGGAACTTGTTAGCTGATTTGTACTGTGCGAATCATGGGCTTCATGAGTCACAGATGTTCTCTGTTATTGCAGCTATTTATGTTGTACGTTGCGGCTTGTCAGAGAAAATATGCTATGGAATGAAGGCTGAGGACCATGCGTATCAAATTATTAGTCCAAGAGGGAAGTGGGGATCCCGGGGGCTTTTTACTCCCGAACTCTTCTAGACTGGCACTTTTCCCACCTTGTCCTCGATTCATCAAGACAGGTGATCTTTCTCACCAGTCTTCATGAGTGGACATGGTGGAGTCACACACCTCTTCATCAATCAGGAGTGTCTGATGAGTGGTGTGAGGCACACCTGAAATCTTCCACCCGTCCTTAGCTGGAGTAAGATTTCTGCCTTTGGCCACGTACACACGCGGAGTATTTGAGTTTTTTTTTTTTTACCTCTGTCTTTGTAAGCCAAAACTAGGAATGGGTAAAAAATGAAGTGGTGCGTGTACACATGTTCCTATTATACTTTTCCTCTGACTGTTTCACTCCTGGTTTTCGCTAAGAAATACTCTACGTGGGCTTGTGGCCTTAAAGGGGTTGTCCCACGAACAATGTTTCATTTTGAACAATGGATCTTGGAATAATAACTTCCACAATTGGACATGTTGGTTTTTTTTTTTTTTTTCTAATTCCTGTGCTGAGATAATCTTATAAATGTGCACTTGCTGTGTACTCTGTAATGGCCATGTCTGACCGTGCAGGAATATGGTCTGATCATACCACAGCTCCTGGCAATAAAGGAAGCAAAAGAGTATGCTGACAGGACAGCATGGGATCACAAAAGATTTTATTTTCTTTCTTTCACGTTTTTTTTTTTTTTTTTTTAACTTTTTACTAGCCTCAATAGTCCTTAAAAGACTTGAAGCTATTATTGTAATATGTAATTTTTAATCGTCAGTCAACCCATTGGTAAAGAAATTGACAAAACAACTGTATGGTAAAAATGCTCGTAAACCCCAACATGAATTCCCTAAAGGGGTTTAGTTTCTGAAATTGAGGTCACTTTCTTTGTTGCTCTGCAAGTGGCGCCCACAAACTATTACTGACATAGTTGCACTCCCAAATCCAAGTAGTGATTCTTCCCATTTTAGATGGTGGTCACTTGTGGGGTTTTTCTGCTCTTTCGACAACTTGGGGGCACTGCAAATGTTACATGTTCAATGTTTTCCAGACAAAATTGTGGTCCAAAAGTCAAAGTGCCCCTGTGTTTGGAGCTTTGATATTTGCCCAAACAGTAGTTTCTGACTACATGTGGATTATTGGCACACTCTGGAGAAATTGCCTTACCAATTGTGCAATCCCTTATAATTTGCTATTTCTCATGGACACATCGCTAGGATTTTGAAGCTTTCTCATAGTTGGCATAAATTTACTTGCTTTGCAAATTCCTCCATTTATGTGATCGAAGAACTTGGTTTGGTAACCACAAAACATTGTCATTTGTTTCCAATGCCTCAACACCAAGCTGTTCTTTAGATTGCGTCCTCTACAGTATTTTGTCACAGTCAGAAGGTCTATCCTTTTTCAATCTTTGTCCACCAGCAAAATATGCCAGTGTTTGGCTAATACTCAGCGAATGTCACAAGCATATTCATCTGTAAGTGCCATCTGATAAAAAGCAGAAGAAAAAGTATGAAAATGCTTAGGGATCACCTATAATATGTTTTGTTTAATTGTTGACATGATATAAAAAGACACAATTAAAAAGCCAAATAAGCTACATACTCAAATTAAGTCAGAGAAAGTAGCGGTCACTGGGGAGCTCCGGGAAAGTGGTGAATGAGGAAAATGAAATTAATGAGCAGTCCAATGCAGCTCCACCTGTAAACCTCCAATGGAGGATAGTAACTGGGACAATGTAGAAAACGGTCAAAGGAGCGCAAAAAGGACAAGGTGGAAATTTCTTAGAGGGAATCTGTCACCCTTTTTTTCGACCATCAGATGCAGCCACCGCCATCAGGGGCTTATCTACAGAATTCTGTAATGCTGTAGATAAGCCTCCGATGTCACCTGAAAGACAAGAAAATCGAGTTATATTATACTCACCCAGGGACGGTCCGGGGTCCGGTCTGGCGCCTCCCATCTTCTAGCGAAGCCCTCCTCTTCTTAGCTTCCCGTCGCGGCTCCGGCGCACTGCTCTGCCCTGGTGAGGGGAAATGTCAGAGTGGTCCGGCGCCTGCGCACTGCAGTACTCTGCTCTGCTCTCACCAGGTGGGAGGGAAGATGGGAGGCGTCGGACCGGACCGAACGGCGGACCCCCCCTGGGTGAGTATAACTTAACTTGTTTTTCTTCTCTTTCAGGTAACATCGGGGGCTTATCTACAGCATTACAGAATGCTGTAGATAAGCCCCTGATGGTGGCTACAGCTGATGGTCGAAAAATGGGGTGACAGATTCCCTTTAAGCCCACAACGCGTTTTGACAGTCGAAACGCGTTGTGGGCTTAAGAACTTTCTACCTTGTCCTTGTGTTCTTTGCGCACCTTTGACCGTTTTCTACATTGTCCCACATACCTTATTGTGGGAATGCCTAATTTGAGTAACTGTCTATCCTCATCCGCCTAAACAATAACAGTTTACAGGATACCTTTATTTAGTGGTTTTTTTATTGGCATGTTTGCACTATTTCAATTATATTTATTAGTTTGAAAACTGTGAAATTGATATTTGATCATCACATAATGTCAGTACCAAGTTCCTTTCTCTTTTTTTGGGTATGAGACCTTATTGTGGGCATGCCTAATTTGTGTATACAGTCTATTGGCTTTAATTGTTTTTATAGTTCTTTTTATGTTTTTTTTTTTTTTTGTCTTTTCAAGTCAACAGTAAAAAGTGGACATTTTTTATAGTTGATCCCTGTGCATTTGCATACTTCTTTTTCTCATACTTTTGGTATTGCTAGGTATGTGCTAGGTTGATTTGGTTGTGCCATCATTTCCATTCAGATACATCTGATGGTTATCACTCATCTAGCCCATATTTTTATGGGTGCTGTGACTTATGCAATATATATTTTTTTTTCTCAGCCATTCCTAAAGGAACCTGACCATTCCATTACTTATAACAGGTCACTTAATCTTCCTTCAGGTTTTTTTTTTTTTTTTCTTTTATAGTCAATTTTACTAAACCTGACTAGTAGAATCGTTGTCGGGTGCAATTAAACTCTGCAAGAGTGGAACCCTCATGGCATGGTCTATTGATATTGCTTGTTTTTCACATAATGTGCAACAGCAACTCTGATATGATGTGCTCTTATGTTTAAAAGGTTTTCTAGAGCTTTAGTCTGTTTCTGATCAAGGAGGTTTGTGTAGACCAGCAGAATTGAGCTCTACATCCTCTTCATTATTTATATAGACCTAGCATCTGGTTTATCCTGATGGCTGTACCTTGTACTGCAGCTTAGTGCCATGAGCTCTGCAGCCCCTTCATTCTGATTATCAGGGATCAGACCCCAAAACCATCAAGCACTGATTTCCTGTCCTGTAAAGAAAGACCCATAAGTGCTTAAATCCCAAGTAACCCCTTTTTGTAGCATTCTTTAGAATGTAATGTGAGCTAAATGTAGGAAAAGTGCTTTCATTAAGAAATTTTGTGTTATCACAATATCTGTACTGATGACTAATTTTATGTTTGTCTTTTTTTAAGCTCAAGCAGTAAGAAACGTGAACCCTGCAGGGAATGTTCAACCAGGTATGCGGATATTTTACATTTTCCGTTAGATAATGAATGCTTCTGTAAATTCAGCATCTTCAGTCCTGATGATCAAGTTGTACACTTCAAATTCTGCATTACAATTGCCATTTCTCAAGTGGCAGGAACCAGCCAAAATCTGTCATATTTGTAATGTGGCAATAAAGGGAACACGATGTATTATATAAAAAGAACTGCCCCCACAGGTGATGTCACTGGTCTCTGCACACCAGGTATTTTAACAACGTACACTGGTAGTGCACTCTATTGCCTGCTACTTACTGCTGATCTGAGCCTGCGAGAGAGGTCACTGTACTCGGTACACACCCTGCAGGGACTAGCCCAGACCTGAAGCAATGGTCACTGTCTGATGACTCTTCGTTTCAAGGAGGCGGAGGCTGCTGTAGTGACCGCAGCCTTTGTTTCCCTTATGACGCTTCGTGTGAGTATGCACTCAGAATCTCAAGTGAAGCGTCGTCAAAAAGGAATTAGAAAAAAAAAGAAAAGCGGCTATATGGTGTAGAGAGTTTCTAATTTAAGTTTAAGTATATTCAAAAATGTTTTTTTTTTTTAAGAACGGCTGCTATTTGTAAAAATATAAAAAGCTAAAAGAAAGCTGCAAAAAACTAACTGAGATGTTTTGCAACTAAAAACACCGTTTCTATGTGAAGATAATGTTAATTATAAAAAAAGTACACATAATTAGTTTAGCCTCTTGAAAAGACAGGCTATGAAACTTTACCATTATTTAACCTGTATGGTCAACACTGTAAAGAAAACCAAAATGCTTGCCAAAAATGCAGCTTTTAGATCATACTGATGTAGAAAAAATGGAATTTTAAGTGATAAAAAAATTCTATTTCTCTACAGAAGTATAATTTAAAAGCTGCATTTTTGGATATATAGTTTTTTTTAAACCTATCTATATATCACAGAAGACTTTTTATCCCGCAAGAAAAACATGCCCTATATGGCTTTGTTGGCAAAAAATATAACTATCAGAATGGGGTGACTCAACTATTATTTTTGAAAATACCGTATTTTTCGGACCATAAGACGCACTTTTGTGCCCCAAAATTTTGGGGGAAAATGGGAGTGCATCTTATGGTTGCAATATACTTACAAATCCGGTGGCGGCGGCAGTCCCGATGCAGTCTCCCTGTGCGGTGGTGTAGGGGCTCTGTGCTGCTTGGAGGGCTCCGCCGGCATTTCGTCATAGCCCAAAAGCCCCCGCAGCTCCGTTGCTGCAACGCGGTGGCCTCCAGAAAGATGGCCGCCGGGTGCAGCGCATACTCAAATTCAAGACTCTGCAACGAGATCTCGTCACCCGAGATCTTGGGACAGTATCTCGTTGCGGAGATCTGAGTCTGAGCATGCGCCGCCGCCAGCGGCCATCTTTCCGGAGGCCCCTGGCGGCCATCTTTCCGGAGGCCTCCGCGTCGCAGTGGGGGTCTTTCGGGCTTTGACGAAATGCCGGCGGAGCCCCCCATGCAGCACAGAGTCCCGCTGCAGCCACACTACAGAGCCCCGACACCACCGCACCACAGAGCACAAGGGAGGCTGCATTGGGACCGCCGCCACAGGATTTGTAAGTATATTGCGACCCCACAGAGCATCCCTGCAACACAGAGCACAGCCACCCCACAGAGCACCCCTGCAACACAGTACCACCACCGCACCAGCCTGGACCACCGATCGACACCTGTGACCACTCCTCTACCTGTGCTGATCCCTTCGCTGGTAAGCTGAATTCGGACTGTAAGACGGACCCCCATATGACACATTATTTTTTTTTCTCCCTATTTTCCTTCTGAAAAAAGTCCAAAAAATACGGTAGTTGTTAGTGTGTAAAACAATAACAACCTCTGTAAATCTGATAACACTGTATTCATACTGACCCGAAGAATAACGTTGCTTGTCTGTTTTACTGACCTGCTGAAAAATATTGCAAAAACATAAATTTCAGCTACAGATGGAAGGAAAGGAGACACACTAGTTCATAACTAGTGGGTAGGCGGAGCCCAGATAGGATTGACACCTCAGATTAAAAAGAGTGTTGACCGGCCCCTCCAGCACGGGCTCCTCCTACTCCAGCTTTCTCCAGTCTAAAATTTGAGGTCCCAGAGGATGGTCGCTGCTGGAAGCAGCTCCTCAGAAGATTTTATTATTTTAATCGGACAAGAGACTTGGATCACCAGATGTGGTCTAGAGGTCTCAGGGGTCTCAGCGCTGCTGGACCCCAACCTCTCCCTTGGCAGATCTGTACTACCCTAATGGTGGTCCCTGCAGAACCCTGCCGGCCTGGGGGATGAGGATGGCTTCCCTGGCGGGGACGCAAACCACGCATCTGGGGTCACTGCGTTCCCCGCCCTGGGGGGAAGCATGGGCATAGCGCCAGAAACCCCTGGGGGTCCCTGTGGCGCTCGGCTGGTGAGTACCCCACATTTTTATTAAAGTGTGTGTGAGTGCTTTCAGCGGCTGCTGCGGCAGCCGCTGTTACATGTAAAATTTGACATGTTTGGTGACTGTATTTTGTCCGCAGGCAGATGCCTGCAGGACAGGGGGAGCAGAGAGCGAAGGAGTTCGCGCTCTTTTTTTGAAGCCGGCGGGGGGCGTGGTTTCACGCTCCCGGGCTTCTGGTGCAGAAGCGCGTGATTAGGCGCTTCTCTTCCGGCTTCACTCAGCGCGGCGGCCATTAGAAAGGCTTCCACGGGCTCCTTCCTGCTCCGCTCCTCCCGTACAACATATACATCACCGCGGCCAGCTGGGTGAGTCAAACGCCCTCACCCCCACAGCGCAGGAACCTATCTGTGTTATAAGAACAGATAGCATTATCTGGCAGCTGCGGTCTCATATAGAGACCTTATTTTGCCTGGAGCTCGCACACCCCTTCTATTTTAATAAGGGAGTAGTGTGGAGCCGGCGACATTAACCCCTTTTAAAGGGTTAACCCTTTCAGCAACCGCCATAGGTTCTATTCCAGTTTGGGATCAGAACTTGTAAGGGCTAATTATTTTGCTGAATATTCTGCTGATACAGCTGGGGTAGCTCTCTCACTAGGAGCTTTAACCCTTCAGCGGCTTGCTGCATCCGCTTGAGAAGCCACACTTTTTTTTTTTCTAGTTACTGACAGGCTTTGACCTGCCATATACTGTGTGAGGGCATGTCGGATCAGGGTCCAGAAGGTGCGGACCGTGTGCCAACTCTGCTTCAGGATCAGTCGCGCGTGTCTGATACGCAGACCTCGATGTCAAGCGCAGCAATTGGAGGTCACAGCGATGCCAAATTGGATGCCATCGCTCGCTCTATTGATGGCCTTTCTGACCTTTTAGGTCATTTGGTGTCAGCTAGATCCTCTCATGGAAGGAAGCGACACAGGCCGGTATCATCCTTTCCGCATAGCGAATCAGAACTCTCTGATATGGAATGCGGACAGGGTTCCCCTTCAAATTCAGATGGGGAGTTATCCGGTTCGGATAAGGATCGGCAGGGACATTCTGCCTCTTTGGGCCGAACAGAGGCTTTTATTGAAGCCATGAGAGAGGCGTTACAGTTGCCGGAGGAGGTAACTACACGTCCTGGTAAGTCGCCTCGGATGTACCCGGAGTACCGTAAGTCGCGAGCGACGTTGCAAGCTCTGGATGAGCTTAATGAAGCAGTAGAGACGGAACGCCGGTGTCCAGATAAACGTTTTCAAGGAACACGTTTTTTTGAGGCACTATATCCGTGCTCTACGGAATTGACGGATAATTGGATTTCTTCTCCTGAAGTGGATGTTCCTTTATCCCAGCTCAGTAAATCCTCATTGCTCCCTGTTAAAGGGAAGGCGAGTCTGCAGGACCCGCTAGACAGAAAAACGGAGATGGCGGCGAAATCCAACTACGAGGCCTCGGGTCATGGATTCAAAGCGGTGCTAGGATCCATGTGTGCTTGTAAGGCTTCCCTGTGCTGGTTGGACCGTATTCGGATGGCGTTGCAAAATGGATCTCCGTTATCCGAGGTAGATGGGCTTCTCGATTTATTGGAGACTGCAGTCTGTTATAGCTATGATGCAGGTCTGGATACTGCATCACTGTTGTCCAGGGCGCAAGCTTCGGCGGTCACAATTAGAAGAGCATTGTGGCTTAGACAGTGGACTGGGGATGCAGTGTCAAAACAAGGTTTGCTGTCTCTAGCCTACAAGGGAAGTCAGTTATTTGGATCTGACCTCTCAGAACTGATTGCCAAGGCAAAGACAAAAGAAGCGGCTTTACCTCAGCGAAGGGCTATGGCTTCTGCACCTGGCAGACCTGGTGCCAGTAGTGGCCGGCGATCCTTTCGATCCAAGGGACGATTCGGTCAGTCCTCTTGGGGATCGGGTCTTCCCTCTTTTTCGGGAAAAAAGTTCACTCAGAAATCTCGCAAAGCGGGAAGCTGACAAGAAGTCCGCCAAGACGGACTGACGCCAGGTTTCCACTCAAAGGCTCTCGAGTGGGGGGTCGCCTGCTCCAATTCAAAGCGACTTGGATTTCCCACGTTACGGACACCTGGGTAACGCGGGTCGTGTCGGCAGGCTATTTTATAAAGTTTTCTTCTCGACCCCCGGACAGGTTTTGCCAATCTCGCACACCGTCAGAGCCCGAGTTAATAGCCGCTCTGCTGCGAGAGGTCGACTCCCTTCTGCAGAAGGGTGTGGTAATACCGGTACCGCCGGAGGACCGGGGAAGAGGATTTTATTCCAATCTTTTTGTGGTTCCCAAAAAGGAGAACAAATTTCGTCCTATTCTGGATCTCAAGAGATTGAATCGTCATGTCCTCACCCGCAAATTCCGCATGGAGTCACTTCGTTCCGTGGTGGCAGCCCTGTCGCAGAACGACTTTTTGGTGTCAATCGACATTCGCAACGCTTATTTGCATGTTCCCGTCGGAAGGGCTCATCAGCGCTTTCTTCGTTTTGCCATAGGTCAGGACCATTACCAGTTTGTGGCTCTGCCATTCGGCTTGGCCTCGGCACCCAGAGTTTTTACAGGGGGTTACGATTTTTCCCTACCTGGACGATCTTTTGATTGTGGCGTCCTCAAAAGAGGAGGCGGTGACGGCTCGCAATCTATCCCTTCAGCTCCTGGAGGATTTCGGGTGGCTGGTCAATTGGGAGAAGTAGTCTCTGGAACCGTCGCAGTCAATCCTGTTTTTGGGGATGCATTTCGACACGGTACGGGCGGTGGTGTCCCTACCTCCAGACAAGCGGGCATGTTTTCTCCGACACGTACAGATCATGAAGTCTGCGACAGCAATGTCCCTTCGGAAATGTATGCGCCTTCTGGGTTTGATGGTGGCGTCCATGGAGGCACTTCCGTTTGCCCAATTTCATTCCAGGGCCCTCCAAAGACTCATTCTGGGTCGTTGGGATCGATCGCAAATCTCTCTGGATTGCAGCGTCATCATCTCTCGCAGAGTGCGAGAATCCCTAGAATGGTGGTTACGTCCAGGAGCGTTATCCCTGGGGAATTCTTTCCTCCCTCCGAGGTGGTCGGTCATAACCACCGATGCCAGCTTGACGGGCTGGGGGGTGTCTGGAACGATCTTTGGATCCAGGGAGTATGGTCATCGGAAGAGTCTGTTCTACCGATCAACATCCTGGAGTTGAGAGCAATTTTCCTTTGCCTCCAATACTGGACGGTCCCTTTGAGCGGTCTGCCAGTTCGAGTGCAGACAGACAACGCGACGGCGGTCGCGTATATCAACCATCAAGGCGGGACGAGGAGCTCCAGGCTCATGATGGAGTTATCTCGGATCCTGCTATGGGCCGAGACCAGGGTGACAGCCATCTCTGCGATTTACATTCCAGGAGTCCAGAATACCACGGCGGACTTCCTCAGTCGCGAGAGGATGGATCCTGGAGAATGGAGTCTCCATCCGGAAATTTTTGTACTGCTGTGCTCCCGTTGGGGAACTCCCCAAGTGGATTTGATGGCATCCAGGGTCAATGCCAAACTACCGATCTTCATATCCAGGTACAAGGATCCGAAGGCTGTGGCGGTGGATGCTCTGGTGGCTCCGTGGGACCATTTCGAGCTAGTATATGTGTTTCCGCCGATATCCTTACTTCCTCTGGTGCTGCGTCGGATCAGACTGGAGAGAATTCCGGCTATGTTAATAGCCCCGGATTGGCCAAGGAGGACGTGGTTCTCGACACCATTTCCACTTCCTCTTCGTCCAGACCTGTTATCCCAGGGGCCCGTTCGTCATCCGGACTTGAAGTCTCTGCGTTTGACGGCGTGGCTCTTGAGACCGAAATATTGACCCGTAGAGGTTTCTCGGCTGAAGTCATTGCCACTCTGCGAGCTGCCAGAGGTCCGACTACCACTAAGATTTATCACAAGACTTGGGAAGCCTTCTTTTCGTGGTGTTCGGGGTCTTCAAGGAACCCGAGGATTTTTTCCATTCCCAATCTGTTGGCTTTCCTGCAGTACGGGTTGGACAAAGGTTTAGCTGTTAGCACTCTGAAAGGTCAGGTGTCTGCTCTGTCTTTGCTGTTTCGGAAGGCTATCGCCTCGCGTAGGGACGTGCGTTCCTTTTTTCGCGGAGTAACCCGTCAGTTTCCACCACGGAAGGCGCCTGTGTCTCCTTGGCGGCTCAACCTTGTCTTGGAGGCTCTTCAACATGTGCCTTTTGACCCTTTGGTTTCTGCTAGCCTTTCCTTACTCTCTTGGAAGGTTGCCTTCCTAGTGGTGGTAACTTCTTTAAGAAGGGTTTCTGAGTTGGCAGCTCTTTCTTGCTCGCCTCCTTTCCTGGAGTTTTACCCGGATCGAGTAGTGCTTCGCACACGGGGCGATTTTCTACCTAAGGTGGTGTCGCAATTTCATGTTAACCAGGATATTGTGTTGCCCTCGCTTTGCCCGGGCTCGAGGAATGCAAAGGAACGAGATTTGCACAAATTGGATTTAGTGCGGGCCTTGAAGTTCTATTTGTCTGTTACTCAAGGTTTCCGGAAGTCAGATTCTCTGTTTGTGATTCCAGCAGGTCGCAGGCGTGGTCAACGAGCTTCCAAGGTTTCTATAGCTCGTTGGATTCGGTCAGCCATTTTGGAGGCTTACCGTCTTAAAGGCGAACCTTGCCCGATTAAGATTCGAGCTCACTCCACGAGGGCTGTGGCTTCATCGTGGGCCTTTCATCAAGGGGCTTCGGCAGCTCAGCTCTGACGAGCGGCGACCTGGCGTTCCGTCCACACATTTACAAAGTTTTATAAGGTGGACTTCAGTGCTTCCGCTGATGCGGCCTTAGGACGTAGGGTCCTGCAGGCAGCGGTAATTTAAGTTTTAGTTAACTTGTATTTAGCGCCTGTTGCGCATTTATCTAGGTTGATGGGTTTTCTGCCTCTTTTGGTTTTTTCCCACCCTAATTTTTGGACTGCTTTGGGACGTCCCACTAGTTATGAACTAGTGTGTCTCCTTTCCTTCCATCTGTAGCTGAAAGACGGATTTTGGTAAGAACTTACCTGTAAAATCCTTTTCAGCGAAGGAAGGAAAGGAGACACAGCTCCCTCCCATGGCAGAAGTGTGTTGTTGTATTACAGATGCAGCGTGACCCTTCTCTGATAGCGATTTTCTGGGCTGAGGTCGACGCGCTACGGCTCTGTTCCAGCATTTCCAGCTTATCGCAGTAGTCAGGTTCAGTGAGTAGTACCTGGAACTGTGTGGTTTTTCTTTGCCAAATGTATGCATAACCTGTATTTTTGTATTTTTCTCTGAAGTCCTTCAGAAGGGGTTATGTTGCTCCGCTGGTGATATTGCTCTTTCTTAAGCTTGGGTACGACTGGAGAAAGCTGGAGTAGGAGGAGCCCGTGCTGGAGGGGCCGGTCAACACTCTTTTTAATCTGAGGTGTCAATCCTATCTGGGCTCCGCCTACCCACTAGTTATGAACTAGTGTGTCTCCTTTCCTTCCTTCGCTGAAAAGGATTTTACAGGTAAGTTCTTACCAAAATCCGTCTTTTATCTCCCAATTATCCAAATAAAAAGCCATTTAAATAAAGTTATGTACCCTCAAATGATACTGCTAAAAACTTTACCTCGTCTAAGAAAACAAACCCTCTACTCAGATATGTCATCCAGTCATCCAAAATATATAGGTTTTCAATGTTACTAGTAGCTGCAAGATACTGGGAAACGACATAGCTCCAAAAAAACAATTCAATAACATCCATGCTCTCAAAGCCAAATGACTCCCTTCAGAGTCCTCCAGTTTGGCATCAACATGTATGGCATTCCAGTGTAGAGGGAAGAAGTTTGGGGTTGTCCAGAACCTAATTGATGACCTATGTGCTGGTTAGGTCATTAATATGATATCAGTGAGGATTTGACACCCACTAATCGGCTGAAAACGACTCTGGCAGGCAGCATCCAAACCTAAGCAATATAAGGGCGGAACACAAACGCTCTGATCACTGATTAGTGTGATGGTGCTAATGTGTTGCGTCTGTACATCACTTAGCAGTTTTCAGATGGTCGATGAGTGTAGTCGGACCCCCCCAAACACTCATATTAAGATAGGTCTTCAATTATGAAGTCTGGAAAACCAGTTTAACAAGCTTGACATTATGTATTGGCCACTAAAATGGCATATTTGCAATTTTCACTTCGTAAATTCCACTATGCACTTATTTCTGGAAAATATCGGTGGGGTCGAAATAGTTGTTATGCCTGAAGATGAATTCTCCGATTGTAACTTGTAAATTGAGGTTAATTTTTGCTTATTTCTGCTTTTTCTTAGCTGTGCAAAAGCCAACCACAATAAGTAAACCCTTCGTCCCATATGGTAAATGATGCTTCTTTCCTTTTGAACCTTGCCATGTGCCTTTACCGTTGTGTCTGACCACAGAATTGGCATAATAACTATACAGACCATGGGTGTTATGCTGCTGCCACTAGGAGGACACTAAGCTAATACACAAAGAAATTGGCTCCTCTGCAGTATACACCCTTTGCTGGCTCTAGCCTGAACCAGTTCTTGCTTAGTGTCTGTAGGAGGCACTTGGGTCTGGCTTCAGACCCCAACGTTATTATTTAAATTTTTTACATTTTTGCTTTTTTTCAACGGATTCAAGGGGCGACGGGGCCTTTCAAGGTCCCGATCTCCCCAAATCGTCAACAGGCGGGCACGCGGAGTGTTGTCTCCCCGTATCCCCTCCTGCAACCTTATTGCCATGCCTTGACTCTCCTTAGAGGCGACTTATCCCTTCAACGGGTCCGCTCTCCCCACACCTACAACGGACGGGAACATAGGGTGTCGCCCCCACGTACCTCCTTCCGGAGCCAGGCCTTCAGCCGGATAGCCTTTCCCGTGCCAAAGGATTACCTCAGGTAGCTTCGGCGTCCGTGCGGCACCCCTGCACCACCACTGCGGAAAGTGGATGAGGCCAGGTGGCGAATGAGCCCCTCCACCTCCCTATCAAAGAGAGGGTGGATTGAGGATGATCTGACTGTCCCAGCCTCACAGCTTCTCCAGCGAGCAGCCTGGTAGCTCTGTGGAAAGCACTGGTGCTTTGCAGCATGGAAGTACATGGTTAGAGCTCCTCCATGGACATCAGCCTCAGCTCTGCTACATCTGACCTGTGAGCAGCGCAGCGTCTGGAAAAAGGGAGAGGCTCCCCCAGGAGATGTTCCGTTACCTTAAGAGGGATAGTGCCCGCCTTGCTCCCAAATCGCGCTGTATCCGCGGCACCAACCGCCGTTCTCATCGCGTCACCGCGGCTGGCCCCGCTAATTTAGCCCCCCTGCTTCTGGCCGGGATAGGCCTAACTCCGCCCTCCCGGCCGACTACGCCCACGTTTGGACGCATCTTTTTCCCTATGAAAAGCGCTGCGGCTGTGTTTTCTGCTCCCTGGCCCTGACTCTGCCCACCTTTCTGGCGCTTCTCGTTCCTCACGAGAAGCGCCAAGCCCGTCTCAGCCACTTCCTGGTCCTTCATGCAAAGGACTTAAGATCTGTTTTAATGATCATGGAAAACTCTTATGGAACGATCTGGTAGCAATGGCGACAAGGTGCCCCTTCAGTAAATGTACATGAAGCGCTCCACTACCAGCGTTATGGGCATGTGTGATGGGCTACTATACAGTGCCGCACATCATCAAAATCACTCATGAGCAGATGGATGATAGGATTTATCAGGCCATCCAATGGTGTTGCTCTGCCATATTGCGCAACACTAGACTCAAGCCCGCCACCACAGACGCGCCATTTTTTGCTGCACTTTGTCAATGGCCGATCTTCCAGCAGGCGTTGGCACCTCCGCGCATCTCATACCTGACTGGACACCATTACTCTGCCTGCATCGTGCCGCAGACTATCCTCTCTGCAGGCACAGACACCTAGAAAAAAAAAAAAGATAAACGCACACTGTAGTTTATGCCTTGTTGTACTCGGGTACCTCGACGGGTCCCTTAAAGGGCACCGATCTCCCGACACCGACTTACGGACGAGCACATGGTGTATCGCCTCCATGTATCCTCTGCCGCAGCCAGGCATATGCCGGACATCCAGACTTGTCCCCATCCTAGAGGATTGAAACCTTTCGGATTTACAGAGGCTCTTATGGCGACCGTACGGCCCCCCCCACTGAATAGCCACTGCCTGAACAGCGACGACGAATAGAGGGCGGACGGTCCCTCTCCACCTCCTTAACAAAGGGATGGTGGATTGAGGGCTCCCTGCACCGTCCTTAAGGCAGCTGACCTGAAGGTTCTCAGTCCGGGTCATGCGCTGTGGCGGTCTTCAGACCGGGACGCACACAATCGGTAAGGTGGGCCCAGAAATATCCGAGGCTCCATGCGGCGTCCGTGCGGCCCCACTATATCACACTCCCCAAAGGTGGATGGCGACTAGAGGCTAACAAAACCTCTCCACCTCCCTATCAAAGGGATGGTGGATTGAGGAGATAATCAGGGCGGATGGCGAGTGGTTTTTCAATCCCCTGTGACCTTTGGTACTAGTCTGTCAACGCTATGCGGGCTGCCATCTCTGTCGGCACGGACATATACCTGGGAGCACTGACTGATAGAACGCACGCTTACGCCTAGAGTACTGCGTGTAATGCCCCACTACCGCTAAGGTGCCTGACTGCAATCTGTGCAGTCTGCATCTTCTCACAGGAGCACAACGAGTGGGCAATGCCTCCGGCTTCAGTTTACCTTATGATGAAGGCCCTCTACCATTCGAGTCTTAAGACAGGGGCTGACAGCAGCAAAGAATGCCCAATTTCCTAGCTAATGTCTCAGTAGCTAGTTCCCCAGGCATTCTGCTGTTTTGGTGTTCGCGTGCTCCGTTTCCAGCTCTCCCGTCCTTGGGGATTGCAGCAAACATGCCTCAGGATAGGAGTCTCAGGTGGCTATGTATCCAGATTCGCCAGACTACCAGGAGTCCTTAGAGGCCCTCATTGAACCAGTTAATAGAGCTCTGAGAGCCGTAGAATGTCAAAACATTAGTCTTTATCTCGCTGAGCCCTTCAAAGGGGCCTAACGTCTTCACAGGGTTTTTTAGTAATCTCCCTGAGTTTCTGACATAGGTCAGAGATATAGCAGTTACCGGACGACTGATTCTCTGAGCTAAGGCCGCTTACTCATGGTACCCTTTTGTCCACACTCTAAAGAGAGAGTGGACGGAGTCTCCAACAGTGGATCCTATATTGTGGCCACTTACTAACCTCTACTGTCTTTGACCGACGGCTTGTCTATTAAAATCCCCACTGACCGTCCAATGGCCCGCGGTCAGTCTTTTGAGTTTTCTGGGGCAATTCTCTTCCCCTCCCTTGCCGTCGCCTAGGTGGCCAGAGCCATGAGGGTCTGGACTAGGACCCTAGCCAAGACCAGTCAAGACAATAGTTTGCCTCGCTACGTGGTTAGTCTGCCGGGGATTATGAGTACATGCATCCCTGGATATAGCAGACGGTGACGTTCTCATAGCTCCAACGACATAACCATCAGCAGAGCCCTATGGCTCCGAGAGTGGCGAGCAGATTCCGCCTCAAAGAAATCTAACTTCCTTAAGCTCTTCCATTCCTGGAAGCGCAGACAGTCACGGGCCAAGTTTCTCTGTTCAACGACTCATTGCAGTATCTGAAAGATTCGGACAGGGTAGACATCCGTCTACTCCTGTTGTTTTTCAGATTTGGCTGGCGGTTATTCTCGACCATGGGTCAGAAATCTAGTGGCTTCCAGATACCGACATAGAATTCCTGTTCCCCTCGCGAACTCGTTTCCTCCGGTACCGTTTTTTTAAGGACAAAAGGAACTAGCGGCCCCACCTTATTAGGCCATTCATGTACTCCGCATCATTGGAATTTTTCCTTTGTTATCCTCTCGTTCCAATCCTTTTCAGCCCGACAAGGATTTCTCCGCTTCGCCATCGCAAACAACAATTTTCAGTTCACGGCTTTAACCCTCGTTCTCGCCTCTGCTCCCAGGCTGTTCTCCAAGGTCATGGCAGTTATTTCTATCCCGTGCTCTCGGGGCATAGTTATTCCACTCTACCCAAACGACCTCCTCAAGAGATCGCCCCTTCAAGCCTGCGCAGAGAGGGTCAGCATCACCGTGGACACTCTCACTCGCCTAGGCCGGTTACAGAACCTGCGCAACCCCTTTTCTGCCCCGTCTCAGAGGATCCTCGTTTCAGGTCTGGACATTTCCCGAGTATTGATAATTCATCTTCAAAAAAGATTTTATCTGAGCCACGAACCTCAGAAGTTGCCTCTCGGCCGTCCTCTTTTCCCTGCGTCTTGATGGTCATTCCCTCTGGATCCAATCAGTCCACGCTACGGCTGTGGCATACATCTGGGGTCAGGAGGGCTCACAGAGCACAGGAGCTATGCTTGACGTAGCTCGCATTCTGCAAGAGGACGATACAAACCATTTACCTTTTCAGTAGCAGATGAAGGAAGGGAGACACAGTCATTACTAGTGGGTAGGCGGAGCCCACACAGGATAGAACACCTCAGATTAAAAAGAGTGTTGACCGGCCCCTCCAGCTTGGGCTCCTCCTACTCCAGCTCTCCAGTCTAAAATTTGAGGTCACAGAGGATAGTCGCTGCTGGAGCAGCTCCTCAAAAAAATTTTTTATTTTAGTCGGACGGAGACTTGGACCGCCAGTGGTCTAGAGGTCTCAGGGGTCTCAGCGCTGCTGGACCCCCACCTCTCCCTTGGCGGATCTGTATTACCCTGTAAGGTGGTCCCTGCAGAACCCTGCCGGCCCTGGGGGATGAGGATTGCTTCCCTGGCGGGGACGCAAACCGCGCTTCTGGGGTCACTGCGTTCCCCGCCTTGGGGGGAAGCTACGGGCACAGCGCCACAAATCTCTGGGGGTCCCTGTGGCGCTCAGCTGGGTGAGTACTCCACATTTTAATGTGTTTGAGTGCTTCAGCGGCCGCTGCGGCAGCCGCTGCTACATGTATTCAGTGTGATGATTGTGTACTTTTGTCCGCAGGTGGATGCCTGCAGGACATGGGAGCGGAGAGCGGAGTGAGTCGTGCGCTTTTTTTGAAACCGGTGGGGGGCGTGGCTTCGCGCTTTCTCATTTTTTCGCGGGCAGGAAGCGCTCTGAGCGCGCGCTTTACCCTGCCTTTTCTTTTCCGGCTTCTCTCCTCTAGCGCGGCGGCCATTACTGACGGCCTGCTCGGGCTCCTCACTCTCCGCTCTCCCCGACCGACCGAAAGGAGGACACTACACCGCGGCCAGCTGGGTGAGTCGCTTCTACCTGTCATGGCAGAAGCTTGACCCCCTCACCCCCACAGCGCAGGGCAAGGTACTGTCACACGGAACGCTCCCGCTACGATCACGATAGCGACGCATAATTTTGCGATCGTTTTTTTGTGATCGTTTTAATGTCGCTAGTAGCTGCCACAGTGGGCGATCTCATTGACGACGCATAAGTGGTTAGCGATCTCCTTAGCGACTTTGGCGGCCATTGCGATGTACAATTCAGCGCAATATGTTAGCGATCTCGTTGGCGTTCTTGTTTAGTGTGGCATACTTTTAAGGCACTGTCCTGCAGCTGTTACCTCATAAGAGGCACCTGGGGCTCGCACACCCTTTTCATTAAACAAGGGTTGTGGGGAGTCTGCGACATTAACCCCTTCTTTGGCGGTTAACCCTTTATTGGGAGACAGCTGGGGTAGCTCTCTCTTTAAGAGCTTTAACCCTTCAGCGTTCGTTTTTTCTTTAAAGAAACGCACTTTAACCTGCCGTATACTGTGCAAGGTCAGAGACCGTCTCCCAGATCTGCTACAGGATCAGTCTCGCATATCTGACACGCAGACCTCGACGGCGTCAAGCACAGCAGTCGGAGGTTCCAGGGTGTCAAAATGGAGGCCCTCGCTAGTTTTTATGGATGGCCTGTCTGTCTTTCTAGATTATTGAGTGTCAGCTAGATCCAAGTGATGTCACAGTTTCATGTTAACCAGGATATTGTGTTGCCCTCGCTTTGTCCGGAGCCAAGGAATGCGAAGGAACGGGCCTTGCACACATTGGATTTAGTGCGGGCTTTGAAGTTCTATTTGTCTATTACTCAAAGTTTTTGGAAGTCGGATTCTCTGTTTGTGATCCCAGCAGGTCGTCGACGTGGTCGATGAGCTTCCAAGGATTCTATAGCTCGTTGGATTCGGTCGGCCATTTTAGAGGCTTACCGACTTAAGGGCGAACCTTGCCCGATTAAGATTCGAGCTCACTCCACGAGGGCTGTAGGTTCATAGTGGGCTTTTCATCAAGGAGCTTCGGCAGCTCAGCTCTGCCGGGCGGCAACCTGGCGCTCCGTCCACACATTTACGAAATTTTATAAGGTGGACGTCAGTGCTTCCGCTGATGCGGCCTTAGGACGTAGGGTCCTGCAGGCGGCTGTAGTTTAAAGTTCTTGTGAACTTGTATTTAGCGCTAGTTGCGCATTTATTTAGGTTGTTGGGTATCTGCCTCTGTTGGTTTTTTTGCCCACCCTTATTTTTGGACTGCTTTGGGACGTCCCACTAGTAATGACTGTGTCTCCCTTCCTTCATCTGCTGCTGAAAGACGGATTTTGGTAAGAACTTACCTGTAAAATCCTTTTCAGCGAAGAAGGAAGGGAGACACAGATCCCTCCCATGGCAGAAGTGTGTTGTTGTGTTTTCAGATGCGGCGTGACTCTTCTCTGATAGCGATTATCTGGGCTGAGGTCGGCGCGCTAAGGCTCTTTTCCAGCATTGCCAGCTCATCGCAGTGGTCAGGTTCAGTGAGTAGTACCTGGGACTGTGTGTTTTTTTTCAGCTATATGCATAACCTGTCTTCTTGTTTTTTTTTCTCTGAAGTCCTTCAGAAGGGGTTATGTTGCTACGCTGGTGATATTTGCTCTTCCTTAGCTTGTGTACGGACTGGAGATCTGGAGTAGGAGGAGCCCAAGCTGGAGGGGCCGGTCAACACTCTTTTTAATCTGAGGTGTTCTATCCTGTGTGGGCTCCGCCTACCCACTAGTAATGACTGTGTCTCCCTTCCTTCTTCGCTGAAAAGGATTTTACAGGTAAGTTCTTACCAAAATCCGTCTTTTTTCGGCAGTTCATGTTCTATGGGTAGGAAATTGGGCGCACTTTTCCTCAGCTGCCAGGGCCTGTTCTCAGGACACTAATTCATTTCCCTGGAAGCCTTTTAGCACGGTTGGCAATGCTGGGTAACGCTGCATATAGACCTCAATGGCCTCTACGCTAAACGCCAAAGTCCCGGCATTTCTAGATCCGTTCTGTGACTCAATTGTCCTCGGATCAGATGACCTGGTGCTTCCGTGGCATCAGTTTCGCTTCCATTACTTTTTCTCCGCCTCTTCTGCTAATTCCAAGTGTCTTCCAGAAGTTCAAGGCGGAGGGAATTCCACTGTTTTTCGTGGCACCAATATGCGGTTCTGGTTCAACTAGTTCCTTTCCCCCACGGTTCTCAAACCGTCTAGACCTTCTTTTTCAAGAGCGCTCTTACCGCCAGGGCTCGAGAGTGCTGAGCTTAGTGACCTGGGCATTGAGCGCTACACGTAGCGTTCACAGTTATCGTCAACGTTGAGAATTTTACTTTCAGGCGTATTTACCATCATATTTGAGAAAGTCTATTTCTCTTGGTATTTTCAACAACCACGTTTGTTTCCCACTTGTGTTTGCCATTTCGTCCATATTGGAGTTCCTCCAAGAGGTTGCCATTCAAGCTTGGCACTGTCTTCTCTCAAGGCTATCCATCCTGTTTTCAAAGAATACCTTCCAAATCTCAGGTGGCCTTCGGAGCCTTGGGGTTTTTGATCTGATTTCAGGTGCTTTTACAAGTGGCCTTCTTCAAGCTCCTGTAAGACGTATCAATCACTCTTCCTTCTTGGAAAGCTCCCTTTCTTGTGGCTGTAACAGACATCATGCGGGTTTCGGAATTGACGGCTTTGTCTTTCAAACCTCCATTCTTGTCCTTCAACAGGGCAAGGTAGTGTTCAGGACTTCTCTGGCCTCATGGCCTAATGTTGTTTCTTCCTTTCATCCGAGTAAGAACATAGTATTGCATTCGTTCTGCCCACCTCCTGTTCATCGTACTGGAAAGGCTCTCCACCCTTTGGATTCGGAGAGAGCACTTAGGAAATACACTTCCGGAACAGCGCCTTTCTCCAAATCTGATTCCCTCTCTATTTTTCCAGAACGACACAGAAAAGGCCTACCTGTCCTTTTTAATAAAAATTTTTTTACAGTAGCCGGATATATTGGCTCTTCAATTCAAGAAGCTTTCCAAGTCTGAAGTCTCTTATTCCTGCGAGCCTCAGACTAGACTCCACTATGTCAGTGGAGGCGTCCTGGGCCATTTGGCCCCCGGACGTCTATACAGAAAGTTTGCAGGGCTGCAGCTTGGTCCAGTCTTCTCAAGTTAGTCAAGCATTACAGCAGTCATCCCTAAGTCTTTTCAGAGCCTGCCCTTGGCAGATAAATTCTGCAATCGACAGTAGCGCATCTGTAGACCAGATTATTCGTTGCGTATATTAAGGTTTCAGCTGTCGTGCTGTTTCCCACCCATGGACTTCTTTAGGACGTCCCATGATCTGTGTCTCCCAATGAGGCGAAGGAGAAACAGGCAGCAGCATAACACCCATGGTCTGTGTCTCCCAATGAGCGTGTCAGAGAAAAGAATTTTACGGTGAGTAGACAAAAATCCCTGTTTTTTTTTTTTATTATTAAATCACAAAAAAGACCTTTCTACTATATGCACATACTTTATTATTCATTATTGAAAAGGAGGGTTAGTGAATTGCATTGGGTCACACTATGTGAGTGGATAGGGATACTGACCCTAAATAAAGGTCTAGTGGTTTCCCTACTTTACCACGGTTGTTGGCACCTAATGAGGCGATATCCTGATGGCTTTACCTTGCACTGCAGCTTAGCGCCATTAGCGCTGCAGCCCCTTTATTCTGATCAACGCATATTGGACCCAAACATTGTCCTAAAGAGAAGCCATAAGTGCTTAAATCCCAAATAACCTATTTTAGTAGCATTATGTAGAATATAATCTAGACTAAATATGAAAAGTGCTTTCATTAAGAAATTTCTTATCACAGTAACTGTGTTTGTGACAAATTTTTAGTGTTTTTTTTTTGTTTTTGTTTTTTAAGCTCAAGCAGTAAGGAATGTGAACCCTGCAGGGAATGTTCAACCAGGTATGCGGATATTTATTTTACATTTTCCTTTACTTAATGAGTACAATAATTGCCATTTCTCAAGTGTCAGGAGCTCAATGTCCAGCCAAGGTTTGTCATGTGGCAATAAAGGGAACACCAAGGGCATCATAAAGGTAGCTGCCTCCGGAAGTGATGTCACTGTTGTCTGGGCACCACAGGTACTTAGACACAACATAGTGGCAGTGTGTTCTGTTGGCTCATTACTGCTGATCTGAGCACATCAGTTCACATCGCTCAGGGCTAAAGCAGCCCCTTAAGAAAGTTACTGACCTTCGTTTCAGGCAGGCAACAGAGGCTGCTGCAGTGACAGCATTGCCCTTTGACGCTTTAAGGCTAAGTGCACACGATCAGGAATAATTGCGTTTTTTTCGCGGTTTTTCCGCGGTTTTCCGCGGTAAAAACGCGATAAAAACGCAAGCATTAAGCATCCTATACATGTTAATTGATTCCGCATGTTTTGGCCACATGTTGCGTTTTTTTCCGCGAAAAAAACGCTTTGCGGAAAAAATAGCAACATGTTCATTAATTTAGCGTAACCGCGGTGATTCCGCCGCCATAGGAATGCATTGAACCGCTTACTTTCCGCATGTGGCTATGCCCACTATGCGCAATGTAAGCGGTTCATGTGCGGATGGTACCCAGGGTCTGGAGCAGAGGAGACTCTCCTCCAGGCCCTGGGTACCATATCCCTGGTAAAACAATAATTAAAAAATAAAAAATAATGATATTCTCACCTTCCGGCGGCCCCCGCAGCCTTCCCGCGGCCCCGCAGCCTTCCCGCCTTCAGCGACGCTCCCGCAACTTCGGTCCCAAGAGTCCTTTGCGAGAATCACCCAGATGGCATAGCGGTCTCGCGAGATGCTACGTCATCGGTGTGATTTGTTGCAAAGCACTCCTGGGACCGGAAGTTGCCGGGAGCGTCGCTGAAGGCGGGAAGGCTGCGGGGCCGCCGGAAGGTGAGAATATCATTATTATTATTTTTTTTATTATTTTACATTAGATCTTTTTACTATTGATGCGACATAGGCGGCATCAATAGTAAAAAGTTGGTCACACTTGTCAAACACTATGTTTGACTCGTGTGGGCCAACCTGTCAATCAGTTTTCCAAGCGATGCTACAGATCGCTAGGAAAACGCTAGCATTCTGCAAGCTAATTACGCTTGCAAAACGCTATTATTCTGGCGGGAATCAGCATAAAAAAACGTGCGTATTTCCTGCGGGAGAAGTGCGGGATTGCCGCGGAAATTTCCGCGGCAATTCCGCAACGTGTGAACTTAGCCTAAAGGTATGGCACCTCCCAGCGTTGGAAAAATCGCCGGGGTCTCAGCTACCTGGGATAGCTGAGACCCTGGAAAACATGATCAGGGTCTGTTTGTACGGTCCCTGTCACATGATCGGCTGAGCCCCTCCCTCCCAACACCTCCTGCTCCTTCTCCGAACCGCCACGTTATCTTCCTGGAAAAGAATGGCTGGTGCATGCACAGTGCGCCCGCAGAGATCTGCCGGCTGGTACTCGGCAGCAATAGGGAAATCAAGGAGTTTCAAATCTTTAGCAGCCACTATTGATTCCAGACAATTTGGCGTTCAAAAGTCAAACTGTTCTCCTTCCCTTCCGAGCCCTGCTATGCGCCCAAACAGTGGATTTCCCGCACATATGGGGTATCGGCATGCTTCGGAGAAATTGTACAACAAATTTTGTGGTCCTTTTTTTTTTTTTTTCTTTTTTTGATCACCCTGTGAAAATAAAGTTTGGGACTAAAGTAATTTTTTGTGTGAAAATTAAATGTTTATTTTTCCTTCCACATTCAGTTTTTGTGAAGCAACTAAAGGATTAATAACTTCTTGAATGTGGTTTTGAACACCTTGAGGGTGCAGTTTTTAGGTGAGGAGTGCAGTTACTCTGAAGCCACCATTAGGCAATGCATTGGGCTGATTTGTTCTGTCTTTACATCGCTTGGTTCTGGCCGCTGCCAGAACAGTTTTCAGATCGATGGTTGTGCTTGACACCGCCCCCCCCCGCCTCTTTAAGAATCTCATATTTAGATCGATCTTCAGTTGTGAAGTCTGGAAAACCAGTTTAACAAGCTGGGCACTATGTATTGGTCATTGAAATGACATATTTGCAATTTTCACTTTGTGGTATCCACTGTGCACTAATTTCTGGAAAATACCAGTGGGGTCAAAATAGTTATTATATCTGTAGTTGAATTCTCTGATTGTAACTTGTAAAATAAGGTTAATTTTTGAGTATTTCTGCCTTTTCTTAGGAGCTATGCAAATGGCACCACCGATAAGGCAACCCTTTGTCCCAAATGGTAAGTGATGCTGCTTCTCTTTTGAGCCTTGCAGGGTGCTTTTTTTATTATCCATGGTAAAAATGAAACATTTTGAACTTTCTTATTACTGTAACATGTGATCTTCAGTCAGCCCATTGGTATTGAAATCAGCAAAACAACTGTGGGGTAAAAGTGTGCATTAAACGCTATGTAAATTCCCCTATGCCTTCTAACATGGGGTCACATTGTTTTTTTTTTTTTTTTTTGGGGTTTTTACTTTTTTTTGCTTTTTTAGAACCTTGAGCGCCCTCTGTAAGTGGCATCCGCAAACTGTTACTGCCATAGTTGCACTCTCAAAGCCAAATAGTGATTCTTCCCTTCTGAGGCCCTCGTGTCTACCAACATTATTTTCCCAATACATTAATTGAACCCTGATGCCAGTGTGATGATGGTCTAATAATATTGCTTGTTTTTCACATAATGTGCAACATCTGTTATGACGTGGGGGTTTTCTGGAATTTCCAACAATGGGGTTTGTGGAGACCAGCAGAATTGAGCTCTGCATCCCCTTCATTATTTATATAGACTTAGTTTTTTTTTTTCTATCTTGACGGCTGTGCCTTGTACTGCAGCTCAGTTCCATGAGCTCTGCAGCCCCTTTATTCTGATTAGCGGGGATCAGACTTCAAAACCATCGAACACTGATTTCCTGTCCTAAAGAAAGGCCATAAGTGCTTAAAGTGAACCTGTCAGCAGTTTTGGCCGATATTAGATAGACCATCACCTTTCAGGGCTTATGTACAGCATTATATAATGCTGTAGATAAGCCCCCAACCCGACCTGGAAGAACTGAAAAATACGTTTCATTACACTCACCTCCAGGGCGGTTCGGTCCGAGGGGTGTCGCTGGTCTTGGTCCGGCGCCTCGCATCTTCTTATGATCGCCACCCTCCTGCTTGTTTCTTGTGGATGACGTGAACCTGCATCCCGGCACCGTGCTCCTGCGCAAGCGTACGTTGCTCTGTCCTGTCGAGAGCAGAGCAAAGTACTGCAGTGCGCGGGTGCTGGAAAAGGTCAAAGAGCCCAACACCTGCGCACTGCAGTACTTTATATAACCCAGTTTTCCCCAACTCCAGTCCTCAAGAGCCATCATCAGGTCATGTTTCATGATTTCCTTAGTTTTGCCCAGGTGATAATTGCATCACCTGGACAGGCGAGACTTCCATCACATGTGCTATACTAAGGAAATCCTGAAACATGACCTGATGATGGCTCTGATATAACCTATAAAATTGTACACACAGCCAGGTGGGACACAACCCTAGACCAAAACATCAGAAACCGATTACAATGAGGATCTCTAAATCATTAGTCCTAGCATAACATCCAGTAAATTCTGAAGAATAGCGTATGACACAATCCAAAAAGAGTGGGGGATTTTATGCAAACAAATATAAATTTTATTATACATAAATAATAAACAAAAATTGGTGAACTTGCACTTGTTAGAAAATAGCAGCAGCTAAAGGAAAACCAGTGCAAGAAGGTTTAAAAAAGTTATAACGCATCGGGAAGAGAAACACATGTCCCTTAGCAACAACCACATGTAAGGGGTTAAACCAATATATACAGGATGCATACAAGATATCAGATAGCCAGTAAACCAATAGGTCTGATTAATGATCTGAGCAACAGTTTCAGGCATAGTAGCCTGTTATTATCCTTAAGGCAAAGCATAGAAATGAAATGCTAAATGTGCATATAGTTTCTGGCTAGATGTCAAAAATACAGACATAAATACCCGAGGTAAAGGATCATTTAGATGTAGAGAGAGTGCAATAGGATATTACCTTGAGACATGGTGTAGTCAAATTGCAGGAGTGCCGGTGGGACACGCAAGCGCCTCAGCTCGGTGCGTTTATAACTTTTTTATCCTTCTTGCACTGCAGTACTTTGCTCTGCTCTCAACAGGGCAGAGCAAAGTACGCCTGCGCAGCTGCGCGATGCCAGGGCGCCTATGTGGATGATGCAGGGTTGCGTCTTCCACAAGAAGCAAGCAGGAGGGCGGTGATTGATCATAAGAAGATGGGAGGCACCGGACCAAGACCAGCAACACCCATCGGACCGGACCACCCCGCAGATGAGTATAATAAGTTATTTTTGAGTTCTTCCTGGTCTGGTTGGGACTTATATACAGCATTATAGAATGCTGTATATAAGCCCTGAAAGGTGATGGCTGCCTTCTTATGTTGTTCAAAACTGCTGACAGGTTGACTTTAAATCCTAAATAACCCTTTTAGTTGCATTCTTTAGAATGTAATGTACACTAAATGTAGGAAAAGTGCTTTCAGTAAGAAATTTCTTATCACATTATCTATGTTGGTGACTAATTTTTTTTATCTTTTTAAACTCAAGCAGTAAGGAACATGAACCCTGCAGGGATTGTTCAACCAGGTATACAGATTTTTATTTTACATTTTCCTTTAGTTAAAGAATTCTTCTATAAATTCTGCAACTTCAGACCTGCTGATCTAGTTGTACACTTCAAATTCTGCATTACAATAATTACAATTTCTCAGGTGGCATGAACTCAATGTCCAGTCAAGATTTGCCAAGTGGCAATAAAGGGAACCGCCCCCGCAAGTGGTGACACTTGTCTTTGTACGCTAAGTACTTTGACACAACGCACTGACATTGTGCCCTGTTGGCTCGTTACTGCTGATCTGAGTCGCCTTGAGAGTGCCGTCATTGTGCACATCACGCAGGGACTAGGCCAGCTCCTGAAGCGAAGGTCACTGATGACTCTTCGTTTCAGCCAGGCGGCAGAGGCTTATGCAGTGGACGCAGCCATTGCCCGTTGACGCAAGCATCTCCTCATCCTCTGAGATTGTCAACCGAAGTGTCATCAAAAAGGAAAGTAGGAAAAAAAGCAGCTAGGTATTGAGGTTAAGGAAGGATAGGGAATTTTCCCTTCACCCATGACAGCGCGCCTGAGAGAGGGATCCACCCAGCCAGGACAGGAAACGTACTGAAATAAAAAGGGCGGTACCTCTCCCCCCACTTCAATTGGGTCTCCTGCCCTGACTGGCACCGTCGTGCTGAACCCGTGGAGGTTTGAAGGTTTTTTTTTTATCTACTCGCGCACGCCTGTCCCGGCACTGGAAGAACAGGCAGAGTTTCTGTATGCCAGCCTTTAAATGGTGGAAGCGCCGTCCGCGAGTCCAATTGGACCTCGACGTACGTGCTGTCGTAGGGCAGCGCATTCAAAGGCCAGGTGGTTCTTCTGCAGCTGCCGTGCCGCTCCCCAACCTCTGCGTGTATACAGACTGCCGCTCCGTAGTGAGCCGGCTTCCGGGGGCGCGCACCACTGAGGTGGCAAGCTGGGAATGGGCGTGACAGTGGGTGTGCGCTGAGGCCAAGCCGTGCGGGATGCGTGGATACTTGGCGCATCCCGGCAGGGGAGAGGCATCTGTTGGGCATCGGAGGAGGCAGGAAGCGCAGTGGATCCCTTTTATAAGGAGGGATGACTACAGAAAAAACACTTGTCCGAAGCTCCCCATCACGGAGGATTCCAGTGGACAGCAGCAGGAGCATTCACCGTTGCCTTTGCATGGTCACCAGCTCAGTCACACTAAAAGGAGCAGCCGCAGGAGTGGCAGCCGTCCCGACCAGAGATCACGGGACTCCTCGGTATCCGGCAGGGACGTTGTATGTACACCTGATCACCCTCCGAATCCGGTACCCTTAATTTGACAGCGGGTGGTGAGTGAACTACAAGAATGTCACCATTGTTGTTAATAGGGGCCATTGTCTGCTTAAATCACTAGGGACCTAGGAACGCTAGCGCCAAAATGAAGAATAAGGCGTGTGCCCTTTATAAAAACCCTTCTGGCAGTCCAGTGACAGAAAGATCTCTGCCCTGTCTGCTACAGAAAACGATACGGGAAGAGACCCCTGACTTCGCCACAAGCTTTAGCGCCATAATAAGGGCAGAGGTGCAAGGTTCCCTAAAGACGGCGTTGAAAAAGGGAAGCAAGAGAGCTCGGGGGCTTGTCACAGAATCGGAGGCCTCGCAATCCTGTGGGGAATATCAGATTGAATCCCGTCCTCCTCCTCCTCCTCGAACAGTGATGTAGGTGGCCGACCATGTTTTCTGGCCGTGGACACTGATAGAATGGTTAGGGCAGTAAGGTTGACAATGGGAATAAAGGAGGAAAGGGCACCTAAATCCATGGAAGATCCTACATTTGGGGGCTTAGAGGAGAAAAGGAAGCTCACCTTTTCAGTTAATTCCAGGATAAAGGTGCTTATAGATAAAAAATGGAAAAAGCTGGAGAGGTCTGGTAGCCTGCCCTCATCTTCTAAATGGAGATATTTCTTGAGGAGAAGGACTCAGAAGGTTGGGATAAAATCCCTAAGATCGACGGGCAGTGGCAAAGTCCTCTAAAAAGTCGTCCCTACCCCTGGAGGACTCCGGCACATTTACAGACCCTTTAGGTAAGAAAGCTTATCGGTTCCTGAGGCACACCTGGGAGGCAGGCGGTCTAAAGCCGGCGATAGCTGGGACATGTACTGCCCGCTCCCTGATCTTCTGGCTGCAACAGATGTAGGAACAACTTAGGAGTAAAGTTCCGAGAGAAGAGATCTTGTCCAGTATGGCTCTGTTGCAGGGAGCAGCGGCCTTTCTAGCAGACTCTTCAGCAGACCCTGTGAGGTTAGTAGCTAGGTCGGTGAGCCTTTCCAATGAGGCTAGACGGGCCTTGTGGCTCAAGGGGTGTCTGGGAGCCCTGCCTTCAAAGAATAGACTCTGTTCCATCCCATGTGATGGCCATTTTCTCTTCGGGCAGAAGCAAGAGGACATCTTGGAGAAGGCAGGTGACAAGAAGGGGTTTCTCGGTGGAATCTAGGAAGCCTCCTTTCCGGAGGAGGAAGTTTAATGGGGGGAAGTCCTCCGGGAGAAAAAAAGAAATCTGGGACTTCAAGGATAGGAAGGGGTCTGGATATATGTTCAAAGGGCCCTCTACATCAAAAAAGCCCCCCCCCATGACATCAGGTCAGATGTAGGGGAGAGGCTCTCTTTCGCGCTGCCTGGGTGAACATCTCCCCCAGTCGCTGGATTTTAAGTGTCATCAAGGAGTGTATGAAGATAGACTTCGTTAAATTCCTGGAAATTTCGTAGATAATATTCTGCGCTGCTGCATAGGATTAAAGGCCAAGCAAATTCGTAAGAAAACTTGATGGTTTATTCACAATCTCAATGTGTTTCGAAGTCAAAAGACTTCTTCCTCAGGAGATGACATAGATATACACTACCATTACAAGCTGGTTAAATACATTCTACATTTGAATTTGGCGCCAAAAAAAGAATCACATGTCAAAGAAAAAAATGTCAAAGTTCGTGCAATTGACCTATGATGTATCACATGATTTTCTAATTTCGTGCAAAATTAGTTGACAAACATTGTTACAAATAATTCAACCATATAATATAATTTTATTCATAATTCATTTAATTATATGAATAAAATGAAATGATATGGTTGAATTATTTGTAACAATGGTTGTCAACTAATTTTGCGCGAGATTAGAAAATCAAGTGATGCATCATAGGTCAATTGTACGAACTTTGACATTTTTTTCTTTGACACGTGATAATTTTTTTGGCACCAGATTCAAATGTAGAATGTATTTAACCAGCTTGTAATGGTAGTGTATATTTATATTATTTCCTAAGGAAGAAGTCTTTTGACTTCGAAACGCGTTGAGATTGTGAATAAACTATCAACTTTTCTTACGAATTTGCTTGGTCTTCAATCCTATGCAGCAGCGCAGAATATTATCCATGAAATTTCCAGGAATTTAACTAAGATTATGGTCACTAGATTGACCTGTGGACCAGCAGCAGCTGTTTGATGATCCTACATGCTTTTATATTTAATACATCAGGTGAGTGCAATCTGACTGCTATCTTTTATATATCCGTCGGACAAGACCCTATTTGGCGCTTCTTTCTCCCACAGTGTGAATTTTTGAAGATAGATTTCGTCCATCCACCCCGCCAGATGTTTATTAACACCCCGCAGGAAATCACCAGGAGAACAGCTGACCCTGGAGGCGGAAATCTTGGGTCTATTTAAAAAAAACGAGTTCTGTGCAAAGTCCCGGTGGAAGAAATAGGAAGGGGATTTTATTCCCCCCTCTTTTTGATACAGAAGCCGGATGGTTCTCTAAGGACTATCGTCAACCTAAGGAAGCTCAACCGATGGGTTGTGAATCATTCATTCAAGATGGAGTTGGTGAACACAGCTATAAAGCTGTCGTTCTGGGATTGCTTCATGGCGGACATCGACTTAAATGCCTATTACCACATCCCTATCTTTCGGGACCATCAAAAATTCCTGAGGGTAGCTCTGTATGTCCAAGGGCAGGTCAGGCATTACCAGTACACAGCCCTTCCATTCTTTCTGTCAGTGGCTTCGAGAGTATTTACCAAAGTAATATCGGAGGTGATGACCTACCTTCGTTCTCGGGATATCGTTATCATCTCGTATCTGGACGACTTCCTTAGTCAGGTGGTCGGAAAATCACTGTGCAGAACCGGTGAGGGAGGTGACGTGGTCCTAGAGGAGCTAGGATGGATGGTAAATACCCTCAAATCAAGGCTAAGACCGGTAAACATACAATCCTTCCTGGACTTGGTTCTGTACTCAAAGCGCCAGATCTGTCTCCTACCAGAAGACAGATAGCCAAAATAATGGCCCTGGCACTGTAAGCAATTCATCAGACAACGATGACACTAAGAAAGGTGATCAAATCGTAGAAAAAATACTTGACAAAGATCTATTGATGGTCGAAACGTCGTAATTTATCATAGCGGAATAAAGTTTTTTTTTTTCCACTACTACATCTGGATGGAGCGCTGTTGTTCTATTTTATGATTGCTGTTACTTTCCAAGAGGGTTCCTTGAATCGAGAACGGGCGACCCAATATACTGAGTGCTGTCAGCTTCTTTTATATGCTTGGACTAAGAAAGGCGATGCCCTTGCTAGGATCTCTAACATCTTGTATACCAGTAGTAAGATGGGCCCAATTTCACCTGAGGCATTTACAGTGGGAGGTCCTGTCAGTACTGAGGTCGTTAAAAGGGCATTTAGAGGGAAAGTTGCATCTTTCTTTGGCAGTAAGAGACTCCCTGTCCTGGTGGACAGTAAGAGAGCATTTTGCGTCAGGTCTAGTGGTTGAGGCCAGTGGAGGACTTTATCACAACGGATGCGAGCAATACCAGATGGGGGGGCATATCTGAGATCCCACTTAGTGCAGGGAACCTGGTCTCCTCTGGAAAGAGATCAGGTTTTGAACTTAAAAGAGCTTTGAGCTGTGGAAAGAGCCTTAAGACACTTCCTTTTCTTCGGGGTCACCATGCCTGAGTCATGTCGGACAATCGCGCAGTCGTGGCTTATATCAACTGCCGGGGGGGGGGGAACAAAGCCACCCTTATGGGGCAGCAAACATCCTACTCCAGCTAGAAGACCAACACCCACTGTCCCTTACGGCACTTAACATAAGGGGAATAGAAAACACAAAAGCAGACTGAGTTGCAAGAAATTGAGACAGGGAGAATGGTCTCTAAATTCTCAAATTTTCCAGCAAATAGTACGAGCATGAGGGAGGCTGGAGATAGATCTTTTTGCCAGCTTACACAACAGGAAACTGAGGCCCTTCTGTTCATTAAACCCAAGGGAGAATTCATTCGCAGTAGATGCCCTTCAGATACCTTGGAAGTTCAGTATGGCCTATGTATTTCCCCCAATAATGATGATTCCAGCGGTCGTGAGGAACATCAGGGAGGATCAAGCGAGGGTGAATCTCATTGCTGCATTTTGGCCAAGAGACCTTAGTTCTCCTTTCTACGGTTGATGTCCGTTTCCAATCCATGGATTCTACCAGAGATTCCGGACTTTCTTACCCAGTGACCAGTGTGCTACTCTCAAGTGAAGGGCTTCCATCTGACAGCATGGAATTTGACGGCATCACAGAGTCGGCAGGAGTTCTCACCAAGGCTAGTCTCCACCCTGTTGAAAAGTAGGAAGCCGATTACATAAAGGATCCATGGTAGAACATGGAAGAGATTCCTGGAGTTTTTAGGGCAGCTCTTGGGGGATGAAGCTCCGGTTGCAGCTATTCTAGAATTTCTGCAGTCTGGATTGCAACTAGGGTTAGCAGCTAATTCTCAAGGTACAGGTGTTGGCCTTGGGTACCTAGTATAATTGCAAACTAGCATTAAATAGATGGGTGTCCCGATTTATAAGATCCTGTAGTAGATCAAGACCGGTTATAGTTCCAAAAATTCCTCCATGGGACTTGAACTTAGCTTTAGAGGCGTTAACTAGGGAACCATTTGAGCCCTTACAGGGGTTATCTACGAAATTCCTCATGCTTAAAACGATGTTGCTAGTGGTACTAACTTCAGCTCGTAGGGTAAGTGACATACAAACCCTGTCTATATATCCCCCCTACACACAGGTGTATGAGGATAGGATTGTTCTAAGACCGGACCCAGCATATCTCCCCAAGTTAGTTCTTAATTTCCAGGAGCCAGGAGATCACTTTACCCTCCTGTACTAACCGTAAAAATCCAGGGGAAGAAAAATTGCATACCTTAGACATGAGGAGGTCCATGTTAGAATATATGTCCATGACCAGTCAGTGGAGGAAGGATCAGTCCCTATTCATAGCCTTCCAGGGTAGCAGAAAGGGTTACTGGGTATCTAAAAGTACTATTGGCAGATGGATCAGGGAGGTCATTAGTTTATCTTATGCTGCGAGTGGCGCTCTGGTTCCTGAAGGCTTTAAGACTCACTCCACCAGAGCCATGGCTACCTCCTAGCAGAAAAGGCAGAGGTATCAATTGATCAGATCTGTAAGACTGCTACCTGGTCCTCACCATCTACTTTCTTTAAGCTCTACAGACTGAATCTGTCCTCCTCTGCTGACCTAAACTTTGGTAGAAGGGTGCTGCAAGCGGTGGTCCCTCCCTAAGGTGTTTCATTTCTTCAAAAATCTCTCAGGTGTCCTGTCATGGGTGAAGGGAAAACACCAAGGTTACTTACCGGTAGCCTTTTTTTCCGGAACCCATGACAGCACCCGTATATTACCCCCTCCTCACCTTTTGGGTGTGCACTATAGTTTGGGTGTCATTTGTTATATAATGTGGTGTTGGTTATCCGTGTAAATTAACTGGAGGTCCTCTCGTGCTTTGTAATCCAACTGAAGCGGGGGAGAGGTACCGCCCTTTTTATTTTAGTAGGTTTCCTGTCCTGCCTGGGTGGATCTCTTTCTCAAGTGTGCTGTCATGGGTTCTGGTAAAACCAGCTATCGGTAAGTAACTTTAGGAAAATGACAGCACTTTTGCAATCTGAGTTTTGAATTAAAAACACCAGAGAATACTAATCTGCATAAAAACATTGCACTTGCTGCCTATGTGCATAAAAAAATTAAAATAAAGGATAATTGTGCTAAATAATGTCTTTATGCCCAAAGCTAATGTAATAGATATACACGGCTCAAAAAAAATAAAAGGAACACTAAAATATCACATCCTAGATATCACTGAATGAAATATTCAAGTTGCAAATCTTTATTCATTACATAGTGGAATGCGTTGAGAACAATAAATCGTAAAAATGATCAATGTAAATCCAAATGAATATCCCATGGAGGTCCGGATTTGGAATACCAGGAAAAAGGAAAAGGTCAGCTCATCCAGTCTGCAATATGTATCCATATCTCCCAAAGCGCACGGAGTCGACTGTATCACGGCATTGTCAGGGCAAATATATAAGAAGAGGAATCTCCAGCGCTGAATGGATGATAAAATACAAACATTTATTGGAGAAAAAAAAATTTTGAGAATGCAACATAAGTGAAAAAATAGATGGACAAAATAGCAAGTGGTGTCTCAGGTGGTACAGCCAACGCGTTTCGACCTCACCGGGTCCTATTCATGGTTGGTTAGAGACACATAATACCAGCTACATATAGCACAAAGACAAGTTAAACACAGGTGCAAATAATACCAATCAGTGAAGTCAAGGGAAAACACAGTATTAACTCTTCACATAAATGAAACAGACATCTGACAAATATCTTAAAAACAGCATGTATGGAAAAACATATAATATATACAAAATACAAGTTGGAAAAAGAAGACAGATCCTGCTCAGTAACCAGAATAAATTAGAACAAGCGAAAAATATACTATAGACATACCAGAAAGGTAATAAATCCCTAGTCTAATTGTAGAATGAGATCAAGGCGCTTGTTCAGACCTTGCGGTACTCGTGTACTTAATTTAAAAATCCAGAACGACTCCCGATTCAACAGTTTCCTCCTAAAATCACCTCCTTTAATCGGTTTATAGCTATTGCTATAGCCTTGAGGGTATTAGTATCTCCCTTATGTTTAGTTTTACAGTGGCTAGATACTGCTAAAATGTTATAATTTTGGCAAGTAGCCTCTTAAAAGTGTTTCCTAATTCTTTCAAGAGGACTTGTGCAGCCCACATACTGGACATTGCAAGAAACGCATTCTATTAGGTACATAACACCTTCAGAATTGCAGTTCATGTGCAATTTTATAGGATATAAAATACCTGTAGTACAAGACTTAAATTTATTGGTTTTAGAAACATAATTGCAGACCTTGCATGGGTAATGTCCGCATTTGAAAAAAACCCTGTGTGTCAACCAGGTGTCAGTTTTTAATTTACCATTTGTTGAAAAAAAAACTCGGAGACAAAATATCACTCAATGTTGGTGCCCTTTCAGCAATATACCTGACTAAAGTGTTACTCAAAATTTGATCCAATTTTGTTGTTGTCATTATGTAAAATTAGTATTTCTCGATCGCTTCATTGGGGGACACAAGAACCATGGGGTGTATGCTGCTGCCACTAGGAGGCTGACACTATGCATATGCAAAAAAAGGTTGGCTCCTCCTCTGCAGTATACACCCCACCGACTGGCACCAAGCTAATCAGTTTTAGCTTAGTGTCAGTAGAAGGTGGACACTGGTCTCTATAGAGACCCATATCTACCTAACGTGCATCGTTCCTTTTCAGGTTTTTCTCCGGAGGGATACTGTGTGAACAGTCACTACTGTACTCCCACGCAGAGATTGAGTACGGCGTGTACTGCCACCCCCGTATCCTCATATGTCTGTTCTATCGGCAGGACCCCAAAATGTATCCCTGATACGGACGTGTGTTCAGGTGATCTGGAAAAGGAAGGATGACCCGGGCCTGCCTCCGTCTCCCACCTACTCGCCCACCAGAGCCTGTCGGTGAAGGAGACATGGACGTCCTACAACGGATGCCGGACGTCCGACTCTCAATAGAGGTATTGTCCCTCTTTCCCCTAGATACCAAGAGAAGACAGAAGAAAAGATTTAAGAAGGGAAGATTTAATCTCAGCTTTCCTTTGGGCTCACCCGGGGGATCTGAGTCAGCCCTTTATAGGCACCGGGCTTCTCCTTCTTTGGGGCCGCCTTCCACCACCAGGCGCCCGATCGCGCCGCTGCGCGCCCCTGTGCGGGCCCTTGTGTTTTGACTACTTGTGGAGGTCCTTGGGAAGCAATCGGGTGACTTCCGCGCCGCCTCCCCCCTCCATCGGCGGCCGCGATTTCTAATTGAGGCCCCGGCTTCACCTCTGGCCTAGTTTTCTAGCCGGCTCCGCCCCCTTCACTCTAGCTTCCGGGCGGGCTTTTCTCCCGTCCTTCCTCCCAGCGCTGCCTTAGGCTCAGCCCACCTCTCACAGCGTTACTGTGGGCTGGAGCTGCAGCTATATATGCCACCCGAAGTGGGCTGCGTCTGTCACAATCCGTGGCGGACCTCACCCGAGTGTCACAGACCCTAGTGTCCGTTTTGGACAGATTGCCCCTTTCAACACCCGCGGTCGCCAGCGAGTCACAAGACTCGCAGCCCGGTCCTTGCAACCCAGGCAGTAAGAGACCTAGACTAGAGCGCCGTTCTAGGTCCTCTTCCGCTCCGCCTCACCAGACGAACTTTCACGGCGTGATCCCTCTCTAGCGCCCTCCTCCGGAGTCAGGCGAAGCGTCTTCGGACGCGCTTTCAGAAGATGAGTCGGACCTGGATTCAGAACAGGCCTCCAGCATGACGGATACGGTGCAGAGCCTGATTGTGGCAGTCAATCAGACCTTAGGCATCAAAGATACCGCTACAGAATCCGCAGATCAGGCTGTTTCGTTTAAACGGTCCAAACCACTTTCCAAGGTCTTTGCCCCACATACTGAGTTCTTGGAAATACTCAAGAGGGAGAATCCGACCAGGCGGTTTCAGAGAGGGAAGCGCCTCGGCATCCTATATCCTTTCCCCCCGGATCTTACCACGAACTGGACGATCTCCCCTTCAGTGGACCCACCAGTCTCCAGACTGTCCACCAATACCGTCCTTCCACTTTCTAATGCAGCTACCCTCAAGGATGCCAACGATAGGATTATAGATTCGCTGGCAAAATCAGCCTTTGAAGCGGCCGCTTCTGCTTTATGCCCGGCCTTTGCCTCTACTTGGGTCTCAAAGGCCATAGCCAGATGGGCCAAACAACTCCGCAAGGGTTTCATAGCTGGAGCTCCTCAGAGATAGCTTGCTGAGCTTGCCGACCAAATTTCCCATGCTGGGCAATATTTAGTATTGGCCTCCCTGGATGCCGCGTCCTGCGCTGCTCAGCATCAGCAATTCTGTGGCCATCCGGAGTAACATTTGGCTCAAAGCTTGGCAAGCAGACCTTTCGTCAAAGAAGTCACTCACAGGCCTCCACTTCCAGGGAGACCGTCTGTTCGGCTCTAGGTTGGATCAGATCATTAAGGATGCAATGGGAGGCACGAGTTCCCTCCTCCCTCAGTCCAAGCCTTGCAGACCCGTTCAAGGGCGTCGGTTCCGCTCCTTTCGGCCATTTTGCCGTTTCCCGACGGAGGATTCCTCCGGTCAGCGCAGGATTGCCAGGTCAAGAAGAAAGCTTCATTCAGGCTCACTCCTTCCTGGCGTTCCCATAACTCCCATGGTAGATCGGCCAGGTCAAGACCTGGCAGATCTTCCTAGGCATGACTGTTCCAGGGCCCAGCGTTCCTCCCAAGCTCTGCTGTCTTGTCCTGCTGGTCAGGGACGTTTGGCTCGACTTGTTGGAAGACACTTGGGTCAGGGAGGTTGTATCCTTTGGATACAAGATAGAGTTCACTTCCCGTCCACGAGATCGTTTTTTTCGAATCCCGCTCCCCAAGGGACCCCACTTTGGTCTGGGGTTTCTTTGCATCCATCGACTCCCTTCTCAGTTCTGGGGTTAGCGTCCCCGTTCCACAGCGAGAACGTTTCATAGGTTTCTATTCAAACCTGTTTGTTGTTCCAAAGAAGGGTGGCGCGGATTGTCCCATTCTGTATCTCAAGTTGCTGAATAGGAGGGTTCGCCTGCGTCACTTCAGAATGGAGTCTCTCCGTTCAGTAATCTCTTCCATGGAGATCCAAGACGCTTACTTAACGTTCCGATGTGCCCAGCTCATCAGAGGTTCTTGCGATTTGCAGTTCAGCAGAACCATTTTCAGTTTGTCGCCCTGCCGTCCGGCCTTGCGTCCGCTCCCAGGGTCTTTACCAAGATCATGGCGGCATTGATGGCCATCTTGAGAATCGGGGGCCTGGTACTGAATTCAAACGGACAATACCACGGCCGTGGCGTACGTCAACCACCAAGGTGGGACCAGAAGTTCCCTGACAATGGCTGAGGAGGTCCAGGATCCTGCATTGGGCGGAGGCGACGGTTCCGGCTATATCCGCTGTGCATATCCCCGTCGTGGACAACTGGGCCGCCGATTTCCTCAGCCGCGAGGGTCTCGCTGCAGGAGAATGGTCCCTGCATCCAGACGTCTTCCATCAGATCTGTCTTCGATGGGGGACTCCGGATGTGGATCTCATGGTGTCCCGGCTGAACAGGAATGTTCCGCGGTTCGTCTCCAGGTCCTGCGACCCTCTCTCGTTGGATGTAGATAATCTGGCCATTCCCTGGTCGCAGTTCGCTCTTCCCTACCTGTTCCCTCCACTTCCCCTTCTTCCCGGATTGCTGAAGAAGATCAAGGCGGAAGGGGTGCCGGTCATTCTGATCGCCCCAGAGTGGCCCAGAAGGTCTTGGTTCGCAGACTTTATCAATCTCCTGGCGGACGCCCCCTGGAGACTTCCAGACAGGCCAGATCTTCTGTCACAAGGTCAGATCTGCCACCTGAGTTCTCGGTCGCTCAATTTGACGGCGTGGCCATTGAGACCGCGGTATTGAGAGCATCCCGGTTCTCTGATCGGGTGATTCACACCATGATCCAGGCCAGAAGAATGTCGTCCTCCAGGGTCTACTATCGAACCTGGAAGGCCTATTTTCGCTGGTGTGAGTCCAACGTCAACCCGCCAATGAAGTTGTCGCTCCCTGCTATCTTGGCTTTTCTCCAAGTGGGACTGGATTCTGGCCTTTCCCTTGGCACTCTAAAAGGGCAAGTGTCAGCCCTTTCTATCCTCTTTCAGAAATCCTTGGCGTCTCGTGCTCAAGGCAAGACTTTTCTTCAGGGAGTGGCGCATACGGCTCCCCCGTACCGGAATCCTGTGGACCCCTAGGACCTCAATCTCGTTTTGGAGGTTGAGGTGTGCTCCCTTTGAACCTCTCAGAGAGGTTCCACTGTCTGTTCTGTCCTGGAAAGTGGCCTTTCTCATAGCGATCACTTCCATCAGACGAGTTTCAGAATTAGCGGCTCTATCCTGTCGTCCCCCTTTCCTGGTTCTTCACCAAGGTAAGGTTGTGTTGCGGCCTCCGCCTTCCTTTCTTCCCAAGGTGGTATCCACTTTTCACTTGAATGAGGATATTGTCCTGCCTTCCTTCTGTCCAGTTACGACTCATTCTCTGGAGCGCTTGTTGAACAGGCTGGACCTGGTCCGGGCAGTGAGAATCTACCTGGACAGGACTGCTTTCAGGAAGTCAGATCTTCTGTTTGTCATTCCAGATGGGGCGCAGAGAGGCCTGCCAGCCTCCAAGTCTACGATTGCGCGTTGGATTAGGACTGCAATATTGGAGGCTTACCGGGTTATGAACAGAGTACCCCCTCCTGGGATTAAGGCTCACTCCACCCGGGCAGTAGGTGCCTCCTGGGCGTTTCACCATGAGGCATCCGCCCTACAACTTTGCAAAGCGGCAACCTGGTCTTCCATCCACACGTTTGCCAGATTTTACAGGGTCCACACCTACGCTTCTGCGGACACCAGCTTAGGCAGAAGGATCTTGCAGGCATCATTGGGGACTTTGCCGACCTGAATGGAGTTTCCTGACATTTTTTCCCACCCCAGGGACTGCTTTGGGACGTCCCATGGTTCCTGTGTCCCCCAATGAAGCGATCGAGAAAACAGGATTTTGGTTGCTTACCGTAAAACTGTTTCTCGGAGCGCTCATTGGGGGGACACAGCACCCTCCCATATGTCTACAACTCTTGTCCTTTTTTTCTAAATATTATGTTATGATTGAGTTGTCTATTTGGTTGTTTGGTTCTGTCATGTTCTTCTCCTACTGCTGTCTCATTAACTGATTAGCTTGGTTCCAGTCGGTGGGGTGTGTACTGCAGAGGAGGAGTCAAACTTTTTTTTAATATGCATAGTGTCAGCGCCCTAGTGACAGCAGCATACACCCATGGTTCCTGTGTCCCCCAATGAGTTCTCGAGAAACAGATTTTATGGTAAGCAACCAAATCCTGTTTTTAGTATCTGATATAACGTGGGAGCGTTTTTTTCAATAAATGTTTGTATTTTAAACATCCATTCATCGCTAGAGATTCCTCTGCTTATGGATTTGGAATTCTACTCCTAATCAAAGTGGAAAATCAAACTACAGGCTGATCCATTTCAGTGGAAAGCCTCAAGGGAAAGGGAATGTTTCTGAGTAGTGTGTGTGGCCCCACATTTCCTTTTTTGACCCCTATAATACCTGGGTATTTTCTTGATGAAAGGGTGGGGTGTTTCCTGAGGGCTTCCCCCCCGGCCTGGATTTAAAAAAAAAACACTCAAAATCCTGGAAGGCTGTTTTTGCAGTGTTGGGGTGGAAAAGCGGGCCTGATTTTCACAGATTTTGCTCTATTGGGTTCAGGTCTTGGGATATTTCATATATTTAAAATTTTACACCTATTTTAAAATTGTGGTTAATATTGATGGGAAATTTTGGGTTACGCCCGCCTTTTTAAAAAGGGTTAAAAAAAGGCCCTTTTAAAAAATTTGGGGGGGGATTCACAGGGTTTTCCCCCCCCCCCGGGGGGGGGATTTTTTTTAAAAAAAATTTTTTTCCCCCCGGGAAAGAAGGGGGGGTTTTTTTCCCCCCGGGGGGGGGAAAGGGAAAAATTTTTTGGGAAGGCCCCCCCCCCAAAAATTTTAAAACCCCCCCCGGGGGGGGGGGGCTTTTTTTGGGGTTTTTTCCCCCTTTTTTTTTTGGAAAAAAGGGGGGGGAAAAAAAAAGGGGGAAAACCTTTTTTAAAAAGGGGCCCCGGGGGGGGAAAAAAAATTTTTTTTTCCCCAAAAAAAATTTTTTTGGGGGGGAAAAAAAGGGAAAAAAAATTAAAGGGGGTTTTTAATTTTTTTTCCCTTTCCCTTTTTTTTTTTTTGGGGGGGGAAAAAAAAAAAAAAAAAGGGGGTTTAAAAATTTTTTCCCCCCAAAAAAAATAAACCCCGGGGGGCCCCCCCGGGGGATTTTTTCCCCCCCTTTTTTTTGGGGGTGGTTTTTCCCAAATTTTTCCCCCCCCTTTTTTCCCCCAAAAAAAACCCCAAATTTGGGTTTTTTTGGGGGGGCCCCCCCCCCAAAGGGGGTTTTTTTGGTTTTGGGTTTTAAAAAAAATTTCCCCTTTTTCCCGGGGGGTTTTTTAAAAAAAAAACCCCCCCCCCAAAAAAAAAGGGTTTTTTGGGGGGGGCCCCCCCCAAGGTTTGGGGCCCGGGAAGGGGGGAAAAAAAATTTCCCCAAAAAAAATGCCCCCTTTTTCCCCGGGGGTTTTAAAAAAAAGGGGGGGGGAAAAAAAAGGGTTTTAAATTTTGGGGGGGTTTTTTTTTAAAAAAAAAAAAAGGGTTGGGGTTGGGGAAAAAGGGGGAAAAACCCCAAAAAACCCCAAAAAAAAAATTAAAAAAAAATTTTGGGGGGAAAATTACCCCCCCTTTAAACCGGGGTTTTTAAAAAAAATTAAACGGTTTTAAAAAATTTTGGCCCCCCTCTAAAATTTTTTTTGGGGGGTTTTTCCCCCCGAAATTAACCCCAATTTTTAAAAAAAAAAAACCCCGGGGGGGGGGGCCCCCCCAAAAACCCCCGGGGAAAACCCAAAAAAAATTTTGGGGTTTGGGGGGGCCCCAAACCCCCCAAAAAAAAAAAAAGGTTTCCCCCCTTAAAAGGGGGCAAGGCCCAAGGGTTTTTACCCGGGGTGCAGGAAAAAAAAACCCCCAAACGGTTTGGGGGTTTTTCCCAAAAGGGAAAATTTTAAAATCATTTTGGGGTTTTTGGGCCCAAATTTTAAAAACCTTTTTTGGCCCAAAAACCCAAAAAAAACCCCAAAAAAAATTTTTTTTCCCCCTTTTTTTTCCCCCCCTTTTTGGGGTTTTTTTTTTGGGAAAAAACCCCCTTTGGGGGGTTTTTTTTTTTAAAAAAAAAAAAAAATTTTTTTTTTTTTTTTTTTGGGGGAAAAAAAAAAAAAATTTTTTTTTTTAATTTTTTTGGGGGGTTTTTTAAAAATTTTTTTTTTTTGGGGGGGGGGTTGGTTTTAAATTTTTTTTTGGGGTTTTTTTTGGGGGGGGGGGGGGGGGTTTTTTTTTTTTTTAAAAAAGGGGTTTTTCCCGGGGGAAAAAGGGTTTTCCGGATTGGGCCCGGGGAAAAAAAAGGGTGGTTCCCGGCCCTTTTTCCCTTTTGGGGGGGGGCCCCAAAAAAAGGGGTTTAAAAAAAAAGGAAAAAAGGGTTTTTTTTTTTTTTTTTTTTGGGGGGGAAAAAAAATTTTTTTGGGAAAATTTTCCCGGGAAAAAGGGGGTTTTTTGGGTTCCAAAAAAAAATTTTTAAAATTTTTAAAAAAAATTTTTTTTTTAAAAATGTTTTAAAAAAACCCCCTTTTTTTTTTTAAAAAATTTTTTTTAAAAAAGGGGTTTTTTGGGGCCCCCCAAAAAAAAAAAAAAATTTTTTTTTTCCCCCCTTTTATTTCGGGGCCCCGGGCCCCCCCTTTTTTGGTTTTTTTCCCAAAACTTAAAAAGGGGAAAAAAAAAAAACCGGGGGTTTTCCCTTTTAAAAGGGGGCCAAAAAAAAAAAAAATTCCCAAAAAAAAAGGGTTTTAAAAAAAACCCCCAAAAAAGGGGGGGGGGGGGGAAAAAAGGGGAACCCCCCAAAGGGGGGGAAAAAGGGGCCCCCGGGCCCCCCGGGGGGGGGGCGGGAAAAAATTTAAACAAAAACCCCCCCCCCAAAATTTGGGGGGGGGGAAAACCCCCCTTTTTGGGAAATTCCTTTTCCGGCCCCCAAAAAAGGGGGGCCCCGGGGCCCTTTAAAATTTCCCCCAAAAAAAAACCTTCCCCAAAAAAACCCCTTTGGGGGGGGTAGGAAAGGGAAAAAATTTTCCCCCTCCAAAAAAAGGGGGGGGGGTTTTAAAAAATTTTTTTTTTAAAAAAAAAAACCCCCCGGGGGTTTTTTTTGGGGGGAAAATTTTTTTTTTTTTTAAAAAAAAATTTTTTTTTTCCCCCTTTTAAAGGGGGGGGCCCCCCCAAAAAACCCCCCCCCGGGGTTAAAAGGGGGGGAAGGGAAAAGGGGAAAAACCCCCTTTCCCCTTTTTTTTTTTCGGGAAAAAGGGGGTTTTCCCCCCCCCTTTTTTAAAAAAACCAAAAAAAAAATTTTTTTAAAAAAAGGGGCCCCCCCCAAAACCCCAAAAACCCCCCAAGGGAAAACCCGGGGAAATTTTTGGGGGGGGGGGCCCCTTTTTGTAATTCTTAAAACCGGGTTTAAAAAAACCCCCTTTTTTTTTTTTTCCCCCCCCCGGGGGGGGCAAAAAAGGGAAAAAAAACTTTTAAAATTTAAAAAAAAAAAAATTTGGGGGGGGTTTTTTTTTAAAAAAAATAAAAAATTTTAAAAAAAACCCAAAACCCTTTTAAATTTTCCCCCCAAAAAATTTTTTTTGGGAAAATTTTTTTTTTAATTCAAGGGGGGAAAAAAAAAAAGGTTTTTTTTTAATTTTAAAAAAATTTTTTTTCGTTTTTAAAAAAAAATTTTTTAAAAAAAAAATTTTTTTTTTTGGGGGGGGGGGGAAAAAAACCCAAAAAAAAAAAAGGGCCCAAAAAAAAACCCCCTAAAAAATTTTTTTTTCCCCCCAAAATTTTTAAATTTTGGGGGGGTTTTTCACCGAAATTTTTCCCCCCCCCCCCTTTTTTTTCCCCAAAAAAAGGGGGGGGGGGGGGCCCCCCCCCCCCGGGGAATTCCCCCCCCAAAAAAAAAAAAACCCCCCCCCCTTTTTTTTGGTTTTTTTTTTGGTTTTTTTCCAACCCCCCCAAAAAAAAAAAAAGGGGAACCCTTTTAAAAAAAAATTTTTTAAAAAATTTTTTTTTCCCTTTTTTTTTAAAACCCCTTTTTTTTTTTTAAAATTTTTTAAAAAAAAAAAATCCCTTTTTTAAAAAAAAAAACCCCCTTTTTTCCCCCCCGGGGGGGGGAAAAAAAAAAATTTTCCCCCCCCGGGTTTTTTTTATTTTTTTTTAAAAAAAAAAGTTTAAAAAAATTTAAACCGGGGGCCCCCCCCCCTTTTGGGGGTTTTGAAAAAAAAAAACCTTTTTCCGAAAATTTTAAAAAACCCCTTTTTGGGCCCCTTTTTAAAAAATAAACCCCTTTTTTAAAAAAAACCCCCCCCAAAAATTTCCCCCCCCCCTTTTTTTTTTCCCCCCCCCAAAAAACCCCCACTTTGGAAAAAGGGTTGGGGCCCCCCCCTTTTTTTTTTAAAAATTTAAAAAATTTTAAAAAAAAAGGGTTTTCCCACAAAAAAAGGGAAAAAAAAACCCCCCCCCAAAAATTTTGGGGCCAAAAAACCCCCCAAAAAACAAAAACCCTTAAAAAAACCCCCCCCCAAAAAAGGGTTTAAAAAAAAAACCCCCCCGGGCCCAAAAACCCCCCCCCCCCTTTTTTTTTTTTAAAATTTTTTTGGGGGGGGGCCCAACCCCTTGGGGGGAAAACCCCCCCCCCCCCCAAAGGGGCCCCCCCTCCAAGGGGCCAAAACCCCCCCCTTTAAAAAGGTCCAAAGGGGCCCCCCAAATTAAAACCTTTCCCCCTTTCCCCCCTCCCCCCTTTTAAAAACCCAAACTGGGCCCAAAAATTTGGGAAAAAAACCCCCCCCTTTTTTTTTTTAAACCCCCCCGGGGGGAAAAAAAATTTTTTAACCCTTTTTTAAATTTTTTTTTCCCCCCCCAAATTTTTGGGGGAAAAAGGAAAAAAAAAAAGGGTTTAAATTTTTTCCCCCCTTTTTTTTCCCCCCCCGGGTTTTTTTGGGGGAAGGAAAAAGAAACCCCCCCCAAAAAACCCCAAAAAAAATTCCCCCCAAACCCCCCCTTTTTCCCAAAAAAGGGGGAAAAAAAAAAAATTCCCCCCAGGGGGCCCCCAAAAAAAAAACAAAATTTTGGGAAAAAAAAAGGGCCCCCTTTAAAAAAACAAAAGGGGGGAAAAAAAATTTTTTTAAAACCCCAAAAAAAAAAAACTTCCCAAAAAGGGGGGAAAAAAAAAAACGGGAAAATTTTGGGGGCCCCGGGGGGGGCCCCCCCCCGGGGGGTTTTTTAAGGGCCCCCCAAAAAAATTTAATTTTCCCCCCCCCCCCCCTTTTTTTAAAATTTTTGGGGGAAAAAAAAAACCCCCCCCGGGGAACCCTTTTTTAAAAATTTTTTTTTCCCCCCCTTTGGCCCCCTTTTTTTTTTTGGGGAAAAACCCTTTAAAAAAAAAACCCGAAAAATTAAAAAATTTTTTTTTTTTTAAAAAAAAGGGTTTGGTTTTTTAAATTAAATTTAAAACCCCCCGGGAAAACCCGAAAAAATTTTAAAAAAATTTTTAAACCCCTTTTTTTTTCCCCCCCCGGGGGGGGCCCCCCCCCAAGGGGGGAAAAAAAGGGGTTGGGCCCTTTCCCCCCCAAAACCCCCGGGTGGAACCCCGGGGGCCCCCCCGGGGGAAACCCCCCTTTTCTGGCGGGGCCCCCCGGGGGCCCCCCTTTTTCCCCCCGGGGGAAAAAAAAACCCAAAGGGGGGGGGGAAAAAACCCAAAACCCCCCAAAAAAGGGGAACCCCCGCCCCCCTTTTTTTTTTTTTGAATTTAAAAAAAAAAAAATTTTCCCCCCTTTTTTTTTAAAAAAAAAAATTTTAAAAAAACCCAAAACCCCGGGTTTTTTTTTCCCAAACCCAAAAAATTTTTTTTTAAAAGGGAAAAAATCCCCTTCCCCCAAAAAAAACCAAAAAAAAAAAAAGGGGAACTTTTTTTTTTTTTTTCAAATTTTTTCCCCCCCCCTCCTTTTTTTTTTTTTCCTTTTTTGGGTTTTTTTTTTTTTTTTAAAAGGGGGAAAAAATGGGAAAAAATTTTTCCCCCCCCCCCCTTTTTTTCCGGTTCAAAAAGGGGGGGAAAAAATTAAAATTTTTTTTTTGGGGGGCCCAAAAAAACCCCCTTTTAAAAATTAAAACCCCCCAAAAAAAAAAAAAACCCCCCCCCAAAATTTAAAAAAACCCGGGGGGATTAAAAAAAATTTAACTGGGGGGAAAAGGGGAAAAAATGGAATTTTGGGGGGGGTTTTTTTTTTTTTTTTGGGGGAAAAAAAATTTTTTTTTTTTGGGGGCCAAAAAAGGGGTTAAAACCCCCCCCCTTTTTTTTTTTCCAAAATTTTTTAAAAAAACCCCCAAAAAGGGGGGGGGGAAAAGGGGGGGGGCCCCCCCGGGGTTTTTAAAAAAAATTTTAAAAACCCGCCCCCCCCCCGGGGGGGGTTTTTTTCCCGATTTTTTTTTCCCCCCCCCCCCCCCTTTTAAAAAATTTTTCCTTTTTGGGGGGTTTTTTGGCCCCCCTTTTTTTGGGGGGGGGGTTTTTTTCCCCCCGGGGGGGGGCCCCCCCCCCCCTTTAAAAATTTTTTTAAGGGGGGCCCCCTTTTTAAAACCCGGGCCCGGGGGGGGAAAAAAACCCCCCCCTTTTTTTGGGGGGGCCCCCCCCCTTTTTTTTTTTTTTTCCCCCGGGGGAAATTTTTTTTTTTTTTTTCCCCCCCCTTTTTTTTTTAAATTTTTTTCCCCCCCTTTTTTTAAAAAAAGGGGTTTTTTTTTTAAAAAAAGAAACCCCGGGAAAAAAAACCCCCCCGGGGGGGGGGGAAAAAAAAAAAAAAAAAAAAAAAAGGGGTTTTTTTTTCTTTTTTTTCCCCTTTTTTTTTTTTTCCCCCCAAAAATTTTTTTTTTTTGGGGAGGGGGTTTTTAAAAAAAAATTTTTTTTTTTTTTTTTAAAAACAACCCCCAAAAAAAAATTTTTTTTCCCCAAAAAAAAGCCAAATTTTTTTTTTTTAAAACTTTTCCCCCCGGGGTTTTTTTTTGAAAAAAAAATTTTTTTAAATTTTTTTTCCCCCTTTTTTGGTTTTTAAACCGGGGGCTTTTTTCCCCAAAAAAAAAATTTTTTTCCCCCCCCAAAAAAAAAAAATTTCCCTTTTTTAAAAACGGCCCCCCCCCCAAAAAAAAAACCCCCCCCCCAAAAAAATTTTTTAAAAAAAAAAATTTTTCCAACCCAAAATAAACCCCTTCCCTTTTTTTAAAATCCCCAAAAAACCCAAAAACCAAAACAAAACCAAAAAAAAAAACCCCCTATTTTTTTTTAAATTTAATTTTTTTTTTTCCCCCAAAAAAAAATTAAAAAAAACCCAAACCCAAATTTTTTTTTTTTTTTTTTAAAAAAAAAAAGGGGGGGGGGGGGGGGGGGGGAAAAAAGGGGAAAAAACCCCGTAAATTTTTTTAAAAAAAAAAAAACTTTTAAAAAATTTTTAAACCCCAAAATTTTCCCTTTTGGGGCCCCCCCGGGGGGTTAAAGCAATCCGGGGTCCGGGGGCCTTTTTCCCCAAAAAAACCCCCCCCGGGGGGTTTTTTTGGGGGGGGTTTTTTTTGGGTTTTTTTTGGGTTTTTTTTCCCGGCCCCCCCAAACCCTTTTTTTTTGGGGTTTTCCGGGTTCCCCCGGGGAATTTTTGGAAAAAAATTTTTTTTGGGGGAATTTTAAGGGAAAAAAAAGGGGGGGGGGGGGGGGGGGGGGGGGGGGGGGGGGGGGTTTTTAAAAAAAATTTGGGGGGGGGGGTTAAAAAAAGGGGTTTCCCCCCCCAACCTTTTCCCCCCCCAAAAAAAAAAACCCAAAAAGGGTTTTTTGGGGCCCCCCCCTTTTTAATTTCCCCTTTAAAAGGGAAAAAAAAATTTTTTTAAAAAAAAGGGGGAAAAAAAGGGCCCTTTTTTTTCCCCCAAAAAAAGGGGGGGGTCTTTAAATTTTTTTTTAAAAAAAAAAATTTTTTAAAAACCCCCCTTTTTTTTTTTCCCCCCCCAAAGGGCCCCCCCCCTTTTTTTTTTTTTTTTTTTTTTTAAAACCGGGGTTTCTTTAAAAAAAAAAGGAAAAAAGGGGTTTTTTTTTCCCCCCCCCCCTTTAAAATTTTCCCCGGTTTTCCCCGGGCCCAAGGCCCCCTTAAAAAACCCTTCCCGGGGGGGGCCCCGGGGGCCCCCAAAATTTTTTTTAATTTAAAAGGGGGAAAAAAAAGGGGGGGGTTTTTTTTCCCCCCCCTTTAAAAATTGGGGGGGGCCCCCCGGTTTTTTTTTTTTTGGGGGGAAAAAAAAAAGGGGGTGGGTTTGCTGGCAATCAAGCACAGGATACTGTTGTTTTTAAAACCGGGTATTGGTCTTTTGCAAGTTGGACAGGTGCCAATTACTGGGGAGAATAAAATTTCTCCTCCCAAAAAGCTTGTTGGCAGAGGGAAGCTTGAAGTGCTCAAAAATTTCCTGGTAGAGGGCTGCGCTGACTTTGGTCTTGATAAAACACAATGGACTAACACCAGCAAATGACATGGCTCCCCAAACCATCACTGATTGTGGAACTTCACACTAGACCTCAAGCAGTTTGGATTGTGTGCTGCCTTCTCCACTCTTCCTCCAGACTCTAGGACCCGCATTTCCAAATGAAACTAAACATTTACTTTCATCTGAAAACACCATCTTGAACCACTGAGCAACAGTCCAGTTCTTTTTCTTCTTGGCCCAGGTAAGAATCTTCTGGCATTGTCTAATTAGTCATGGAAGGCTTGACACAAGGAATGCGACACTTGTAGCCCATGTCCTGGAAATGTCGGTGTGTGGGGGCTCTTGAAGCAATGACTCCAGCAACAGTCCACTCCCTGTGAATCTCCCCCAAATTTTTAAATGGCCTTTTCTTAATCCTTTTAAGGCTGCGTAAGCCATAATTCATCAATATTAACACACACTTGAAAATAGGTGTGAGATTATATATGTATATCCCAAGACCTGAATCCAATAGAGCACATCTGTGACATCAGGTCGCGTTCCATCCAACACTGCACCACAGACTGTCCAGGAGTTGAGTGATGTTTAATCCAGGTCCGGGAGGAGAGCCCTCAGGAGAACATCCACCGCTTCATCAAGATAATACCCAGGTATTATAGGGAGGTCAAACAGGCATGTGGAGGCCACACACACTACTCAGCATCATTGCCTTGTCTTGAGGCATTTCCACTGAAGATGGATCAGCCTGTAGTTTGATTTTCCACTTTGATTAGGAGTAGAATTCCAAATCCATAAGCAGAGGAATCTCTAGCGATGAATGGATGTTAAAATACAAAAAATTTATTGAAAAAAACGCTCCCACGTTATATCAGATACTAAAAACAGGATTTTGGTTGCTTACCATAAAATCTGTTTCTCGGAGAACTCATTGGGGGACACAGGAACCATGGGTGTATGCTGCTGTCACTAGGGGCGCTGACACTATGCATATTAAAAAAAAGTTTGACTCCTCCTCTGCAGTACACACCCCACCGACTGGAACCAAGCTAATCAGTTAATGAGACAGCAGTAGGAGAAGAACATGACAGAACCAAACAACCAAATAGACAACTCAATCATAACCATAATATTTAGAAAAAAAGGACAAGAGTTGTAGACATATGGGAGGGTGCTGTGTCCCCCAATGAGCGCTCCGAGAAACAGTTTTACGGTAAGCAACCAAAATCCTGTTTTCTCGATCGCTTCATTGGGGGACACAGGAACCATGGACGTCCCAAAGCAGTCCCTGGGGTGGGAAAAAATGTCAGGAAACTCCATTCAGGTCGGCAAAGTCCCCAATGATGCCTGCAAGATCCTTCTGCCTAAGCTGGTGTCCGCAGAAGCGTAGGTGTGGACCCTGTAAAATCTGGCAAACGTGTGGATGAAGACCAGGTTGCCGCTTTGCAAAGTTGTAGGGGGATGCCTCATGGTGAAACGCCCAGGAGGCACCTACTGCCGGGTGGAGTGAGCCTTAATCCCAGGAGGGGGTACTCTGTTCATAACCCGGTAAGCCTCCAATATTGCAGTCCTAATCCAACGCGCAATCGTAGACTTGGAGGCTGGCAGGCCTCTCTGCGCCCCATCTGGAATGACAAACAGAAGATCTGACTTCCTGAAAGCAGTCCTGTCCAGGTAGATTCTCACTGCCCGGACCAGGTCCAGCCTGTTCAACAAGCGCTCCAGAGAAATGAGTCGTACTGGACAGAAGGAAGGCAGGACAATATCCTCATTCAAGTGAAAAGTGGATACCACCTTGGGAAGAAAGGAAGGCGGAGGCCGCAACACAACCTTACCTTGGTGAAGAACCAGGAAAGGGGGACGACAGGATAGAGCCCTAATTCTGAAACTCGTCTGATGGAAGTGATCGCTATGAGAAAGGCCACTTTCCAGGACAGAACAGACAGTGGAACCTCTCTGAGAGGTTCAAAGGGAGCACACTCAACCTCCAAAACGAGATTGAGGTCCTAGGGGTCCACAGGATTCCGGTACGGGGGAGCCGTATGCGCCACTCCCTGAAGAAAAGTCTTGCCTTGAGCACGAGACGCCAAGGATTTCTGAAAGAGGATAGAAAGGGCTGACACTTGCCCTTTTAGAGTGCCAAGGGAAAGGCCAGAATCCAGTCCCACTTGGAGAAAAGCCAAGATAGCAGGGAGCGACAACTTCATTGGCGGGTTGACGTTGGACTCACACCAGCGAAAATAGGCCTTCCAGGTTCGATAGTAGACCCTGGAGGACGACATTCTTCTGGCCTGGATCATGGTGTGAATCACCCGATCAGAGAACCGGGATGCCTCAATACCGCGGTCTCAATGGCCACGCCGTCAAATTGAGCGACCGAGAACTCAGGTGGCAGATCTGACCTTGTGACAGAAGATCTGGCCTGTCTGGAAGTCTCCAGGGGGCGTCCGCCAGGAGATTGATAAAGTCTGCGAACCAAGACCTTCTGGGCCACTCTGGGGCGATCAGAATGACCGGCACCCCTTCCGCCTTGATCTTCTTCAGCAATCCGGGAAGAAGGGGAAGTGGAGGGAACAGGTAGGGAAGAGCGAACTGCGACCAGGGAATGGCCAGATTATCTACATCCAACGAGAGAGGGTCGCAGGACCTGGAGACGAACGCGGAACATTCCTGTTCAGCCGGGACAACCATGAGATCCACATCCGGAGTCCCCCATCGAAGACAGATCTGATGGAAGACGTCTGGATGCAGGGACCATTCTCCTGCAGCGAGACCCTCGCGGCTGAGGAAATCGGCGGCCAGTTGTCCACGACGGGGATATGCACAGCGGATATAGCCGGAAACCGTCGCCTCCGCCCAATGCAGGATCCTGGACCTCCTCAGCCATTGTCAGGGAACTTCTGGTCCCACCTTGGTGGGTTGACGTACGCCACGGCCGTGGTATTGTCCGTTTGAATCAGTACCAGGCCCCCGATTCTCAAGATGGCCTCAATGCCGCCATGATCTTGGTAAAGACCCTGGGAGCGGACGCAAGGCCGGACGGCAGGGCGACAAACTGAAAATGGTTCTGCTGAATGCAAATCGCAAGAACCTCTGATGAGCTGGGCACTCGGAACGTTAAGTAAGCGTCTTGGATCTCCATGGAAGAGATTACTGAACGGAGAGACTCCATTCTGAAGTGACGCAGGCGAACCCTCCTATTCAGCAACTTGAGATACAGAATGGGACAATCCGCCCCACCCTTCTTTGGAACAACAAACAGGTTTGAATAGAAACCTATGAAACGTTCTCGCTGTGGAACGGGGACGCTAACCCCAGAACTGAGAAGGGAGTCGATGGATGCAAAGAAACCCCAGACCAAAGTGGGGTCCCTTGGGGAGCGGGATTCGAAAAAAAAACGATCTCGTGGACGGGAAGTGAACTCTATCTTGTATCCAAAGGATACAAACCTCCCTGACCCAAGTGTCTTCCAACAAGTCGAGCCAAACGTCCCTGACCAGCAGGACAAGACAGCAGAGCTTGGGAGGAACGCTGGGCCCTGGAACAGTCATGCCTAGGAAGATCTGCCAGGTCTTGACCTGGCCGATCTACCATGGGAGTTATGGGAACGCCAGGAAGGAGTGAGCCTGAATGAAGCTTTCTTCTTGACCTGGCAATCCTGCGCTGACCGGAGGAATCCTCCGTCGGGAAACGGCAAAATGGCCGAAAGGAGCGGAACCGACGCCCTTGAACGGGTCTGCAAGGCTTGGACTGAGGGAGGAGGGAACTCGTGCCTCCCATTGCATCCTTAATGATCTGATCCAACCTAGAGCCGAACAGACGGTCTCCCTGGAAGTGGAGGCCTGTGAGTGACTTCTTTGACGAAAGGTCTGCTTGCCAAGCTTTGAGCCAAATGTTACTCCGGATGGCCACAGAATTGCTGGATGCCTGAGCAGCGCAGGACGCGGCATCCAGGGAGGCCAATACTAAATATTGCCCAGCATGGGAAATTTGGTCGGCAAGCTCAGCAAGCTAATCTCTGAGGAGCTCCAGCTATGAAACCCTTGCGGAGTTGTTTGGCCCATCTGGCTATGGCCTTTGAGACCCAAGTAGAGGCAAAGGCCGGGCATAAAGCAGAAGCGGGCCGCTTCAAAGGCTGATTTTGCCAGCGAATCTATAATCCTATCGTTGGCATCCTTGAGGGTAGCTGCATTAGAAAGTGGAAGGACGGTATTGGGGACAGTCTGGAGACTGGTGGGTCCACTGAAGGGGAGATCGTCCAGTTCGTGGTAAGATCCGGGGGGAAAGGATATAGGATGCCGAGGCGCTTCCCTCTCTGAAACCGCCTGGTCGGATTCTCCTCTTGAGTATTTCCAAGAACTCAGTATGTGGGGCAAAGACCTTGGAAAGTGGTTTGGACCGTTTAAAAACGAAACAGCCTGATCTGCGGATTCTGTAGCGGTATCTTTGATGCCTAAGGTCTGATTGACTGCCACAATCAGGCTCTGCACCGTATCCGTCATGCTGGAGGCCTGTTCTGAATCCAGGTCCGACTCATCTTCTGAAAGCGCGTCCGAAGACGCTTCGCCTGACTCCGGAGGAGGCGCTAGAGAGGGATCACGCCGTGAAAGTTCGTCTGGTGAGGCGGAGCGGGAAGAGGACCTAGAACGGCGCTCTAGTCTAGGTCTCTTACTGCCTGGGTTGCAAGGACCGGGCTGCGAGTCTTGTGACTCGCTGGCGACCGCGGGTGTTGAAAGGGGCAATCTGTCCAAAACGGACACTAGGGTCTGTGACACTCGGGTGAGGTCCGCCACGGATTGTGACAGACGCAGCCCACTTCGGGTGGCATATATAGCTGCAGCTCCAGCCCACAGTAACGCTGTGAGAGGTGGGCTGAGCCTAAGGCAGCGCTGGGAGGAAGGACGGGAGAAAAGCCCCGCCCGGAAGCTAGAGTGAAGGGGGCGGAGCCGGCTAGAAAACTAGGCCAGAGGTGAAGCCGGGGCCTCAATTAGAAATCGCGGCCGCCGATGGAGGGGGGAGGCGGCGCGGAGTCACCCGATTGCTTCCCAAGGACCTCCACAAGTAGTCAAAACACAAGGGCCCGCACAGGGGCGCGCAGCGGCGCGATCGGGCGCCTGGTGGTGGAAGGCGGCCCCAAAGAAGGAGAAGCCCGGTGCCTATAAAGGGCTGACTCAGATCCCCCGGTGAGCCCAAAGGAAAGCTGAGATTAAATCTTCCCTTCTTAAATCTTTTCTTCTGTCTTCTCTTGGTATCTAGGGAAAGAGGGACAATACCTCTATTGAGAGTCGGACGTCCGGCATCCGTTGTAGGACGTCCATGTCTCCTTCACCGACAGCTCTGGTGGGCGAGTAGGTGGGGAGACGGAGGCAGGCCCGGGTCATCCTTCCTTTTCCAGATCACCTGAACACACGTCCGTATCAGGGATACATTTTGGGGTCCTGCCGATAGAACAGACATATGAGGATACGGGGGTGGCAGTACACGCCGTACTCAATCTCTGCGTGGGAGTACAGTAGTGACTGTTCACACAGTATCCCTCCGGAGAAAAACCTGAAAAGGAACGATGCACGTTAGGTAGATATGGGTCTCTATAGAGACCAGTGTCCCACCTTCTACTGACACTAAGCTAAAACTGATTAGCTTGGTGCCAGTCGGTGGGGTGTATACTGCAGAGGAGGAGCCAACCTTTTTTTGCATATGCATAGTGTCAGCTCCTAGTGGCAGCAGCATACACCCCATGTTCTTGTGTCCCCCAATGAAGCGATCGAGAAATACTAATTTTACATAATGACAACAACAAAATTGGATCAAAATTTGAGTAACACTTTAGTCAGGTATATTGCTGAAAGGGCACCAACATTGAGTGATATTTTTGTCTCCGAGTTTTTTTTTCAACAAATGGTAAATTAAAAACTGACACCTGGTTGACACACAGGGTTTTTTTCAAATGCGGACATTACCCATGCAAGGTCTGCAATTATGTTTCTAAAACCAATAAATTTAAGTCTTGTACTACAGGTATTTTATATCCTATAAAATTGCACATGAACTGCAATTCTGAAGGTGTATGTACCTAATAAATGCGTTTCTTGCAATGTCCAGTATGTGGGCTGCACAAGTCCTCTTGAAAGAATTAGGAAACACTTTTAAGAGGCTACTTGCCAAAATTATAACATTTTAGCAGTATCTAGCCACTGTAAAACTAAACATAAGGGAGATACTAATACCCTCAAGGCTATAGCAATAGCTATAAACCGATTAAAGGAGGTGATTTTAGGAGGAAACTGTTGAATCGGGAGTCGTTCTGGATTTTTAAATTAAGTACACGAGTACCGCAAGGTCTGAACAAGCGCCTTGATCTCATTTCTACAATTAGACTAGGGATTTTTACCTTTCTGGTATGTCTATAGTATATTTTTCGCTTGTTCAATTTATTCTGGTTACTGAGCAGGATCTGTCTTCTTTTTCCAACTTGTATTTTGTATATATTATATGTTTTTCCATACATGCTGTTTTTTAAGATATTTGTCAGATGTCTGTTTCATTTATGTGAAGAGTTAATACTGTGTTTTCCCTTGACTTCACTGATTGGTATTATTTGCACCTGTGTTTAACTTGTCTTTGTGCTATATGTAGCTGGTATTATGTGTCTCTAACCAACCATGAATAGGACCCGGTGAGGTCGAAACGCGTTGGCTGTACCACCTGAGACACCACTTGCTATTTTGTCCATCTATTTTTTCACTTATGTTGCATTCTCAAAATTTTTTTTTCTCCAATAAATGTTTGTATTTTATCATCCATTCAGCGCTGAGATTCCTCTTCTTATATATTTGCCCTGACAATGCCGTGATACAGTCGACTCCGTGCGCTTTGGGAGATATGGATACATATTGCAGACTGGATGAGCTGACCTTTTCCTTTTTCCTGGTATTCCAAATCCGGACCTCCATGGGATATTCATTTGGATTTACATTGATCATTTTTACGATTATTGTTCTCAACGCATTCCACTATGTAATGAATAAAGATTTGCAACTTGAATATTTCATTCAGTGATATCTAGGATGTGATATTTTAGTGTTCCTTTTATTTTTTTTGAGCCGTGTATATCTATTACATTAGCTTTGGGCATAAAGACATTATTTAGCACAATTATCCTTTATTTTAATTTTTTTATGCACATAGGCAGCAAGTGCAATGTTTTTTATGCAGATTAGTTTCTCTGGTGTTTTTAATTCAAAACTCAGATTGCAAAAGTGCTGTCATTTTCCTAAAGTTACTTACCGATAGCTGGTTTTACCAGAACCCATGACAGCACACTTGAGAAAGAGATCCACCCAGGCAGGACAGGAAACCTACTAAAATAAAAAGGGCGGTACCTCTCCCCCGCTTCAGTTGGATTACAAAGCACGAGAGGACCTCCAGTTAATTTACACGGATAACCAACACACATTATATAACAAATGACACCCAAACTATAGTGCACACCCAAAAGGTGAGGAGGGGGTAATATACGGGTGCTGTCATGGGTTCCGGAAAAAAAGGCTACCGGTAAGTAACCTTGGTGTTTTCCCTTCACCCATGACAGGACACCTGAGAGATTTTTGAAGAAATGAAACACCTTAGGGAGGGACCACCGCTTGCAGCACCCTTCTACCAAAGTTTAGGTCAGCAGAGGAGGACAGATTCAGTCTGTAGAGCTTAAAGAAAGTAGATGGTGAGGACCAGGTAGCAGTCTTACAGATCTGATCAATTGATACCTCTGCCTTTTCTGCTAGGAGGTAGCCATGGCTCTGGTGAGTGAGTCTTAAAGCCTTCAGGAACCAGAGCGCCACTCGCCAGCATAAGATAAACTAATGACCTCCCCGATCCATCTGCAATAGTACTTTTAGATACCCAGTAACCCTTTCTGCTACCCTGGAAGGCTATGAATAGGGACTGATCCTTCCTCACTGACTGGTCATGGACATATATTCTAACATGGACCTCCTCATGTCTAAGGTATGCAATTTTTCTTCCCCTGGATTTTTACGGTTAGTACAGGAGGGTAAAGTGATCTCCTGGCTCCTGGAAATTAAGAACTAACTTGGGGAAGATATGCTGGGTCCGGTCTTAGAACAATCCTATCCTCATACACCTGTGGTAGGGGGATATATAGACAGGGTTTGTATGTCACTTACCCTACGAGCTGAAGTTAGTACCACTAGCAACATCGTTTTAAAGCATGAGGAATTTCGTAGATAACCCCTGTAAGGGCTCAAATGGTTCCCTAGTTAACGCCTCTAAAGCTAAGTTCAAGTCCCATGGAGGAATTTTTTGGAACTATAACCGGTCTTGATCTACTACAGGATCTTATAAATCGGGACACCCATCTATTTAATGCTAGTTTGCAATTTATACTAGGTACCCAAGGCCAACACCTGTACCTTGAGAATTAGCTGCTAACCCTAGTTGCAATCCAGACTGCAGAAATTCTAGAATAGCTGCAACCGGAGCTTCATCCCCCAAGAGCTTTCCCTAAAAACTCCAGGAATCTCTTCCATGTTCTACCATGGATCCTTTATGTAATCGGCTTCCTACTTTTCAACAGGGTGGAGACTAGCCTTGGGGAGAACTCCTGCCGACTCTGTGATGCCGTCAATTCCATGTGTCAGTGGAAGCCCTTCACTTGAGAGAGCCACTGGTCCTGGGTAAAAAAGTCCGGAAATCTCTGGTGAATCCAGGATTGGAAACGGAATCAACCGTAGAAAGGGAAAAAGGTCTCCTTGGCCAAAATGCAGAATGAGTTCAACCCCGCTTGATCCTCCCTGATGTTCCCACGACCGTGGAATCACTTTTATTGGGGAAAAACATAGGCCAACTGAACTTCCAAGGTTCTAAAGGGGGATCTACTGCAAATAAATTTTCCCCCTTGGGTTTAATAACAGAAAGGGGCCCCAGTTTCCCGTTGGTAAACTGGCCAAAAGATCTATCCCAGCCTCCCCCTGCTCGTATTTTTGCGGAAAATTTGAGAATTTGAGACCATTCTCCTGCTAATTTTTTTGCAACTCGTCGCTTTTGTTTTCTATTCCCCCATTTAAATGCCGTAAGGGACAGTGGGGTTGGTTTCTGCTGGGTGGATGTTTGCTGCCCCCCCTAAGGGGGCTTTGTTTTTCCCCCCCCCCCCGGCGTTATATAGCCCCAAAATGGGCGATTGTCCGACATGACTCGGCTGGTGCCCCGAAGAAAAGGAAATGTCTTAAGGCTCTTTCCACACTCAAAGCTCTTTTTAAGTTCAAAACCTGATCTCTTTCCCGAGGAGACCAGGTTCCCTCATAAGTGGGATCTAATATGCCCCCCCATCTGGTTTTTTGCATCCGTTTTGATAAAGTCCTCCACTGGCCTCAACCACAGACCGACGCAAAATGCTCTCTTACTGTCCCCCAGGCGGGAGTCTCTTACGCCAAAAAAAGATGCAACTTTCCCTTAATGCCTTTTAAGAACCCCAGACGAGGCCTCCCATGTAAATGCCTCAGGTGAAATTGGGCCAATTTTCTACTGGTATAAAGATGTTAGAGATCCTAGCAAAGGGGATCGCCTTTTTTAGTCCCAAACATTAAAAAAAGCTGACAGACTCAGTAATTGGGTCGCCCGTTTCGATTCAAGGGAACCCTTTGGAAATAACAGCAATCATAAAATAGAACAACAGGCTCCATCCGTGTAGTAGTGGAAAAAAAAAAAAATTTATTTTGCTTGAAAATTACGCGTTTCGACCTCAATAATCTTTTAAGAAAAAGGGGCCCCTTTTTTTTTTGGGGGGAAAAAAAAAAATTTCCCCCCCCCCCGGAAAAAAAAAAAAATTTTTTTAAAAAACCCCCCCTTTTTTGGAAACCCCTTTTTTTTTTCCCCCAAAAGGGGTTTTTGGGGGTTGGGTTTTTTTTTTTGGGAAAAAAGGGGGTTTTCCCCAAAAGGGGGTTTTTTGGGGGGGGGGATTTCCCGAAACGGGAATTTCCCCCCCGGGGGGGGAAAAAAAGGGTTTTTTTTTAACCCCAAAGCCTTTAATTTTCCCCCCCAAAAAAAAAAACCCCCCAAAGGGGATTCCCCCCCCCTTTTTTTTTTTTAAAAACCCCAAGGGGGGGGGGGGAAAAAAAAAAAAAAACCCCCCCCCCACCCCCGAAAAAGGAAATTTTTTTTTTTTTTTTGGGCTTTAAAAAAAAAAAAAGGGAAAAAAAAAATTTCCCCTTTTTTAAAAAACCCCAAAAAGCCTTTTAACCCAAAAAAAAAAAAAATTTTGGGGTTTGAAAAAATTTTTTTTTTTGGGGGTAAAAAATTTTTTTTTTTTTCCCCCCCCAAAAAAAAAAAAAAAAAATTTTTCCCGGTAAAAATTTTTTTTTTTTTTTTTTTTTAAAAAATTTTTTTTTTTTTTTTTGGGGTTTTTTTTTTAAATTTTAAAAAAATTTTTTTTTTTTGGGGGGGGGGAAAAAAAAAAAAAAGGGGGGAAATTTCCCCCTTGGGTTTAAAATTTTTTTTTTCCCCCCCCCCTTTTTTCCCGTTCCCCCTTTTTTGGTTCCCGGTTTTTTGGGGGGGGGGGGAAAAAAATAAAAACCCCCAAAAAAAATTTAACCCCCCGGGGGGGGGGTTTGAAAAAAACCCCCCCTTTTAAAATTTCCCCTTTTTTGGGTTTCCCAAAAAAAAAGGAAAAAAGGCCCGGTTTTAGGGGAAAAGGATTTTTTCCCCCAAAAAAAACCCCCCGGGGGGAAAATTTTCCCCCCAAAAAAAAAATGAAAAAAACCCTCCTTCCCCCCCTTTTTGGGCCCCCGGGGGCCCCCCCCTTTTTTTGGGGGGGAAAAATTTTTTTTTTTTTCCCCCCCTTTTTTCCCCCCCAAAAAAAAAAAAGCCCCCCCCCAAAAAAGGGGGGTTTTTCCCCCCGGTTTTTTTTTTTTTGGGGGGGGGGGGGGGAAAGGCCAAATTTTTCTTCAAAACCCCCGGGGAAAAAGGGGGGTTTTTCCCCCTTTTTTGGGGGGGGGACCCCGGGGGGAAAAAAAAAAAAAAGGGGGGGGAAAAACCCCGGGGGGGGGGTTTTTTTCCCTTTGGGGGGGGCCCCCAAAGGGGGGGGGTTTTTTTTTAAAAAGGGAAAAAACAAAAAAAAATTTTTTTCCCCCCGGGGTTTAAATAAAAAAAAATTTTTTAAAAAAACCCCCAACCCTTTAAAAAAACCCCCCCCCCCAAAAAAATCACGGGGGAAAAAAAAAGGGCGTTTAAAAACCCTTTATAACCCCAAATTTTTTCCCCCAAAAAGGGGGAAAAATTTTAAAAAAACCCCCCTTTTTTTTTTTTTTTTTAAAAAAAAAAAAATTTTTTAAAAAAAAAAAAAATTTTTTTTTAAAAAAGGAAAAAAAGGGGGAATTTCCCCGGTTTAAAAAAAAAAAATTTTTTTTTTTTTTTTGGGGAAATTTTAAAAAAAATTTCCCGGGGTTTTAAAAAAAAAGGGGGGGGTTTTTTTTTTCCCCAAAAAAAAAGGGGGTTTTTTAAAAAAACCCGTTTTTCCCCCCCCTTTTTTTTTAAAACCCGGGGGTTTTTTTTTGGGGGGAATTTCCCAAAAAAAGGGAAAAAACCAGGGGGGGGGTTTTTCCCGGGGGAAAAAAACCCCCCCCCAAACCGAATGGGGTTTTGGGGGGTTTTTAAAAGGGGGGTTTTTTCCCCCCCCTTTTTTTTTTGGGGGGTTTTTTTTTCCCCCGGAAAGGTTTTAAAAAAATTTTTTTCCCCAAAAAAAATTTCCCCAAAAAAACCCCCCCCCCCCCCCCAAAACCCCCGGTTAAAAAAAAAAAGGGGGGGGCCCCCCGGGGGGAAAACCCCCCCCCCCCCAAAAAGGGAAAAGGCCCCCCAAAAAAAAACCCCCAAAAAGGGGGGGGGGGGCCCCCCCTTTTTTTAAAAATTTAAAAACCCCCTTTGGGGGTTTTTCCTAAATTTTTTCCCCGGGGGCCGGTCAAGGGGGGGGAATTCCCTTTTAAAAGGGGGTTTTTTTCCCCCCCCTTAAGGGGTTTTTTCCGGGGGGCCCCCGGGGGAAAAAAAAAAAGGGGGGGGGGGGGGTTTTTTTTTTGGGGGGGGAAAAAGGGGGGGTTTTCCCCCCAAAAAAAAAAAAAAAAAATTTTTTTAAATTGGGGAAAAAACCCCCAAAAAAGCCCCCCCTTTTTTTAAAATTTTGGGGGGGCCCCCCGGGGGGGTTTTTTTCTCCCCCAGCCCCAAAAAATTTTGGGGATTTTGGTTTTTTTTTTGAAAAGGAAAAATTTTTGGGGAAAAAAAAAAATTGGAAAAATTTTTTTTAAAAAAAAAAAAATTTTTTTTTTTTTGGAAAAAGGCCCCCCTTAAAAAAATTTTTTTTTTTTTTTCCCCCAAAAAAAAATTCAAAAAAATTTTTTCCCCCTTTTTTTTCCCCCTTTTTTTAAATTTTTTTTAAAAAAACAAAATTTCCAAAATCCCAAAAAAAAAATTTTTTAAAACCCCCTTTTTTTTTGGGGGGTTTTTTTTTTTTTAATTTTAAAGGCCAAAAAATTAAAAAAAAAATTTTGTAAATTTTCCCCCCTTTTTTTTAAAAAAATTTTTTTGGGGGGGTTTTTTAAAAAAAAAACGGGCCTTTGGCTAAAAGGGGGGTTCCCTGGGACCCCCCCTTCAAAAAATTAACCCTGTTCCCAAACCCCCTGTGAGGGCCCAATTTTCCCCCCCTTTTTGGGGGGCAGAAAAAAAGAGGACATTTTTTGGAAAAGGAAACAGGTGAAAAAAGGGGGGGGGTTTTCCCCCCCCCCCCCCCCCCGGGGGGAATCTGGGAAGCCCCCTTTTTTCCGGAGGAGGAAGTTTAATGGGGGGAATTTCCCCGGGGGGAAAAAAAAAAAAAATCGGGGGGGGAACTTCAAAAGGAAAGGGAAAAGGGGTCGGGAAAATATGTTAAAAGGGGGCCCTCTCCCCAATAAAAAAACCCCCCCCCCCCGCCCCCCCCCCATGACATCGGGTTTCAGATGTAGGGGAGGGGGGGGCTTTTTCCTTTCCCCCCGCGCGGGCCGGGGTAAAAACATTTTCCCCCAAAAGTCCCCCGGATTTTAAGTGTCCTAAAAGGAAAGTGTATGAAGAAAATAAAATTTTTTTTTCCCTTTAAAATTCCGGGAAATTTCGTAGATAAAATTCGGGCGCTGCTGCATAGGATTAAAGGCCAAGGCAAATTCGTAAGAAAATTTGAGGGTTTTATTTCACAACCCTCAATGTTTTCAAAAGTAAAAAGACTTTTCCTCAGGAATGACATAGAATAAACTACCTTTCCCAAGCTGGTTAAAAAACATTCTCCCTTTTGTTTTTTTTGGCCCCAAAAAAAGAATCACATGTAAAAGGGAAAAAAATGTCAAATTTCGTCCCCTTTGACCTTGATGACCCCTGTTTTTCCAAAATTTTCGTGCAAAATTAGTTGACAAACTTTTTTCAAAAAATTCAACCAAAAAAATAAATTTTTAATTCATAATTCTTTTAAATTATAGAATAAAATGAAATATATGGGAATTATTTGTAACAAGGGTTCAACAAAATTTGGGCGCGAGATTAGAAAATAAAGTGATGCACCCATAGGTAAATTTTGTACGAATTTTGGACATTTTTTTCTTTGACACTGTAATTTTTGGCACCAGTTTAAAATTAAATTTTTTAACCATTTTGAAGGGTAGTTTTAATATTTATATTATTTCCTAAGGAAAAGTTTTTTGATTTCCCGAAACGCGTTGAGATTGTGAATAAACTTCAACTTTTTTTACGAATTTTGTTTTGGTCTTCAACCCATGCACCCAGCGCAGAATATTATCCATAAAATTTTCCGGTTTTTAACTAAGAAAAAAGGGTTTCACTAGTTTGGGACCTGTGGACCAGCAGCACTGTTTGATGATCCTACATGCTTTTATTTTTAATAAAACGGGTGATTTGGAAATCTGCCCGCAAAATTTTTTAAAATTTTCCCCCCCGGAAAAACCCTTTTTGGGCGCTTTTTTCCCCCCCACAGTGTGAATTTTTGAAGAAAATTTTTCGTCCACCCCCACCCCGCCAGATGTTTATTAACCCCCCGCGGGAAATTTCACCGGGAAGAACGGGCTGACCCGGAGGGCGGAAATCTTGGGTCCATTTAAAAAAAACGATTTTCTGTGCAAAGTCCCGGGGGAAAAAATTGGGAAGGGGGATTTTTTTCCCCCCTTTTTTTGATAAGAAGCCGTTTGGTTTCCCTCTAAGGACTATCGTAAACCCTTTAAGGAAGCTAAAACCGATGGGTTTTTGAATCTTTTCATTAAAGATGGATTTGGGTAAAACACAGCTATAAAGCGCCCTTTCGGGGATTGTTTTCATGGCGGACATCGACTTAAATGCCTATTACCACATCCCACCCTTTTGGGGACCATCAAAAATTCCTGGGGGAAAGCTCTGTATGCCCAAAGGGCGGGTCAGGCTTTAAACCAGAAAACACACCCCTTTCCCATTTTTTCTGTCAGTGGCTTCGAGAGAAATTTACCAAAGTAATAGGGGAGTGTGACCAAACTTCTTTTCCCCGGGAAAAACGTTATCATCTCGTACCCTGGACGATTTCCTTACCCGGGTGGTGGGAAAATCCTGTGCAAAACCGGGTGAGGGGGGGTAAACGGGGCCCCTAGAGGAGCTAGGAGGGATGGTAAATCCCCCTAAAATCAAGGCTAAGACCGGAAACAACAATCCTTCCTGGCCCGGGTTCTGTACTCAAAGCCCCCAGATCTGCCCTCCTCCCAGAAACAAGATAGCCAAAAATTTTAAAGGCCCCCGGCACTGTAAGCAATTTATCAGACAACGATGACACTAAGAAAGGTGATCAAATCGAAAAAAAAAATACTTGACAAAGATCTTTTGGGAGGGGCGAAACGCTTTAATTTTAATAGCGGAATAAAGTTTTTTTTTTTTCCACACAAACACTGGTTTGGAGCGCTGTTTTTCTTTTTTTAAATTGCTTTTACTTTCCAAGGGGGTTCCTTGAATCGAAACGGGCGCCCCAATAACTGGTGCTGCGCTTTTTTTATTGCTTGGACAAAAAGGCGATCCTTTTCGGGACTCTAACACTTGTAACCAGATAAGAGGGGCCCAAAATTTCCCTAGGATTTACAGGGGGCCGTCATCTGGGCTTAAAAAGGGGCATTTGGGGGAAAGTTGCTCTTTTTTGGGGCAGTAAAGCTCCCGCCTGGGGACAGTAAGAGAGATTTTGCGTGGTCTAGGGTTTGGGGGCCATGGGGCTTTTCACAAGGATGCGAGAAACCCAGGGGGGGGGGCTTCTGAGATCCCATTATGCGGGAACCGGTCCCTTGGAAAGAGACGGTTTTGAATTAAAAGAGTTTTGACTGGGAAAGGCCTTAAACATTCCTTTTTTTGGGGGTCACCATGCCTAAAATTGGAAACGCGCATCGGGGTTAAAAAACCCCCGGGGGGGGGGGGAAAAAAACCCCCCCTTAGGGGCAGCAAAAACCTACTCCAGTAGAAGCCAAAACCCCAGCCCCTTTAAGGACTTAACAAAAGGGGGAATGAAAACACAAAAGAAACGGTTGCAAAAATTGAGACGGGGGAAAATGGCTCTAAATTCTAAATTTTTCCAGAAATATACAGTGAGGGGGCGGGGGATAGTTTTTTTTTGCCCGTTAACAACAGGAAACTGAGGGGCCCTTTTTATTAAACCCAAGGGAGAATTTAGCATAGATGCCCTTCAGTACCTTGGGGAAATTATAAAGGCCATGTATTTCCCCCAAAAATGTTTTCCCCCGGGGGTGAGGAACTTTGGGAGGATCAAACGAGGGGGAACCATTGCTGCATTTTTTTGGCCCAAGGGGGCCTTTTCCCTTTCTACTTGTGTCCGTTTCCAAACTGGATTTTTCCGAGATTCCCCCGGCTTCTTTCCCTGACCTGTGGGTATCTCAAGTGAAGGGGTTTTTCCTTTTACAAGGGGAAAATTTAGGCATCACAGAGTCGCAGGGGTTTCCACCAAGGGGTCCCACCCTTTAAAAGTAGGAACCGTTAAAAAGGAACCTGGTAAACTGGAAAGATTCCCCGGGGTTTTTTGGGGGGCCTTGGGGGGGGGGAAACCCGGTTGCACAATTTTTGAATTTCTGCAGTCTGGGTTCAATAGGGTTTTTACTAAAATTTCAAAGGGACATTTTTGGCCTTGGGGACCAGTAAATTAAAAAAAGCATTAAAAAGATGGGTTTTTCCCCATTTAAAGATCCTTTTTAAAATCAAGACCGGTTTTTATTCCAAAAAATTTTCCCCATGGGGCTTGAACTTTCTTTAGAGGGGTTAACTAGGGAAACCATTTTGGGCCCCTTTCGGGGGGTTTCTCAAATTCCCCAAATTTTAAAAAAAAGTTTTGGGGGTACTAAAAATTGCTTAGGGGAATGACATACAAACCCCCTCTAATATCCCCCCCACACACAGGTGTATGAGGATAGGATTTTTTAAGACCGGCCCAGCATATCTCCCCAAATTTGTTCTTTTTTTTTCCGGAGCCAGGGTCACTTTACCCCCTGTTTAAACCCTAAAAACCGGGGGAAAAAAATTGCATACCTTGACATGGGGGGCCATGTTAGAATAAGTCCATGACCCGTCAGTGGAGGAAGGTCAGTCCCTTTCTGCCTTCCGGGAGCAGAAAGGGTTTTGGGGACTAAAAGTACTTTGGCGATGGGTCAGGGGGTCATTGTTTTTTCTTATGCTGGAGTGGCGCTCTGGGTTTCCCGAAGGCAAGGGGCCATCCCCCGAGCCTGGCTACCCCCCAGCGAAAAGGCAGAGGGGCAATTGTCAGACTGAAGATGCACCCGGTCCCACCTCTACTTTCTTTAACCACAGACTGAATCTGTCCTCCTTGCTGACCTAAACTTTGGTAAAGGGGCGCAACGGGGCCCTCCCTGGGGTTTCATTTTTTCAAAAATCCTCTTTTCCGTAGGGGGGGGGGGGGGGGGAAGGGGGGGGGGGGGGGGGAAAAAACCCCCAAGGTATTACCGGTACCTTTTTTTCCCGGGAACCCCCTGAAGCCCCTAAAAAACCCCCTCCTCCCCCTTTTTGGGGTGGGGATATAGTTTGGGGGTCATTTTTTATAATTGGTGGTTTGGTTTTCCGTGAAATTAACGGAGGCCTTCGTGTTTTAACCCAAGAAGCGGGGGAAGGTCCGCCCTTTTTTTTTAAGGTTTTCCCCGTCCCCGGGGGGGATCTTTTCTCAAAGGGGGCTGCGGGTTTTTTGGTAAAACCAGTGGGAAAATAACTTTAGGAAAATGACAGAAAATTTTGCAATCTGGTTTTTAAATTTAAAAAAAACCAAAAAGAATACAAACCCCCCCAAAAAAAACTTTTCATTTTCTGCCTATGGGCAAAAAAAAAATTTTAAAAAAAAAAGGAAAATTTGGGGGGGTAAAAAAAGTTTAGGGGCCCCAAACTAATTTTAATAGAAAAAAACGGCCCAAAAAAAATAAAAGGGAAAACAAAAAATTTACTTTTCCAAAAATATAAATTTTGGGAAAAATTCAATTTTGCAAATCTTTATTCATTACATAGGGAATGCGTTGAAAAAAAAAAAATCGAAAAAATTTTTAAAAAAAAAAATTTTCCAAAAAGAATACCCCCTGGGGGGCCGGGTTTTTTTAAAAACCCGGGAAAAAAAAAAAAGGTCGCTCATCCAGTCCCCCCCAAAATTTTTTCCAAAACTCCCCAAAGGGGCACGGAGTCACTTATCACGGCATTTTCAGGGCAAAAATATAAAAGAGGAATCTCCCGCCGGGAAAAAATTTAAAAAATCAAAAAAATTTATTGGAGAAAAAAAAAAAATTTTGGGAAAGCAACATAAATTTAAAAAAAAAGATGGGCAAAAAACAAGTGGGGTCCCCAGGGGGGGACAGCCAACGCGTTTTTGAAAACCCCCCCGGGCCTATTCATTGGGGTTGGGTTTTAAAAAAAAAAATACCAGCTACAAAAAAGGGGGAAAAACAAGGTTTTAAAAAAGGTGCAAATAATACCAATCAGGGGGGTCAAGGGAAAAAAACAAAAAAATTTAAATCTTTCCCCCCAAAAGAAACCGACATCTGAAAAAATCTTTTAAAAAAAACATGTATTGGGGAAAAAAAAAAAATTATACAAAATACAAATTTTGGGGAAAAAAAAAACAGATCCCGCTCAGTAAAAACCCGAATAAAAAATTTTTAAAAAGCGAAAAAAATACCCCCAAAACATACCCCGGGGAAAAGGGGGAAAAAACCCTAGTTTAATTGTAGAATGAATCAAAAGGGGCTTTTTCAAAACCCTTGGGGGGGACTCGTGTACTTAATTTTTTAAAAAAAAAAACGACTCCCCTTTCCCCAGTTTCCCCCCCAAAAAAAAACCCCCCCTTTTAAAAAAAGGGTTTAAAAACTATTGCCTTTTTCCTTGGGGGGAAAATTTTTTTCCCTTAATTTTTGTTTTACCAAAAAGGCCCCCAAACTGTAAAAAATTTTTAATTTTGGCCCCAAAAAAAAATCTTAAAAAAAGGGGTTTTCCCAAAAATTCCCCTTTTAAAAAGGACCCCTTTTTCAGCCCCCCAAAATGGGGGTTTCAAAAAACGGGGGTTCCCCCTTTGGTTTTTTAACACCCCCCAAATTTCAAAAATTTGGGGGAATTTTTTTTGGGAAAAAAAATACCTTTTTGTACAAGCCCTTAAAAATTTTTTTTTAGGGGCCCCCCCTTTTTTTCCCCCCCCCTTTTTTTTTTAACCCCTTCCCCAAACCCCTTTTTTAAAAAAAAAAAATTTCCCCCCGGGGGGTTTTTTTGGGGGGTTTTTTTTTAAAAAAAAAATTTTTCCTTTTCCCCCAAAAACCCCCCCCCTTGGGGAAAAAAAGGGGGGCCCCCCCCCCCTTTTTAAAGGGAAAATTTTTTTCCCCTTTAAAAAAAAAGGGGGAAAAAAAAAAGGAAAATTTTTCCCCTTTTTTCCCGGGGTTTTCCCCCAAAAAAAACCCCCTTGGGGGAAAAAAAGGGGGGCCCCCGGGGGTTTCCCCGGTTTTTTCCCTTTTTGGGGGGTTGGGGGAAAAGGGGCCCCGCCCCCCCCCTTGGGGGCCCCCGGGGGGGGCCCCTTTTTTTTTTTAAGGGGTTTTTCCCCATTTTTTTTTCCCCCCTTTTTTTTTTTCCCCCCCCCCAAAAATTTGGGGGGGGGGGGGGGTTTTTTTTTTCCCCCAAACCGGGGGGGCCCCCCCCCAAAAAAGGGGGGGGGGTATGCCCTTTTTAAAACCCCCCCGGGGGGAAAAAAAAAAAAAAAGGGGGGGGAAACCCGGGGTTTAAAAAAGGGGGTTTTTTTTCCCCCCCCCCCAAACCCCTTTTTTTTTTAACCCCCAAAAAAACCCCCCCAAAAAAAAAATTTTTTTTCCCCCCTTTTAAAAGGGGGGCCCCCCCCAAAAAAAACCCAACCCAAGGGCCCCTTTTTTTTTTAAAAAAAAAAGGAAACCAAAGAAAAAACCCCCCCTTTTTTGGAACCCTTTAAAACCCCCCCCCAAAAAAAAAGGGGGGGGGAAAAAAGGGGGAAAAACCCGGGGGGTTTAAAAAAAGGGTTTAATTTTTTCCCCCCTTGGGCCCCGGGCCCCCCCCAGGGTTTCCCCCCCCCCCCCCCCCCTTTTTAAAGGGGTTTAAAAAAAAAGGGGGGGGGAAATTGGGGGGAAAAAAAATTTTCCCCCCTTTTTTTTTTTTTCCCCCGGGCCCCAAACCCCCTTTTTTTAAAAAAAGGGGGGGCCCGGGAAAAAAACCGGGGGGGAAAACCCCCCAAAATTTTTTTGGGTTTACCCCCCTTAAAACAAGGGTTTTTTCCCCCCGGGGGTTTTTTTTTTTAAAAAAAGGCCCCCGGTTAAAACCCCCCCTTTAAAGGGGGGGCCCCCCCCCGGGGGGAAATTTGGGGTTTTCCCCAAAAAAAAACCCCCCAAAAAAAAGGGGGGGGGGGGCCCCCCCCCAAGGGGGGCCCCCTTTTCCCTTTTTTTTTGGGGGGGGGGGGGGCCCCCCCCCCAAAAAAAAAAGGGGGGGCCCCCCCCCCCTTCCCCCCCCCCTTAAAAAAGGAAACCCAAAAAACCCCCGGGAAACCCCCCCAGGTTTTTAAAAAAAAAAAAGGCCGGTTTTGGGGGGGGAAAAAAAAAAAATTTAAGGGCCCCGGTTTAAAAAAAAAAAACCCCCGGGCCCCTTTTTTTTTCCCCCCCCCAAAAAACCCCGGGTTTTTTTAAAAAAAAACCCCCCCGGGGGGGGTTTTTTTCCCCCCCCAAAAAAAAAAAAATTTTTTTTCCCCGGGGGGGGGGGGGGGTTTTTTTTAAGGGGGTTAAAAGGGGGGAAAAAAAAAAAAACCCCCAAAAAGGGGGGGGGGGGGGAAAAAAACCCCCCCCTTTAAAAAAATTACAAAAATTTTGGGGGCCCCGGGTTTTCCCGGGGTTTTAGCAAAAAATTTTTTTTTTTTGGGGGGGGGGGGCCCCCGGGTTTCCCCCCCCCGGGGGGGGGAAGGCCCCCAAAAAATTTTTCCCCAACCCCGGGAAAAGGCCCCCCCCCCGGGGGGGGGAAAAATTTCCCCCAAAAAAAGGGGCCCCCCCGGGTTTGGGGGGCCCTTTTTGGCCCCCCCCCCCCAAAAAAAAAAAACCCCTTTTTCCCCCCCCCCCCAAAAAAAAAAACCCCCCCCCAACCTTTTTCCAATTTTTTTTTAATTTTAAAAAAGGGGCCCCTTCCGGGCCCCGGGGGGGGGGGTTTTTTTTTAAAAAAGGGAAAACCCCCAAAAACCCCCCCCTTTTTCCCCCCCCTTTCCCCCCCTTTTTAAGGTTTTGGCCCCGGGGGGGGGGGGGCCCAAAAACCCAATTTTCCCAAAATTTTTTTTTTTTTCCCCGGGGGGCCCCCCCTTTTTAAAAAAAAAAGGGAAAGGGGTTTTGGGGCCCCCCCCCAAAAAAAATTCCCCAAAAGGGGGGGGGAATTTCCCCCCTTTTTTTAAAAATTTTTTTTAAATTTTAAAAATTTTTTTTTCCTTGGGGGGGGGAAAAAAAAGCCCTTTTTAAAAAAAAAAAAAAAAATTTGCCCCCTTTTTTTTTTAAAAAATTTTTTTTCCCCCTTTTTGGGGGAAAAGGGGCCCCTTTTAAATTTTAAAAAAATTTTTAAAAAAAAAAAATTTTTTTTTTGGGGGGGGTTTTCCCCCGGGGGGGCCTTTTCCCTTTTTCCCCCCGTTTTTTGGGGGGGGGGGGTTTTCCCAAAAAGGGGGGGTTTTTTTTTTTTTTGGGGGGTTTTTTTTTGGGGGGGGGGGTTAAAAGGGGGGCCCCCCGGGCCCCCCCCCCCCCAAAAAAAGGGGGGGCGGGTTCCCCCCTTTTTTTTCCCCCCTTTTTTTGAAAAGGGGCCCCCCCCCTTTTTTTTAAAAAAACCCCCCCCCGGGGGGGGGTTTTTCCCCCCCCCCCCTTTTTAAAAAAAATTTTTTTTTTTGGGGGGCCCCCCCCCCCGGGGGGCCCCCCCCCCTTAAAAAAGGGTTTAAAAAAAGGGGGGAAGGTTTTCCGGGGCCCCCCTTTTAAAAACCCGGGGGGCCCCCCCCCTTTTTTTTGGGGGGGTCCCTTTCCCCCCGGAAGGGGTTTTTTTTTAAAAAAAAAGGGGCCCCCCCCAAAATTTTTGGGGGCCCCGGGGGAAAACCCCCCCAAAACCCCAAAAAGAAAACCCCCAAAAAAATTTTTTTGGGGGGGGGGCCCCCCCCCAAAAATTTTCCCCAAAAGGGGGAAAAAAGGGGGGGGCCCAAAATTTTTTTCCCCCAGGGGGAACCCCCCCGGCCCCCCCTTTTTGGGTTTTTTTTTTTTTTTTTTGGGGTTTTTTTTTCAAATTTTCCCCCTTGGGTTTTTTTTTTCCGCCCGGGGGGTTTAAAAAGCCGGGGGGTAAATTTTTTTAAAGGGTTTCCCCCCCCGGGGGGAAAAAACCCCCCCCTTTTTTTAAGGTTTTAAAAAATTTTTTTTTTAAAAACCCCCAAAAAAAATTTTTTTAAAAAAAGGGGGTTTTTAAAAAGGGGGGGAAAAAAACCCCC
>JARQOD010000006.1:214221786-214237599 GCA_033576555.1 Oophaga sylvatica | reverse complement strand
CCAAATGCTGGAAGGGAACAAAGATGTTTCCTATGGAGGGGGTCTCTCCCAAAATGGGGAAGGGAACCTGGAAAATTCCCCCTTAATTGGGAATTGCTGGTGTTGGGGGGGCAGATTGAAAATTTTGCAAATATTGTCGGGGTCCGAAGTTTAGTGACCCCGTAACAAACCCTAGCCCCCCGGAAAGTGCAAATTGGGGGGCCTTAAAACAATGTGGGGGGCCCAATGGGAAGTATCGGTAAAGATCGCTTTTTGGGCGGGACCAGAATACCCATTGATGCTCTGTCGGAGTGACCTGGGGCCCCTGAATGACTGAATGAAAATTGGAGGCAAAGGATTCCGGGGTTTTGGGGACCCCGTTTGGGTGGTAGGTGGGACGTGGGACAGATATAGAGGGTCGGGAGAACGGGTGCGGGGATGCCCTGGGGATGATGGGTGCAACTCAGCAAGACATAAGGAACTTGCCCAATTTAAACATGGTGGTTTCTGAAGCGACTTCCCAGCCACGCAAGAGAGACGCCCTTCCCTGAAGGCTTGAGATTCTGAGACAGGGAGAACTCCAGTTGGAGGCGGTTGTTTTTATGAAGTGGGGATCTGGGCAGGATTGGGGTGGGGAGGGTGCTCCCGAGAAGTTGACCCGTGTATGAAGGGGGGGAAATTTTTTCCACCCCGGGCCATTTGGAAATTTCTACCACACAAAAATGATCACCTTAAAAAATTGCTCGGTATATTTTGTAAAAACAATTAATTACGAAATCACCCCTTTTGTGACGGGTGGAGCTGTTTCTTTGGTGCAGCTGTGATGTTAGAGATTCTTCAGTTGCTCCACAGCTGCTTTTCCAGGGTTTTTGTCAGCCAGGAGACATCCAACTTTTTGTCAAATTTTTGTAAATCATATACACCCAAAAGGAGACGCTGGGTACTTATATACTCAATAGGAGATGCTGAGACAGTGTTATATCCCAAAAAAGAAATGGGGCTGCAAAATAAGCCAAAGGAGACATTTACTGCTCTTTTTAATCACATAGGAAACACGGGGTGCCCGATTACATACAAGGAAGCGAGACGCGTTATTACACCCCATAGGAGATGATGGGATTAACTCCATAGGAAACTTTGACAGTTATACATCAACAGGAGATGCTGGGATCTGGGAAAAAATTTACATAGAAAACAGGGCACTGTATAAATACATTTAATTTGGAAACACAGGGACTGCTGTGTATAATCCATAGGAAACACAGGGACTGCGTATAACGTCACACAGGAGATGCGGGGGACGGTTGAATAACTATAGGAAACACAGGGACTCTGTATATAATACTAGGAAAAACGGGCTGTAAATTACATTACATAGGAAAACAGGGATCTGAAATATACATAACACAGGATAGCTGGGACTGCTGAATATACATCACAGAGGAGACACTGTGACTGCTGTATATACATCACATAGGAGACGCTGGGACTGCTGTACATACATAACATAGGAAACATTAAGACTGCTGTATAAGCATCACAGAAGACTCTGGGGTCATATAAATTACAGGAGGTGCTGGGGGGCATAGACATCACAGGAGATACTGAGACATACTCATCACCGGGGAGGCTGGGGGGGAATAGACATCACTGAGGGGCTATATACATCACTAGGAAGCATAGACAGGACTGGGGGTATATATGTCCCTGGGGGAATATACATCACTGGTGGGGTTAAATACATCACTGGGGCTATATACATCACAGGTGGGGGGATATACAGCACTGCGGCCATATACAGTACTCAATGGGATATACAGCACTTCTGGGGCAAATGCATCACTGGGGAATATACAGTACATATCACTTGGGGCACATACAGCCCTGTGGGGATTTACAGCACTTGGGAGGGGGGATATACAGCACTGGGGGGGGTGTTATGTTTTGGTAGCTGAGGAGAGCAGGCAAAAACGACAATACACCAGATAGGTTGGAATCTACTGGATTGCAGTACCCTGACTAACTACCACAACTAAAGGCAGCCGTGGAGCGTTCCTACGTTGGTCCTAGACGCCTCGTCACAGCCTGAGAGGCTAACTACACCTAAAGATAGAAAGAGGAAAGCTATCTGCCCCGGAGCAGATCCCCAAAGAACATAGGAAGCCCCCAAACATGTAATGACGGTTAGACAAGAGGAAATACAGACACAGACAGAAAATAGTATGAGCAAACGCTGGGGCCCAATCTGCCTAGACAGAAAAGGATAGGAAGGATACTTACTGCAATCCAAAAAAACCCTAAAAAAAAGCCAACGCTACTAATTGCAAAAACACCTGAGATCACACGACCTCTACCACCTAAATTAGTTCTCTGGTGTAACGAAACTAAGCCGCAGCCACAGAAAAAACTGGAAAAGGCAAATGAACAAACAACAGTGGCTCCAGAGGAACCGAGAGGAGCCCAAGCCTCCCGGGGAGGGGAACCTGGCCAACCTCACAGAAATGCAAGAAATATGCAAATGGCAAGCACAAAAACAAAAAACAGAAAATATCTTATCTGAGAGCAGGAGAAGAGGCAAGACTCAGCAAGCTTCCAAGTGAACCAGGAAACAAAGTTGAGACAAGAACAATTGATCACCGGCAACCATGATGGGGGTGAAACCTCCCTTATATCCAGCCAGTCTGTGATTCCTGATTGCCAATCCTCATTGAATGGTTCAGTACTGTTTGTAACCACCAGAGGGAGCTTCTGCTCAGAATTCATTTCTAAAACATTCATAACAGGGGGGCAGGCATCACCAGGAGGCACATGGATCACCGGGTGGGGCTCATAGATCACCTGTGGGTGGCACAAAGATCACAGGGGGCACAAAGATCACAGGTGGGCACAGAGATCACCGAGGGGTGGCACAAAGATCACAGGGGGACACAAATTACAGGAGGACACATAGCTGGGGGCACATAGCTGGACAGGTCAGAGATCACAGGGGGCAAAGAGATCACATGGGAGCACAAATATCACAGGGAGGTACAGTACAGACCAAAAGTTTGGACACACCTTCTCATTTAAAGATTTTTTGTATTTTCATAACTATGAAAATTGTAAATTCACACTGAAGGCATCAAAACTATGAATTAACACATGTGGAATAATATACTTAGCAAAAAAAGTGTGTAACAAGTGAAAATATGTCTTATATTCTAGGTTCTTCACAAAGTCTTCCACAAATCTTTATTGAAAAGGTTTGTTGAGCCAGTGGTTCCTATGGCTGCGCCCCCTGAGCCTGTTTTGGTTGAGGGCAATCTGGAGTATGAAGTGGAGAAAATATTGGATTCTCATCTGGCTAGACGGAGACTCCAGTACTTGGTTAAGTGGAAAGGTTATGGTCAGGAGGACAATTCTTGGGGATTTGTTTCTGACATTCATGCGGAGAGATTGGTTCATGCCTTTCACTGGGCTCACCCTGATCATCCTGGTGGCGCAGGTGAGGGTTCGGTGACCCCTCCTTAAGGGGGGTACTGTTGTCAATGCTCTGGATTCTGAGTTGGGGCTCCCTCTGGTGGCTGTTGATATTAATGAAGCGGCCTTGACTGACAGAGGCCCTTCAGCTGAGGATTCAGCTGTGGACGATTGGCAATCTGGGAGTGATGACTGGGGAGATTTAAGGGAGTAAAGGCACTGCCACACTTAGCGATCGCACCAGCGATCACGACAACGACACGACCTGGCGAGATCGCTAAAGCGATCGCTATGTGATCGCTAGTTAGATTCCAAACACAACTCATCAGCGATCTGTGATTCCAAACACAACTCATCAGCGATCTGTATAACGACCTCTGCGGTCGTTGGGAAAACCTAGTCCCACCTGCGACGCTGGTGAAGTCGTTCATAAAGGGTGTCACACTCAGCGATTCAGGCTCACCAGCGGGACACCAACGACCAAAAAACGGCTCAGAACGTTCATAAGCGATCAGCGACATCTCAGCAGGGGCCACATCGCTGCTACATGTCACACACAGCTAAGTCGCTAACGAGATCGCTACTGCATCATAAATGGTGACGCAGTAGCGATCTCGCTAGCAATCTCGCTTAGTGTGGCATACCCTTAACTTTCCCATGATCCTGGCCGGTGATTAGTTGTCTCTTCCTGGTCCAGTTTGGAAGCCAGCTTTCTTTCTGCTGTCTCCTGCAACTTTCAGATAAGTTATTTTCTGCTTGTTTCTGTGGTTTTGTTTTCTTTTTTTTTCTGCCTTCTGTGTGAGGTCAATCGGGTTCCCCTGCTGGGGCCTGCGCTGGTCCCTGTTTCTCATTTATCTTGGTTCATTTGTTCAGTCCCTGTTATTTCTGTGGCTGCTGGGTAGCTACCTGTTCACACCAGAGTTCTGATATAGCGGGGAGAGATCGTGTGGTCTCAGTATTTTTTGGAATCAGAAGTGTTAGAATTTTTCTTAGGGTTTTGCTGGATTGCAGAAAGTATTCTTTTCTGTCCTGTCCTATCTAGACAGTTTTGGGCCCCAGCGTTTACTTACTCTATTTTCTGCCTGCGTTTGTATTTCATCTTGTCTCACCGCCAATATATGCGTGGGGGCTACCTATTCCTTTGGGGCACTTCTCCGGGGCAGTTAGCCTTTCCCTTTCTATCTTTAGGCTTAGCTAACTCTCCGGCTGTGTCGAGGCGTCTAGGTCATCGTAGGTATATCCCATGGCTTCTTCTAGTTGTGCGGTTAGTTTAGGGATCTGCAATCCATTAGTTACCAACCTCTCTGGGTGACTGGCTGCCTTGGCTATTATTGTTACTGTCCTTCTCGGCTACCATATCATAACAACAGGGGGCACATAACTGAGGCCACAGAGATCACAGGGAGCCACAGAGATCGCAAAGGGGGCAAATAGCTGGAGGGCAGAGAAAACACAGGAGGCACATAGCTGGGGGGCACAGAGATCACAGGGGGCACATAGCTAGGGCCACAGAGATCACGGGGGGCACAAAGATCACAGGGGGGCACATAAATCACAGGGGGCACATAAATGACAGGGGGCAAAGAGATGACGGGGCTACAGTGATCACTGCGGGGCACAAAGAGCACATGGGGGCACATAGCTGGGAGGCACAGAGATCACAGGGGGTATATAGTTGGGGGGACACAGATCACGGGGGACATATAACTGGGGCCACAAAGATCACAGATGGGGCACAGAGATCACATGGGGGCACATAGCTGGGAGGCACAGAGATCGAGATCACAGGGGGACATATAGTTGGGGGGGCACAGAGATCATATTGGGGCACATAGCTGAGGGGGGCACAGAGACCACAGGGGGGCACATAGCTGGGGCCACAAAGATCACAGAGGGGGCACAGAGATCACATGGGGGCACATAGCTGGGAGGCACAGAGATCACAGGGGGACATATAGTTGAGGGCACAGAGATCATATTGGGGCACATAGCTAAGGGGCACAGATCACCAGCAGAAAGGCACAGAGCTGCCAGCACAGAAATCACCAGTAGACAGGAACAGAGCTGCCGGCACGCACAGAGATCGCTCTGGACTCTATGGCAGCAGCTCCTCTTCTGGGACATGTTGACGGTAATGCATTGGGGCTAACCCCAGTTACCCGGACGATAACCCCACCCACCCTGATGACGTCATCATTCATGTGCAGGCAGGCAGCGTTCTGTAATGAATGCTGCATACCGTGCACTTGGGAATTAAAGGGCCGGCAGCTGAGAGGATACGGCTGCCGCCCGAGGATTGCGGACTCCAGGGACCTGCCCGCTGCCCGCATGAATAGTCCCACCAGTCTACCCCTCATGTAGTGGCTACGGAGGTTCATGAGTCAGGGGCTCACTTTGGCCCGGAGAAGACGTTCCAGTGGTTATAAAAACTGGTATATCATCCCCGATTGAAGACTGCAGTACAGGAGGCCTGTCAACGATGTTGGAGCTATGAACTAGCCAAACCTATGGAGCAGAGAACCTCAATGCAGACCATCGTGACTTCTGCCCCTTAGCGTTATTTATGATCGATTACTTAACCGTGGGCTCATCTCAGGTATGAGCCTTGTCTGGTGATGACTGACCACTTTAGCAAGTTCGCTGTGGTGACTCCGACTTGGGATCAGACTGCTGAGTCAGCTGCGCAGGCCATTTGCCAAAACTTCATCTGGGTGTATGGTTGCTCGAAGAGGATCCATTCTGACCATAGCACTTGCTTCCAAGCTCGAGTGATGGAAGATTTACATCATCTGTACCTGATTGAGAAGTCAAGGATGACGCCCTATCATCCTCAGGGGAATGGAGCCTGTGAAAGCTTCAATCGGACGATAATTCTGATGCTCCGAATATTGGAGGAAGATTGGAAAATACGGTGGCCTGAGTACGTGGCTGAATTGGTCTGGGTGTATGTGGCACCCCTAAGGGTCCAGTCGCCACAGAGGTACTGCACCTCAACCAGAGGTGTGGTATCCCACCTTTCAGGTAAGATGGAGACACTTTACCTGCTCTGACACAACACTGCATCCATCACACACTATAGCAGCAGTTCCTGGCTCATTCCTGCTGGCTAGGAAAGAGTGTAAGGTGGGTGGAGCTTGAGGGTTAGAGTGGGAGAATTTAGGGAAGTGAGAGTCTTCCTGTAGGGGAAGAATGGGAAAGACATGCATAGGCATCCTTCCCATAGGGGAAGAAGGGAAGAGATAGAACCGGACAGCAGTCTCCTAGTCTGGAGGAGCTGCTAGACAGACAGAAAGACTGAAAGGAAGCTCCCTGAAGAGGAAAGAGATTCCTCAGAGGCATGGGCAGGACAAGAGTTACCCGTGGGGCTCGTTCCAGGCTGACGGACGTCAGCTGGGGAAAATCCAGGTCGCAGAAGGGACTCGGCCCCTAGCCTAGTGGAGCATACAACAGGACTCAGCTAGCAAGCCGACAGCTGTGGCAACTTTAGGGGTCACAGCCAACAACCACAATTATCTTCTCTGGAAAGGCAGCTAAAAGGAATCAAGGAAACGCTTTGGGCACGTTATCCGACAGGGTTCGCAGCTGCTGGCCTGGGACACTGATTGTGTGGTGCTGGGATGGAAGAGGAGTAGAAATCAGCACAGTGAGACATCCATGAAGGCATATACTGAAAGGGAGCTCTGGAAAGGTGTTCTCCATCTGCCTGGAAGTTGGCTGGATCCCTCAACTGGAGGACGTGGCACCAAGTGGGCATCTGTGTGCATCAGAACTGTGAGTAAAGCTTTGGAAACTGCATCTGACTGTGTCCTCTCAAGTTCTTCCTGCAACACTCACTCAGCACTGCTACATCCCTTGCTAAGTACTACATCTTCACCATCTATCTCATATTACATCTGCACTGGGACATAGTTCCACCTGCGGGGAACTTTACCAACTCTGTTGCATCACTATCAGTCCCAGAGGATCTGCACTGCAGCGCTGGTCACCTCTGACCAGAAACCACAGGTGGTGTCACGAACACTCTATTACAAACTCTATTATCCCCTGTAAATATTCCCCTTTTAATGGATGCCCAGGGCCACGGACTGCGTCACTGCCGCTGTGACACTTCCCCTTTTAAGAAGCGGCCCGGTACCGAGTACCCCACTGCCCTGGCGGGCGATCCATGTACAACAATTGAGTGCACGGTACAACAAGATATACTCCGTATGCCCTGCTGTTCGTGTGAAAGGGACAGGAAATTACAGAGCTGGAATTGGATCGGAAGAAGACTACCCGCAGATGGGGGGTCTTACTGGGTCTGAGAACATTGAGATTGGCTACAGACTCTTCACCTACTTGTGCAGATTAAGTTCCGAGAACTTCAACACCATGAAATGACGTCGATTCGAGGGACAGCTCTAAAGGCAGGAGATCGAATGTTGATCCGAGACAAGCGACCCTGGGGAAGTTGAAGCATCGATGGGAGAAAACCCCGTATCGAGTGAAACACCGAGTTGGGTCTGATGGTCCAGTGTATGAAGTTCAACCCGAACGGGAAGAAGGAGTGCCTACCCAAATAGTCCACCACAGCATGTTGCGTCCTTGCTTGTCACAGGGTCCTGGAGAAGGAGAGAGTGCCAGACACCACCGAAACGCTCACCCCAATGGTTCTCGACTGGGATGAGGAAGAGACACTCATGTCGTTCTCAGACTTGGATAGTCCACCGTCCGCCAGTCCCAGGGAAGTGTGTAGGCCTGAAACCCCAGAGATGGCCGATTCATCAGATCAAGATATGCTCCCGTCTTCTACCAGTCAACCTAAACTACACCGTACGGAGCGAACGACAGCTGGAGTACCTCCCACTCGTTATGAATAAGACCAGTTTATTTGGCAACGAATTATTCAAGAAATGGAAGAGTGTGAATGTCTGATGAAGGATCTCACGCCCATGGAATGGCGACTTAAAGGAGGGCGGGCGTGTAAGGAGGAAGACCTGGCTGCGAGTACCTGCATCATGACGGGTCCGGAACTGTTGATGTAGCATCCAGTGTTGCCTGGGGGAAAGAATGGGGAACTGGACAGGTCCCATTAAACAGGGAGAGGGGGCATGGCTAAGCCAGGCGGTGAGCAGAAAGCGCTGGAGAGAAAAGGGAGTTTCCCGCTGGTAGTGAGAGCGGAGGAAGGTGTGTGGCATGCTCCGCAGCGAGAGAGGCAGCGTTGAGTCGTGCCCCAGCAGAACTTGCACGAATGCTCCAGTGAGCCAGTGTGTGTGCAGAGCGCCATGCGCCCAGCTAAGCAGAGTGCAGTGCTCGCGCGGAGGAGTGTGGGCCAGGTGCAGGACCCTGAGGTGCGTTCTCCATTGCTGACAAACGCGCATCAACACACGTGTTGGACGGAGGCTCCTGCAGCGCTCCCCACTTCTTCTGCACAGATTTATGGATTAGGGGCTCAGTGGGCAAAACCAGTGACGGCCCATTGCTGTCAGAAACTGGACCGTGATTTGTTGGATTTCATTTGAGGACACCATGCTGGCCGTTGCCAGTACTCCAATTCCCATCAGATTGTATGTGGAGGAGGACCAGGGAAGACTACGATAAGTGTTGTTTAAACAGCGGACTGTCGCGTTAACCCTTTACTACCCTTGTTTATTGTTTTACTAACTCCCTGCGAGGAGACCATTGCCATCCTTTTTGTTGAAAATTAAATAGCATTGTTATACAGCGTTGTTTTGCAATCCCTGCATTACTGCATTCCCCCACCTGCTTACAACACATGATGCCCGATGCCCAATCGGCGCTGACCTCACTGTCTCCACCTTCGGACAAACGGAACATGAAGAGGCAATCCAGGCTGCAGCTGATCTCTGCCTTCTTTTTCATGATCAGTATGTTGCTGATTGGGCGCCGGGCATCACGTGTCACAACAAGCATCACAACCTCGGGGAGAGCGAGTGCTGACAGCGCGGGATTGGGGGACGAATATTTCTTTTAAGAAGGGGTTGTCCTAGTAGTGGACAACCCCTTTAACAGCTCTTTCTCAATGACTTGCTTTTTTTTCTCTATCTCCGCCCTCCCTCTATTTTGATTGACAGCTCTGCTTTTATAGAACCAGAGAAGGTCGGAGATAGATGGGAAAACAAGTAGGTGGGAAGGTGCACTAAAATGTTTGGCTGCACCAAGGCAGCTGCATTGAGCGCCTGTGCTTGGTTTCAACAGTCATTCTGTGCAGACAGAGTCCCTTTAGGGCTAAGCACATGAGAGTGGAAGAAGAACCCGTGGTTGCAACGAGGGCTGCATCATGAAGCAGAATTTCATTAGCGATGCTCTTTTTCATAGAGCTAGTGGAATTCAGCTTCACTCCTTTTCCACTCTCGTGTGATTCCTTCTGGACCTATCGATAAATCCAGTGTGGGGAGTAGCAGCTGGCAGGAGACTCCTATTCACTTCCCTCCAGAGTTGTGACTGCCTCGCGCACGCTCCATAGGTGAGTACACTCACCACATCGCCTCCATCAGTCCCGGTTGATCTGTGCAAAGTGCACTATCTTTCCCTTTCTTCCTACATAACTTTAAGGCTATGGTCACATGTTCAGTATTTGTTCAGAATTTTACATCAGTATTTGTAAGCCAAAACCAGGAGTGGGTGAAAAATACAGATATGATGACGTGTTTCTATTGTTATGGTAAATATTTATACTTTGCTTTGATTATTATTTTAGACAATTAAATCTACCTATATATCTGTGATAATTTTGTTTTTTAGTAATAGCTTTATAAGTGTTATTCATAAAAGCAATAACACAGGCCGTTGTCTCTCATATAGAGGTGTCTGTGTGTTAAGCTTTCTTTACTACAGAAGGCATAGAAAGCTGGGTACAACTAGTTTGAAAGTAAATTTGTCAGAATCCATAATTTACAACCTTGTTTTTCCCAACTAAAATACTTTCTTACTTAGGTAATGTAATGTAAGAAGCCATTCCCACTTTCCTTATCTCTGTGGTTGTAACAAAGACTTGTCACTGGGCATCTGAGAACCTGACAATTGTACACTCACAGACACTGGCTGTGTGTTATTTTCTTGCCTCCGATGCACCGTATCTATTTAATTTGAACCAATAATGGCAGATTGGAGATCATTTGTATCTCAACCCAAATTAGCTCTTCTTGAAAGGGGCTATCATGACACTATTATACTATTCCTCTGATTGCTCCTCTCCTGGTTTTGGCTTCTAAATAGTGAGGCAAAATACTGACCAAATACTGAAGGTGGTACCATGGCCTAAGACCCTCAAACATATTAGATAACTGTCAGCTCTCTATAGGTGCTTCTCACAAAATTAGAATATCATGAAAAAGTTAATGTATTTCAGTTCTTCAATGCAAAAAGTGAAACTCATATATTACATAGTCATTACAAACAGTGGTGTATTTTAATTTTTTATTTCTGTTAATGTTGATGATTATGTTTTACAACAAACTCAGTAAATTAGAATAATTAACAAAAAACACCTGCAAAGGCTTCCTAAGTGTTTAAAAACATCCCTTAGGCTGTTTCAGTAGCTCCACAATCATGGGGAAGACTGATGAGTTGACAGATGTCCAGAAGGCAGTCATTGACACACTGCACAAGGAGGGTAAGCCACAAAAGGACATTGCTAAAGAAACTGGCTGTTCACAAAGTGCTGTATCCAAGCATATTAATTGAAACTTAAGTGGAAGAAAAAAATATGGTAGAAAAAGGTTCACAAGCAACTGTAATAACGGCAGCCTTGAAAGGATTGTTAAGAAAAGGCCATTCCAAAATTTTGGGGAGATTAACAAGGAGTGGACTGCTGCTGGAGTCATTGCTTCAAGAGCCACCACACGCAGATATATCCAGGACATGGGCCACAAGTGTCGCATTCCTTGTGTCAAGCCACTCATGACCAATAGACAACGCCAGAAGCGTCTTACCTTGGCCAAGGAGAAAAAGAACTGGACTGTTGCTCAGTGATCCAAGGTGTTGTTTCAGATGAAAGTAAATTTTGCATTTCTTTTGGAAATCAAGGTCCCAGAGTCTGGAGGAAGAGTGGAGAGCCAGACAATCCAAGTTGCTTGAGGTCTAGTGTGAAGTTTCCACAATCAGTGATGGTTTGGGAAGTATCACGATCTCCACTCTGCTTCTGTCTATTTGTTACTTTGTGTTGGGGCTGTCAGTGTGTGCTGGGTCTGTGCTGCAATCATCTGTGTTCATTTTCCTTAATTAGTCTTCTATTTAAGCATGCTAGCTCCTCCACCCAATGTCAATCTTACACTTGCTGCTGCCTGTGTAAGACTGATCCCTCTGTGCTCTGTGCCTGACCCAGCTTGACTTGATTCTCTCCCGGACTTAGACCCTTTGCTTGACCTGACATCTCTTGTGCCTGCTCCCTTTATACTGACTTGTCTTTCTGACTTTCCTGACCTTGGCTCCTGTATTGAATTTCATCTCTAACTTCCCTTTGTTGTACTGCGCCATTTCCTGGACCCGACCTCGCATTGTTTGACCTCCCGTTACTTATTCTGTAAGTAGTATTTATTTCTTACTATTTGTTATTGTAGTCTTGCTCTGCACTTTGGGGACTAATATTTACTCAATGACTCGTGTCACATTACGATTGACCATTAATGTTTTTCTTTTTTCCCACAAATGTATCCGTTACGTACTTTGTGTGATCAGGTGGCGAATCTGACTCAGTTAGTCCAGGATTTGGCCTTAGAACAACACAAACTGGCATCCTCACAGTCTCAGTTACAGGGCCAGATTTCTGGTACTCTTAGTGCCCCTCAGAATCTCTCTCTCCTCAGACCGCTGTTATGACTTCTGAACCATCTGACGTATCTTTGAGCCCCCCTGAACCTGTTATAGCTCTCCCTGACAAATTTTCAGGAGAAAAGGATCAGTTCAGAACTTTTAAAGAGAGTTGCAAATTATTGTTTACCTTGTGCCCCTGGTCATGAGGGAATGAGTCACAGCGGGTGGGAATTATAATGTCACTTTTGCGGGGGGGGGGGGGGTGGTGGATCCTCAGACATGGGTGTTTTTTTACACTCTTTTGCTCCCTGAACGTCCTTCGGTGGACACCTTTTTTGATGCTTTAGGACAGATCCATGATGAACCTGACAGGGTCAAAGTAGCAGAGACAAGGATCATGAACTTGACACAGAGGAACTGTTATGTTACGGTTTAGTGAGGAGTGCAGGTTAAAAAGGAATACACCCAGAGCAGTTGGAATCTATGAGATGCAGTACCCTGATAACCACCACAACTAGGCAGCCGTGGAGCGTTCCTACGATGGTCCTAGACGCCTCGTCCAGCCTGAGAAACTAACTACACTAAAGATAGAATAGGAAAGCTATCTGCCGGAGCAGAACCCAAAATAATAGAAAGCCCCCACAACATGTAATGGCGGTTAGACAAGAGGAAATACTGACACAGAAGAAAATGTATGAGCAACGTGGGCCCAAACTATCTAAATAGAAAAGGACAGAAGGGTACTTACTGCAATCCAGAAAACCCTGAAAAACACCAAATACTAATTTCAAATCACCTGAGTCACACGACCTCTACCACCTAAATTAGTTCTCTGGTGTAACAAAACAGCAGCCACTGAAAAAACTGCAAAAAGCAAAAGTACAAAACACAGTGGCTGGACTAAACTGAGAGGGCAAAAGCCCCGGAGGGGACCCAGAAGGCCCCCACAGAAGTGCAGGACAAAATGCAAAAATATAGCAAAAACACAAAATAAGAAATTGTCTTATCTGACAGCAGGAGATGCAGACACGACACAGCAGGCTACAAGGGAAACTGGAAAGAAGGATTCAGACCAGAACAATTGATCACCGGCAACCCTGATGGGAAAATGATTCCCTTAAATAAGACCAATCAGTAACACCTGATTCCCAATCCTCACTAGTACCGCTTGTAACCACCAGAGGGAGCCTCTGCTCAGAACTCATCTCAAACCCATTCACAACAGGAACCCTAGAATACTATGGTACTGAGTTTTGTCAGTGGTCTTCTGAGGTCCTGTGGAATGACGCAGCTCTCAGATGCCAATTCCTCAGGGGTCTCTTGGAGTCTCTAAAGGACGCTCTGGCTCTACATGCTCCACCTGGTTGTTTGGTGGAGGCCATGACTCAGGCTATCTGCATGGATCATAGAATCATAGAATGCGGGAGAGACGCGAGGTGCAACAAAAGGTTCCATTTTGTCCAACTGGCCCGGTTCGTTCACCTGAGGTGAAACCTATGGAGGTTGGTGTTGCCAGCTCAAGGATTAAGGAGAGGAGTGTGACGGTGTGTGCGACAGAGCATGAAGGTACACCAGGTCGAAGATCAATCCAATGGGATTTATTGAGACAGGGAGCACAGAACATAAAATATCAATAGCGTCTCTTAGAGTCCACTATGAGTCCACACCAAAAGGGAAACAGTGCTGGGAGCGCCACCCGTTAATCCAACGCCAGGGAAAAGACAAAATAATCCTGGGATGAGTTGAATGAATCCAACAGATGAGGGACATAACACCATTCCACGTGGCAGCTTTTAACTCTCCACACACAGGCACTAGGATCTCAGCCTCAGCATAAGGTCCTAGCCCCTTGCTCGTCAACACCCAACAACAGTCTTTAGATTCCGTCCTCAAATCCAGTAGGGTGGTGAGACATCACAATTCCATGTGGCAAAATAATCTCCAATCTCCATACATGATACCAGGATCCAGTGACAGCTGCAGATCCCTGTCCTTCAAAGCACACAGCATCAACTAACTGAACATGTGGCTTATTGTCCTACCACTATTAGTATCTCTGCCCAACAAAGGGGCTAATCCCAACACCCGCCCCCTTAAACATAGCTCCAAGGACTAAGAATATTCCAGAAACCCTGTCTGCAGTCTCTGTACAGGTTTGCGTATTGGAGATGCCCCTGCAGAGTGGAACAAAGACAAACATGTCCCCACCAGATACAGGTAAGGAATGCTAATGTAAAGGGTTGGCCAAGGGATGAACTTACTGGGAGCAGCTGCATTCTTCACTCTGGTTACTTCTATTTTCCTGGGGTGTTGTTCCTCTGTGACAGAGTATATAGAATAATTAGAATCAGAGTCCAGAATCACGTCAAACAGTTCTGCTTTATTTTCCTCCGGACACAGCACATCCAAGACACCATTAGCACGTTGTATACGGTACCAGCAATACATTTTCCACAACTCCGCTTCTTCTCCTCTGCTACACCAGAATGGACCACAAAGTATTGACAGGACAAGGAGCCCAGTGAAGACGGCACTTCGATCTCTTTCCCGCTACGAGGGAATCCTTCCCTGTCAAAAAGTCCATACCCATATGTCCCTACTGGACTGGATGTGCTCAATGCCCCCATCTAGAGTCCTACCCAAGTACTGCATTGACATATTTTATAACTGCCTAACTGGATCTCTAACATGCCCCCCATTAGTGATCCCTCGCAAGCTATATCTAACACATATATATATATATATACACTACACTACTAGTGCCCTCCTCTAATGTCCCCACTAATCAGACATAACACGGAAAGATGACATCATACAGTACATAAAAGGCATACATTAACACACCCAAACATTTCAAGGGTTAATACCCTTGACCTACTTATACTAATGTAAGCCTAATTACAGTATGGTCGATGTGTACAGGTTAGGGGGTTAATCTCTATTACAACCCCTTCCTCCCTCAAGTAGTGTACATTCTAGTGACCTCAACAGGTCGCTTGTCAAGTACACGTAGACATGGCCGACATGACTCACAGCTCCTGTCTGGACAATCCATCAGCATTTTGGTGTTGACTGCCTCTTCTTTATTGCATGGGGAAGTTGTAGGGTTGAAGGCCGGCTCCATTTTACATCCTCTTTGACTTACTCTGCTTCATGTACGCACAAATCGACATTGTAGCTCTCCCACATCATTTCCTAGGACAATATCAGCAGGCAGGCCCCTCACCACCCCAACCACACATTGCTTTACCCCAAAGCCAAAGTCCAGTTCTACCCTTGCTTTTGGGATATTCCTCCATTGGCCTACAGCTAATTCAATGGTAATCCCAAGTCCTTGCTGTATTGCCTCTGACTGAACCACTCTGGGAACAGCTATGGTGAGAAATGCCCCAGAGTCACAAAAGCCAAGAACTCTCCGACAGTCCAGCATGACCTCTTGTAAGTGCTTTCTTTGAGGATTAGAGGAACTAGTGGCTGTGGCCCGCACCCCATAAACTCCTAATGGTCGAACATGGGAGTCTGAGTCATTAGGCAAGTCAATTTGGAGGGGTGGCACCTCTTCCTCCATTGCATTTGGCTCTAAATAAATGATAGGCCGATTTGGTGCAGGGTCATCCTCAA
>JARQOD010000006.1:214134298-214221686 GCA_033576555.1 Oophaga sylvatica | reverse complement strand
GGCAGACTCTCTCTATTCTCACAGAAGAACAAGACGATGATGATCTAAGAAGGAACAAGGAACAGATCTGCCAAGGGAGCAACGGCACATGTTTTGGGGACTGTTCGGCAACTAAGATTCTTACCTGTGGATCGCAGAGCTCCCGGCGTCCACATGCAACCTACAGCCTGGTAAAATTGACCTCTAGCTTAATACCTCTAAGCCTTGTACCATTATTGTTATATTTTACTCTGACTGCAAATCCACTGTAATTCCGTTGTATAGCTTACTGTATATTTCTGTAATTAACTAGTGCGCCATTAAGGCAATTAAACCATAAAATTAATTTTGGGCTGATGCTTTTACTCTGATTACGAATTTTAGAATACCCAGTGAGTAACAGGACATCCTCCCCGGCGGCCATTTGCTCTAGGTGCAGTTCACTTACTGACCTGAGAGACAAAGGTGGCGCTGGAGAGCTGTGACTGAGTAGTTACATCACATAGGTGACGTGGAAGGAACCGGGATTCCTTCACAGGGGGTTGTTGGGGTTGAGACCGATTTCTCCACTGGATAGCTGGGCATGTGGCCTGCAGATGCCCGGGATGCCCACAACCATAACACCTGTGCTCTACTACTTACTCTCTTTGTTGGATTTCAGAAGAGGAGGCAGGACTTTTTGGAAGGTGATGCACATGGGTATCACCATGAGGTGGTTGTCTAGTGGGACTGCAAACTTTGGGGATTGAAGGACAAGGCACCACTGGTGGGGTGCTGGTAGTTTTTACTCCATCCACCAGTAAATTTTTCCACTGAGGCTTGATGGTGAGAACCTCATCATCTAAAGCAGCAGCTTGCTCCACTGCCGCTGGTTTCCTCTCACGCACCCATTCCCGGATCTCAGCAGGGCATTTGGCATAGAACTGTTCTTTAGGATGACCTAACATAGTTATTAAGGTTGAAGGAAGACTTTAAGTCCATCTAGTTCAACCCACATCCTATCCTAACCTGCCCTAACATGTTGATCCAGAGGAAGGCAAAAAAAACCCAAGTGGCAAACAGTAAGCTTCACATTGAGGAAAAAAATTCCTTCCCGACTCCACATACTGCAATCAGTCTAGCTCCCTGGATCAACACAGTATCTAGGAAACTAGTGAATATATCCTGTAATATTATACTTTTCAAGAAAGGCATCCAGTCCCTTCTTAAATTTTAGTAAGTAATCACTCATTACAACATTAGATGGCAGAGAGTTCCATAGTCTCATTGCTCTTACATTAAAGATTCTGAGTCTGTGATTATGGCTAAACCTTCATAGAGGATGCCCCCTTGTCCCCGTCACAGGTCTAAGAGTAAAAAGATCATTAGAAAGGTCTTTGTACTGTCCCCTCATATACATTGTAATAAGATCACCCCTAAGCCTTCGTTTTTCCAAACTAAATAACCCCAAGTGTAATAACCTGTCTTGGTATTGCAGACCCCCCAGTTCTCTAATAACCTTGGTCACTCTTCTCTGCACCCGCTCCAGTTCAGCTATGTCTTTCTTATACACCGGAGACCAGAACTGCACACAGTATTCTAAGTGTGGTCGCACCAGTGACTTGTATACAGGTAAAATTATGTTCTCCTCATGAGCATCTATGCCTCTTTTAATGCATCCCATTATTTTATTTGCCTTGGCAGCAGCTGCCTGACATTGGCCACTAAATATGAGTTTGTCGTCCACCCATCACCCAGGTCTTTTTCAGTGACAGTTTTACCCAGTGTTTTACAATTAAGCACATAATTATACATCTTGTTTGTTCTACCCAAATGCATGACCTTACATTTATCCCCATTAAAGCTCATTTGCCATTTATCAGCCCAAGCTTCTAGTTTACATAAATCCTCCTGTAATATAAAATTGTCCTCCTCTGTATTTATTACCCTGCAGAGTTTAGTGTCATCTGCAAATATTGAAATACTACTCTGTATGCCCCCTACAAGGTCATTAATAAATATGTTAAAGAGAAGCGGCCCCAATACTGACCCCTGTGGTACCCCACTGCTAACCGTGACCCAGTCCGAGTGTGCTCCATTAATAACCACCCTTTGTTTTCTATCCATGAGCCAGTTCTTAACCCACTTACACATATTTTCCCTATCCCCATTGTTCTCATTTTATGTATCAACCTTTTGTGTGGCACTGTATCAAAAGCTTTTGAGAAGTCCATGAACACCACCTCCACTGCATTCCCTTGGTCCAGTCCTGAACTTACCCCTTCATAAAATCTTATCAGATTAGTCTGACAAGAACGGTCCCTCGTAAACCCATGCTGATACTATGTCATGAGGTTATTCAGCCTCAGATACTCCAATATAGTATCCCTTAAAAAACCCTCCAGGATTTTACCCACAGTAGATGTTAAGCTCACTGGCCTATAATTTCCAGGTTCAGTTTTTGCCCCCTTTTTGAATATTGGCACCACATTTGCTGTACGCCAGTCCTGTGGTACAGACCCCGTTATTATGGAATCTTTAAAGATTATCCCAAGTTAAGGCCCCCTCTCCCTTCAGCCAGCGGTAACATACTTGTTTGAGCCTGTGGGCATATATCTTGAAAGACACTTCCCCCTCACAGGCTAAGGAGCGGAACTGCACTCTGTAAGTGTCTGGAGTTACAGCATAATGTTCCAAGATGGTCTCTTTAATATTCCCATAATCGCAGTTCCACTGAGGGTCCATAGCTCTATAGGCTTCGGCAGCTCCTCTGTCTAAGAGCCCCAACCGATGTCTAACTCGCTCCCTTTCCAGGACTTCCATTAATCGACATTGATGTTCGAAGTCCAGGAAGAAGCCCTCAATGTCACCTGAAGCCTCATTAAAAGGCTTGAAGTCCTTGCAGGAAACTCTGGAGAACTCTCTTATGGTGGATGCTGTGGATACAGTCTGTCGGGGGCTTCCAGCTGCTTCCACAGCGAGCTGTCTCTCCAGCAATGCCCTCTCTTGAGTTCTACAAATGGCTTCCCTCTTATCCTCTATGGTGGCCTCATCCCCAAGTAATGCCATCTCCTCCTCATACCACACAACCTACTGATTTTTTTGGGTATTTACCTCCAGCTCCCGTCTTTCCTCCTCTTACTGTGGAAATCCTTCCTCTGTGCCATCTTGCAGGCAAGCTTCTTCCAGAGCCTCAATCAGTTGCTCCTTGGACAGCTCTTTGTAACCGACTCCTAATTCACGGGCCTTTGTTTGTAGGCTCCCCACAGTCCAGTTCCTGTATCCTAAGGTTCTGGTTCCAGATGTTAATAGGCTGCTGTCCTCCATTCCTTCTGCTCTGATCCCGCCGCTGCCAACCAGTTTGTGACGGTGTGTGCGACAGAGCATGAAGGGACACCAGGCTGATGAACAATCCAATAGGATTTATTGAGACAGGGAGCTCAGAACATATAATATCAATAGCGTTTCTTAGAGTTCACTATGAGTCCACACCAAGAGGGAAACAGTGCCGGTGGCGCCACCTGGTAATCCGACGCCAGGGAAAAGACCAAATAATCCTGGGATGAGTTCAATGGATCCAACAGATGAGGGACATAACACCATTCCTTGTGGCAGCTTTTAACTCAACACACACGGGCACTAGGATCTCAGCTCAGCATAAGGTCCTAGCCCCTTGCTCATCAACACCCAACAAAAGTCTTTAGATTCAGTCCTCAAATCCAGTAGAGTGATGAAACATCACTCCTGGGTTCGAATCCCACCAAGGACAACATCTGCAAGGAGTTTGTATGTTCTCCTCGTGTTTGCTTGGGTTTCCTCAGGGTACTCCGGTTTCCTCCCACACTCCAAAAAAAAACATACTGATAGGGAATCTAGATTGTGAGCCCCATCGAGGACAGCAACGATAATGTTTGCAAAGTGTAAAGCGCTGCGGAATATGTTAGCGCTATATAAAAATAAAGATTATTATTATTATTTATTAATTCCATGTGGCAAAATAATTTCCAATCTCCATACATGATACCAGGATCCAGGGACAGCTGCAGATCCCTGTCCTTCAAAGCACACAGCATCAACTAACTGAACATGTGGCTTATTGTCCTACAACTAGTATCTCTGCCCAACAAAGGGGCTGATCCCAACACCTTCCCCCTTAAACATAGCTCCAAGGATTAAGAACATTCCAGAAACCCTGTCTGCAGTCTCTGTACAGGTTTGTGTATTGGAGATGCCCCTGCAGAGTGGAACAAAGATAAGCATGTCCCCACCAGATACAGGCAAGGAATGCTAATGTAAGCCTGATTACAGTATGGTCCATGTGTACAGGCTTGGGGGTGACTCTCTGTTAGAACCCTCTGTTACAAGGAGACGCCGTCGGGAACTTGGACTTTGTCTCTATTGTGGCCAGTGGCCAAGCTTGATATTTCTTAAAGGATTACTTGGAATGGCCTGCAGCAAACAAGCCGTCGGGGAAACACTTAAAGGGAATCTGTCACCCCATTTTTGCCTTATGAGATAGGGCCACCGCCATCAGGGGCTTATCTACAGCATTCTGTAATGCTGTAGATAAGCCCCGATGTCACCTGAAAGTGAAGAAAAACGAGTTATATTATACTCACCCAGGGGCGTTCCGCCATCCGGTCGGGTCCGATGGGCATCGCGGTCCGGTCCGGGGCCTCCCATCTTGTAGCGAAGCCGGCCTCTTCTTTCCGTCCCATCGCAGGTCCTGCGCAGGCGCACTACTCTGCCCTGGTGAGGGCAGAGCAGAGTACTGCAGTGCGCAGGCGCCGGGAAAGGTCACCTCTTTTTGGTGAGTTCTCCAGGATAAGTACTGGGTGTCTTGGGGTAGATGTCACCATTCAAGAGCTGGGGGATGTCTGGAGGAAGGTTAAAAAAAACATTGGGGTGGCTCAGCATTGGCAGAAGCGGAAGGCCGATAGGAGGCGCTCGTCAGGGTCGCCTTCAAAGTGGGAGATAAGGTATGGTTATCCTCTAAGAATATTAAATTGAAGATGCCCTCGCTGAAGTTGGGTCCTAGATTCATTGGTCCTTATGAAATTCTGGAGGTGGTCAATCCAGTTGCCTTCTGATTAAAGCTCCCTCGATCTTTCCATAATCCTAATGTGTTCCACAAGTCGTTGTTGAAGGAATTAATTCCCCCTGTTCTGTCTTCTTCACCCCTGCCTCCTCCAGTGTCTATTGAGGGAAGCTTGGAATATGAGGTACAAAGGATCATTGATTCCTGAATGGTCCGGAATTCCCTTCAATATCTGGTAAATTGGAAGGGGTTTGGACCTGAGGAACAGTCCTGGGTTCCAGCTGATTCTGTAAGGGCTGATCGGTTGGTCCAGGTCTTTCATCGGAGGTTTCCTGGGAAACCTGGGGGTCCGGTAGCCCTTCCTTGAAAAGGGGGGTACTGTCACGATCTCCACTCTGTTTCTGTCTATTTGTTACTTTGTGTTGGGGCTGTCAGTCTGTGCTGGGTCTGTGCTGCAATTATCTGTGTTCATTTTCCTTAATTAGTCTTCTATTTAAGCATGCTAGCTCCTCCACCCAGTGTCAATCGTACACTTGCTGCTGCCTGTGTAAGACTGATCACTCTGTGCTCTGCGCCTGACCCAGCTTGACTTGATTCTCTCCCATACTTAGACCCTTTGCTTGACCTGACTTCTCTTGTGCCTGCTCCCTGTATACTGTCTTTCTGGCTTTCCTGACCTTGGCTCATGTATTGGATTTCGTCTCTTTCTTCCTTTTGTTGTACTGCACCATTTCCTGGACCCAACCTTGGATTGTTTGACCACCCGTTACTTATTCTGTAAGTAGTATATATTTTTTGCTATCTGTTATTGTAGTCTAGCTCTCCACTTCTGGGACTAATATTTACTACAGTGATTCGCGTCACAGGGAGCTATGTTATCTGCTGGTGTAGGTCCACTGTGTTTTATCAAGTCCAAAGTCAGCGCAGCCGTCTACCAGGAAATTTTAGAGCACTTCATGCTTCCCTCTGCCGACAAGCTTTTTGTAGATGGAAATTTCATTCTCAAGCAGGACTTGGCATCTGTCTACACTGCCGAAAGTACCAATTTCTGGTTTAAAAACAACAGTATCAATGTGCCTGATTGGCCAGCAAACTTGCCTGACCTTAGCTACATAGAGAATCTATGAGGTATTGTCAAGAGGAAGATGAGAGACACCAGACCCAAAAATGCAGACGAGCTGAAGGCTGCTATCAAAGCAACCTGGGCTTCCATAACATCTCAGCAGTGCCACAGGCTGATCGCCTCCATGCCATGCCGCATTGATGCATTAATTGATGCCAAAGGATCCCCAAACAAGTATTGAGTGCATTTACTGAACATACATTTCAGTAGGCCAACATTTCAGATTCTACAATCATTTTTCAAGCTGGTGTTATAAAATATTCTAATTTACTGAGATAATGACTTTTGGGTTTTCATTGACTGTAAGCCATAATCATCAACATTAACAGAAATAAACACTTGAAATAGATCACTCTGTTTGTAATGACTCTATATAATATATGAGTTTCACTTTTTGTATTGAAGAACTGAAATAAATAACTTTTTGATGATATTCTAATTTTGTGAGAAGCACCTGTATGTTTGTCTGACAGTTCTCTCTCCAGACTATCACAAACACATGAGCACTTCAACAAACATTCTTGTGCTGTCTATTGGAGAGCAAATGTCAGGCTACTGTGGCGGCAGCTTATCTTGAGAGAGAACAAGAGCATCAACCATTGGAATTCCAACACGCTGGTTCCTTCCCTTTAATGTATGGAAGGAAAGGTGACAGGCCCCATATACATCACATTGTAGCTGAACCTGCCAACTTTAGCCTTACGTTTATGGAAACCTTAGTGTAACCAGTAGAATAGACATTACAGTGTGCCCAGAAATCATGAGCCTCAGTGCAGCAACTCCGATCTACTCATCCCTGCAGTGAAACAGCTAGAATGGCGTTGCTGTATAGAGGACGTCCTTACAGACAGTGCTGTGTGCACATAAATCATGAGCCTCAGTGCAGGAACTCCGATATAGTCATCTCTGTAGTGAGATAGCTAGAATGGAGTTGATGTATACAGTCATAGACAAAAGTTTTGAGAATGACACAAATATTAATTTTTACAAAGTCTACTGCTTCACTTTTTCTAATGGCAATTTGCATATACTCCAGAATGTTATAAAGAGTGATCAGCTTAACAGCAATTACTTGCAAAGTCAATATTTGGCTAGAAAATTAACTTTATCCCCAAAACACATTTCAACATCATTGCAGCCCTGCCTTAAAAGGACCAGCTAACCTCTTTTCAGTGATTGCTCCATTAACACAGGTGTGGGTGTTGATGAGGACATGGCTGGAGATCAATCGGTCATGATTAAGTAAGAATGACACCACTGGACACTTTAAAAGGAGGCTGGTGCATCATTGTTTCTCTTCTGTTAACCATGGTTATCTCTAAAGAAACACGTGCAGTCATCATTGCAATGCACAAAAATGGCCTAACAGGGAAGAGTATCGCAGCTAGAAAGATTGCACCTCAGTCAACAATCTATCGCATCATCAAGAACTTCAAGGAGAGAGGTTCCATTGTTGCCAAAAAGGCTCCAGGGCGCCCAAGAAAGACCAGCAAGCGCCAGGACCGTCTCTTAAAAGTGTTTCAGCTGTGGGATCGGGCTACCAGCAGTGCAGAGCTTGCTCAGGAATGGCAGCAGGCAGGTGTGAGTGCATCTGCACGCACTGTGAGGCGGAGACTCTTGGAGCAAGGCCTGGTCTCAAGGAGGGCAGCAAAGAAGCCACTTCTCTCCAGACAAAACATCATGGACAGACTGATATTCTGCAAAAGGTACAGGCAGTGGACTGCTGAGGACTTGGGTAAAGTTATTTTCTCTGATGAATCCCTTTTCGATTGTTTGGGACATCAGGAAAACGTCTCATTCGGAGAAGACAAGGTGAGCGCTACCACCAGTCTTGTCTCATGCCAACTGCATCCTGAAACCATTCATGTGTGGGGTTGCTTCTCAGCCAAGGGAATCGTCTCTCTCACAGTCTTGCCTAAAAACACAGCCATGAATAAAGAATGGTACCAGAATGTCCTCCAAGAGCAACTTCTCCCAACCCTCCAAGAGCAGTTTGGCGATCAACAATGCCTTTTCCAGCATGATGGAGCACCTTGCCATAAAGCAAAGGTGATAACTAAATGGCTCAGGGAACAAAACATAGAGATTTTGGGTCCATGGCCTGGAAACTCCCAGATCTTAATTCCATTGAGAACTTGTGGTCAATCATCAAGAGACGGGTAGACAAACAAAAACCTAAAAATTCTGACAAAATGAAAGCATTGATTGTGCAAGAATGGACTGCTATCAGTCAGGATTTGGTCCAGAAGTTGATTGAGAGCATGCCAGGGAGAATTGCAGAGGTCCTGAAGAAGGGTCAACACTGCAAATATTGACTTGCTGCATTAACTCATTCTAACTGTCAATATAAGCTTTTGTTACTCATATGTCTGCAATTATATTTCTGTCTGTGATAAAAACATCTGTCAAACACACATAAAAACCAGAGGGCAGCAGATCATGTGAAAATATAATATTTGTGTCATTCTCAAAACTTTTGGCCATGACTGTAGAGGATGTCCTTAAAGACAGTGCTTTGTGCAAAGAAATCATGAGCCTCAGTGCAGGGACTCCTATCTAGTAAGCTCTGTAATGAGACAGCTAGAATGGTGTTCCTGTATGGAATTTTATTAGTTCTTGGCAAACAGTTACACAAGATTACAGCCACAATTCATGAAGAACAGAATTTTTTAATGACAGTATTAAAGGGTATATCCAGAACTTTATTTAAAAACAAAAAATGTGCCTAAGCACTAACAAGCAGGTAATTGTGGTTAGCGCTGTTCTTCCCCGGCACAGAGCGGTCACAGACCGCTTCTGCCGGGGATTCAGCTGCTTCTGTTGAAGCGACGGGTGTGATTTCTGACTCTTTCTGTCAATCAGAATGACGTCGGCAGTCCTGCCTCATCTACAGAGCCGAGCAGAGAAGAAGCAACCACTATGACCGCTGTGACCGCTCTGTGCCGGGGAAGAATGGCGTCGTGCACAACAGGTAGGTAAGTAGCAATTACCTACATGTTTGTGCTTAGGCACATTTTTTGCTTTTTTCATAAAGTCCTGGATATCCCTTTAAGGCCGGTTTCACACATCCTGATATTACCGATACTGGAAAAAACCAGTACCGGAGATATCAGTGTCCGTATGTGTAATTCTTGGGGCACATATGTGGCAATCGTGTGCCGCACGTCTGCCGCATCAGTACCACATGTACCGGCGCTGGGGAACAGTGATAACTGTACTGCTGCTTCCCAGGTGCTGAAGACGACTACCATGATCGCCGACAGACCAGGGGAAAATTATGAGAGTTATATTCAACTGATAACAGCAAGAGCAGGCAGTGGCTGTTGGGACTATTACTCCCATCAGCCTACATCTGCTACAACTAATAACAGTGAGAGCAGGTTATGACTGATGGGAGTATTCCTCATCCACTGCCTGTGCTATAAATAAATTAAAAAAAAGTTGCAAGTTCCCCTGTATTTTTGATAACCAGCCAGGCAAGACTGACAGCTGTGGGCTACAACCCTTAGCTCTCAGTTTCAGCAAGGCTGGTGTTTAAGAATAGAGGTGTCCCCATGCTTTTTGTTTTAATAATTATTTAACCCCTTAACGCCCACCGATACGCTTTTTAACGGCGGTGGTTAAGGGTACTTAAACCACAGCGCCATTAATTCATGACGCTGTGGAGTAAGTATACAGCGCCCCTCAGAGTCAGATTTTCACCGGGATCTCGGCTACCGGGGGTAGCCGAGACCCCAGAGTACATGATTCGGGTTGGTTTTTACCGACCCCGCTTTGCGATCGCCGTTATTAACCATATAACGGCGACCGCAAAAAAAAAAAGAAGCCGCGATTCTGCATTTAATTTCTCTCTCCTCTGATGTGATCGCACATCAGAGGGGAGAGAAATAGGGTCCCTGGGTCCTCCGATCTGTCCCCTGTACCTCCCGGTGTCCACCCATCCTCCCACAGCTCTCGCAGCTACCGGTGTCTTCTTCCTGGAAAGAAAATGGTGGACGCATGCGCAGTGCGCCCCCTGAATCTGCGGGCCGGCAGATTCATTCATTTAGTGCAGGTACATTTTGATCACTGTGATTAACGCTAACACAGTGATCAAAATAAAAAAAAATAGTAAATAAACCGCCCGTTTATCACCCCCAAAAATAGGGAAATATAATAAAATAAAGAAAATATATTTATTTTCATTTTTCCATTAGGGTTAGGGTTAGGGCTATAATTAGGGATAGGGTTGGAATTATGGTTAGAATTAGGGTTAGAATTAGGGTTACAATTAGTGTTAGGGTTACAATTAGGGTTGGGATTAGGGTTAGGATTAGGGTTGGGATTAGGGTTAGGTGTTATGATTTGGTAGCCGGGGAGGACAGTAGCCAAAATAGCCAAGGCAGCCAGACACCCAGAGAGGTTGGTAACTAGCGGATTGCAGACCCCTAAACTAACCGCACAACTAGAAGTAGCCGTGGGACGTACCTACGATGACCTAGACGCCTCAACACAGCCGGAGAGTTAACTAAGCCTAAAGATAGAAAGGGGAAAGCTAACTGCCCAGAGTAGCGCCCCAAAGGAATAGGTAGCCCCAGTGGCGTAGCGTAGGGGGGCAGGGGGGGCGGTCCGCCCCAGGCGGCACATGTGTGGGGGCGGCACGCAGGGCCGGCGTCAGCGGCACACCCGGGCAAGTGCCGGGGCCCTGAGCAGGCGGGGGGCCCACTCGCCGTCTGGCACCCCCGCGCCCGTTAGTGCTCAGGGCCCCGGCATCAGTTGGCCCCGCCCAATACTTACCTCTCCCGTGCCTCCACTGCTGCAGCTCCGAGCTCCAGGGGGCGCCGGCGCTTCCTCTCACAGCAGCGCCGCTGAATGACGTCATCATTCAGCGGCCGGCTGTGGCACAGAGCGCGTCGCTGGACAGGTAAGACGTGTCTCTGTGTGTGTCTGTTTATATGTAGTGCGGTGCTGTGTGTGTGTGTGTGTGTGTGTGTGTGTGTGTCAGGAAAGGCTACAGGGGCCAGTAATGAGGGAGGACGGCGAAGTGAGTCACAGTCCTGACCAGTGATTGGGTGGGAAGTGATGAATGGAGAGGCTTATGCAACTCTCCATGGGACGTGTTATACAACCGAGGTGACGTGCAGTCTACAGGGGTATAGGCGGATGGTCTGCACTCAAGCAATTCTGACCCATTTCAAGCAAATATGCAGTATGTCATGTCTGCATTAAATCTATTAGATCTACATTTTGGATACTATGCTGTAGAAGCATCATGGAGGGCACACGAATCGCCTCCCTCTCCATGATATGGTATTAGGCTATGTTCCCACAATCAGGAAGTAGCAGAGTATTTTTGCTGCCTTCTATTGAATGCAGGTAAATCCACAAGTGTTCACTGAACCAATGCGGATTTACCGCGTTCAATACGTTCTATTGATATAACTTCTGTAGCGTCTCCGCAAGAGAAGTTGTCATGCTGCGGTCTTGAAAGACGCTCCGCATGTCAGTATCCGCGGGTGATCCGCGTGATCCGATTTCTAGACATCCCATCCACTATGCGGTCAAACCCGCAGCAATTCCTGATTGTCGGCACATACCTTTATTGGATCCCATGAAGCCAAGGCAAAGCCTTTAAAAATACACTGTCCCAATATGCAGAACCTCTTTTTTTCAGGTAACCCATTTCAGCGGATACTTGTAATCTAAGCATGTGATGCCTTGCAATCTTATAACAGATTGTAGCCCAATATCGTATATGTACAATGCTGATGATCTATTGGACTGCGTGGGGCCCATATATTGTTCTGGCACAGGGGCCTTTTTCTGTCTGTGTCCGCAGTGCAGTGGCGTAGCGTGGGGGGGCGGTCCGCCCCAGGCGGCACGTGTGTGGGGGCGGTGCGGCAGCAATTCGGATTCCTCTCCTCTGCAGGAGAAGCGCGCAGCAGCCCCGCTGGACACAGTCAGCTTTCAGTACAGGTAGAGTGAGTGCCGGCTTCCATCCTCCCGCTGGGCTCTGTACACAGGACGGTGCGGACTCCTCGCAGTCGGTATCGGAGATGGCGCCGCCGGTGGTTGCTGCTCTGCTGCTCGGGGTCCTGGTGGCCGGGACATCAGGTAATGTCAGGACTCAGGAGTGTGTGTCCCTCTAACCGCCGTGATGGGAGCTGTAGTCCACCTGGTGGCTACACGGGACTTGTTCTTCCCCATGGAAACTTCTATTACAGACTTGTGGTTCCTCAAGTTCCTGGGACTTGTAGTTCTACTTCTTCCTGAATAGAGCAGCCCTGAGACTAGATGTGAAATTGTGACAGTATCCATCCGCTGTGGAGGCAAGATAATGCACAGCGGAGATACGAAGCCGGTCAGAGTCACGTGTGTCTGTGATTTCTCCGGGGGAGGGGGCTCCTGTTATTATCACTGGGGGTCCCACCATGTCTGTTTGCTGGGGGAGGCGGCTCCTGTCATTATCACTGGGGGTCCCACCACGTCCTGCTATATCGCGCCCCCTGTTCTGCTATATCGTACCCCCTGTCCTGCTATATCATACCCCCTGTCCTGCTATATCGTGCCCCTGTTCTGCTATATCGTGCCCCCTGTCCTGCCCCGTCCCACCCCTTGACCTTCCCCTTCACGCCCCCTATTCTGCTATATCGTACCCAGTGACGTAGCGTGGGGGGGCGGTCCGACCAAAGGGGCGGCAAATTTTTCGACCGCCCCGGGCGCCACAAACAGTTGCTACGCCACTGGGTAGCCCCCACACATATATTGGCGGTGAGACAAGATGAAATACAAACGCAGGCAGAAAATAGAGAAAGCAAACGCTGGGGCCCAAAAACTGTCTAGATAGAATAGGACAGGAAAGAATACTGTCTGCAATCTGGCAAAACTCTAAGAAAAATTCCAACAAGTCTGATTTCAAAAAATACTGAGACCACATGATCTCTCCCCCGCTAGATCAGAACTCTGGTGTGTACTGGTAGCCAACAAGCAGATACTGAAATAACAGGGACTGAACACAAAAACAGTGGTAAATGAGAAACAGGGATCAGCGCTGGCTCCAGCCGGGGAACCTGGCTGACCTCACACCAGAAGGGCAGAAAACAAAAGGAAAACAAAAGCCACAGAAACAAGCAGCAAATATCTTATCTGAAGGTTGCAGGAAAAAGCAGGAAGCAAGCTGACTTCAAAATGGGACCAGGAACAACAAATCACCGGTGAGGATCATGGGAAGCTTACTCCCTTATATCTCCCCAGTCAGTGCTACCTGATTGCCACTCATTACCCCCAGTTGATGGACTTGTGTTAGCCGAAGCAGCTTCACTACTATCAGCAGCCACCAGAGGGACCCCAAACTCCGAAGTCAGATTCAGAGCATTCACAACAGTTAGGGGTGTGTTGGGGTTAGGACTGGAGCTAGAATTGAGTGGTTTCTACTATATAGGCACATCAGGGGGTCTCCAAACACGACATGGCGTTCAAAAAGTCAAATAGTGCTCCCTCTCTTCCGAGCCCTGCTGTGCGCCAAAACAGTGGTTTACCCCCATATATGGGGTATCAGCGTACTCAGGACAAATTGCACACCAATTTTGGGGTTCTAATTTCTCCTGTTACCCTTGGGAAAATAAAAAATAGCTGTCTAAAAAATTATTTTTGAGGAAAAAAATGATTTTTTTTACGGCTCTGCGTTTATAAACTTCTGTGAAGCACTTGGGGGTTCAAAGTACTCACCACACATCTAGATAAGCTCTTTGGGGGGTCTAGTTTCCAAAATGTTGTCACTTGTGGGGGGTTTCTACTGTTTAGGCACATCAAGGGTTCTGCAAACACAACATGACGCCCGCAGAACATTCCATCAAAGTCTGCATTACAAAATCGCGCTCCTTCCCTTCCAAGGTCTCCCATGCGCCCAAACAGTGGTTCCTCCCCACATATGGGGTATCAGCATACTCAGGAAAAATTGCACAACAACTTTTGGGGTCCTATTTATCCTGTTACCCTTGGAAAAATAAAAAATAATGGGCTAAAAAAATCATTTTTGAGGAAAAAAATGATTTTTTATTTTCATGGCTTTACGTTATGAACTTCTGTGAAGCACTTGGAGGTTCAAAGTGCTCACCACACATCTAGATAAGTTCCTTAAGGGGTCTAATTTCCAAAATGGGGTCACTTGTGGGGAGTTTCCACTGTTTAGGCACATCATGTGCTCTCCATACGCGACATGGCGTCCAGCCAATTCTGCGTTGAAAAAGTCAAACGGCGCTCCTTCCCTTGCGACCTCTGCCGAGCGCCCAAAAAGTGGTTTACCCCCACATATGGGGTATCAGCGTATTCATGAGAAATTGCACAACAAATTTTATGGTTAATTTTCTCTTTTAACACTTGTAAAAATAAGAAAATTGGTTCTGAAGTAAATTTTTTGCAAAAAAAGTTAAATGTTAATTTTTTTCCTTCCACATTGCTTCAGTTCCTGTGAAGAACGTAAAGGGTTCATAAACTTCTTGAATGTGGTTTTTAGCACCTTGAGGGGTGCAGTTTTTAGAATGGTGTCACTTTGGGGTATTTACTATCATATAGACCACTCAAAGTGACTTCAATTGTGATGTGGTCCCTTAAAAAAAAATGGTGAAATCACAGGTCAAGTTTTAACTCTTGTAACTTCGTAACAAAAAATTTTGTTTTCAAAATTGTGCTGATGTAAAGTAGACATGTAGAAAATGTTATTTATTAAGAAATTTGTGTGACATACAGTAAAGACCAAAAGTTTGGACACACCTTCTCATTCAAAGATTTTTCTGTATTTTCATGACTATGAAAATTGTAAATTCACACTGAAGGCATCAAAACTATGAATTAACACATGTGGAATTATATACTTAACAAAAAAGTGTGTAACAACTGAAAATATGTCTTATAGTCTAGGTTCTTCAAAGTAGCCACCTTTTGCTTTGATGACTGCTTTGCACACTCTTGGCATTCTCTTGATGAGCTTCAAAAGGTAGTCACCGAAAATGGTTTTCACTTCACAGGTGTGCCCTGTCAGGTTTAATAAGTGGGATTTCTGGCCTTATAAATGGGGTTGGGACCATCAGTTGTGTTGTGCAGAAGCCTGGTGGATACACAGATAATAGTCCTACTGAATAGACTGTTAGAATGTGTGTTATGCAAGAAAAAGAAGCTAAGTAAAGAAAAATGAGTGGCCATCATTACTTTAAGAAATGAAGGTCAGTCAATCCGAAAAATTTGGAAAACTTTGAAAGTGTCCCAAGTGCAGTTGCAAAAACCATCAAGCGCTACAAAGAAACTGGCTCACATGAGGACCGCCCCAGAAAAGGAAGACCAAGAGTCACTCTGCTTCTGAGGATAAGTTTATCCGAGTCACCAGCCTCAGAAATCGCAGGTTTACAGCAGCTCAGATTAGAGACCAGGTCAATGCACACAGAGTTCTAGCAGCAGACACATCTCTACAACAACTGTTAGAGGAGACTTTGTGCAGCAGGCCTTCATGGTAAAATAGCTGCTAGGAAACCACTCCTAAGGACAGGCAACAGCAGAAGAGACTTGTTTGGGCTAAAGAACACAAGGAATGGACATTAGACCAGTGGAATCTGTGCTTTGGTCTGATGAGTCCAAGTTTGAGATCTTTGGTTCCAACCACCGTGTCTTTGTGCGACACAGAAAAGGTGAACGGATAGACTCTACATACTGGTTCCCACGTGAAGCATGGAGGAGGAGGTGTGATGGTGTGGGGTGCTTTGCTGGTGACACTGTTGGGATTTATTCAAAATTGAAGGCATACTGAACCAGCATGGCTACCACAGCATCTTGCAGCAGCATGCTATTCCATCTGGTTTGCGTTTAGTTGGACCATCATTTATTTTTCAACAGGACAATAACCCCAAACACACCTCTAGGCTGTGTAAGGGCTATTTGACCAAGAAGGAGAGTTATTGTGAATAATCTGGAGGCGACTTCTGAGCTGGAGCTCCCTTCGGTGGTTGCTGAGGGTAATGAATAATTGCCGAAAGGCCTTCAGCTGGCTCTGAATGGTCTGATATAAGTGACCTGAACTCCCTTCAGCCTTGCCGGTAATCAATTGTTCTTCTGGTCTTGCTTGGAGCTCAGCTTGCATTCCTGCTCTCATTCAGATAAGTGATTGCTGTTTTTTTTCTCTGGTTGGATTTTCTTTGCTGGTTTGCTGCTTGCAGTGGACTTCAGCCTGGTCCCCTTTCGGGGTCTGGCGCTGCAATTGTGCTCATTGTGAATTTGCACTCTTGTCTGTTCCTTTGTCTCTTTTTTTGCTGAATTGCTGTGTGTTACACTAGAGATCTGATTTAGGTGGTAGGATTGTGTGATCTCAGGTTTTTTGTTAATCAGAAGTGTTGGTATTTTTGTCAGGGTTTTTTTTGGGTTGCAGTCAGAATTCTTTCCTGTACTTTTCTATCTAGACAGATTAGGCCCCAGCATTTGCTCATTCTATTTTCTGTCTGTGTCTGTATATTCTTCTTGTCTAACCGCCATTACTGTTTGGGGGCTTCCTATTTCTTTGGGGGTTCTGCTCCGGGCAGATAGCTTTCATCTTTCTGCCTTTAGGTGTAGTTATCTCTCCGGCTGTGACAAGGTGTCTAGGATCACGTAGGTACGCTCCACGGCTACTTCTAGTGTGGCGGTTAGTTTAGGGTACTGCAATCCAATAGTTTCCAGCCTCTCTGGTGTATTACTACTTTTGCTATTTTTGCAATTTCTCCTCAGCTACCGAAACATAACAGTATTACGGCCAAACTGAAAATTATATGGTACTCAGAGAAGGGCAAAATAGTAAAAAGGAAAAAAGAAAAAAAGGGAGTTGTCAGAATTTTTTTTTTTCCTCTGTTTGTTGCATTTTTTTCCCTCTTTTCTCTGGGTGCTGAGGAGGAATTTTTTTGCTCTCAATGGAGTTTGCACAGTTGTCTGGCCGTGTGGAGCAGCTTGCCACTGAGCATCGGAGTATTGCTACCTATCTTGCTAGGTTGCCGGTTGTGGAACCTAGGATCCCCATACCAGATTTATTTTTGGGGATCGGTCTAAATTTCTGAATTTCAAAAATAACTGTAAGTTGTTTTTTGCCTTAAAGCCTAAGTCCTCAGGGAACGCAGCGCAGCAAATTGTCATCTATCTGCTGCGCGGCGACCCTCAGGATTGGCTTTTTCCCTGACACCTGGGGATCCTGTTATGAATGATGTTGATGTGTTTTTTCAGGCTTTGGGGTTATTGTACGATGAACCTAATGTCACTGATCAAGCTGAAAAGACCTTGTTGGCATTAAATCAGGGTCGTGAAGACGCTGATCTGTACTGTCAGAAATTTCAAAAGTGGGCAGTCCTGACCAAATAGAATGATGATGCTTTGGCAGCCCTTTTTCGGAAGGGTCTGTCAGAAAATGTAAAGGACGTTATGGTGGGATTCCCTGTTCCCTCTGGTCTCAATGATTCTATGTCTTTGGCTATTCAAATTGACAGACGTTTGCGGGAGTGCAGAGGTATGCGTGAGATGGTGTTGCCTTGTGAGCCAGCTCCTGAGCCCATGCAGTGTGATGGAGTGACTTCTGGGGCTCAGCGTCATGAGTTTCGTAAGCGCAATTGGTTATGTTTCTACTGTGGTGACGCTTCCCATGCTATTTCCGTCTGCCCTAAGCGGGGAAGGCGTTTTGCGCGCTCAGTTGGCTTGGGTAGTGTTCAGACTAAATTTCTGTTGACTGTTACCCTGATTTGCTCCCTGTCCACATTTTCTGCTCAGGCTTTTGTTGATTCAGGAGCAGCTATTAACCTGATGGATTTCGACTTTCCCAAACGTTGTGGGTTTCCCATGATACCCCTGTGGAAGTTTATTCCTTTACTGGGCATTGATTCTACCCCTTTGGCGGAGAATAAACCCCAGTTTTCTACTCAGGTGATAATGAGGGTTGAACCAGATCATCAGGAGAGTTGCAAATTTCTGGTGTTGCATAATCTGCATGACATTATTGTACTGGGTTTCCCTTGGTTACAGTCTCATAATCCTGTTTTGGATTGGAAATCTGTGTCTGTGACCAGTTGGGGCTGCCAATGTGTTAATACTGACACTCCTGTTTTTTCTGCCTCTTCCCAGTCTCAGGATGTTCCTGACTTTTTGACTGATTTTTCTGATGTGTTTAGTGAAAGTAAGTCTGCATCCTTACCTCCTCACAGGAGCTATGATTGAGCTATTGAGTTAGTGCCTGGTGGTAAATTTCCTAAAGGTCGCCTTTTTAATCTATCTGTACCTGAACACGATGCTATGCGATCTTATATCAAGGAGTCATTGGAGAAGGGTCATATCAGACCATCCTCTTCACCCTTGGGCGCCGTTTTTTTCTTTGTGGCCAAAAAGGATGGTTCATTGAGGCCGTGTATTGATTATCGCCTCCTGAATAAGATCACTGTTAAATATCAATATCCGTTACCCTTGATTTCTGACCTATTTTCCAGCGTGAAAAGTGCTAGTTGGTTTACCAAGCTTGACCTCAGGGGGGCGTATAACCTTATTCGCATTAAGCACGGGAATGAATGGAAGACGGCGTTTAATATCCCAGAGGGGCATTTTGAGTACCTAGTGATGCCTTTTGGGCTTACTAATGCCCCTTCCGTCTTCCAATCCTTCATGAATTATATTTTCAAGGATTTTGTGGATAAATTTCTGATCTTTTATTTGGATGATATCTTGATTTTTTCCAACGACTGGGACTCTCATGTGAAACATGTTCAGACTGTGTTCCAGATCTTGAGAGAGAATGCACTGTATGTGAAGGGATCAAAGTGTCTTTTCGGCGTACAGAAGGTCTCATTTCTGGGATTCATTTTGTCTCCGTCTGTTATTGAAATGGACCCGGTCAAGGTTCAGGCCATCTGTGATTGGGTTCAACCTACTTCATTGAAGGCTCTTCAGAGATTTTTGGGTTTTGCCAATTTTTATCGTAAATTTATTGGTAATTTCTCTGGTATTGTTAAACCACTGACTGATTTGACCAAAAAGGGTTCCGATGTGGTGAATTGGCCTCCTGAGGCAGTTTCTGCGTTTCAGGAACTTAAGCAGAGATTCATTTCTGCTCCTGTTCTACGGCAGCCTGATGTTTCTCTGCCGTTTCAGGTGGAGCTTGATGCCTCTTAGATTGGGGCAGGTGCCGTTTTGTCCCAAAGGGATCCAGAGACCTCTAAGAGTAACCCTTGTGCCTTTTTCTCTCGAAAATTTTCTCCAGCTGAACGTAATTATGACGTGGGTAATCGGGAGTTATTGGCCATGAAGTGAGCCTTTGAAGAGTGGAGACATTGGCTGGAAGGAGCCAAACATCAGGTGGTGGTCCTCACGGACCATAAGAACCTGGTTTATCTCGAATCAGTCAAGCGACTTAATCCTATACAGGCCAGGTGGGCCTTGTTTTTCACACGTTTTAATTTTGTGGTTTCTTTTCTTACGGGCACTAAGAATGTTAAGGCGGATGCCCTCTCGAGGAGTTTCTTTGTGGATTCTCCTGAGTTATCTGATCCTGCTGTTATTTTGAAAGAGGGTGTAGTTCTTTCCGTCATCTCGCCCAATTTGAGACTGGCTCTGGAGGGGTGTCAGGAGGATAAACCTGAGCGCTGCCCTGTTGGGAAATTGTTTGTCCCAGACCAGTGGAAGAAGAGTGTGATGTCTGAGATTCATTGTTCCGCGTTGGCTGGTCATCCCGGGATTTTTGGTACCAGAGACTTGGTGAGTCGGTCCTTTTGGTGGCCTACTTTGTCTCGTGACGTCAGGGACTTTGTGCAGTCCTGTGGGACTTGCTTTCGTTCCAAGCCTTGCTCTCGTTCTAGTGGTTTGTTAATGCCATTACCTGTACCCAAGAGGCCATGGACCCATATTTCTATGGATTTTATTTCCGACCTCCCTGTCTCTCAGAGAATGACTGTTATCTGGGTAATTTGTGATAGGTTTTCCAAGATGATACATCTTGTGCCATTACCTAAGTTGCCTTCCTCCTCCGAATTGGTGCCTTTGTTCTTTCAGCACGTGGTTTGTTACATGGCATTCCGGAGAACATTGTGTCTGACAGAGGAGTCCAGTTTGTTTCCAGGTTTTGGAGGACATTTTGTTCTAAACTTGGTGTTCAGTTATCTTTCTCCTTTGCATTTCACCCTCAGACCAATGGACAAACCGAGAGAACAAACCAGACCTTGGAGACTTATTTGAAATGTTTTGTGTCGGCTGATCAAGATGACTGGGTCTCTTTTTTGCCTTTGGCTGAGTTTGCTCTTAATAATAGGGCTAGCTCTGCCACCTTGATGTCTCCATTTTTCTGCAATTCTGGGTTTCACCCTTGATTTTCTTCGGGACAGGCGGAGGCTTCTGTATGTCCGGGGGTTGACTCTATTGTGGAGCGTATGCAGCAGATTTTGGACCAGGTAGTGGAGAGGTTGTCTCTCTCTCAGGAGAAGGCCCAGCGGTTTGCCAACCGGCATAGGACTGATGGTCCTCGTTTTAAAGTGGGGGACTTGGTTTGGTTGTCCTCAAGAAATATCCCTATGAAAGATGCATCTCCAAAATTTAAGCCATGGTTCATTGGACCTTATAAGATCATGGAAATTATTAATCCGGTTTCCTTCCGTTTGCTTCTTCCAGGGACATTTAAGATCCATAACGTGTTCCACAAGTACTTATTGAAGAGGTTTGTCGAGCCAGTGGTTCCTATGGCTGCGCCTCCCGACCCTGATTTGGTTGAGGGCAATTTGGAGTATGTGGTTGAGAAAATATTGGATTCTCGTTTTGCTAGACGGTATTTGGTTAAGTGGAGAGGTTATGGTCAGGAGGACAATTCTTGGGTGTTTGCTTCGGACATCCATGCTGGGAGGCTTATCCTTGCCTATCATCGAGCTCATCCTGATTGGCCTGGTTGCCCAGGTGAGGGTTCGGTGACCCCTCCTCAAGGGGGGGGTACTGTTGTGAATAATCTGGAGGCGACTTCTGAGCTGGAGCTCCCTCCGGTGGTTGCTGAGGGTAATGAACTAATTGCCGTATGGCCTTCAGCTGGCTCTGAATGGTCTGATATAAGTGACCTGAACTCCCTTCAGCCTTGCCGGTAATCAATTGTTCTTCTGGTCTTGCTTGGAGCTCAGCTTGCATTCCTGCTCTCATTCAGATAAGTGATTTGCTGTTTTTTTTTCCTCTGGTTGGATTTTCTTTGCTGGTTTGCTGCTTGCAGTGGACTTCAGCCTGGTCCCCTTTTGGGGTCTGGTGCTGCAATTGTGCTCATTTTGAATTTGCACTTTTGCTCTGTTCCTTTGTCTCTTTTTATTTGCTGAATTGCTGTGTGTTACACCAGAGATCTGATTTAGGTGGTAGAGATCGTGTGATCTCAGGTTTTTTTGTTAATCAGAAGTGTTGGTATTTTTGTCAGGGTTTTTTTTGGGTTGCAGTCAGAATTCTTTCTTATACTTTTCTATCTAGACAGATTGGGCCCCAGCGTTTGCTCATTCTATTTTCTGTCTGTGTCCGTATTTTCTTCTTGTCTAACCGCCATTACATGTTTAGGGGATTCCTATTTCTTTGGGGGTTCTGCTCCGGGGCAGATAGCTTTCATCTTTCTGCCTTTAGGTGTAGTTATCTCTCCGGCTGTGACGAGGCGTCTAGGATCACCGTAGGTACGCTCCACGGCTACTTCTAGTGTGGCGGTTAGTTTAGGGTACTGCAATCCAATAGTTTCCAGCCTCTCTGGTGTAGTACTGCTTTTGCTATTTTTGCAATTTATCCTCAGCTACCGAAACATAACAGAGAGTGATGGGGTGCTACGCCAGGTGACCTGGCCTCCACAGTCACCAGACCTGAACCCAATTGAGATGGTTTGGGGTGAGCTGGACCGCAGAGTGAAGGCAAAAAGGCCAACAAGTGCTAAGCATCTCTGAGAACTCCTTCAAGACTGTTGGAAGACCTTTTCTGGTGACTACCTCTTGAAGCTCATCAAGAGAATGCCAAGAGTGTGCAAAGCAGTAATCAAAGCAAAAGGTGGCTACTTTGAAGAACCTAGAATATAAGACATATTTTCAGTTGTTTCACACTTTTTTTGTTAAGTATATAATTCCATATGTGTTAATTCATAGTTTTGATGCCTTCAGTGTGAATGTACAATTTTCATAGTCATGAAAATACAGAAAAATCTTTGAATGAGAAGGTGTGTCCAAACTTTTGGTCTGTAATGTATCTCTCTGATTTAAGGGCATAAAAATGTAAAGTTTGAAAATTGCTAAATTTTAAAATTTTTTGCCATATTTCAGTTTTTTTCATAAATAAATGCAAGTCATATTGAAAAAAATTTACCACTAACGTGAAGTACAATATGTCACGAAAAAACATTCTCAAAATCAGCGGGATTCATTAAAGCGTTCCAGAGTTATAACCTCATAAATTTACAGTGGTCAGAATTGTAAAACTTGTCCCAGTAAGTAAGCTGCAAATTGGCTCTGTCACTAAGGGGTTAAATAAATAATTTAAAAAAATGGCGTGGTGTACCCCCCATTCTTGTCAACCAACCAAGGTAAAGCAGACAGCTGGGGGATGGTATTATCAGGCTGGTAGAGGGCCATGGATATTGACACCAGCCTAAAAATAGCAGCCTGCAGCCACCCAAAAAAGGCACATCTATAAGATGTGCCAATTCTGGCGCTCTCCCTGGCTCTTCCCACTTGCCCTGTAGCAGTGGCAAGTAGGGTAATATTTGTGGGGTTGATGTCACCTTAGACACTTATCCAGGGCCGTATTTGCCACTAGGCACTCGAGGGCACGTGCCTAGGGTGGGACTCTGCGGGGGGGGGGGCAGCACCTGAGCATGATTTTTTTTTTTTTTAAGTCCGGGGGGTCGGCCCTCCCCTTGCTTCCATCCCCCCGTCATCATACTCACCTCCTCCTCCTGCTGCAGCTCCGATGGTCCAGCGCCGACATCTTCCTGTACTGAGCGCGCGGTCACTGGTGCTACCGCTCATTAAGCTCATGAATATGGATGCCACTCCACTCTCATAGGCGTGGCATCCATATTCATGACCTTAATGAGCGCTACCACGAGTGGTCCGCTCGCTCATACAGGAAGATGTCGGCGCTGGACCATCGGAGCTGCAGCAGGAAGAGGAGGTGAGTATGATGACGGGGGAGGAATGAGCAGGGAGGGAAGTGAACGCTGGGACTGGGGGGGGCAGTGAACGCTGGGGGGGCAGTGAGCGCTGGGGGGCAGTGAGCCCTGGGGCTGGGGGGCAGTAGGCATTGGGGCTGTGGCGGCAGTGAGCGGCTGGGGGCGTGGGGGGGGCAGTGAGCGCTGTGGGGGCAGTGAGCACTGTGGGGCAGTGAGCGCTGTGGGGGCAGTGAGCGCTGTGGGGCAGTGAGTGCTGTGGGGCAGTGAGCGCTGTGGGGACAGTGAGCGCTGTGGGGCAGTGAACGCTGTGGGGGCAGTGAGCGCTGGGGCTGGGGGGGCAGTGAACACTGGGGCTGGGGGGGCAGTGAGCGCAGTGAGCGTTGTGGGGGCAGTGAGCGCTGTGGGGCAGTGAGCGCTGTGGGAGCAGTGAGCGCTGTGGGGCAGTGAGCGTGGTGGGGCAGTGAGCGCTGTGGGGCAGTGAACGCTGTGGGGGCAGTGAGCGCTGTGGGGCAGTGAGCGCTGTGGGAGCAGTGAGCGCTGTGGTGCAGTGAACACTGTGGGGGCAGTGAGCGCTGTGGGGCAGTGAGCGCTGTGGGGCAGTGAGCGCTGTGGGGGCAGTGACCACTGTGGGGCATTGAGTGCTGTGGGGGCATTGAGCGCTGTGGGGCAGTGAGCGCTGTGGGGATAGTGAGCACGGTGGGGAAGTGAGTGCGGTGGGGCAGTGAGCGCTGTGGGGGCAGTGAGCGGGGGGGCATGAGCACTGGGAGGAGTGAGTGCTGGCGGGCAGTGAGCGCTGGGGGAGAAATGAGGGCTGGGGGAGTAATGAGCGCTGGGGAATGAGCGCTGAGGTGGGGAATGGGGAATGAGCACTGAGGTGGGGAATGAGCGCTGGGGTGGGGAATGAGCGCTGAGGTGGGGAATGAGCGCTGAGGTGGGGAATGAGCGCTGAGGTAGGGAATGGGGAATGAGCGCTGAGGTGGGGAATGAGCGCTGGGGTGGGGAATGAGCGCTGAGGTGGGGAATGAGCGCTGAGGTGGGAATGAGCGCTGAGGTGGGGAATGAGAGCTGGGGTGGGGAATGAGCGCTGGGGAGAATGAGCGCTGGACTAATGTATAAGAGGAAGTTGGACAGAAACGACATCACAAATCTTTTTTTTTTGTTAAATAACATCTTTATTTAGCTTACAAAAAGGCATACAAATCCGCATGTAAAAAATGCATCAAATACGCACCTGCGTTTTCTGCCAAGAGATGTGGATTATGTACAGAAACTTCTGCAGACAAATCTGCAACGTGTGCACATACCCTAAGGCTATGTTTCCGCGTTCAGGAAACGCTGCAGAGAGGACACAGCTCCGTCCAAAGCTTTGCCAGCCTTTGTACGTGCAGTGATTCCACATGTGTTCATTGAACCGTGTGGAATCACCGCATCCTATACATAGGACGGTGTTATTTATCTTGCGTAGACTGAGCGTCTCTGCGAGATAAATTGACATGCTGCGGTCTAGAAAGACGCGCCACATGTGCACATACGCAGGTCTGCCACCTGCATCTTTGTACGCATATTGGATATGGGATTTCATAAAATCCCCTCCACTATGCTGTAACATTTGGACGCTGTGGATTGGACTCTGCGGCTGTTCTCAGCGTCCAATCCGCAGTGTTTCCTGAACGTGGAAACGTACCCTAAATATATCTCTGCCTCTGGACATTATATAGTATAGATTTGCCTGGACTGTACATTATTATAAATCTACTACCTGAGCATTATATATTATAGATCACCCTGGACATTATATATAATAGATTTTATTATTTATTTATTTTTCACCAGACAATACAAAGGTGACATCAAACCCACAAATATTACCCCACCTGCCACAGGCAAGTGGGAAGAGACGGGCAAAGCACCAGAATTGGCGCATCTAATAAATGTGCCTTTTCTGGGTGGCTGCCGGCTGCTGTTTTTAGGCTGGGGGGGCAATATCCATGGACCCCTTACCAGCTTGAGAATACCAGCCCCCATTTGTCTGCTTTAGCTTGGCTGGTTATCAAAAATGGGGTGGACCCCACGAGTTATTTTTTAATTATTTAAATCATTAAAAAATACGGCATGGGGACCCCTCTATTCTTGATAACCAGCCTTGCTGAAGCTGACAGCTGAGGATTGCAGCCCGCAGCTGTCTGTTTTACGTGGCTGGTTATCAAAAGTAAAGGGGAAACCACGTCTTTTTAAAATGTATTTATAGCGCAGGCGGTGTGTTATGAATGTGCTGGAGATGGTTTCTGAGCAGAGGCTCCCTCTGGTGGTTGCAGACAGTACTGAACCTCACAGCGAGGAATGGCAATCTGGGATCACGGACTGGACTGATATAAGGGAGGTTCCCTCCCATGATGGTCGCCGGTGATCAATTGTTCTTGTCTCAATTGTGGTTCCTGGTTCATTTGGAAGTTTGCTGAATCTTGCCTGCATCTTCTGCTTTCAGATAAGATATTTTCTGCTTTTATTTTTGTGCTTGCTTTTTGCATAGTTCCTTGCACTTCTGTGGAGGTCAGCCGGGTCCCCTCCTGGGGCCTGTGCTCCTCTCAGTTTATCTGAAGCCACTGTTGTTTGTTCATTTGCTTTTTCCTGTTTTTTCAGTGGCTGCGGCTTAGTTTTGTTACACCAGAGATCTGATTTAGGTGGTAGAGATCGTGTGATCTCAGGTGTTTTTGCAATCAGAAGAGTTTGTATTTTTTAGGGTTTTTTTTGATTGCATCAAGAATCCTTTCCTGTACTTTTCTGTCTAGACAGATTGGGCCCCAGCGTTTGCTCATTTTATTTTCTGTCTGTGTCCGTGCTTCTTCTTGTCTAACCGCCATTACATGTTTGGGGGCTTCCTATTTTCTTTGGGGATCTGCTCCGGGGCAGATAGCTTTCCTCTTTCTGCCTTTAGGTGTAGTTATCTCTCAGGCTGTGACGAGGCGTCTAGGATCAACGTAGGAACGCTCCACGGCTACCTCTAGTTGTGTGGTTAGTTCAGGTTACTGCAATCCAATAGGTTCCAGCCTCTCTGGTGTATTACTGTTTTTGCTTTTTCTCCTCAGCTACCTAAACATAAATGTGGTGGCTGATGAATACTCCCATCAGCTGCTGCCTGCTCTCACTGTTATTAGTGGCAGCAGGTGTAGGATGATGGGAGTAGTAGTCCCACCAGCTGCCGCCTACTCTCGCTGTTATCCGTGGAATATAACTCTCAACAATCTTCCCTGCTTATGCTGATTGCAGGCAGAGCATGAGAGAGTGAAGTGAGCTGTCTTCAGCACCCGGCGCCGGGGGACAGCACTAACTGTAGCGCTGCTTCCCAGGCACCGGTACGTGTCACACTGATGACATACGGATGTCATCCATGTGTCATCAATGTGCACAACATTTTGCGGCTCATGCTGCTGTTAAAAACTGATATGTCAGCGTATTTTGCCCTCGGACACACAGTCCTAGGAACACACTGACAAGTGCACAGACCCATTAGCTTGAATGGGTCTACGTGTATAAGTGTCTCCGGTACATGTGTGAAAACTGTCACCACATGTACCTGAGACACTGACCTCTGAAAGAGGCCTAACAAAGGGTTAGAGAGAGCAAGCAGCAGCCACTTTGTGTACTTTTTTAATTAATAAAGTTAGTTTTTTGATTATCGCTGTTGTAAAACATTACACAAATCTCTGATTGAATTCTATCAAAACTGAACAAATTTTCCTGTATGTGCACAAGTCTTGGCCAGTGACGGAGCGAAACCGACAGACTCATCATAATCTACATCACAAAAGTGTTGAAAATTACACCAGAAATGTTCTCTGGTGACCCTGGACATTCCTGTAATAATTCACATCATCACTGTGTTGTATATTATGATGACTATCAGTTGCGCTCTTTTATGATGACTGTCGGTTACGCTCTGTTACGATGACTGTCGGTTGCGCTGTTCATGATGACTGTCGGTTGCGCTTTTTTATGATGACTGTCGGTTGCGCTCTTTTATGATGACTTTCGGTTGTGCTCTTTTATGATGACTTTCGGTTGTGCTCTTTTATGATGACTGTCGGTTGCGCTGTTTATCATGACTGTCGGTTGCGCTCTTTTATGATGACGTTCGGATGCGCTCTTTTACGATGACTGGCGGTTGCGCTCTGTTATGATGACTGTCAGTTGCGCTCTTTTATCATGACTGTCGGTTGTGCTGTTATGATGACTGTAGTTTGTGCTGTTATGATAACTGTCGGTTGCGCTCTTTTATGATAACTGTCAATTGTGCTCTGTTATGACTGTCGGTGGCGCTCTGTTATGATGACTGTCAGTGACGCTCTGTTATGACTGTCGGTGGCGCTCTTTTATGACTGTCGGTGGTGCTGTTATGATGACTGTCAGTGGCGCTCTGTTATAGACTGTCGGTGGCGCTCTGTTATGACTGTTGGTTGCGCTCTGTTATGATGACAGTCGGTGGCGCTCTGTTATGACTGTCAGTTGAACTCTTTTATGACTGTCGTTTGTGCTGTTATGATGACTGTCGGTTGCACTCTTTTATGACTGTCGGTGGCGCTCTGTTATGATGACTGTCAGTTGCGCTCTTTTATGATGACTATCGGTTGCGCTCTTTTATGATGACTGTCGGTTGTGCTCTTTTATGATGACAGTTGCGCTCTTTTATGATGACTGCTGGTTGTGCTGTTATGATGACTGTCAGTTGAACTCTTTTATGATGACTGTCAGTTGCGCTCTTTTATGATGACTGTTGGTTGTGCTGTTATGATGACTGTCGGTTGCGCTCTTTTATGACTGTCGGCTGCGCTCTGTTATGATGACTGTCGGTTGCGCTCTTTTACGATGACTGGCGGTTGCGCTCTGTTATGATGACTGTCAGTTGCGCTCTTTTATCATGACTGTCGGTTGTGCTGTTATGATGACTGTCGGTTGCGCTCTTTTATGATAACTGTCAATTGTGCTCTGTTATGACTGTCGGTGGCGCTGTTATGATGACTGTCAGTGACGCTCTGTTATGACTGTCGGTGGCGCTCTGTTTTGATGACTGTCGGTGGCGCTCTTTTATGATGACTGTCGGTGGTGCTGTTATGATGACTGTCAGTGGCGCTCTGTTATGATGACTGTCGGTGGCGCTCTGTTATGATGACTGTTGGTTGCGCTCTGTTATGATGACAGTCGGTGGCGCTCTGTTATGACTGTCAGTTGAACTCTTTTATGATGACTGTCGTTTGTGCTGTTATGATGACTGTCGGTTGCACTCTTTTATGACTGTCGGTGGCGCTCTGTTATGATGACTGTCAGTTGCGCTCTTTTATGATGACTATCGGTTGCGCTCTTTTATGATGACTGTCGGTTGTGCTCTTTTATGATGACAGTTGCGCTCTTTTATGATGACTGCTGGTTGTGCTGTTATGATGACTGTCAGTTGAACTCTTTTATGATGACTGTCAGTTGCGCTCTTTTATGATGACTGTTGGTTGTGCTGTTATGATGACTGTCGGTTGCGCTCTTTTATGACTGTCGGCTGCGCTCTGTTATGATGACTGTCGGTTGCGCTGTTATGATGACTGTCGGTGGCACTCTGCTATGACTGTCGGTGGTGCTCTGTTATGACTGTCGGTGGCGCTCTGTTATGATGACTGTCGGTGGCGCTCTGTTATGAGGACTGTCGGTGGTGCTCTGTTATAATGACTGCAGGTGGTGCTCTGTTATGATGACTGTCGGTTGCGCTCTGTTATGATGACTGTCGGTGGCGCTCTGTTATGATGACTGTCGGTGGCGCTCTGTTATGATGACTGTCGGTGGCGCTCTGTTATGATGACTGTCGGTGGCGCTCTGTTATGATGACTGTCGGTTGCGCTCTTTTATGATGACTGTCGGTGGTGCTCTGTTATGATGACTGTAGGTGGCGCTCTGTTATGAGGACTGTCGGTGGCGCTCTGTTATGAAGACTGTCGGTTGCGCTCTTTTATGATGACTGTCGGTGGCGCTCTGTTATGATGACTGTCGGTGGCGCTCTGTTATGAGGACTCTCGGTGGCGCTCTGTTATGATGACTTACATACATACCTGATAGTGTGCGGTGTATATTTATATACTATTGTATGTAGGACAACAGTCCTCTACACCAGCACCTTACTATTTGTCTGAGTGCACACCAATATACCTATTACTGTACTATTTTCTTGGTTGTTGCACCAGTTTTCCTAAATGTCGAATGACACATTTGCATACGATTTGGAAACTAGTAATAATATCCTGTCACAGGTCACTAGTTCAACAGATTTTCTGAAAACCCCTGCTCTAGATATCAGAACTAGAGATTACGAGAAAATCAAACGTAAATTGGTCTCTTATGACCTTCACTGTACTACATTAGCCGAATACCACCGCCAAAACAAAATCCCCAGGGGTCTGAGAAGCCATTTACGTCCCACCTTATTCTCAGACAACCTAGAATTTTGTGATAAATACAAAAAAATATTGAACAAATGTTCTTTATACATCATTATACTCACCATCGAATACCTTCAAAAAGAAATCATTGATATCAAGAAAAATATTCAGACCATTGAAAACCAGCTGACTACCACTCTTTCCTCCGTGGATTGGACCGCACTGAAGTCCAAGACAGAAAAAATCATAGCGGACTACCAGACCACTCTCCAGGATCGTAAAAGATTAAAATTTCAACGTGACAACGAGGACTATTCTAACGATCGAGTATACAGATGGAGCGATTCTTCAGGGAAAACCCCTTGGCAGCGGGACAGATATCCACGAAGATTTGGCTCATTCAGTTCTGGCAGCGACTCATCCACAGGACCCAACAGATCCCGTTTTTTACCCAAGGGCCGCAGGGGAGGACATCATACCGCAAACCAACCAGAAGAGCGCGGAGAAAAAATGACCACTCGGTCCCAGGTGAGTCACCCAACCTGGTGATCAATATCTCCAGTTACTCCCTCTCCCCTGCGGAACTTGAGGTACTCCAAAAAGGACTGTCCTTTTGTCCAACCCCTCAGTGGAACTCATTCCAACTAGAAAAGGATCTACAACGCTTTTATCGTATGATTAGATTAAAAACCCACTTTGGATCCTTATCCGCTAACAGTGTAACTCCTATTAGAGATACCACCTCACCAGAGTTGTCTATTTCATCTTTGGGACTCCACAATCCTAGCACGTTCTCTCCTCCTCACACCTACCATGCTAGTGAAACTTTCATTTCTATTGTTGACCGCGAGGTCAAATCACTGTCTCACCAGCAACGCTTGGGCATTTTTCCCACACATAAAAATCTCTCTTGGGAAGAAAAACAGGCCTTAACCACATTACGTAACAACAGCGGGATTATTATTAAGCCAGCAGACAAGGGGGGTGCTATAGTGGTTATGGATCGTTCCCTATACTGCCAGGAGATTAACCGACAACTCTCTGATCCTGAGACCTACAGTATTATCCCTCGTGATCCTACCTTTTCCGTCAATCAGAAAATTCAAGAGATTACAAAACGATACTTGGGTATACATACCATTGATCAGAAAACAGCCTCATTCCTGCACAATCCATATCCTATTACTCCCGTATTCTACATTTTACCCAAAATTCATAAATGTCTACACAACCCCCCTGGCAGGCCAATTGTTGCATCAACGGATTCCATACTCTCACCTTTGTCAGTTTTCTTAGAAAAAATCTTGACTCCCTTAGTGAAAAAAACAAAATCATTTATATTGGATACTGGACATTTTCTTAACATTATTCAACAACTTCATAGGATACCGGTTCATAGTCTTCTTGTAACCCTTGACGTTAATAGTCTCTACACCTCAATAATACACGAAAAAGGCATCTCAGCTACCAAATCTCTACTAGAGTTCTACACTAACCCCAAGCTCCATTAACCTATGCCTTGATCTACTACAATTGGTTCTCTATGAAAACTTTTTTCTGTATGAAGATACTTATTATATACAGAAACGTGGGACTGCAATGGGGTCTAATGTTGCGCCGGCTTACGCCAATGCATTCATGAACACATTCGAGACCGACCACATCTACAATCAGGAGCTTTTTCAATCTTATGCCACCAGTTATCACCGCTATATTGACGACATTTTCATGATTTGGTCAGGAACCACTGAGTCACTCAATGAGTTCTTTCCACATCTCAATTCAGTTTATCCTGAACTACAATTTACCATGCATTTTGATATACAACAGGTGTCATTTCTAGATACTCTGATTCAAAAAGACACTGATGGTCTGTTGACTACAGACTTATTCTCCAAACCTACAGACTGTAATAGCTTATTACATTTTTCCAGCTGCCATCCGAAATCCACAAAAAATAGCTTACCATATTCACAATTTAAAAGGATCTCCCGAATTGTGACTAACCCGGAAAAACGTCTCATGAGATTGGATTCCATGTCCAATAAATTCCAGGAGAGACACTATCCAAAAAAATTATTTGACCAAGAACTCACACGATCAATAACACAAGAATCTCCGCTTCCCAGACAACAACCTAAGGACAGGATCCCTTTTGTTCACACGCACCACCCCTTTATGCCTAGGATTCATTCCATAATCAGGAAACAATGGTCCATCCTAACTAGAGCCTACCCGGACATCCCATCCTTTCAATCACCTGCTCTTATGAGTACTAGACGTCCATCTAACATCAAAGATCACCTCATAAGGGCAGATATCGGTAGCACACGCCCGAACCACACACAAAAATTACTCAGCACGCGCCGCAACGGCACTTTCCCCTGCCTCAGCTGCGCGTCCTGCTCAAATGTCATTAAGGCCGATTGTGTCACTCACCCAAGGACAGGCAAGACGTACCCTATACGTGGATATTACACATGTAATTCTAACTTTGTTGTGTATCTAGTGAAATGTCCTTGCGGTCTCCTCTATATAGGGGAGACCACACAACACATAAAAGATCGAATAGCTAGCCATAAGTCCACAATCCGCTGTGGTAAAACTTGGCTCCAACTTCCTGACCACTTCATCAATGCCAGGCACTCGGTGGCCCAACTCAAATTTCAAATCATTGAGCATGTCCCACGCCCTAGGAGAGGGGGTAATTGTTATGTTTCGGTAGCTGAGGAGTGCAGGCAAAAAAGGCAATACACCAGAGCAGTTGGAATCTATGAGATTGCAGTACCCTGACTAACCACAACAACTAGAGGCAGCCGTGGAGCGTTCCTACGTTGGTCCTAGACGCCTCGTCACAGCCTGAGAAACTAACTACACCTAAAGATAGATATAGGAAAGCTATCTGCCCCGGAGCAGAACCCCAAAGATAATAGAAAGCCCCCAAACATGTAATGGCGGTTAGACAAGAAGAAATACTGACACAGACAGAAAATAGTATGAGCAAACGTTGGGCCCAAACTAACTAAATAGAAAAGGATAGGAAGGGTACTTACTGCAATCCCAGAAAACCCTGAAAAGCACCAACTCTACTAATTTCAAAAACACCTCAGATCACACGACCTCTACCACCTAAATTAGTTCTCTGGTGTAACAAAATCAAAACAGCAGCCACTGAAAAAACTGGAAAAAGCAAAAGTACAAACATCAGTGGCTGAACTAAACTGAGAGGGCAAAAGCCCCCAGAGGGGACCCTGAAGGCCCCCACAGAAGTGCAGGACAAAATGCAAAAATCAAGCACAAAAACAAAAAGAAGAAAATGTCTTATCTGTTAGCAGGAGATGCAGACACGACACAGCAGGCTACAAGGGAAACAGGTATCAAGGATAGAGACCAGAACAATTGATCACCGGCAACCCTGATGGGAAGGTGACTCCCTTATAAAGACCAGTCAGTAACACCTGATTCCCAATCCTCACAATCTTCACTGGACAGACCAGTACCGCTTGTAACCACCAGAGGGAGTCTCTGCTCAGAACTCATCTCAAGCCCATTCACAACAGTACCCCCCCCTTGAGGAGGGGTCACCGAACCCTCATTTGAGCAACCAGGTCGGTCAGGATGAGTTCTATGGTACGCACGGATGAGTCTCCTAGCACGGATGTCCGAAGCAAACACCCAAGAATTGTCTTCCTGACCATAACCTCTCCACTTAACCAAATACTGGAGTTTCCGTCTAGAAAAACGAGAATCTAATATTTTCTCAACCACATACTCCAGATTGCCCTCAACCAAAACAGGGTCAGGAGGCACAGCAGCAGGAACCACTGGCTCAACAAACCTCTTCAACAAGGACTTGTGGAACATGTTATGGATCTTAAATGTCCCTGGAAGAAGCAAACGAAAAGAAACAGGATTAAGAATCTCCATGATCTTATAAGGTCCAATGAACCTAGGCTTAAATTTAGGAGATGCTACTCTCATAGGAATATTTTTTGAGGACAACCAGACCAAGTCCCCTACTTTAAACCGAGGACCATCAGTCCTATGCCAGTTAGCAAACCGCTGGGCCCTCTCCTGAGAGAGGGACAACCTCTCCACTACCTGGTCCCAAATCTGTTGCATACGCTCCACAACAGAGTCAACACCTGGACAGACAGAAGCCTCCGTCTGTCCTGAAGAAAATCGAGGGTGAAACCCAGAATTACAGAAAAACGGAGACATCAAAGTGGCAGAGCTAGCCCTATTATTAAGAGCAAACTCAGCCAAAGGCAAAAAAGAGACCCAGTCATCCTGATCAGCAGACACAAAGCATCTTAGATAAGTCTCCAATGTCTGGTTTGTTCTCTCAGTTTGACCATTGGTCTGAGGATGAAATGCTGAGGAGAAAGAGAATTGAACACCCAGTTTAGAACAAAAAGTCCTCCAAAATCTGGAAACAAACTGGACTCCTCTGTCAGACACTATGTTCTCAGGAATGCCGTGTAAACGAACCACGTGCTGAAGGAACAACGGCACCAATTCAGAGGAGGAAGGCAACTTAGGTAATGGCACAAGATGTATCATCTTGGAAAACCTATCACAAATCACCCAGATGGCGGTCATTCTCTGAGAAACAGGAAGGTCGGAAATGAAATCCATAGAGATATGGGTCCATGGTCTCTTGGGCACAGGCAATGGCATCAACAAACCATTAGAGCGAGAGCAAGGCTTGGAGCGAGAGCAAGTCCCGCAGGACTGCACAAATTCCCTGACATCACGAGACAAGGTAGGCCACCAAAAGGACCGACTAACCAAGTCTCTGGTACCAAAAATTCCGGGATGCCCAGCCAACGCGGAACAATGAATCTCAGACATCACACTCTTTTTCCACTGGTCCGGGACAAACAATTTTCCAACAGGGCAGCGCTCGGGCCTATCCTCCTGACACCCCTCCAGAGCAAGTCTCAAATTAGGTGAGATGGCGGAAAGAACTACACCCTCTTTCAAAATAACAGAAGGATCAGATAACTCAGGAGAGTCCGCAAGGAAACTCCTCGAGAGGGCATCCGCCTTAACATTCTTAGTGCCAGGAAGAAAGGAAACCACAAAATTAAAACGTGTGAAAAACAAGGCCCACCTGGCCTGTCTAGGATTGAGTCGGTTGACAGATTCCAGATAAACCAGATTCTTATGGTCAGTAAGGACCACCACCTGATGTTTGGCTCCCTCCAGCCAATGTCTCCACTCTTCAAAAGCCCACTTCATGGCCAATAACTCCAGATTACCCACGTCATAATTACGTTCAGTAGGAGAAAATTTTGAGAGAAAAAGGCACAAGGGTTACTTTTAGAGGTCTCTGGATCTTTTTGGGACAAAACGGCACCCGCCCAATTTCAGAGGCATCAACCTCCACCTGAAATGGCAGAGAAACATCAGGCTGCCGTAGAACAGGAGCAGAAGTCAATCTCTGCTTAAGTTCCTGAAATGCAGAGACTGCCTCAGGAGGCCAATTCACCACATCAGAACCCTTTTTGGTCAAATCAGTTAATGGTTTAACAATAACCGAGAAATTACCAATAAATTTACGATAAAAATTGGCAAAACCCAAAAATCTTTGAAGAGCCTTTAATGAAGTAGGTTGGACCCAATCACAGATGGCCTGAACCTTGACCGGGTCCATTTCAATAACAGATGGGGACAAAATGAATCCCAGAAATGAGATCCTCTGTACGCCAAAAAGACACTTGATCCCTTCACATACAGAGCATTCTCTCTCAAAATCTGGAATACAGTTCGAACATGTTTCACATGAGAGTCCCAGTCATTAGAAAAAATCAAGATATCATCCAAATAAACAATCAGAAATTTATCCACAAAATCCCTGAAAATGTCATTCATGAAGGACTGGAAGACAGAAGGAGCATTAGTGAGCCCAAAGGGCATCACAAGGTACTCAAAATGCCCCTCCGGGTATTGAATGCCGTCTTCCATTTATCCCCGTGCTTAATGCGAATAAGGTTATATGCTCCCCTGAGGTCAAGCTTGGTAAACCAAGTAGCGTTTTTCACCCTGGAAAACAGGTCAGAAATCAAGGGTAACGGTATTGATATTTCACAGTAATATTGTTCAAAAGACGATAATCAATACACGGCCTTAATGAACCATCCTTTTTGGCCACAAAGAAAAAACCGGCACCTAAGGGTGAAGAGGATGGTCTGATATGACCCTTCTCCAATGACTCCTTGATATAAGACCGCATAGCGTCATGTTCAGGTACAGACAAGTTAAAAAGGCGACCTTTAGGGAATTTACTACCAGGCACTAATTCAATAGCGCAGTCATAGCTCCTATGGGGAGGCAAGGATGCAGATTTACTTTCGCTAAATACATCAGAAAAATCAATCAAAAAGTCAGGAACATCCTGAGCCTGGGGGAGGCAGAAAAAACAGGAGTGTTGGTATTAACACATTGGCAGCCCCAACTGGTTACAGACACAGATTTCCAATCCAAAACAGGATTATGAGACTGTAACCAAGGGAAACCCAGTACGATAATATCATGCAGATTATACAGAACCAAAAATTTGCAGCACTCTTGATGATCAGGTTCAACCCTCATTATCACCTGAGTAGAGAACTGAGGTTTATTCTCAGCCAAAGGGGTAGAATCGATCCCCAGTAGGGGAATAGACTTCTGTAGGGGTATCAAGGGAAACCCACAACGTTTAGCAAAATCATAATCCATCAGGTTAATAGCTGCTCCAGAATCAACGAAAGCCTGAGCAGAAAATGAGGACAGAGAGCATATCAGAGTGACAGTTAATAAAAACTTAGTCTGAACACTACCCAAGACAACTGAGCGTGCAAAACGTCTTCCCCGCTTAGGGCAGACTGAAATAGCATGAGAGGCATCACCACAGTAGAAACATAACCCATTGCGCTTTCGAAACTCATGACGCTGTGCCCCAGACACCACTCTATCACACTGCATGGATTCAGAAGCAGGTTCACAAGGCAACACTATTCCACGCATACTTCTCCGCTCACGCAAACGTCTGTCAATTTGAATCGCTAATGACATAGAATCATTGAGACCAGAGGGGACAGGGAATCCCACCATAACATCCTTTACATTATCTGACAGACCCTTCCGAAAAAGGGCCGCCAAAGCGTCGTCATTCCACTTGGTCAGGACTGCCCACCTGCGGAATCTCTGACAGTATAACTCAGCGTCATCAAGCCCTGATTTAATGCCAACAAGGCTTTTTCAGCTTGATCAGTGACATTAGGCTCATCGTACAATAACCCCAAAGCCTGAAAAAATGCATCAACATCACTCAAAACAGGATCCCCAGGTGTCAGGGAAAAAGCCCAATCCTGAGGATCGCCGCGCAGGAGAGAGATGACAATTTGAACCTGCTGCGCTGCGTTCCCTGAGGACTTAGATTTTAAGGCAAAAAACAATTTACAATTATTTTTGAAATTCTGAAACTTAGCTCGATCCCCTAAAAACAAATCTGGCATGGGAATCCTAGGTTCCACAACAGGCAACCTAGCAAGATATGCAGCAATACTCTGAACCTCAGTGGCAAGCTGATCCACACGGCCAGACAACTGTGCAAATTCCATTGAGAGAAAAAATGCTCCCCAGCACCCAGAGATACAGAGGGAAAAAAAAAAAAAATGCAACAAACAGAAAAATATCTTTGACAACTCTGACAACCGTTTTTTCTTTCACAAATTTTTTCCCTTCTGTGAGTACCATACAATTTTAAATTTTGGGCCGGTGATACTGTTATGTTTCGGTAACTGAGGAGTGCAGGTAAAAAAGGCAATACACCAGAGCTGTTGGAATCTATGAGATTGCAGTACCCTGACTAACCACCACAACTAGAGGCAGCCGTGGAGCGTTCCTACGTTGGTCCTAGACGCCTCGTCACAGCCTGAGAAACTAACTACACCTAAAGATAGAAATAGGAAAGCTATCTGCCCCGGAGCAGAACCCCAAAGATAATAGAAAGCCCCCAAACATGTAATGGCGGTTAGACAAGAAGAAATACTGACACAGACAGAAAATAGTATGAGCAAACGTTGGGGCCCAAACTAACTAAATAGAAAAGGATAGGAAGGGTACTTACTGCAATCCCAGAAAACCCTGAAAAGCACCAACTCTACTAATTTCAAAAACACCTGAGATCACACGACCTCTACCACCTAAATTAGTTCTCTGGTGTAACAAAATCAAAACAGCAGCCACTGAAAAAACTGGAAAAAGCAAAAGTACAAACATCAGTGGCAGAACTAAACTGAGAGGGCAAAAGCCCCCGGAGGGGACCCTGAAGGCCCCCACAGAAGTGCAGGACAAAATGCAAAAATCAAGCACAAAAACAAAAAGAAGAAAATGTCTTATCTGTTAGCAGGAGATGCAGACACGACACAGCAGGCTACAAGGGAAACAGGAATCAAGGATAGAGACCAGAACAATTGATCACCGGCAACCCTGATGGGAAGGTGACTCCCTTATATAAGACCAGTCAGTAACACCTGATTCCCAATCCTCACAATCTTCACTGGACAGACCAGTACCGCTTGTAACCACCAGAGGGAGCCTCTGCTCAGAACTCATCTCAAGCACATTCACAATAGGTAATCATATTAAATTACTCAAATCCAGGTAAACTTATTGGATCCACACCCTCGACACCCTCTCTCCTAGGGGTCTTAACAGGGAGATAGACTGGTTACTCTGACTGGTGTATTGTCTCTAATCTTCTTTCGTTTCCCAGACTCGCTGAATCATTATGTCATTGGTGAGTTCTATGACATAAATAGCCCAATTTTACTTATTTGTAGCAATTACCTCTTTTTACTGTATATTTGTGTTTTCCCCCTTCCTTCTTCCCCCCCCCTTTTTTCAAGGTCCCTAACATTTCTTTATATTTGCCCGAATTTCATCATTTTCTTTTCACTTAGCGCTCTATTAGCTTCCTTACAGCGCTTCCGCATTACTACTTAACTAATATGCCTTAAATTCCTTTTTCCATTATACAGCAGCTCACTAGCCGTTCCTTAACCTCTGCGCCTGCGCAGGGTTTCCCTGACAACACCAAGCATACACAATTCACCTCCCCTTCACTCAGCAGCGTCACTTCCGGGACCGGATGACGTACTTCCGGTCCGGAACGAGACAGCGCTATTTATAGGGATACACTACACAGCAGCTGCACGCCACACTGAGCTGGCGCGGGAGCGCCGCTGATTCAAGACACCTAGTAAGGTAACATTATGCTGCTTGTTCCTCTGTACACCCTAACCTTAGGTGCTCATACTACATAGCGCTAACGATTTTCTTATGTAAAGTCCACTCTGGCATACTTAGTTCCTAATATCTATGACCACGTCATACCAAACTGGGCTATACTTTACAGGATGTTTCTCCATATCACGATTAGCCCTATATTCCTATATTACATATACCTGGTCCTATGAATTACCATAATTTCTATCTACTTCATTCTTTCGGGTCCTCTTACCTTTGAAATACTTCCCCATTTTTTCATTTATGTCTACGCTATACAGGTATTTGTTATATCTCCATAAATCATTTACTCGGCGATATATTTGCTATTTCTCATATTACATTATCTTCTACAGCTATTCTACTGTACCTTGAAAAAGCCTATGATCAATTTCTCTCATATTAATTCTGAGGTAATTGTTCTTTAACCTTTACTTTGTGTTTTGTTCACTAAAATTATTAGACACGCAATTGGTGCCTCTCAACTCCATGGATTTGTGCTTTTACTCTCCCTTCCTTATTTTTCCTTCCCCTCCCCCCTTTTTTCACTATTCAGTTTCCTTTGTCCAATCTTCAGCTTATTTCACAGGATGTTAATTGTATTGTTTTGCTCTGTTTTGTTTATATTAACCATGTAAATTAATGCTGTTTTATTATTTATATTTTCTTTAGAGACTTTGTTGAGAAAGACCTGGGAGGGTCGAAATGTTCCTTTGTTTTAGTCGCCTCACATGTACTCATTGGCTCCCACATATTTGATTATTGTTATAATAAAATTTGTTCTTCTTTTGCATACATACCTGATAGTGTGCGGTGTATATTTATATACTACTGTTTTGAGGACAGTCGGTGGCGCTGTTATGATGACTGTCGGTTGCGCTGTTATGATGAGCGCTCTGTTATGATGACTGTCGGTGGCGCTGTGCTATGATGACTGTCGGTGGCGCTCTGTTATGATGACTGTCGGTGGCGCTCTGTTATGATGACTGTCGGTGGCGCTCTGTTATGATGACTGTCGGTGGCGCTCTGTTTATGATGACTGTCGGTGGCGCTCTGTTATGACTGTTGGTGGCACTCTGTTATGACTGTTGGTGGCGCTGTTATGAAGACGGTCGGTGGCTCTCTGTTATGAGGACGGTCGGTGGTGCTCTGTTATGATGACTGTCGGTTGCGCTCTGTTATGATGACTGTCGGTGGCGGTTATGATGACTATCGTGGCGCTCTGTTATGATGACTGTCGGTGGCGCTGTTATGATGACTGTCGGTGGCGCTCTGTTATGATGACTGTCGGTGGCGCTGTTATTATGACTATCGGGTTGCGCTCTTTTATGATGACTGTCGGTGGCGCTGTTATGATGACTGTGGGTGGCGCTTTGTTATATGACTGTGGGTGGCGCTCTGTTATGATGACTGTCGGTGGCGCTCTGTTATGAGGACTGTCGGTGACGCTCTGTTGAGGACTGTGGGTGGCGCTCTGTTATGAGGACGGTCGATGGCTCTGTTGAGGACGGTCGGTGGCGCTCTGTTATGATGACTGTCGGTGGCGCTCTGTTATGATGACTGTCGGTGGCGCTCTGTTATGATGACTGTGGTGGCGCTCTGTTATGATGACTGTCGGTGGCGCTCTGTTATGATGACTGTCGGTGGCGCTGTTATGACTGTCGGTGGCGCTCTGTTATGATGACTGTCGGTGGCGCTCTGTTATGATGACTGTCGGTGGCGCTCTGTTATGATGACTGTCGGGGGCGCTCTGTTATGAGGACGGTCGATGGCTCTCTGTTGAGGACGGTCGGTGGCGCTCTGTTATGATGACTGTCGGTGGCGCTGTTATGATGACTCTCGGTGGCGCTCTGTTATGATGACTGTCGGTGGCGCTCTGTTATGATGACTGTCGGTGGCGCTCTGTTATTATGACTGTCGGGTTGCGCTCTTTTATGATGACTGTCGGTGGCGCTGTTATGATGACTGTGGGTGGCGCTTTGTTATGATGACTGTGGGTGGCGCTCTGTTATGATGACTGTCGGTGGCGCTCTGTTATGAGGACTGTCGGTGACGCTCTGTTGAGGACTGTGGGTGGCGCTGTTATGAGGACGGTCGATGGCTCTGTTGAGGACGGTCGGTGGCGCTCTGTTATGATGACTGTCGGTGGCGCTCTGTTATGATGACTGTCGGTGGCGCTCTGTTATGATGACTGTCGGTGGCGCTCTGTTATGATGACTGTCGGTGGCGCTCTGTTATGATGACTGTCGGTGGCGCTGTTATGACTGTGGTGGCGCTCTGTTATGATGACTGTCGGTGGCGCTCTGTTATGATGACTGTCGGTGGCGCTCTGTTATGATGACTGTCGGTGGCGCTCTGTTATGATGACTGTCGGTGGCGCTGTTATGACTGTCGGTGGCGCTCTGTTATGATGACTGTCGGTGGCGCTCTGTTATGATGACTGTCGGTGGCGCTCTGTTATGATGACTGTCGTGGCGCTCTGTTATGAGGACGGTCGATGGCTCTCTGTTGAGGACTGTCGGTGGCGCTCTGTTATGATGACTGTCGGTGGCGCTGTTATGATGACTCTCGGTGGCGCTCTGTTATGATGACTGTCGGTGGCGCTCTGTTATGATGACTGTCGGTGGCGCTCTGTTATATGACTGTCGGTTGCGCTCTTTATGATGACTGTCGGTGGCGCTGTTATGAGACTGTGGGTGGCGCTTTGTTATGATGACTGTGGGTGGCGCTCTGTTATGATGACTGTCGGTGGCGCTCTGTTATGAGGACTGTCGGTGACGCTCTGTTTGAGGACTGTGGGTGGCGCTGTTATGAGGACGGTCGATGGCTCTGTTGAGACTGTCGGTGGCGCTCTGTTATGATGACTGTCGTGGCGCTCTGTTATGATGACTGTCGGTGGCGCTGTTATGATGACTGTCGGTGGCGCTCTGTTATGATGACCTATGTGTCGGTGGCGCTCTGTTATGATGACTGTCGGTGGCGCTCTGTTATGATGACTGTCGGTGGCGCTCTGTTATGATGACTGTCGTGGCGCTCTGTTATGAGACGGTGATGGCTCTCTGTTGAGGACGGTCGGTGGCGCTCTGTTATGATGACTGTCGGTGGCGCTGTTATGATGACTCGTCGGTGGCGTCTGTTATGATGACTGTCGGTGGCGCTCTGTTATGATGACTGTCGGTGGCGCTCTGTTATTATGACTGTCGGTTGCGCTCTTTTATGACTGTCGGTGGCGCTGTTATGATGACTGTGGTGGCGCTTGTTATGATGACTGTGGGTGGCGCTCTGTTATGATGACTGTCGGTGGCGCTCTGTTATGAGGACTGTTGGTGCGCTCTGTTGAGGACTGTGGTGGCGCTGTTATGAGGACTGTCGATGGCTCTGTTGAGGACGGTCGTGGCGCTCTGTTATGATGACTGTCGGTGGCGCTCTGTTATGATGACTGTCGGTGGCGCTCTGTTATGATGACTGTCGGTGGCGCTCTGTTATGATGTCGTGGCGCTCTGTTATGATGACTGTCGGTGGCGCTCTGTTATGATACTGTCGGTGGCGCTGTTATGATGACTGTCGGTGGCGCTCTGTTATGACTGTCGGTGGCGCTCTGTTATGATGACTGTCGGTGGCGCTTGTTATGATGACTGTCGGTGGCGCTCTGTTATGATGACTGTCGGTGGCGCTCTGTTATGATGACTGTCGTGGCGCTCTGTTATGATGATGTGGCGCGTCTGTTATGATGACTGGTGCCTTATGTGAGTCGGTGGCGCTCTGTTATGATGACCTGTCGGTGGCGCTCTGTTATGATGACTGTCGGTGTGCGCTCTGTTATGATGACTGTCGGTGGCGCTCTGTTATGATGACTGTCGGTGGCTAGAGACGTCTGATTATTATGACTGTCGGTGGCGCTCTGTTATAGATGACTGTCGTGGCGCGCTCTGTTATGATGACTGTCGGTGGCGCTCTGTTATGATGATTGTCGGTTGCGCTCTGTTATGATGACTGTCGGTGGCACTCTAATATGACTGTCGGTGGCGCTCTGTTATGAGGACGGTCGATGGCTCTCTGTTGAGGACGGTCGGTGGCGCTCTGTAATGATGACTGTGGGTGGCGCTCTGTTATGATGACTGTCGGTGGCGCTCTTTTACGCCTCACCCCGTGGAGCCCCGCACACTCCTCACAAAGTTGCGGCTGCAGATGAGATCTGTGACAGATGGGAAAAGTGACATTTTGGCGACACTGAACAAACAGCGATGAGTGTAATTATTTATATTACAGAAAGTGACAGTAAAAATGTGAGTTTTATAAATTTGGAAAAAATGAATTTTGCCCAAATACACAAAATCTAGAACAGTGTAAAGAACCTTCCTGTCTGAGCGGTGATGTCTGTGCCATTACACCATGAGAAATTCCATAAAAAGCGCATGAAAAAGCCAGAAGAGGGGAGGAGAATGGAGTCTGTATGAGGAGCTCCAGGAATCACCTCCAACCTCCAGGTTTTGCGGTCCTCGCTCCAGAAACTCTGCACTTCAGCACTGAAACATCTGGATCGGAGCTGGGAAAATGAGGTCCTCACAATATCCGCTCCGATGTGCTCACGTCACTAGTGAGCCGTCTAGATCGGAGCTGCTACACTGAGACTCAGATAACCTCCGATCCAGACGCAACCTCTAGCGCTCTGCCGTCTGGCAAGTCCTGGTGTTGGAAAGCTGCGCATGCGTATGTCCTCTGGTCGCGCACTTTATGGCATTACAGTCAGGATGTGTTGGTAGCCAGCTCTCCGCCTCTTCCGCCCTCTGAGCTGGTGCGTAGCCCGGAACCCAGGATAACCGCGTTATAAAGAGGGAGCAGAGCAGCCGCCGGTGCAGGTCTGGTACGTGTGAGAGCAGACATTGAGATAGGCGGCCATTATAATGTGCAGGGCCTGGAGCCTGAGTGATGGCTGTAGCTCCCAGGCTCTTGGGAAACTGGTAGTTTTTCTTTCCTGTATTTCCGTGTTATTGTGACAGTGCTGTAATGGCTCACTGCTCCTGGCGTCACTCGTGTGTAGGGCAAGTGTATCGCGATTCACCCGTGGCTATTAACTAGTTAAATGCCGCTGTCAAGCTCTGACAGCAGCATTTAACCGCACTTCTGGCTATTGGGCCGGAAATCCTCCCACCGGTGACCCCCGGTGATCGCGAGTCACTGGTGGGTTGGCGTGACAACTCCTGGAGACCTCTATGGTTGTCAGTGCCGCGTTACAATGAGCGCCGCCCGGTGGTCAGCACTTATAGCAAGTCAGCAATTCTACATAGAGGCGATGTGATCAACACCTATGTGTAAGGCCCCCGTCTCACATAGCGATCTCGCTAGCGAGATCGGTGCTGAGTCACTAGTTTTGTGACGCAGCAGTGAGCTCACCAGCGATATCGCTGTGTGTGACATTCAGCGACGATCAGCCCCCCTGCCGCGTATCGCTGATCGTCGCTGAAAGGCCAGGACATTTTTTTGATCGCTGGTCTCCTGCTGACAGGCACGCATCGCTACGTGTGACAGGCGGGAGACCAGCGATCCGCTGCTATCCAAGGTACACAGCGGGTTTCCAGGCGTGGGGCTGTGCCTAGAAACCCGCAGTGTACCTTGGATACCAGCGCCCTGATGCAGGGAGCTGGTAACCAAGGTACACAGCGGGTTTCCAGGCACCGCGCAGCGCCTGGAAACCCGATGTGTACCTTGGTTACCAGCTCCCTGCATCAGGGCGCTGGTATCCAAGGTACACTGCGGGTAACTAAGCGATGTTACCCGCAGTGTCACTGTGCTGATCGCTGCCTGTTTGGCAGCTCAGCAGCGATAATGTAGCGATACACCAGTGATCCTGATCGTTGTCGGGATCGCTGGTGTATCGCTATGTGAGACCCAGCCTTAAGGCCTCTTTCACACATCAGTTTTTTGCCATCAGTCACAATCCGTCATTTTTTTAAAAAGACAGATTCGGCGATTGATGCCACACGATCCATTTTTTCTCATAGACTTGTATTAGCGACGAATTGCGACTGATGGCCGTACGTTTCATCCATCGTACGACAGTACGTTTCATCCATCGTACGACGGATCCATCGAAAATTTTTGGTCCGTCTGCCGGACACGACACACGAAGCAACGTTTTTTTGTCTTCGTCGTGTGTTATAATGGAGGCTTATGGGCGCAGGATCCATCGTTATCCGTCAAATAACGGATTCAGTTTTTTTAACTTGAGCATGATCCTGACAGGTTAAAACAAACAAAAGAATAGATATATACACATGGAATATATATATATATATATACACATACATGTATGTCATTGAGACACATATATATATATATATATAGGGTGGTCCAAAAGTAGGTGGACAGTATGTGTAATAGGGTTATGAAGGGGTGATCTATCAAACATGGTGTAAAGTGAAACTGATTCAGTTGCCCTTAGCAACCAATCAGATTCCACTTTTCATTCTTCACAGACTCTTTGGAAAATGAAAGGTGGAATCTGATTGGTTGCTAAGGGCAACTGAGTCAGTTTCACAGCGAGTTTTCACAGATAAATGTAATTTTCTGTCCACCTACTTTTGGACCGCACTTTATATATTTATAGTTCATACAGTTCTACATAGCATAATAGCCGCTAAATCAATTGCCGGCTTCAGTAAAAACATTACAGAACCCGACATGAAATGACACATGATTTACATAAAGTAAACCATGTCATATCAAAACGATTTTATATATGTCAGTGTTTAATCAATTTAGTAGTTTGTGTTCCGAAAAATTGGGAACTCTAGGGGTTAAATTTAAGGCTATAATCGCGTAAAAAAATTGTGTGGGCTCTCGCGCAATTTTCTCCGCCAGAGAGGGCAAGCCAGTGACTGAGGACAGATACTCATAGCCTAGAGAGGGACCACCGTTTTTGGGACCCCCCTGTCTACAAACATCTGGCTCCAGCCACCCCAGAAAAGGCACATCTATAAGATGCGCTTTTTCTGGCACTTAGCCTCTCTATACCCATTGCGGTGGCTCATGGGTTAATAAAGGGTTAATGTCTCCTTGCCTATTGAAAGGTGACATTAATCCGGGTTAATAATGGAGAGGTGTCAATAAGACAACTATCCATTATTAATCCTATAGTAGTAAAGGGTTAAAAAAGGCACACATTAATTAAAAATTCTTTTAATGAATTAAATACACAAAGTTTTTGACCAAATTTTTTATTCTGCCAATCCAACTGAATCCCTTGTCTCCTGTAGCAAAAAAAATAAATAAAAAAGCAACAATATCCATACCTCTCCGCTATTCAGTCAGGTCCTCCACTGCAATCCATCACAAGGGGTTAACTAGTTTACAACAGGGAGCGGTGTTAATGCTACCGGCCCGGCTGTAAACCACTGCAGAATGAATGAAATCATGTCTGCGCAGCCTCCCCGGCTGACCTGAGGTGATCTGACAGCGTGTGAAAAAGTTCAGAAACTTTCACACGCTAATCAGTTCATCTCCTGTCATGTGTCTCAATGACATGTGTATACATATATATATATATATATATTTATATTCTATGTGTATATATCTATTCTTTATTAAACATGTCAGTGTGATTTTACTGTACAGCGCACTGAATTGCCGGCTTTCAAAAAATAGATCCGTCGAAAACCGGAAGAAACGGATGAAAAAACTGATTCGATGGATCCATTGCATCAATTTGTCACAAACTGCGACGGATTCGTCGAGACAACGGATTGTGACTAACAGCAAAAAACTGATATGTGAAAGGGCCTAACAGAGTCGATCGGGTTATGGCAGCTTCTAGTCTCCCATGGAGACTATTGAAGCATGGCCAAAAGTAAAAAAAAAATAAAAAAAATCAAACCTACACATATTTGGTATCACCGCGTTCAGAATTGCCCAATCTATCATTAAAAAAAAGGATTAACCTGATCGCCAAAAGGCGTAATGAGAAAAAAAGTCAAAACGCCAGAATTACGTTTTGACTTTATGTTTACAGAGTCCGGAAGTTGAAGTAACAGCACCGAATTATCCGTAACTGCTGCACATGATCGGCACTTAGCGAGCAGAGATAGTGCCACTCACAGGCAAATATGAAAAAACATGTATTTGAAAAAATGCTTATTTCAGTGGTGTGAAGGATGGCACCGGAGAGATCACACAGAATCTCACCGCTGACACTACATATGATGAACCTGCACCTCTGACGTCTCTATTACTTCAGATGGATCACATAATGCAGCCTCTCCACTTTCTCCAATGTGACCTTCCATACCCCAACGGGGACACGTAAAGTCAGCTTGATAAAGTTTTACACAGATGCCCCCTGTCCACGTGGGCCCAGGAAGGCGCAGGGAGCAAGAGGATATGGCCCACGCAGTCAATGATGTGGCACCACACTTGCTCACAATTCTGAGAGGCCCCTTTCGCTAGCACCAGTGAATCAGAGCGCTGCCAGCCCGGTAGTACTGCCACCAGTTCCTCGTTAGATATAAACCCGGTCTATTAACGGGATTATATCAGGACAGAAACCAGCCCCGGTAGCATGGACAGTTAAACTGAGAAATGGACATGTGGATTCGTGGATCGAGATAAAAGAGCAGCCCAAGGTTAAATGATATATTTAATTCTAAATTTAATGCTGTACTGCATCTCTGTAGCTTTATCTGTTCCTTTCTTTTTATGCTGGTAAAGGTATCCTTAGCTGGCGATGGGGGGCCATTTATATTGCTTATGTTTCTCTTCTAGGAGTGTCTTTATTTGTTTGTCGCTTTCATTGAACCAGTTTTGGTTACCTCAAGCTGCTGGTCTGAAGTGCTCCAGTACAGTATTGTAAATAGCATCTTTAAGAGACGTCCACTGTTCTTTAACCCCAATCTTGCCTGACTGCCATATGTTTGACAGTCTTCTATCAAGGTCACTGGCAAATTCCTCTGCTATCCTTCTGCTTTGCAGCTTGGAGACATTCAGGCTCCTTGTAGTCTTCTGCCCTTTGGGTCTCCTCAACAGCAGAATGCAAAGCCTGCATTTAGATACAATGAGGCGGTGGTCGGGCCAGCAGTCGGCACTACACATGGCTTCTCGTTACTCTAAAGTCCATCTTATCCCTCTTCCTGGTAATGACGCAGTCAATAACATGCCAGTGCCTCGAGCTTAGTTGCATTCATGATGTCTTCTTGCAAATGGGTAGATGGAAGAGAGTTGTCATGGGTTTACCGCGAAAGAGAGGAGCCAGAAGACCACAGCGTCTGATTTTTCCTATCTCTGCGCTGATTAGAAACACTTTACCTTCATATTAAACGCTGCAGGTTTCCTTTAGCAATGCAGGAGTTAATCTGCTCAGTTGAGCGCTTTTGGAAGGTTTCCTGCATTAAGGCTCTCATCTGTTCACTGTTAGCCACTTCCATCTATATATTCTGGGCCCTGGCAAGCACTTGTTGTCAGAGATAGTTTTTGCTGCATGGCTGGAGGTTGTTGGCTGTTATTTGAGAAGTCATTTGGTGGATTTATCTGTGACTGTTGCTAGGTTTTGGGTGTATGATAATTCCCCTCCTTCTCCTACTTTGGTTTTTCCTTCATCCTCTACTCTCCAGTGTATACCTCTGTTGCTTGTGTGAGTATATTTGTTTGATTAGTATTTTCCTTTATCCCTGTTCGTATTACCTTTTTAGTCGGGTTGGTGTTTTACGATACACTACTAATCCCCTCTTCCCTGGATGGGGAAGGGGTACAAGACTGAGGGTGGATTCAGAGACAAGGTACGTGGCCCGGTGTCATCACCATCATAAGTAATCTGGGGAACAGGGTGGGCTAGGGCGCCCCTAGTGTTAGGGACAAGGAAGGAGTCCCTGATCCCGGGAATCCTTACAAGAGTTGTGATAAGAGTGTTGTTGATGACAAGGTCATGTGTGGCACAAGTCTTGAGCAGAAGGCCATTGCTGTTACACTTGCCAATGTCGTGTCTCCGAATGACTCCTTCCCAGTTTTGATAGTCTTTTCCATTCTGGCATTAAAGTCTCTGAGAATAATGAGCTTGCCTTACTGTGGGATTACTGAGATAAGTGTGTTCAGTGCTGCCTCAACCACTCCAGAAAAGCGTTTATCCACCAGTACGCTCTGTCAGATGGCCCTTATCTGCTAAGCGCATTTCGCTGAGAGCTACTATGTCCACATTGTAGTGAGCCAGTTCCTTAGCAATCAGTGCCATTCTTCTCCCTGGTCTGTCTCCCTTGATATTGTCTAGCAGAGTTCTCACATTCCACGTGCCAACTTTGAGTACCATCATTGCTTTGTGTGTTGACTGGTTGCTTGTTCGATAAAGAGTTAAATATAAATGTACCACTCGCCCCACAAAGCGCTCCAATGTTCAGCACCACCCTACATGTTCTCCCTCGTCTCAGTCTATCACCTTACCCGTGTCCTCCATTCTGCTAATTAAGATTAAAATTCTCAATAATCCGAACCACTCATTCCGTCACCAAGACTTATAGCAAGCTGCGCCATTTCTTTGGAATGCATTACCCAGGACACTTTGATTAATCCCCCATACCCACAGTTTTAAGCGTGCCCTAAAAATGCATTTCTTCAGCCTGGCCTACCACCTCAACATGCTTATCTAACTATCCCTGTCTTACCCATGCAAAATTTTCTTTAAAATCAGGACTGTCATCTGTTCACACACCCTACATGTATTTAACCCCTCAGTGACAGAGACAATTTGGTACTAAATGACCAAGCCAATTTTTACAATTCTGACCACTGTCACTTTATGAAATTATAGCTCTGGAATGCTTCAACGTATCCCACTGATTCTGAGATTGTTTTTGTGACATATAACTTGTGTTTATTTATGAAAAAAAAGGAAATTTTGCAAAATTTTTGAAAATGTTGCAATTTTCAAACTTGTAATTTTTGTACCCTTAACTCAGAGAGTGGTGTCACACAAAACAGCTAATAAATAACATTTGCACATATCTACTTTACATCAGCACAATTTTGGAAACATATTTTTTTGTTAGGACCTTATAAGGATTAAAAGTTGACCAGTGATTTCTCATTTTTCCAATAAAATTTACAAAACCATTTTTTTAGGGACCACATCACACTTGAAGTGAGTTTGAGCTGTCAATATAACAGAAAATACCCAAACGTGACATTATTCTAAAAACTGCACCCCTCAAGGTGCGCAAAACCACATTCAAGAAGTTTATTTACCTATCAGGTGCTTATCGAGAACTAAAATAAAGTGCAAGGAAAAAAATGAACATTTTACTTTTTTCACGAAAAATTGACTTTGGAACCAAATATTTTTATTTACAAGGGTATCAGGAGAAAATGGACCTCAAAATTTGTTGTGCAATTTCTCCTGAGTACACCGATACCCCGTATGTGGGGAAAGCTACTGTTTGGGCGCATGGTAGGGCTCAGAAGGGAGGGAGCACCGTTTGACTTTTTGAACCCAAAATTGGCTGGAATCAATGGTGGGAACCATGTCATGTTTGGAGACCCCCTGATGTACCTAAACAGTGGAACCCCCCCAATTCTGACTACAACCCTAACCCCAACACACACCTAATTCTGATCCCAATCCTAACCATTATCCCAACCCTAACCTCAACACCACCCTAGCCCCAACACCACAACCCTAGCCCCAACATCACAACCCTAGCCCCAAGCCTAACCCTAGCCCCAACCCTAACCCTAGCTCTAACCCCAACCCTATCAATAGCCCCAACCCTAACCCTAATGAAAAATGGAAATAAATACATCACAGTGATCAAAATTAACCAATAGGAAAAATTTGCTATTGTTGCCGGCCGATCTCAGGCGCACTGTGCATACGCCCACCATTTTCTTCCCGGAAGAAGACTCCGGGGAAAATCACCTAGGGATCCAGGAGGATCCAGGGACACCGGAGGTACCGAGGGACCCCATTTCTTTCTCCTCTGATTTGCTAGATCTTATCAGAGGAGAGAGTAATTAAATTGGAAATTAGACTTTTTTTTTTTGCGGTCGCCGTTATTCTGTGAATAACAGTGATCGCAACGCTGGGGTCGGTAAAGATCGACCTGAATCATGTTCTCCAGGGTCTCAGCTTTCCCCTGTAGCCGAGACCTCGGAGAATTTCTGACGTTGGGGGGTGCTATACACTTTTTTCTCAGCGCCGTTAAAAAGTGGCGCTGAGAAATAAGTACCCTTAACTGCTACTGTGAAAGGCGTATCGGCAGTCATTAAGGGGTTAATAGCTCTTGTACTTGTACACATACTAGTTGGCGACCGGTTCATGCAGAATTACGTGAACACCCTATTTATTATATTGATAGCTGGACCATCCAATATAAGCACATTTTGCAATTTACCTTTAATGTCTTCCCTATTTCCTTAGATTGTAAGCTTGCAAGCAGGGAACTCCCTCCTGTCACGATCCATTTTTGGATCTGTGGCAGATTTTGCTTTTCATATTAAATCTTTTTTCCTTTCAGGCCATCAGGGGTTAATGTCAGTCTTTTCCACCAGTGGCCCCTGGTGTAATTACATTGCTGCAGAGTTGGCTGGTGAAGGTGGTGACCACTCCCACCAGCCTTTAAAAGGTCACCTGATGCGTCAGCTGACTGTTGGTGATAGACTTCCTCTTTGGAGACCAACCAAGCTGGAGTCAGGAGCTTTTCTGGTGCTGCAGCTGTATACTGTGATCTGGTGCCTTAATCTTCTGTGCGGTGCTTTGCAGCAGAGAAAGCTAAGTTTTCTTTTTTAGTTGATTTAACCCATAGGTGTCTGTCTTTTCTTTCCTTTTCCTTATATGGTGCAGTTCACTTTATTCTCTGTCTCACCTCCTGGAGAGGGGTTTGGGGGTTTAGCTCAGGGCTAAACAGGAGATAGGGACAGGTCGGTGACTTGGGCCTCCCTACCTTCAAGGGTACCCCCAAGTTAAGGAAAGACAGGGCACCCCCTTAGCCTGATGGGCAGTTCAGGGGCCCAGGTCCCTCGTCCCCTGTTTTCCCACTACTGCCCTGTGACAGCTCCTCTTGGTATCTGTTGATTTATGTGATTATTATTATGTAATGTCTTTTACGGTCCGTAAAATTCCCCTCTAAAATGTAAAGTGCTGCGGAGTATGTTGGCGCTGTAGAAATAAAGTTGTTATTATTGGTTATATTTTGTGTTCATCCACCTCAGTCAGTGAATGTGTATAAAAATTGCTTAACCCCTCTCTGACATTAGACGTACTATCCCGTCCATAAAACCCGTGCCATTCTGCCCATGGACGGGATAGTACGTCATAGGCGATCAGCTGCGCTCCTGAGGGGGAGCGCAGCTAATCGCCGCCGGGTGTCAGCTGATTATCACAGCTGACACCCGTGACTGTGTGTCAGGAGCAGTCACGGACCGCTCCCGGCACATTAACCCCTAGCACACCGCGATCAAACATGATCGCGGTGTACTGGGGGCACAGGGAGGATCGCGCAGGGTGGGGGCTCCCTGCGCGCCCCCCTGAGACCCTCAGACCAGCGCGATGTGATCGCGCTGTTCTGAGGGCTTCCTCCCTCCCAGGACCCGGATCCAAGATGGCGCCGGGGTCCTGGAGGGAGGCGGCTACCTCAGTGCCTGCCGAGAGCAGGCACTGAGAAGCCTGCATCTATGCCTGTGCGATCGCTGGTGTGACAGAGTGCTGTGCACACTGTCACACCAGCGATCTGATAAAATACTGTGATGTCCCACCCTGGGACAAAGTAAAAAAGTTAAAAAAGTAAAAATAAACAGTGTAAAAAAAAAATCCAAAATAAATAAAAAAAAAAAATATTCCCCAATAAATTCATTTCTTCCTGTAAATAAAAAAAAACAAAACAATAAAAGTACACATATTTGGTATCGCCGCGTCCGTAACGACCCCCCCTATAAAACTGTCCCACTAGTTAACCCCTTTAGTGAACCCCTTAAAAAAAAAAAAAAAAAAAAACGAAGCAAAAAATCAATTCTTTATCATCATACCGCCGAACAAAAAGTGGAATAACGCGCGATCAAAAAGACCGATATAAACATGGTACCGCTGAAAACGTCATCTTGTCCCGCAAAAAACGAGCCGCCATACAGCATCATCAGCGAAAAAATAAAAAAGTTATAGCTCGCAGAATAAAGCGATGCAAAAATAATTATTTTTTATATAAAATTGTTTTTATTCTATAAAAGCGCCAAAACATAAAAAAATGATATAAATGAGGTATCGCCATAATCGTACTGACCCGAAGAATAAAACTGCTTTATCAATTTTACCACACGCGGAACAATAAAAACGCCTCCCCCAAAAGAAATTCATGAATTGCTGATTTTTGTTCATTCTAACCTCCCAAAAATCGAAATAAAAAGCGATCAAAAAATGTCACCTGCTCAAAAATGGTACCAATAAAAACGTCAACTCGTACCGCAAAAAATAAGACCTCACATGACTCTGTGGGCCAAAATATGCAAAAATTATAGCTCTCAAAATGTGGCGATGCAAAAAACTATTTTTGCAATAAAAAGCGTCTTTTAGCGTGACAGCTGCCAATCATAAAAACCCGCTATAAATAGTAAATCAAACCCCCCTTTATCACCCCCTTAGTTAGGGAAAAATAATAAAATTAAAAAAATGTATTTATTTCCATTTTCCCATTAGGGTTAGGGTTGCGGCTAAAGTTAGGGTTAGGGTTGGCGCTAAAGTTAGGATTAGGGTTAGGGTTGGGATTAGGGTGTGTTAGGGTTAGGTTTGTGGTTAGGGTTGGGACTAGGGTTAGGGTGTGTTGGGGTTAGGGTTGGAGTTAGAATTGGGGGTTTCCGCTGTTTAGGCACATCAGGGGCTCTCCAAATGTGACATGGCGTCTGATCTCAATTCCAGCCAATTCTGCGTTGAAAAAGTCAAACGGTGCTCCTTCACTTCTGAGCTCTGCTATGCGTCCAAACAGTAGTTTATCCCCACATATGGGGTATCAGCGTACTCTGGACCCCAAGAGTTATTGTGCAATTTGTCCTATTTCTTCTGTTACCCTTGGGAAAATAAAAAACTGGGGCGAAAAATATCATTTTTGTACAAAAAAAATTATTTTTTTGTTTTTACGGCTGTACATTATAAACTTCTGTGAAGCACTTGGGGCTTCATAGCGCTCACCACACACCTAGATAAGTTCCTTGTGGGGTCTATTTTCCAAAATGGGGTCACTTGTTGGGAATTTCCACTGTTTAGGCGCATCAGGGGCTCTCCAAATTCGACATGACGCCCCCAGACCATTCCATCAAAGTCTGCAATCCAAAACGTCACTACTTCCCTTCCGAGCCCCAACGTGTACCCATACAGTAGTTTTCTCCCACATATTGGGTATCAGCGTACTCAGGACAAATTGGGCAACAACTTTTGGGGTCCAAGTTCTCCTGTTACCCTTGTAAAAATAAAATATTGGGGCGAAAAAATCATTTTCCAGGACGTCCCTCCTGACAGCACCATGGGGGGGGGGGACGTCCTCCTCTTTCCTGGGACAGGAAACACACAAGAGATTAAAAGTCCCCTCCCCGCCCCCTTTTCCTCAGTGTGTTTCCTGTCCCTGCATGGAGGGACACACAGGAGACTTAGCGGGTTCAGGGGATCGTAAGGCCACGCCAGATCCTTCCCCCTGTGAAGCAGCCCAGGGCTGAAACTCTCCAGCGGGGAGTCCCTCAGCTCCAAAGACCAGGTGCGGCAGGCCCTGAATTGCGGACGTTCCTCCAGGTGGGAGGCTCTCGTCCGGGACCTCATACTGAGGGGTGCAAGGCGGTTCCTGGTAGGATAGCATCCCGCAGCCTGGCGAGTGCTTTGCGGTGGATACTTTCCATACCTCGGCTGTGACCAGCGTCCGGGGGAGCGGTTCACTTCCGGTTCAGCGTCGCACTTCCGGTGACGTCATATCCGGGAGACGCTCACCGCATGGAGAGCAGACGCTTCCTGGAACGACGAGAGCTGGTGGAGACCATTACAGATGGCGGTGGGGTAAGTGCGCTTGGCGCAAAAAACCCAGCCATAACCTGACAGCCACCCAGGAATCCGACCTAATTAGTTCCTATGTAAGAACGCTAACCAGCTCACCGGTTTGTAGAAGCACGGATCCTCCGCTTGATCAAACGTGAAGATACATGAGAAAATGAAGGAAAAAGGGATCCAGCTTCAATAAAATCTTCATCTTTATTGATTCATAAAAACATGAATAATGGCATGCTCCTGGACAAGCTCAGGACAAGGCTACGCGTTTCGATCACAGGGATCTTTATCACAGCTGACATATTCAGACAAGGGCACATATTTAAGACAAAGGAAGACCAATCACGATCAGAAAAAATGTCATGTGATTTTTGACAAGTCCTTTAACAATTTTCACATAACGAATAAAGAAAAAAAAAACAAAAAAAAACAACACAATATTTGCACAAATAAAATCAATGCAAAGAAATAAAATTAATAATGGAACATCAATTTGTTTCTTTTGTTGAGACCAAATGGATGTCTGGTATGTAGATTAAAGATCCAGAAAGCTTCACGTGTGAGGAGTCGCTGATGTGCATCTCCACCTTGGGCAGACAGGTTAACACTTTCAATACCTGTGACTTGGAAGGAAGAAACATTGCGAGCATGCTGAAAAATAAAATGTTTAGCAGCAGCAGAAATATTGCGATTCGAAGAAACATTCTTTACATCCTGCAAATGTTCAGCGATCCTGATTTTTAGTTTCCTAGTAGTGCAGCCTATATAAGATAAATTGCAAGTAGTGCACGTAATTTTATATACCACATAGCATGAATTACAATTGATATATTTGTTAATGGTATAAATCGCAGTGCTGTCATTATTTTCAAAGGTTTTCGTTACACAAACATATTTGCAAAGTGCACATCTATTGTGGCCACATTTATAAAAACCTTTATGTTCTAACCACGATGTTTTATGAGAAGAGAAATTATTACTGAACATGCTTGGAGAAACTTTGTTACCAATAGATGGCGCTATTGTTCCTGTGTTTTCTATAGGACAAAGGAACTTCGTCCGCTCCCATAACTACAAAAAAGGCTGGTAAAGCCTTAGCAAAATCAGCCAGGTGTCCGGTGTGTCACAGCAAACTGCCAGATGGCTATGACAGAACCCTTTGTTCTTCTTGTACCTCTAAGGTTATGAGAGATGAACAGCCTTCATTGCTTTCTGAAATGAGGCGCATGATTTCTGAGGAGGTTCAGGCCTCTATATCCACACTTACTCAGCAGTGGCCATGTAGTCCTGGCTCTAGTCGTAAGCGGCCCAGATGGGAAACGGATTCAAGAGAACAAGATTTAAGCTCTGAAAATAGATCAGATTTAGAAGAAGCTATTTCAGAGGAAGAAGGAGAACTTCCCCCCGACACTCAGGATAGGAAAAAGAAATTTCTATTTCACCCTGAGGATACTAAGAATCTGATTAGATCTGTACGGAACACCATGGAGATCGAGGAAACTCCCAGAACACAATCTAGACAGGATTTGATGTTCGGGGGACTTACGTCTCAGAAAGAGACAGTTTTTCCTGTTAGCAATCACATTAAAACAATGATCCTGGAGGAATGGAAGAGCGCGGAACGGCGTCTAGTTTTGTCACGTGACTTCAGGGGAAGACTACCGTTCGAACCTGAAGATGTTAGATTATGGGAAGAAGTTCCGAAAATCGATACCCCAATAGCTAGAGTCACAAAAAAGACTGCCATCCCATTTGAGGACTCCTCTAGCCTACGTGACCCTATGGACAGAAAGGCCGATATTCTCCTGAAAAGAGCCTGGGAAACCTCAGCGGCCCTTATTAGGACTAATATTGCTGCCACCTCTGTAGCCAGATCCATGGTTTATTGGATGAGTCAATTGGAGGATCAGTTATCCAATAAGACTCCTAGAGCTGAGATTTTAGCCTCTCTGCCGGTTATGAATTCAGCCACGGCTTTCCTGGCTGATATGTCTGCAGAATCGGTCAGATTTTCTGCTAGAAACAGCTCCTTATCTAATGCAGCTAGGAGAGCTGTCTGGCTAAAATCATGGTCCGGAGATAACGCCTCTAAGATGAAATTATGTTCCATTCCATTTTCAGGGCTTAGGGTCTTCGGACCAGCTCTGGATACTATCTTAGAATCAGTATCAGACGCTAAGAAGGGTTTCCCAGAGGATAAACCCCGCCGAGCTCAATCCTTTCGGCGAGGTTCCCTGTCTAGAAGACAGTTCGATTCTAGAGGTCAGGGAAGATCAAGCAGAGGATCATATAAGAGTTACCATTCCCAGGGAGGAAAGAACAAGAATACGTTCTTTGGCTCCTCACATAGAACTAGGAGACAATGACGCCAACTTTATTGGCGGACGACTCCGTTATTTTGCAACAAACTGGGAACTGGTTACTCAGAATCAGTGGGTTCGCAGAACTATAGCGGAAGGTTATCGGATAGAGTGTTGCGCTCCGCCACCCGAAAGATATGTTCCCCCTACGGTGATCTCCACAGACTCGGTCATGTGGACAGATCTCCAGGACCTACTAAGGCTTTCTGTCATAATTCCTGTTCCCCGGGCAGAGTTAGGCAAGGGTCACTATTCCTCCCTCTTCACTATCTTAAAACCGTCCGGAGAATCCCGTACTATAATAAATCTGAAACCCCTAAACTATTGGGTCACATACAAGAGGTTCCGGATGGAATCAATCAGGTCTGCAACCCACCTTATAGACAAGGACGCGTTCATGTGCACTCTCGATCTGAAGAGTGCATACTACCATGTCCCAGTTCATCACTCATCACAAAGTCTTCTCAGGTTTGCAGTGCAGTTACCGACCCGGACCTGCCACTTTCAGTTTCAATGCCTACCCTTCGGGCTGGCCTCGGCTCCCCGAATATTCTCAAAATTGGTCTCGGAGATTGTGGCCTTTCTAAGAAGCAGAGGTACTATTATTGTTCCATACTTGGACGATTTTCTTATAGTGGCGCGAACAGAAGAGGCGCTGGTCGAACACAGAGATCGCTGCATTTCCATACTCAATTATCTGGGTTGGATAATAAATTGGGAAAAGTCAGATCTAGTTCCCGAACAAAAGAAAGTCTTCCTGGGTGTTATACTGGATTCAAGTCGAAGAATCTCTTTCTTACCTCGGAAGAAGCGAGAGTCCATACAGGATGTAACGAAGGTTCTAATGAAGCACCAGCCCTCTATAAGATCCGCCATGAAGGTTCTAGGTCAGATGACGGCTTGCATTCCATGCGTCAGATGGGCACAGTTCCACTCAAGACCCCTTCAGAAAGAGATTCTTTCGTCATGGAATCGGAACTACAGCTCGATAGACAGGACATTACATCTGTCAAAGACGGTAAAAGAATCTCTCCTTTGGTGGATGCAGCCAGACAATCTAAAGTTAGGAGTAAGATGGTCGACCTCCCCTTATGTAAAAGTTACCACGGACGCCAGTTCCTGGGGTTGGGGAGCTCATCTGAAGGGCAGAATACTACAGGGCAGATGGCCAGAAGAAATCCAGTATCGATCCTCAAACTTCAAGGAGCTCTACACTGTATGGGAAGCCCTAAGAAGGAACCAATCCGAACTCAAAAATCAGCATATCAGGATTTACTCGGACAACATCACAGCAGTTTCGTTTTTGAATCACCAAGGAGGTCCCAGACATCGACCCCTTCAACAGTTGGCAGAGATGATATTCACCTGGGCAGAGCAGGTCGTCCTTTCCTTAACGGCAGTCCACCTGGAAGGTTCCCAGAATGTAATAGCAGACTACCTGAGCAGAAAGAAAGTGAGTCCTACGGAGTGGGAACTAAACCAGGATATCTTCAGAGATCTATGTCGGAGGTGGGGAACACCTCAAATAGACCTATTTGCAAACAGAAGAAATGCGAAGATTCCCAGGTTTTTCTCCCTGAACCCCTTGGACGATCCAGAGGGATTGGATGCCTTAAGCCAGAAATGGGAAGAACATCTGTTATATGCATTCCCACCTCTAGCGCTCATCCCGGCCGTATTACGGAAGATCAAGGAGGATCGGGCTACAGTAATAATGATCGCCCCTTATTGGCCAAAGAGGAGCTGGTTTTCTCTACTAACAGACATGTCAATCGAAAACCCCTTAGAGCTGCCTCTGAATCCGGACTTAATTCATCAAGGTCCGATCCATCATCCGGACCTGAAGAGATTACATCTCTCAGCCTGGATCCTGAGAGGGTGACCTTGAAGGCCAAAGGCTTATCTGACCAGGTCATAACCACAATCCAGGCCAGTAGAAAGCCAGTCACATCGGCTATCTATCTCAGAATCTGGAAACGCTTCTGTACAGTGAGTGGCGGGTCCGACTTGGTGACAGGCACTCCGGACATTCCTAAGATTTTAGATTTCCTCCAGTCAGGCTTCAACATGGGACTCAGACCCAGTACCCTAAAAGTTCAGATCGCTGCATTAAGCTCCTTCTTAGACTACTCACTAGCTTCTCACCCATGGGTGATAAGATTTGTTAAAGCTATTCAGAGACTACGGCCCACGATTAGACAGTGTCTCCCAATATGGGACCTTACTCTGGTACTCAGGGCTTTATGTAATGATTCATTCCGTAATAACAGCACAATGCCTATTTCCTTGCTTACCAGGAAAGCAGCTTTCCTGGTAGCAATTACCACTGCTAAAAGAATAGGTGAAATTCAGGCTCTATCCACTAGAGACCCATATTTTCAGGTTAGGGACGACAGCATTCTGTTAAGGTTGGATCCTGCTTTCTTACCCAAGGTTGCTTCAGATAGTAACCGTAATCAGGAGATTATCTTACCTTCTTTCTGTGATAACCCTTCCAACGAAAAGGAGCTGAGGCTCCATTCGTTGGATGTCAGAAAGGTGGTACTAGACTACATAGATGCCACTAAAGACTGGCGTATAGATTCGAACCTATTTGTCCTCTACGGAGGAATCAGTAAAGGGAAAAAGGCGTCTAAACCTTCCATCGCTAGATGGATTACCTCTTTAATTTCAGAGGCCTATTTAGCTGAAGGGTCAGAACCTCCGGCGGGCCTAAAGGCCCACTCAACCAGAGCATTAGCTGCCTCCTGGGCAGAGAGGGCAGGCGCCTCTCTGGAACAAATTTGTAAGGCGGCAACATGGGCTAGAATTGATACATTCTGCAAACATTATAAGATAGATGTACTTTCTAACCGGCAGACGGCCTTTGGTAGGAAAGTTCTGCAGGCGGTGATCCCACCCTAAGGAGCTTTCTTTGGTACTCCCCATGGTGCTGTCAGGAGGGACGTCCTGGAAAAGGGTCATTAGACCTACCGCTAATTAGGTTTCCAGGAGTCCATCCTGACAGCACTGGTAGCTCCCTCCCTCTTCAATACGTCATATGCTGTAATATGATTTTCAATAATTAAAGTGTTTTGTGCATTATACATGTCATGGTTCTTGATACAACACTGAGGAAAAGGGGGCGGGGAGGGGACTTTTAATCTCTTGTGTGTTTCCTGTCCCAGCAAAGAGGAGGACGTCCCCCCCCATGGTGCTGTCAGGATGGACTCCTGGAAACCTAATTAGCGGTAGGTCTAATGACCCTTTTTGCAAAAAAAAAAAAGATTTTTTATTTTTACGGCTGTGCGTTATAAACTTCTGTGAAGCACTTCGGGTTCAAAGTGCTCACCACACATCTAGATAAGTTCCTTGTGGGGTCTATTTTCCAAAATGGGGTCACTTGTGGGGGGTTTCCACTGTTTAGGCGCATCAGGGGCTCTCCAAATGCGACATGACGCACCCAGACCATTCCATCAAAGTCTGCAATCCAAAACGTCACTACTTCCCTTCCGAGCCCTGACGTGCGCCCATACAGTAGTTTTCTCCCACATATTGGGTATCAGCGTACTCAGGACAAATTGGACAACAACTTTTGGGGTCCAATTTCTCCTGTTAACCTTGTGAAAATAAAATATTGGGGGCGAAAAAAATCATTTTTGTAAAAAAAAAAAAAAGATTTTTTATTTTTACGGCTGTGCGTTATAAACTTCTGTGAAGCACTTCGGGGTTCAAAGTGCTCACCACACATCTAGATAAGTTCCTTGTGGGGTCTATTTGCCAAAATGGGGTCACTTGTGGGGGGTTTCCACTGTTTAGGTGCATCAGGGGCTCTCCAAATGTGACACGACGCCCCCAGACCATTCCATCAAAGTCTGCAATCCAAAACGTCACTACTTCCCTTCCGAGCCCCGACGTGTGCCCATACAGTAGTTTTCGCCCACATATTGGGTATCAGTGTACTCAGGACAAATTGGACAACAACTTTTGCGTTCCAATTTCTTCTGTTACCCTTGTGAAAATAAAATATTGGGGGCGAAAAAATCATTTTTGTAAAAAAAAAAAAAAGATTTTTTATTTTACGGCTGTACGTTATAAACTTTAGTGAAACACCTGGGGTTCAAAGTTCTCACCACACATCTAGATAAGTTCCTTGAGGGGTCTAGTTTCCAAAATGGTGTCATTTATGGGGGCTTCCACAGTTTAGGCAGATCAGGAGCTCTCCAAACACGACATGGCGTCCAGCCAATTCTGCGTTGAAAAAGTCAGACGGCGCTCCTTCCCTTCCAAACTCTGCCATGCACCCAAACAGTGGTTTACCCCCACATATGGGGTATCAGCGCACTCAGGACAAATTGCACAATAACTTTTGGATCTTGTTACCCTTGGAAAAATAAAAATTGGGGTGAAAAGATCATTTTTGTGGAAAAAATATGATTTTTAAATTTTACGGCTCTACGTTATAAACTTGTGTGAAGCACTTGGGGGTTCAAATTGCTCATCAAAAATCTAGATAAGTTCCTTAGGGGGTCTAGTTTCCCAAATGGGGTCATTTGTGGGGGGTTTCCACTGTTTAGGCACATCAGGGGCTCTCCAAATGCAACATGGCATCCAAACTCAATTCCAGCCAATTTTGGTTGGAAAAAGTCAAATGGTGCTCCTTCCATTCCGAGCTCTGCCGTGCGCCCAAACAGTGGTTCCCCCCCACATATGGGGTATCAGCGTACTCAGGACAAATTGTACAACAACTTATGTGGTCCAATTTCTCCTGTTACCCTTGGGAAAATAAAAAATTAGTGACTAAAAGATAATTTTTGTGGGAAAAAAATAGGATTTTTTATTTTCATGCCCGGGCATTATAAACTTGTGTGAAGCACTTGGGGGTTCAAAGTGCTCACCAAAGATCTAGATAAGTTCCTTAGGGGGTCTAGTTTCCAAAATGGGGTCACTTGTGGGGGTTTCCACTGTTTAGGCTCATCTGGGGCACTGCAAACGGAACATGACCCCCATTAACGTCTGCATTCCAAAACGTTACTACTTCCTTTCCAAGCCCTGCCGTGCGCCCAAACAGTTTCCCCCCCCCACATATGGGGTATCAGCGTACTCAGGACAAATTGGACAACAACTTTTGGGGTCCAATTTCCTTGGGAAAATTCAAAAATTTGGGACTAAAAAATCATTTTTGTGGAAAATTGATTTTTTTTTTTTTCACACCCAGGCTTTATAAACTTTTGTGAAACACTTGAGGGTTCAAAGTGCTCACAACAGATCTAGATAAGTACCTTAGGGGGTCTAGTTTCCAAAATGGTGTCACTTGTGGGGGGTTTCCACTGTTTAGGCGCATCAGGGGCTCTCCAAACGCGACATGGCATCCAATCTAAATTCCAGCCAATTTTAGTTTGAAAAAGTCAAACTTCGCTCCTTCCCTTACGAGCTCTGCCGTGTGCCCAAACAGTGGTTTTCCCCCACATATGGGGTATTGGCGTACTCAGGAGAAATTGCATAACAACCTTATCTGTCCATTTTCTCCTTTTACCCTTGTGAAAATAAAAAAAAAGTTTGTAAAAGATCATTTTTGTGGCTAAAAAGTAAAATATTCATTTTTTCCTTCCACGTTGCTTTAGTTACTGTGAAGCACCTGAAGGGTTAATAAACTTCTTGAATGTGGTTTTGAGTACCTTGAGGGGTGCAGTTTTTAGAATGGTGTCACTTTTGAGTATTTTCTGCCATATAGACCCCTCAAAGTGACTTCAAATGTGAGGTGGTCCCTAAAAAAAATGGCTTTGTAAATTTTGTTGTAAAAATGAGAAATCGCTGGTCAACTTTTAACCCTTATAACTTCCTAACAAAAAAAAAATTTGGTTCCAAAAGTGTGCTGATGTAAAGTAGACATGTGGGAAATGTTATTTCTTAACTATTTTGTGTGATATATTTCTCTGTTTTAAGGGAATAAAAATTCAAAGTTTGAAAATTGCAAAATTTTCAAAATTTTCGCCATATTTGCGTTTTTTTCAAAAATAAACGCAAGTTATATCGAAGAAATTTTACCACTAACATGAAGTACAATATGTCACGAGAAAACAATCTCAGAATCGCGAAGATCCGTTGAAGCGTTCCAGAGTTATAACCTCATAAAGAGACAGTGGTCAGAATTGTAAAAATTGGCCCGGTCATTAACGTGCAAACCACCCTTGGGGGTGAAGGGGTTAAAGTGGTTGTCCGGTCCAAAATTATATGAATCCCCAACCAAGCGCACGCACTGTGTGATTTGCCAGTTTCTGAACCCGGACCGGATAGTATGCATGCGTTGTGCATACTACCAGCCAGATTCTGACCCCACTGGCCTTGCTCCATACCCTTGTAAAGAGTGAAGCCACGCCGTGTCTAGTGATGTTGCCATACAGTGGGTGTGGCCGACTAGTATGTGTGTACTTGCTCAGTACAAGTGTATGGAGCGAGGCCGTGCCCACCAGCTTGGCTCTTCCCGGGAGTATGCATAAAGCATACGTACCCACTGCTCCCAGCTCAGAAACCAGCGATCCTTGCAGCGCACAGTGCGTTTGCTGTGAGGATTCATAAGTCTACAGTCACAGGGTTACCGTAGAATTATCTTTATGGACCGGACAACCCTTTTAAACCCTGATAGATATAATGTACATTGCACAAAAGTAAAATAAATATCACATACGGTAAATATATGGCAAAACTGACCTGCCCCCTGTAGGCATAATAACAAATTTTTACCATATATTCATCTCATTTGATAGATAACGTACAGTATGCACATAAGTGGTCTATATCAGGGTTAGGTGATTTTTATACACACTCACCTTATTGTCCATCTACACATTGTATTAATCTGTGGGATGTATTTGCTTTTTGATTAATCTATTGTTAGTTCTATATCATCATTGAACACGGTTTATCTTTATTGCTATTGTTTGCACATCCAGCACCAAGCACTTTATTTTTAAGTGTTTTTACAATTTTTTTTTTTACTATTTGTTAACGATGTGATTGTTTGATAGTGCACATTTAAGCCCTATTATGGGTTTATGTAAGGAACAGCCATTTGGCTTTTCTAAGTATTTTTAATGTTGTCTTTGATTTCATGTACAATAAACATTAATAGGTGTTCCTTTTTGCATACCGTACGTCTTGATTCGTTTAGTTTCTCTGGGATGCTGTAGGTTGATCTCTTTATATATGTTGGTTCCCCCATATTATCCAGTTGTTAGCTTGTTACAGTCACATGGGACCATACTTCACAGAGATTTTCTGAGGCTGGCATGAAAACAGTCCTAGGGGTGGCAGAAAGATTGAATATTATTTGTTTTTCTTTTTTTATTTTATTTAAATTGGTGACTTATTCAGATGGAAAATTCAAAAGAATTCCAATGTATGTATACATTCTCTGTGGATATGTGTGCATAAAACCTGTGATGTGGTGACTTCGAAACGGCAATGTTGGCTTTTTCGAGTTTTATTCTGTATGCTGTTTACAGCAGGGGTTAGCACATTTTATATTTTAATCGATGTGTGTCTCAGTGGTAAGCACTGCAGCGTTACAGCTCTGGGGTCCTGGGTTCAAATCCGCCCAATGGCTAATGATTCCTGATTCCTGTGGGAATTGACAGGCGTGGGGACTGATAACTCTCTAGTACAGGAACATTTTCCATTCGTTCTTGATAAGCTCAGTAGATTAATCATGTCAGAGTCTATTGAAAGTTAATGTATTGGCAGGCATAAATTAAAGAACACATAAGCACTTCATTTAATACATACTCAGCAAAGTGTCCATTTTGAATATACCGTATTTTTCTCCTCACCACGACAGCACCCACTGAGAGACGTGATCCGACCCTAGGAACAGGAAACCTACAGAAATAAAAGGGGCGGTCCCCCTCGCCCCCTCAGTTGGTTTCCTGTTCCTAAGGGAACCTGCAGAAAGAAGAGGATACCTGGGCTGTGAGGCTCCCTGTGCGGTGTCCGTGCGAACGGCAGGGGCTGCAGCACCAGAAGCAGCGTCGGGGGGGAGTCCTGCCTGGTCAGCTCCCCCCTCGTCTGGCAGTGGATGGTGTGAGGCCAGGGTCTGGGGAAGGCCGCCCTGGCTCACGTGGGAACGCGGTGTAGCAGGACGGACTAACACTCATCCGGGAGGAGCGGGGTGCGGGCATCGGCCGCATGGCTCCTCCAGTAAGCCGTAGGCTGCGCGGCGGCGCCGGGGGTGAGGAACCCGGGCCGCGCATGCACAGTAGACCTGTAAGCGCTCCTGACCCAGAACTGATGTGAATAACTTCCGGGGGGTGGAGGCGGTGGAGTCAGGGCGCGCATGCTCTGAAAGAAAAAAAAAGGGGGAAGTAAAACTACTGCTCCTGATCCGGAAATAGTGAGGATAACTTCCGGGAGGGGGGCTGGGGAGGCGCAGGAGCGGTAATCTCTCTCAGGCAAAACTAACAGGTCAAGGAAATTCTTATCCTCTCTTGCTGACAACTTTATCTTCCAAAAGGTAGAGGAGAAAACAAGGGAGGGGATCTGCTACCTTGGATCTAATCCTTATAAACAGGGAAGAAATGGTTGAGGAGGTAAGAGTGGCTGGGATCCTAGGAGGTAGTGACCATGCTATTTTAGAATTTTGGATAACAAGAGGAGGAAGACCTGTGAAGACTCAGACGTCAAGGTTAGATTTCAGAAAGGCAGATTTTAAGGGACTCAGAAAGAGAATTGGAGGGATCCAATGGCTGGATATCCTTAAGGACAAAAATGTCCAGGAAGGATGGAAAATCTTGAAAAATGAGATTCTCAAAGCACAATTGTTAACAATTCCAAAAAGAGTGAAGAATGGGAAGCATTTAAGGAAACCAGGATGGATGAACACAGAACTTAAACACGCTAAAAAGGAAGAAAGAAATGTTTATCAAATGGAAAGAGGGAGGCATATCTAAAGAAGAATATAATGCCGCCTGCAGAACCCTCAGGGCACAAATCAGATTATCTAAAGCTGACAATGAATTAAGGCTTGCAAGTGACATCAAAAGCAACAAAAAAGGATTTTGGGGATACGTCAAAAGTAAAAGAAAAGTCAAAGATACTATAGGATTTTTACAGGATGAAAATGATGAAATGGTAAGACAGGATGTTGAGAAGGCTGAACTGTTAAATTCCTATTTTGCATCTGATTTCTCTCAGAAAGGAAATGTAACATCAACTGATCTTCACTGTCCTATTAAAGGAATAGAAGAATCCAGGATATCTATAAACAGAAAGACAGTGAGGAAACACTTAGCTAACCTAAATTAATTCAAGTCTCCAGGTCCAGATGAATTACACCCCAGAGTACTGAAGGAGATAGCAAAAGAAATTCTTGAACCACTGTCCATAATCTTTGAAAATTCTTGGAGAACAGGAGAAGTCCCAGAAGACTGGAGAAGAGCAAATGTTGTTCCTATCTTCAAAAAGGGGGAAGAAGGTGGACCCAGGGAACTACAGGCCTGTGAGTCTGACTTCTATACCAGGAAAGATCTTTGAACAAATTATTAAAGAACATGTATGCAAGTACCTGGATAAGAATGAAGTGATCTTCAGCAAAGCATTTGACAAAGTATCTCACACAATCCTTATTGAAAAAATGACTAAGTATGGAATGGACAAGGCAACTGTTAGGGGGATTCATAACTGGCTTAGTGATCGGACCCAAAGAGTGGTCGTAAATGGCTGCACATCCAGTTGGAAGAATGTATCAAGTGGTGTACCACAAGGCTCTGTTTTGGGCCCTGTATTGTTCAACATCTTTATCAATGATTTAGATGAAGGAATTGACGGTAAACTGATCAAATTTGCTGATGACACAAAGCTAGGAGGGGTAGCTAATACTAGAGAAGAGAGAGAGAGGATTCAAAAAGATATAAATAAACTGGAGCAGTGGGCAGCAACTAACAGAATGGATTTTAACAGGGAAAAATGCAAAGTACTACATCTGGGCAATAAAAATGAAAAAAGCATATACAAAATGGGAGGAATAGGGCTAAGTAAGATCAGCCATTAAACTTTTGTTCCCCAGATTCTTCATGGCGGTTTTGGACTTGAAGGATGCTTATTATCACTTGCCAATACATGACGAGTTCCATCAATATCTGAGTGGCAGTCATCTTCGAGGGTCACATCTGTCACTTTCAGTTTACGGCAATGTCTTTCGGTCTATCCATGGCTCCTCGAGTCTTCACCAAGTTGATGCTGGAGGTGATGGCTTATGTGAGGCTGAAGGACATGTTAATAGTTCCATACTTAGATGATTTCCTGGTGGTAGGAAAATGTCTCACTATGTGAAGATCGACTTGCTGACATAATTTCATCCTTGCAGGACTTAGGATGGATAATCAACTGGGTCAAGTCCAGACTAGTCCCGCTAACTCTTCAGTCCTTCCTGGGTCTGCATCTAGATTCTGTAAGTCAGAGATGTCTCCTCTACGAGGTAAAAATGCTGGCAATATAGCGTAAAGTGAGGGCGGCAATAGATAACCCTCAGATGTCTCTGAGAGAGGCTATGTCCCTCCTGAGCTCTCTTACATCCTGCATTCCGGCGGTTCAATGGGCCCAGTTTCATACTAGACACTTGCAGCGTAAGATCCTCGAGGAAGAGGAGCGGTTGCAAGGGAGGCTGGATGACAAGATAATATTGTCATTGGAAGTAGTAAACTCCCTATCAAGGTGGCTGGATCGATATCATCTCTCTAATGGGGTTCCGTGGGTGGTAAGACCCTCAAGGGTAATGACCACGGACGCTAGTCCCTTTGGTTGGGCGGGTCATTTAGGTGATAGCTTGGTCCAGGGACGGTGGTCCATAAAACAAGCCAATGACTCCTCCAATTTAAGAGAATTGAAAGAAATCAGTCATGCTTTACATGAATTTCTCCCGCAGCTGCAAAGATCTCATGTGAGAGTCATGTCGGACAATGCCACATTCGTCGCATATTTAAATTGGCAAGGCGGAATGCGATCAAATACTCTGATGTCTACTATGCAGAGGATCCTCGAGCTGGCCGAATCCCATCTCTTATCTCTATCAGCCCTTCACGTCAGGGGAGTGGACAATTTTAGAGCGGACTAAGTCATCATACCTTACACCAAGGGGAATGGATGCTCAGTCATCACATCTTCAAAAAGATAGTAGACTTGTGGGGGCTTCTGGAAATAGACCTGTTTGCTACCAGAGCCAACAGACAAGTCAGAAGGTTTGCCTCGCTGAACAGAGCAGACCGGCCAGATATGGTAGATTCCCTCCAGTCTCCTTGGCCTTTCCATCTGGCATGTGCATTTCCCCCTGTTATGTTTCGGTAATTGAGGAGAAATAGCAAAAAAGTAGCAAAAGCGGTAATACAGTCATGGCCAAAAGTTTTGAGAATGACACAAATATTAATTTTTACAAAGTCTACTGCTTCACTTTTTCTAATGGCAATTTGCATATACTCCAGAATGTTATAAAGAGTGATCAGCTTAACAGCAATTACTTGCAAAGTCAATATTTGGCTAGAAAATGAACTTTCTCCCCCAAAACACATTTCAGCATCATTACAGCCCTGCCTTAAAAGGACCAGCTAACCTCTTTTCAGTGATTGCTCCATTAACACAGGTGTGGGTGTTGATGAGGACATGGCTGGAGATCAATCTGTCATGATTAAGTAAAGGGTATGCCACACTAAGCGAGATCGCAAGCGAGATCGCTAACGAGATCACTACTGCGTCACCATTTATGATGCAGTAGCGATCTCGTTAGCGACTTAACTGTGTGTGACATGTAGCAGCGATGTGGCCCCTGCTGAGATGTCGCTGATCGCTCATGAACGTTCTGAGCCGTTTTTTGGTCGCTGCTGTCCCGCTGGTGAGCCTGAATCGCTGAGTGTGACACCTTTTATGAACGACTTCACCAGCATCGCAGGTGGGATTAGGTTTTCCCAACGACCGCAGAGGTCGTTATACAGATCGCTGATGAGATGTGTTTGGAATCACAGATCGCTGATGAGATGTTTGGAATCACACAGCAAAGTTGCTAACGAGATCGCTACTGCGTCATAAATGGTGACGCAGTAGTGATCTCGTTGGCAATCTCGCTTAGTGTGGCATACCCTTTAGAATGACACCACTGGACTCTTTAAAAGGAGGCTGGTGCTTGGCATCATTGTTTCTCTTCTGTTAACCATGGTTATCTCTAAAGAAACACGTGCAGTCATCATTGCAATGCACAAAAATGGCCTAACAGGGAAGAGTATCGCAGCTAGAAAGATTGCACCTCAGTCAACAATCTATCGCATCATCAAGAACTTCAAGGTGAGAGATTACATTGTTGCCGAAAAGGCTCCAGGTCGACCAAGAAAAACCAGCAAGCGCCAGGACCGTCTCTTAAGTGTTTCAGCTGCGGGATCGTGCTACCAGCAGTGCAGAGCTTGCTCAGGAATGGCAGCAGGCAGGTGTGAGTGCATCTGCACGCACTGTGAGGCGGAGACTCTTGGAGCAAGGCCTGGTCTCAAGGAGGGCAGCCAAGAAGCCACTTCTCTCCAGAAAAAACATCATGGACAGACTGATATTCTGTAAAAGGTACAGGCAGTGGACTGCTGAGGACTTGGGTAAAGTTATTTTCTCTGATGAATCCCCTTTTCGATTGTTTGGGACATCAGGAAAACGCCTCATTCGGAGAAGACAAGGTGAGCGCTACCACCAGTCTTGTCTCATGCCAACTGTTAAGCATCCTGAAACCATTAATGTGTGGGGTTGCTTCTCAGCCAAGGGAATCGACTCTCTCACAGTCTTGCCTAATAACACAGCCATGAATAAAGAATGGTACCAGAATGTCCTCCAAGAGCAACTTCTCCCAACCCTCCAAGAGCAGTTTGGCGATCAACAATGCCTTTTCCAGCATGATGGAGCACCTTGCCATAAAGCAAAGGTGATAACTAAATGGCTCAGGGAACAAAACATAGAGATTTTGGGTCCATGGCCTGGAAACTCCCCAGATCTTAATCCCATTGAGAACTTGTGGTCAATCATCAAGAGACTGGTGGACAAACAAAAACCTAAAAATTCTGACAAAATGAAAGTATTGATTGTGCAAGAATGGACTGCTATCAGTCAGGATTTGGTCCAGAAGTTGATTGAGAGCAGGCCAGGGAGAATTGCAGAGGTCCTGAAGAAGAAGGGTCAACACTGCAAATATTGACTTGCTGCATTAACTCATTCTAACTGTCAATATAAGCTTTTGTTACTCATATGTTTGCAATTATATTTCTGTCTGTGATAAAAACATCTGTCAAACACACACAAAAACTAGAGGGCAGCAGATCATGTTAAAATATAATATTTATGTCATTCTCAAAACTTTTGGCCATGACTGTACACCAGAGAGGCTGGAACCTATTGGATTGCAGTAACATGAACTAACCACACAACTAGAGGTAGCCGTGGAGCGTTCCTACGTTGATCCTAGACGCCTCGTCACAGCCTGAGAGATAACTACACCTAAAGGCAGAAAGATGAAAGCTATCTGCCCCGGAGCAGATCCACAAAGAAAATAGGAAGCCCCCAAACATGTAATGGCAGTTAGACAAGAAGAAAGCACGGACACAGACAGAAAATGGAATGAGCAAACGCTGGGGCCCAATCTGTCTAGACAGAAAAGTACAGGAAGGAATTCTGACTGCAATCCAACAAAAACCCTAACAAAAATACCAACACTTCTGATTGCCATAAAACCTGAGATCACACGATCTCATCCACCTAAATCAGAACTCTGGTGTAACAAAACGCTATTCAGCAAACAAAAGGTAATAAAAGAGCAAAGCAAAAGTGCAGACACAAACGGAGCACAATTGCAGAGCCAGACCCCCAAAAGGGGACAGGCTGCAGTCCACTGCAGGCAGCAAACCAGCAGAGAAAATCAAACAGAAAAAAAAAACAGTAAACACTTATCTGAAGGAGAGCAGGAACTAGCAGTGCTTCAAGCAAGACCAGACGGAACAATTGATAACCGGCAAGGCTGCTGGGAACTCAGGCCACTTATATCCTACCATTCAGCGCCAGCTGAAGGCCATTCATTAATCAGTTCATTACCCTCAGCAACCACCGGAGGGAGCCCCAGCTCAGAAGCCGCCTCCAGCATATTCACAACATCCCCCCATGATAGTCCTTCCATTAGTTATCAGGAAGGTCAGGGAAGAGAGGGTGAGGGTGATACTCATCGCCACGTTTTGGCCCAAGAGGCTTGGTTTTCATGGCTCAGCCATGTCCATATCCAACCCCTGGATCCTCCCATCAAATCCAGACCTGTTCTCACAGGGCCCATTCTTTCATCCTCAAGTGAAGGGCCTACACTTGACAGCGTGGAACTTGAAAGGCAGTTACTAAGGCTAAGGGGGTTCTCTAGCAATCTGATTGATACCCTTCTACAGAATAGAAAGGAGTCTGTTATGATTTGGTAACCGAGGAGGATGATAAAGAAAAGGCTAGGCGACCAAACACCCAGAGAGGTTGGTAACTTAGCGGATTGCAGACCCCTAAACTGACAACACAACTAGAATTAGCCGTGGGACGTACCTGCGGTGCCCTAGACGCCTCGACACAGCCAAAGAGTTAACTAAGCCTGAAGAGAGAAAGGGGAAAGCTAGCTGCCCCAAAGGAATAGATAGCCCCCAAACATATATTGCCGGTGAGACAGATGAAGCACAAAGCACAGGCAGAAACTAGAATAAGCAAATGCTGGGCCCAAACTGTCTAGATAGAACAGGACAGAAAAGGATACTGTCTGCAATCCAGCAAAAATCCTAAGAAAAATTCCAACACGTCTGATATGCAAAAATGCTGAGGCCACACGACCTCTCCCCCACTAAATCAGAACTCTGGTGTGAACTGGACGCAAACGAACAGATACTGAAATAACAGGAGACTAGGAATACAGAAAGGACGGACTTAAGCTGTGGCAAAGGAAAGCAGTGTCCAGCACAGGTCGCAGCAGGGAACCCGGCTGTACTGACACCAGCAAAGCAGAGAAAAGCAAAACGAAAAAAATGCCTCAGATTAAAACAGACAAATAACTTATCTGAAAGATGCAGGACAAAGCAGGGAACAAGCTGACTTCAAGAAGGCTCAGGAAGAAACCAAAATCACTGGCAGCAACCAAGGGAAGGCTGCTCACTTATATCTCTCCAGTCAGAAACACCTGATCTCCAATCATCCTCTTCAGGTGATCGACTCCTGTCAGCCAGACCAGCTCCATTACCAGCAGCAACCACAAGAGGGAGCCCAAACTCAGAAGCCAGACCAAACGTGTTCACAACAGGAGTCTACAATAAGGATCTATAGTAGAGTGTGGAGGAAATTTATTAATTTCTATACAGGGGCCTTCTCTAACAAAGTACCTTTTACTGCAATTTTAGAGTTCCTGCAGAGGGGTCAGGAGCTAGATCTTTCAATTAATATGCTAAAAGTACATATTTCAGCACTTGGGGCCCTGTATGGTCACAATATCGCGGGGGATAGGTGAGTTGCTCGGTTTATTGCAGCATGTGAATGTAGCAACCCGGTGCACATCACTCGTTTGCCCCCTTGGGACTTGAACCTAGTCCTTGATGCCCTGATAGGCCCTCCGTTTGAGCCCTTAGACTCGGTGTCATTAAAACGCATTTCTCTGAAGACGGCCCTATTAGTTGCTTTAACGTCTGCTAGGAGAGTGGGTGACATCCAGGCCCTATCGATTGAACCTCACATCTTGTTAATATTTCAGGATAGGATAGTTTTAAAGCCAGACCCTTCATATCTCCCTAAGGTAGCGGCTAGATTCCATAGAAGTCAGGAAATCTTTCTTCCCTCCTTTTTTGATAGTCCTTCAAGTCCTGAGGAGGAAAGGTTTCACACCTTAGATGTGAAAAAAGCGGTCCTGGTTTATATAGACAGAACTCGTCCCTGGAGGCAGAGCGGGACTGTTTGTGTCCTTTCAGGGCCACAGGAAGGGGTCTGGAGTCACGAAAAGCTCCTTATCCCGATGGATCAGAGATGCAATCTGTCTGGCCTACTCAGCAAAAGGTGAAAGTCCTCTGGATGGGATAAAGGCATATTCGGCACGGGCTATGGCATCCTCCTGGGCTGAGAAGACGGACGTTCCGATTGATCTCATATGTAAGGCTGCAACGTGGTCTTCGCCATCGACATTCTATAGTCACTATAGGCTTGATTTATCGTCATCCTCTGACTTAAGCCCCCGTCTCACTAGTTTTGTGACGCAGCAGCGAGCTCACCAGCGATATCGCTGTGTGTGACATTCAGCGACGATCAGCCCCCCTGCCGGGTATCGCTGATCATCGCTGAAAGGCCAGGACATTTTTTTGATCGCTGGTCTCCCGCTGACAGGCATGCATCGCTGCGTGTGACAGGCGGGAGACCAGCGATTCGCTGGTAACCAAGGTACACAGCGGGTTTCCAGGCGCGGGGCTGTGCCTAGAAACCCGCTGTGCACCTTGGATACCAGCGCCCTGAAGCAGGGAGCTGGTAACCAAGGTACACATCGGGTTTCCAGGCACCGCGCAGAGCCTGGAAACCCGATGTGTACCTTGGTTACCAGCTCCCTGCATCAGGGCGCTGGTATCCAAGGTACACTGCGGGTAACTAAGCAATGTTACCCGCAGTGTCGCTTGTACTGATCGCTGCCTGTTTGGCAGCTCAGCAGCGATAATGTAGCGATACACCAGCGATCCTGATCGTTGTCGGGATCGCTGGTGTATCACTATGTGAGACCCAGCCTTTAGTTTTTGGGAGATCTGTCCTCAATAGGGTGGTCCCTCCCAGGTGATTGTTCTCTGCAAGTCTCTCAGTGGGTGCTGTCGTGGCAAGGAGAAAAAGCCGGATTACTTACCAGGAATACTCTTTTATGGAGTCCACGACAGCACCCACTCACTTCCCTCCCTTAAGTTTTATATGGATGTACATAGTTCACTCTGGATGGTGATTGTATGTATAAAATAGGTGTATTTATATAGATGTAAATAATTCAGATACGTTAGATGTCTTGCTATAACAATGGACTAAAATCGTGTTTGGCGGTTACTCTCATTCATTGTAATCCAACTTAGGGGTCAAGGGGGCCCCCCCCTTTTATTTCTGTAGATTTCCTGTTTCTAGGGGCGGATCCCCTCAGTGGGTTCTAGGACTCCATAAAAGAGTATTACCGGTAAGTAATCCGGCTTTTTCAGACTATAAGACCCACTTTTTTACTCCCAGAATGTGCAGGAAAATGGGGGTGTGTGTCTTATAGTCTGTATGTAAGGGCTGTGGTGGGGAGGTGGGGGAGCGGTTTCGGCGGAGCAACAGGTCACAGAGTCAGGAGTCGGTGGCTCCAGCTAACTCCTGTGCCCGCTGCTAAAGAGAAATGAATATGCACTGCATGCCACGCCCATGGCATGGAGGGCAATGAATAGTCATTTCTTTCTGGCATCCTGGTATGATTGGCCCCATCCTGTTGCTTGTATGATTGGTCCCATCCTTATTCTGGTATGATTGGCTCCATCCCGTTGCTGGAATGATTGGTCACATTCTTATTCTGGTATGATTGGCCCCATTCCAATCCTTGAATGCATGGCCCCATGAGAAAAGATTAAAAAAACCAAACCATTACACTTACCTTCCTCCGCTCCCTAGCAGTCGCAGCGTCCTGCTCCGTTGCCAGCAGCTTCTTAATGCTTGTAAGCAGCGCATGGCAGGGACGTCATGTGCTGCTTGCAAGCCGATGGGCAGCTGCCGGAATACTCACCGGGACTGTTCATCGGAGATCAAGGTGAGTATTCATTCCTCTTCAGTAGCGCGCAGTGTCAGCTGCCAGCTTCCTGCTGCTGCTGGCGGTCACATGTGCAGATACTTAAGAGAAATTAATATTCTGAAGGAGATTGTACAGTTGTGTGGAAAAGTTTGACCCTTCCTGATTTCCTATTCTTTTGCTTGTCACACTTAAATGTTTCAGATCACCAAACAAATTTAAATATTAGACAAAGATAACACAAGTGAATACAAAATAAAGTTTGTAAATTAAGTTCTGTATTATTAAGGGAAAAAGAAATCCAACCTCAAGACCCTGTGTGAAAAAGTGATTGCCTTCCCCTTAAAACGTAAATTACTGTATATACTCTTGTATAAGCCGAGATCTTCAGCACCTTTTTTTGTTCTGATAATGCCCCCCTAGGGACTGGAGAGCCATTCATACAGGATAGTGACTGGAGAGCCATGCATACAGGATAGTGACTGGAGAGCCATGCATACCATGACAGGGACTGGAGAGCCATGCATACCATGACAGGGACTGGAGAGCCATGCATACCATGACAGGGACTGGAGAGCCATGCATACCGTGACAGGGACTGGAGAGCCATGCATACCATGACAGGGATGGGGGATCCATTCATACCATGACAGGGACTGGGGAGCCATGCATACTATGATAGGGATGAGGGGACAATGCATACCCGGCTTATACTCGAGTCAATAATATACTTGAGTATATACGGTAACTGTGGTTTATCACATCTTTGGGAAGCTGAGTTCAAATTCCCTAACTACACCTAGGCCTGATTACTGCCACATCTGTTCTCAATCAAGAAATCCCTTAAATAGAGAGCCATGCATACTATGATAGGGATGAGGGGACAATGCATACCCGGCTTATACTCGAGTCAATAATATACTTGAGTATATATGGTAACTGTGGTTTATCACATCTTTGGGAAGCTGAGTTCAAATTCCCTAACTACACCTAGGCCTGATTACTGCCACACCTGTTCTCAATCAAGAAATCCCTTAAATAGGACCTGCCTGACAAAGTGAAATGGACCAAAAGATCCTCAAAAGCTAGATATTTTGCCGTGAACTAAAGAAATACTGGAACAAATGAGAAACAAAGTAATTGAGATCTATTAGTCTGGAAAAAAGTTATAAAGCCATTTCTAAAGTTTTGTGAGTCCAGCGAACCACAGTGAAAGCCTGTCACAGAGTTACTGTGACAGAGGAGAGCCAGAAGACCGCAGCGTCTGATTGCTCCTACTCCTGCGCTGAATAGAAGCACTGCACCTTCTTTTTAAACTGTAAATTTCTTTTGACAGTACAGGGGTTAATCGGACATGTTGAGCGCTCTGGGAGCTAGGGCTCTCAGCTGAGCATGGTTAGCCACTCCTATCCCCTATATAATATGGGTCCTGACTGACACCTATCGTCAGAGCTAGCTTATGCTGCATGGCTGGGAGGATATCAGTTGGTCGTTATAAGAGTAGGCGTTTGGTGGATTTTCTGTGACTGTTGCTTGGTTTAAGTGTGATAATTCCCTTTCTTCTACTTTGGTTTCACCCCATCCTCCACTCCCCGGTGCATTCCTCAGTATATTTGAGTGTATATTTGTATGCCTAGTATTTTCCGTTTCCCCTGTTTGTGTTATCTAGTTCATCTGGTAGGTGTACTAAGGTGCACTGCTAATCCCCTATTACCGTTCCCTGGGTGGGGTAAGGGTACAGATGGAGGGTGGATTCAAGAGATAAGGCAAGGTATGTGACGCTTGCATCTTCACCTTCAGAAATAACCTGGGGAGCAGGGCGAGCTAGGGCACCACCTAGCTTTAGGGACCGGGAAGGAGACCGTGGCCCTGGGTCACCCAATAACAGAGTCATGACAGAACCATTATTCACAAATGACAAAAAAATGGAACAGTATTGAATCTTCCCATGAGTGGCCGGCCGACCAAATTTATTCCAAGAGCGCATCGATGACTCCTCCCAAGAGGTCTCAAAAGACCCCACAACAACATCCAAAGAACTGCAGACCTCACTTGCCTCAGTTAAGGTCAGTGTTCATGACTCCACCATTAGAAAGAGACTGGGCAAAAATGGCCTGCATGGCAGAGTTACAAGACGAAAACCACTGGTGAGCAATAAGAACATGAAGGCTTGTCTCAGTTTTGCCAAAAAATACATCTTGATGATCCCCAAGACTTTTGGGAGAATACTCTGTGGACTGACAAGACACAGAAGTTGAACTTTTTGGAAGGTGTATGTTCCATCACATTTGATGTAGAAGTAATAGCATTTCAGAAAATGAACATCATACCAACAGTAAAATTTGGTGGTAGTGTGATGGTTTGGTGCTCTTTTGCTGCTTCAGGACCTGGAAGACTTGCTGTGCTAAATGGAACCATGAATTCTTTCTACCAAAAAATCCTGAAGGAGAATGTCCAGCCATCTGTTCGTGACCACAAGCTGAAGTGCACTTGGGTTATGCAGCAGGACAATGATCCAAAAGACACCAGCAATTCCACCTCTGAATGGCTTTAGTAAAACAAAATTAAGACTTTGGAGTGGTCTATTCAAAGACCTGACCTTAATTCGATTGAGACGTTGCGGTTGACCTTAAAAAGGCGATTCATGCTCGGAAACCCTGTAATGTGGCTGAATGACAACAATACTGCAAAGATGAGTGGGCCAAAATTACTCCAGAGCGTTGTAAAATACTAATTGCCAGATATCAAACACACTTAATTGCAGTTGTTGCTGCGAAGGGTGGCCTAACCAATTATTAGGTTTAGGGGACAATCACTTTTCACACAGGGCCCTATAGGTTTGGATTTCTTTTTCCCTTAAGAATAAAGACTTTCATTTAAAAACTCCATTTTGTGTTTACTTGTGTTATCTTTGACTAATATTTAAATTTGTTTGATGATCTAATACAGGAAAGATGTATATCTTAGTACCGTGTTAGCCAGTAGATAGAAAAATATTTAGAATTGAGAGTCCTCAGTGGTTGATACCTTTTAATGGCTAACTGAAAAGATGGTAATCTAAATTTGGTGATCTAAAACATTTAAGTGTGACAAATATGCAAAATAATAGGAAATCAGGAAGGGGGCAAACACTTTTTCACACAGCTGTATGTTCTCTCTTGTCTCTGAGCACCCAGCGGGATGTGGGAGAATGCAACCTTATGTAATGTATAATAATTGTATAATTCTTTAGCTGTACAATAATGTTATACAATAGAGAACAAATTCTAGAAAGAATCCGTCATGGAGTTATGAGCAACAGAAATTACACAGCATGTATTTCTGTGACTCGTGGATGATAGCTAAGGGCATATTCACATGACTGTGTCCCAATTTTTGTCCACAAAAACCGCATCCATAAAAAGCTGATTTTTCTTACATGCAAAATTTTTAATTGGAGACTCAGACTTGTTTGGGTGAGTGATACTGTCTAGTGGCTTGCCCAGGTCTTTGCAGATCCAAATCATATTTATGACTCTTATGTGATAATTGTTTCTCCCTATAAGTTTAGGAAATGTCTCTGAATTATGTCATTAATATGTCCAGAACCTTTTAGAATTCTTATGTGATAATGGTTTCTCCCTTTAAGTTTAGGAAATGTCTCTGAATGATGTCATTAATATGTCCAGAACCTGTTAGAATTTTTTATGTTTTTTTTTCTCCCCTAGGCCTGCACTATAAAAATGAGTCACTTAGAAGAGAAGCAATATGATCGACCAATGAATAACGTATCAAAGGTATTAAAACCTTGCAGTTAAGTCTGTGTTAACATTAGCATCTTGGTCTGTTTGACTGTATCCTGATTAATCCTTTGGTTTATAATGAGATTCTTCATGGAGTCGATGGTCGTAGTTTGCAGCAGGGCTGTAGAGTCGGTAAGCCAAACCTCCAACTCCGACTCCTCAATTCCCATGACACCGACTCCGACTCCCTCACACATGGCTTATGTGTAAGTTTAAGTGATAAATTTACTGTAGTAAAGTGGTAACATCAGGCGTTTAATCACTACTATGATACAATAATCAAGCCATTTAGATAGAACATACAATATATTTATTAGAATACAACTTTAGAACAAAAAAACTTTTGCATATTTACAGTTTTATACACTATGCAGTAAGTGGAAAAAAACAGTTTTCAACAAAAACGTACTGAACAGCATTTGTGCAGTCTATGAATTTGTTCTGAGAAATAGTATCACCTCCATCAGATCCTCCTTTATAGATGATCTCAAATCTGACCTACCGTATATACTCTCGTATAAGCCGAGATTTTCAGCCCATTTTTTAAGGCTGTAAGTCCCCCCCTCGGCTTATACGCGAGTCATATACCGGGGGGGTCGGAAGAGGAGCGGGGGTGTCAGATCATACTTACCCCCCGCCAGCGCGTCTCTGCAGCCCCCCTGCTTCTCCTACGATCTCAGGCTCCTTCCTGCAGCGGTCACGTGGTACCGCTCATTAAAGTCATGAATTTGCACATATTCATGACTTTAATGAGCGGTACCACGTGACCGCTGTAGGAATAGCTGCCGGAGACCGCGGAAGAAGAGCAGGGGCTGCAGAGATGCGCCAGCAGGGGGGGGGGTGAGTATATGCTCCAGTCTGAGTGCCGGCGGCAGTGCCGGGTATTCATGCAAGAGACTCGCACGAAAATCGTGCAAGTTTCTCGCATGTGTGACCCCGGCCTTATACTCACCCGCCAGCGTCTTCACATAGTACTTTATAGACACCACACTGGTCCCACAGCGCCATCTTCTACCCGTAGCTTCCAACGTAATAACATACTATTATATATAATAACACCACATAGAATAGTGTGTTATTTATGTTATTAAATATTTTACCACATTTTTTGCTTCAAATATATTTTTCCCTATTTTCCACCTCTAAAACCGGGGTGTGTCTTATAGTCTGGTGCGTCTTATAGTTCGAAAAATACGGTAATTGTAATGACTCATTTTGCTGTTCTTCTGTAGTAATATGTTTGTTCCTTCGTTATGGGAACGGGACTGTGGCCTTCCATCTCCAACCTACTGAATGTGAAATGTTCTCCTAGCTGCTATTCACCTTCATTATTCACATTCATCAGTGTAATTTGTACTTATCATGTTTGAAGCAGTATCAGTTAAAATAGCAAGAACCTGTTAGTTTTTGAGTTCATAATCTTATAGAACTTTTTCCACTAAGGTCTGGAGAAACTAGCTGCTGTCATGAGCTTTAGTATCTTTTACTGCCAGTGTCTTAGTAACAATTTTTTTGTTGTCACAAACATATCGAACGATGATAGCAAAATAGTTCACTCTGTGACGTGTTCAGGCATCCATCCTAAGAAATACAAAGCGTCTCTTGAGAGTCTTTTTAAGATCTACCTTTTGGTTAAGGGCTTCTTCAATCACAAATTTTTTAATACATTCTCTTTCCAGAGAAACACCAAGTTTGCGAGCCATTTCTCCATTAAGAGCTGTAAAAGCTAGTCGTGCAAATAATGATAATGGTACACTGTCCTTCACAACAAGCTGGATGAGCTGTCTTTTAAACACATCTGCTGTCATTGTCACAGTAACTTTGTCACTTACAAAATATCTTGGAACTGACGTTTGAGACACTCTTTCCTCCTCCTCTGCCTGGCGGGAAATGCTGGTCTCTGTTTTTTTGGTGCTGCTGTGATCTTTTTCAGTCACAGCTTTGTAAACTTCTGGGTGGCAGCGTTGTAAATGTCTTTTTAGATTGGAAGCTCTTGAAGGAGCATTTTTACCACTGCCTGAGTATGCACTGATTTTGGCATTACAGCATTTGTTTTTTCTCTGGGTCACTTATACACTGACATACAAAATGTTTATTATCTTGAGTCACTGTGAAATGCTCAAGTACAGCTGACTTCATAAGATGCTTCTTAGACATTTTGTAATTTATGTAAATTCGCTGTCAAAATAATTTTGTCCTGTAAAAAAAAATAAAGTATATTGTAATTCTTGCAAGAATAGGGAATCATGCACTGTATAATTTGGGATAGAAATAAAACAATCTGTGCATAAATCAATAGGACAGATGATAAGTATAAAGTTTGTAAAATGTGTTGCTAAATAGCTTTACTCTGAACTTTCAATGTCAAGGCTTGTCTCAGCAGGGTACAGCTCACTAAATGCTTCACATCATATTTCTTCACAGTCTATGAAGAGGGCAGGAGGGAGGGAGCATGTTTGTGCTGAATCACATTCCAGAACACACACACAAATATGTATGTCCTCATCGATCCTGTTATTGAAAGTTTAGATATGCTTTAAGAAGTACTTACCTTCTTTAATCCCGCTTTCCTGTTCTCTCCAGAAATTCTGAGATGAGATGAATGTAGGCTTTCCTTCCTAGTGTGTTTGTTATTTTTTCCCCTTATCTGTAGAGGAGGAGCTTCACTACTTATCATGAACATAAACTGCAGCACAAATTTATCTCAGCTAAAAGTCTAGACCTTAGATCAGGAATAGGACAGACATTTATAGGATATTTCATAACTTTCCCAAATTCTTACGAAAAAAATATTCCCCACAAGCTGCATTGAACTACTATACCCAATTTATTACATATTTTAGGAGTCTGAGTCATTCCATTTTATTCCGACTCCATCAAAATCGGCTCCGACTCCATGACTCTGACTCCACAGCCCTGGTTTGCATGATTCTTTCTTTTATCTAGTTGCAATTCTTTTAGGAAGAATTATTACCCTGGAACTTATTTTCACAGTGGTGCTTGAAGGGAACCTGTCACTTCCTTTATTGTTATTAAACTGCCCCCAATGTCATGTTAGTGATGCACCTTCCATCACTAACATGTTTGTCTCAAGCAGAACATCCCAATATTTAGTGCAAAAAATCACTTTTTATACTTTGAGGGTTGCCCCACATACCTTCTGTTCCAGTCATAAGTGTGGGCAGCTCTAGCTTTTCAGTCACGGTCAATCAAATGCGTTTTGAAATTGTCCACGCCCGTCGTATTATCATTCCTTCCCATCACTGCTCCCTCCGTCACCGCAATCTCCCTGCACACCCCACGCTTGCGCAGTGACTCTCAGCTTTCCCGGCATGCACACTGAATCTGGGTGTAGGCACCAACTTCATATCCTATGTGTGCATGCTCCAGAGCTGCTCAGCGTCAGCAATGCGAGCGGGAAGACAGGCGCGCATGGCGTGCACGCTCACAAACTGTCATTTGGTCACTGACGCTGAGCAGCTCTGGAGCAGGCACACAAAGGAGATGAAGTTGGTGCCTACACCCAGATTCAGTGCACATGCCTGGAAAGCTGAGCATTGGGATCTGCTGGGAAACTACGATGATGTTGGAGTAGTGACGCGAAGGAATGATAATACGTTGGACATGGAGAATTTCAAAACACTTTTATTTGACCTTGACTGTAAAGCTAGAGCTGCCCACCTCTTTGACTGGAACAGAAGGTATGTGGGGCAGTCCTCAAAGTATAAAAAGTGATTATAATAAGCTCTTCTCTTTCAGGTCGGGTTGGGGACACGTATACAGCATTATTAAATGCTGTATATCAGCCTTGAAAGGTGGTGGCCTTATCTCATATCAGCCAAACCTGGTGACAGGTTCCCTTTAAGTCGTAGTTTCGCATCCTATTTTTCAGTACAGCTACAGAGGGATACGAATTCTAAAAAAATAACCTTTTTATTTAAATTACTTTAAAATTCTCTATTCATAATACATTTATAGCAAAGTTATAGTTGTGATATTTAAATTTATAGATAATACCAGCTCTTGTCAATGTAAGAACTTTTTTAAGTGAACTTGGTATGAAAAGCAGGAGTCAGGCACTGCAGTTGTTCTTACGGGTTTGATTTAATTGATATTATAACTAACATATATTTTTTTATTTTTGTACTGTACAGAAAAAAAGCCGAAGTAAGTATAGAATTTATATATTTTTTTCATATTTATATATATAATATATATATACTGCTTTTGTTGACAAGTAAAGAACATTACTGCCTTTTTTACAGCATGGATTCTTAAATGGAAGAAGATGGGGCCTGTGGGGAATATGATAGAAAAGCTGATTGACAGCATTAGCCCCATTTACTACTCAAAACATACAGCAATTTCTGGGATGCCTCATTCTTACACGATTTTCCCGACCTTTAACAGCCGCGGGTGAACCAGAGCTCCAACCTGCAGATGTTAACCTATTAAATGCCGCTGTCAATCTTTGGCAGAGGGAGGGGCACATCATTCCACATCACAGATGTGAAATGGTTTGTCATGACAGCTGGGGTTCAGCTGAGGATTCCCGAGCCTGTCATTGCAATCCTCCTGTAAAAGCCAGCCCATGGCTGGCGGTCATAGGAGATTGTGATTTTCTGTATACACAGCAGTGCTGATGCACTACTATGTATAATACAAGCAATCAGTCGATCGCAGCTTTAAGTCCTCTATAGGAACTCTTAAATACTGTTAAAAGTAAAAAAAAAGTTTTAAAAATAAGAAAAAATGGTGGCGGCACATGCGCACATTGAGATCTCAGTCACTGAGCTGAGACCTCAATCTAGAGCATGTGCCGACAGCTTCACCATATTACTGAACCCTTCAACCGGATCGATCTACGCCATCGACACCCATAACTAGGATTGCATCGGCATGAAATTTTAAACAGTGTGAAGACACTGACACCAGAGGCAGGTGAGGGGCAGAGATGAAGACCCTACCAACAATCCCACCCCAAAAGCCCGCCCGATGCACAAACAGCTTATTTCACCAAAACTTCTAATGGTGATTAAAGAATAATCAGGCTGCAAGTTTCTACAGTGAAGGTACGTATTAAATCGGCAGCACAGGCTGTAATCTAAGCTATTATCTAATAGCCATTCATTAAAAACTCCCTATCTACACTATCTACACTATCTAACTGCTTTTTTTTTTTTTTTACAACTTCCACTTTGTTTGAAAATCCCAGTGCATGCTGGGATACTCAAACGAAGCATCATCAGGGGCAGAGGCTGCGGTCATTGCTGCAGCCCTAGCCTCCTCCCTGTAATGTACGTCATTGACGCCCATTTGCTCTGCTGGGCTAGTCCCTGTGTGATGTCCACAATGCCAGAGTGGTCTCTGGCCAGTTTAGATCAGCAGTTACTTACCGGCAAGAGAGCGCACTGTTGGTGTGTGTTGTAAGAGAAATACCCTGTCTTGAAGAGACCAGCATCGCCCCCTCAAGTGACGTCACTGCTGCAGCCTCTGCCTCCTAATGACACTTTGTTTGAGTACACCCAGCATACACTGGGATTCTCAAATTAAGCGTCATCAAAAGGGAATTGTAAAAAACAAAATCAGTTAATGTAGTTAGGGAAGGATAGGTAAATTTTAATTAATGTAAATTTGAAAATAGTTTAAATTTATGGCATAAATAGAGAGAAGGATTAGAATGAAAATTAAGTTGTATTTCAGACACACCCTTTAAAGATGATGATGAGGATGATGACACAACCCCCTTATGTGTCTAAACTGGTGAAACTCCTTGAAGATGGCCCCATCAACTCCACTCACATTTCGTTTTTCATGTCCATTGGCAGTGTTCCTGAGTTTTGCTCCAACAGCTTATGCACCCTGCAAGTGTACTCTGCATACCTTTCTTAACTCTCCAGAAAAAATAGAGTGGGGAAAATGAGTATTTTGATGCACTACTGATTTTAAAAGTTTTCCCATCTACAAAGAATGGAGAGTCTGTAATTTTTATCATAGGTACACTTCAACTATGAGTGACAGAATTTTACAATGTGATTTCTATAATTTTTTTAAAATTATTTTTACATAATTACCGTAATTTGCATTTTATTGCATGAAATAAGGTTTTTGATACAATAGAAGAACAGGAGAAGGTACAAACCTTTGTTTGCAATTAAAGTTCAGGCGTTTCCTGTAGTTCTTGACCAAGTTTGCACACACAGCATCAGGAATTTGGCCCACTCCTCCATACAGATCTTTCAGGTTTCAGGGCTGTTGCTAGGCAACATTAAGTTCGAGTTCCAGCTCCCTCCAAAGATTTTTGTATTGGGTTCAGGTTTGGAGACTGGCTGGGCCACTCCAGGACCTCGAAATGCTTCTTACGGAGCCACTCCTTAGTTGTCCTGGCTGTGTTTTTCGTGTCATTGTCATGCTGAAACACCTAGCCCTGACCCATCTCAATGCTCTTACTGAGGAAGGAGGATGTTAGCCAAAATATCGCGATACATGAGCCCATCCATCCTCGCATCAATACTGTGCAGTCGTCCTGTCCCCTTTGCAGAAAAGAACCCCAATGTATGATGTTTCCCCCACTATGCTTCACGGTTGGGACGATTTTTCTTGGAGTTCTACTCCTCCTTCTTCTTCCTCCAAACAAGGCGAGTGGAGTTGATGCCAAAAAGATGTATTTTAGTCTCATCTGACCACATGACCATCTCCCATACCTCTTCTAGATCATCCAGATGGTCATTAGCGAATTTCAAACGGAGCTGGACATGTGCTGGCATGAGCAAGGGACCTTGTGTGCCCTGCAGAATTTTAATCCATGTCAGCGTAGTGTTACTAACGGTAATATTTGAGACTGTAGTCCCAGCTCTCTCCAGGTTATTGACCAGGTTCTCCTGTGTGGTTCTGGCTCATTCCTGACCTTTCTCAGAAACATCCTTACCACAGGAGGAATATCTTGCATAGAGCCCCAGACTGAGGAAGATTGACAGTCATCTTGTGTTTCTTTCCATTTTCTAATAATTTTTCCAACAGTTGTTGCCTTTTCACCAAGCGCTTGCCTATTGTCCTTAGCGCATCCCAGCCTTATGCAGGTCTACAATTTTATCAAGGTGTCCTTAGACAGCTTTTTGGTCTTGGCCATAGGTGAAGAGGTTGGAGTGTGATTGATTGTGGGGACAGGTGTCTTTTATACAGGTAACGGGTTCAAACAGGTGCCAATAATACAGGTAATGAGTGCAGAGTAGAGGGCTTCTTAAAGAGAACCTAACAGGTCTGTGAGAGCCAGAATTCTTGCTGGTCGGTAGGTGATCAAATATTTATTCATACAAGAAAATTTTTTTGGTTTTATTTTTTAGATTCCTCTCACATTTGAAATGTACCTACCATAACATTTAAAAACCTCTCCATTCTTTGTAGAAGGAAAAACTTGCAAAATTGGCAGTGTATCAAATACATATTTTCCCCACTGGTTGCACAGGGAAAAAAACAGTGTTAGGATATTTTTTTCACAATTCTAAGTTTACACTGATATTTGCTTCTGTATTCCTTACAGTTGCATATTTGTTGAAATTTCTTCTAGCATATACAGTGGGGAAAATATGTATTTGATCCCATGACAAAGACATGAACAGTCTACAATTTTAAGGGTAGGTTAATTTAACATTAAAAGTTGAATATCAAAAATAACATCCAGAAAATCACATTGTGTAAATTATATAAATTTATTTGCATTTTGAAATGAGAAATAAGTATTTGATCCCCACCAAACATTAATAGTTCTGCCTCCCACAGACCAGTTAGACGCTCCTAATCAACTTGTTACTTTGCATTAAAGACAGCTGTCTTACATAGTCACCTTTACAAAAGACTCCGTCCACAGACTCAATTAATCAGTCAGACTCTAAACTCTACAACATGGGCAAGACCAAAGAGCTTCCTAAGGATGTCAGGGACAAATCATAGACCTGCACAAAGCTGGAATGGGCTACAAAACCATAAGTAAGACGCTGGGTGAGAAGGAGACAACTGTTGGAGCAATAGTAAGAAAAAGGAAGAAATCAAAATGACTGTCAATCGACATCGACGGGGCACCATGCAAAATCCACATCGTGGGGAATCCTTATCAGAGGAAGGTGAAGATCACCTAAACTACACGGGGGAATTGTTAATGATCCACGGAGCTGGGATACATCATGGCCAAAAATTTTGAGAATGACACAAAAATTTTTTTTTCACATATCTCTGCCCTCGGGTTTTTTGTTGTTTGACAGAGTTTTATCACAGACAGAAATATAAAATTGCAAAATATGATACAAAAGCTTATATTGACAGTTAGAATGAGTTTTTGCAGCAATCAAATTTCAGTGTTTTTCCCTTTTTCCAGGACCTCTGCAATTCTCCCTGGGGTGCCTCATCAACTTTTGGACCAAATCCTGACTGAAGCAGTCCCCCAACTGCAAAATCAAAACTTTCATTTTTTTCAAATTTTTAGGTTTGTTTTTGTCCCCCCCTCTTTTTGATTTTCCCCCAATTCTCAATGGGGGTTAAGATCTGGGGTTTCC
>JARQOD010000006.1:214047416-214134198 GCA_033576555.1 Oophaga sylvatica | reverse complement strand
TAAATATTTTACCACATTTTTTGCTTCAAATATATTTTTCCCTATTTTCCACCTCTAAAACCGGGGTGTGTCTTATAGTCTGGTGCGTCTTATAGTTCGAAAAATACGGTAATTGTAATGACTCATTTTGCTGTTCTTCTGTAGTAATATGTTTGTTCCTTCGTTATGGGAACGGGACTGTGGCCTTCCATCTCCAACCTACTGAATGTGAAATGTTCTCCTAGCTGCTATTCACCTTCATTATTCACATTCATCAGTGTAATTTGTACTTATCATGTTTGAAGCAGTATCAGTTAAAATAGCAAGAACCTGTTAGTTTTTGAGTTCATAATCTTATAGAACTTTTTCCACTAAGGTCTGGAGAAACTAGCTGCTGTCATGAGCTTTAGTATCTTTTACTGCCAGTGTCTTAGTAACAATTTTTTTGTTGTCACAAACATATCGAACGATGATAGCAAAATAGTTCACTCTGTGACGTGTTCAGGCATCCATCCTAAGAAATACAAAGCGTCTCTTGAGAGTCTTTTTAAGATCTACCTTTTGGTTAAGGGCTTCTTCAATCACAAATTTTTTAATACATTCTCTTTCCAGAGAAACACCAAGTTTGCGAGCCATTTCTCCATTAAGAGCTGTAAAAGCTAGTCGTGCAAATAATGATAATGGTACACTGTCCTTCACAACAAGCTGGATGAGCTGTCTTTTAAACACATCTGCTGTCATTGTCACAGTAACTTTGTCACTTACAAAATATCTTGGAACTGACGTTTGAGACACTCTTTCCTCCTCCTCTGCCTGGCGGGAAATGCTGGTCTCTGTTTTTTTGGTGCTGCTGTGATCTTTTTCAGTCACAGCTTTGTAAACTTCTGGGTGGCAGCGTTGTAAATGTCTTTTTAGATTGGAAGCTCTTGAAGGAGCATTTTTACCACTGCCTGAGTATGCACTGATTTTGGCATTACAGCATTTGTTTTTCTCTGGGTCACTTATACACTGACATACAAAATGTTTATTATCTTGAGTCACTGTGAAATGCTCAAGTACAGCTGACTTCATAAGATGCTTCTTAGACATTTTGTAATTTATGTAAATTCGCTGTCAAAATAATTTTGTCCTGTAAAAAAAAATAAAGTATATTGTAATTCTTGCAAGAATAGGGAATCATGCACTGTATAATTGGGATAGAAATAAAACAATCTGTGCATAAATCAATAGGACAGATGATAAGTATAAAGTTTGTAAAATGTGTTGCTAAATAGCTTTACTCTGAACTTTCAATGTCAAGGCTTGTCTCAGCAGGGTACAGCTCACTAAATGCTTCACATCATATTTCTTCACAGTCTATGAAGAGGGCGGGAGGGAGGGAGCATGTTTGTGCTGAATCACATTCCAGAACACACACACAAATATGTATGTCCTCATCGATCCTGTTATTGAAAGTTTAGATATGCTTAAGAAGTACTTACCTTCTTTAATCCCGCTTTCCTGTTCTCTCCAGAAATTCTGAGATGAGATGAATGTAGGCTTTCCTTCCTAGTGTGTTTGTTATTTTTTCCCCTTATCTGTAGAGGAGGAGCTTCACTACTTATCATGAACATAAACTGCAGCACAAATTTATCTCAGCTAAAAGTCTAGACCTTAGATCAGGAATAGGACAGACATTTATAGGATATTTCATAACTTTCCCAAATTCTTACGAAAAAAATATTCCCCACAAGCTGCATTGAACTACTATACCCAATTTATTACATATTTTAGGAGTCTGAGTCATTCCATTTTATTCCGACTCCATCAAAATCGGCTCCGACTCCATGACTCTGACTCCACAGCCCTGGTTTGCATGATTCTTTCTTTTATCTAGTTGCAATTCTTTTAGGAAGAATTATTACCCTGGAACTTATTTTCACAGTGGTGCTTGAAGGGAACCTGTCACTTCCTTTATTGTTATTAAACTGCCCCCAATGTCATGTTAGTGATGCACCTTCCATCACTAACATGTTTGTCTCAAGCAGAACATCCCAATATTTAGTGCAAAAATCACTTTTTATACTTTGAGGGTTGCCCCACATACCTTCTGTTCCAGTCATAAGTGTGGGCAGCTCTAGCTTTTCAGTCACGGTCAATCAAATGCGTTTTGAAATTGTCCACGCCCGTCGTATTATCATTCCTTCCCATCACTGCTCCCTCCGTCACCGCAATCTCCCTGCACACCCCACGCTTGCGCAGTGACTCTCAGCTTTCCCGGCATGCACACTGAATCTGGGTGTAGGCACCAACTTCATATCCTATGTGTGCCTGCTCCAGAGCTGCTCAGCGTCAGCAATGCGAGCGGGAAGACAGGCGCGCATGGCGTGCACGCTCACAAACTGTCATTTGGTCACTGACGCTGAGCAGCTCTGGAGCAGGCACACAAAGGAGATGAAGTTGGTGCCTACACCCAGATTCAGTGCACATGCCTGGAAAGCTGAGCATTGGGATCTGCTGGGAAACTACGATGATGTTGGGAGTAGTGACGCGAAGGAATGATAATACGTTGGACATGGAGAATTTCAAAACACTTTTATTTGACCTTGACTGTAAAGCTAGAGCTGCCCACCTCTTTGACTGGAACAGAAGGTATGTGGGGCAGTCCTCAAAGTATAAAAAGTGATTATAATAAGCTCTTCTCTTTCAGGTCGGGTTGGGGACACGTATACAGCATTATTAAATGCTGTATATCAGCCTTGAAAGGTGGTGGCCTTATCTCATATCAGCCAAACCTGGTGACAGGTTCCCTTTAAGTCGTAGTTTCGCATCCTATTTTTCAGTACAGCTACAGAGGGATACGAATTCTAAAAAAATAACCTTTTTATTTAAATTACTTTAAAATTCTCTATTCATAATACATTTATAGCAAAGTTATAGTTGTGATATTTAAATTTATAGATAATACCAGCTCTTGTCAATGTAAGAACTTTTTTAAGTGAACTTGGTATGAAAAGCAGGAGTCAGGCACTGCAGTTGTTCTTACGGGTTTGATTTAATTGATATTATAACTAACATATATTTTTTTATTTTTGTACTGTACAGAAAAAAAGCCGAAGTAAGTATAGAATTTATATATTTTTTTCATATTTATATATATATATATATATACTGCTTTTGTTGACAAGTAAAGAACATTACTGCCTTTTTTTACAGCATGGATTCTTAAATGGAAGAAGATGGGGCCTGTGGGGAATATGATAGAAAAGCTGATTGACAGCATTAGCCCCATTACTACTCAAATACATACAGCAATTTCTGGGGATGCCTCATTCTTACACGATTTTCCCGACCTTTAACAGCCGCGGGTGAACCAGAGCTCCAACCTGCAGATGTTAACCTATTAAATGCCGCTGTCAATCTTTGGCAGAGGGGAGGGGCACATCATTCCACATCACAGATGTGAAATGGTTTGTCATGACAGCTGGGGTTCAGCTGAGGATTCCCGAGCCTGTCATTGCAATCCTCCTGTAAAAGCCAGCCCATGGCTGGCGGTCATAGGAGATTGTGATTTTCTGTATACACAGCAGTGCTGATGCACTACTATGTATAATACAAGCAATCAGTCGATCGCAGCTTTAAGTCCTCTATAGGAACTCTTAAATACTGTTAAAAGTAAAAAAAAAGTTTTAAAAATAAGAAAAAAATGGTGGCGGCACATGCGCACATTGAGATCTCAGTCACTGAGCTGAGACCTCAATCTAGAGCATGTGCCGACAGCTTCACCATATTACTGAACCCTTCAACCGGATCGATCTACGCCATCGACACCCATAACTAGGATTGCATCGGCATGAAATTTTAAACAGTGTGAAGACACTGACACCAGAGGCAGGTGAGGGGCAGAGATGAAGACCCTACCAACAATCCCACCCCAAAAGCCCGCCCCGATGCACAAACAGCTTATTTCACCAAAACTTCTAATGGTGATTAAAGAATAATCAGGCTGCAAGTTTCTACAGTGAAGGTACGTATTAAATCGGCAGCACAGGCTGTAATCTAAGCTATTATCTAATAGCCATTCATTAAAAACTCCCTATCTACACTATCTACACTATCTAACTGCTTTTTTTTTTTTTTACAACTTCCACTTTGTTTGAAAATCCCAGTGCATGCTGGGATACTCAAACGAAGCATCATCAGGGGCAGAGGCTGCGGTCATTGCTGCAGCCCTAGCCTCCTCCCTGTAATGTAGCGTCATTGACGCCCATTTGCTCTGCTGGGCTAGTCCCTGTGTGATGTCCACAATGCCAGAGTGGTCTCTGGCCAGTTTAGATCAGCAGTTACTTACCGGCAAGAGAGCGCACTGTTGGTGTGTGTTGTAAGAGAAATACCTGTCTTGAAGAGACCAGCATCGCCCCCTCAAGTGACGTCACTGCTGCAGCCTCTGCCTCCTAATGACACTTTGTTTGAGTACACCCAGCATACACTGGGATTCTCAAATTAAGCGTCATCAAAAGGGAAGTTGTAAAAAACAAAATCAGTTAATGTAGTTAGGGAAGGATAGGTAGATTTTAATTAATGTAAATTTGAAAATAGTTTAAATTATGGCATTAAATAGAGAGAAGGATTTAGAATGAAAATTAAGTTGTATTTCAGACCACCCCTTTAAAGATGATGATGAGGATGATGACACAACCTCTTTATGTGTCTAAACTGGTGAAACTCCTTGAAGATGGCCCCATCAGACTCCACTCACATTTCGTTTTTCATGTCCATTGGCAGTGTTCCTGAGTTTTGCTCCAACATGCTTATGCACCCTGCAAGTGTACTCTGCATACCTTTCTTAACTCTCCAGAGAAATAGAGTGGGGAAAATGAGTATTTGATGCACTACTGATTTTAAAAGTTTTCCCATCTACAAAGAATGGAGAGGTCTGTAATTTTTATCATAGGTACACTTCAACTATGAGTGACAGAATCTTACAATGTGATTTTCTATAATTTTTTAAAATTATTTTTACATAATTACCGTAATTTGCATTTTATTGCATGAAATAAGGTTTTGATACAATAGAAGAACAGGAGAAGGTACAGAAACCTTTGTTTGCAATTAAAGTTCAGGCGTTTCCTGTAGTTCTTGACCAAGTTTGCACACACAGCATCAGGAATTTTGGCCCACTCCTCCATACAGATCTTTCAGGTTTCAGGGCTGTTGCTAGGCAACATTAAGTTCGAGTTCCAGCTCCCTCCAAAGATTTTGTATTGGGTTCAGGTTTGGAGACTGGCTGGGCCACTCCAGGACCTCGAAATGCTTCTTACGGAGCCACTCCTTAGTTGTCCTGGCTGTGTTTTTCGTGTCATTGTCATGCTGAAACACCTAGCCCTGACCCATCTCAATGCTCTTACTGAGGGAAGGAGGATGTTAGCCAAAATATCGCGATACATGAGCCCATCCATCCTCGCATCAATACTGTGCAGTCGTCCTGTCCCCTTTGCAGAAAAGAACCCCCAATGTATGATGTTTCCCCCACTATGCTTCACGGTTGGGACGATGTTCTTGGAGTTCTACTCCTCCTTCTTCTTCCTCCAAACAAGGCGAGTGGAGTTGATGCCAAAAAGATGTATTTTAGTCTCATCTGACCACATGACCATCTCCCATACCTCTTCTAGATCATCCAGATGGTCATTAGCGAATTTCAAACGGAGCTGGACATGTGCTGGCATGAGCAGAGGGACCTTGTGTGCCCTGCAGAATTTTAATCCATGTCAGCGTAGTGTTACTAACGGTAATATTTGAGACTGTAGTCCCAGCTCTCTCCAGGTTATTGACCAGGTTCTCCTGTGTGGTTCTGGGCTCATTCCTGACCTTTCTCAGAAACATCCTTACCACAGGAGAGATATCTTGCATAGAGCCCCAGACTGAGAAGATTGACAGTCATCTTGTGTTTTTTCCATTTTCTAATAATTTTTCCAACAGTTGTTGCCTTTTCACCAAGCTGCTTGCCTATTGTCCTGTAGCGCATCCCAGCCTTATGCAGGTCTACAATTTTATCAAGGTGTCCTTAGACAGCTTTTTGGTCTTGGCCATGGTGAAGAGGTTGGAGTGTGATTGATTGTGTGGACAGGTGTCTTTTATACAGGTAACGGTTCAAACAGGTGCCAATAATACAGGTAATGAGTGCAGAGTAGGAGGGCTTCTTAAAGAGAACCTAACAGGTCTGTGAGAGCCAGAATTCTTGCTGGTCGGTAGGTGATCAAATATTTATTTCATACAAGAAAATTTTTTTGGTTTTTATTTTTAGATTCTCTCTCACATTTGAAATGTACCTACCATAACATTTAAAAACCTCTCCATTCTTTGTAGATGGAAAAACTTGCAAAATTGGCAGTGTATCAAATACATATTTTCCCCACTGGTTAGCACAGGGAAAAAAAACAGTGTTAGGATATTTTTTTCACAATTCTAGTTTACACTGATATTTGCTTCTGTATTCCTTACAGTTGCATACTTTGTTGAAATTCTTCTAGCATATACAGTGGGGAAAATATGTATTTGATCCCATGACAAAGACATGAACAGTCTACAATTTTAAGGGTAGGTTAATTTTAACATTAAAAGTTTGAATATCAAAAATAACATCCAGAAAATCACATTGTGTAAATTATATAAATTTATTTGCATTTTGAAATGAGAAATAAGTATTTGATCCCCTACCAAACATTAATAGTTCTGCCTCCCACAGACCATTAGACGCTCCTAATCAACTTGTTACTTGCATTAAAGACAGCTGTCTTACATAGTCACCTTTACAAAAGACTCCTGTCCACAGACTCAATTAATCAGTCAGACTCTAACCTCTACAACATGGGCAAGACCAAAGAGCTTCCTAAGGATGTCAGGGACAAGATCATAGACCTGCACAAAGCTGGAATGGGCTACAAAACCATAAGTAAGACGCTGGGTGAGAAGGAGACAACTGTTGGAGCAATAGTAAGAAAATGGAAGAAATACAAAATGACTGTCAATCGACATCGATCTGGGGCACCATGCAAAATCTCACATCGTGGGGAATCCTTGATCATGAGGAAGGTGAGAGATCAGCCTAAAGCTACACGGGGGAACTTGTTAATGATCTCACGGCAGCTGGGACTACAGTCATGGCCAAAAGTTTTGAGAATGACACAAATATTATATTTTCACATGATCTGCTGCCCTCTGGTTTTTATGTGTGTTTGACAGATGTTTTTATCACAGACAGAAATATAATAATTGCAAAATATGAGTAACAAAAGCTTATATTGACAGTTAGAATGAGTTAATGCAGCAAGTCAATATTTGCAGTGTTGACCCTTCTTCTTCAGGACCTCTGCAATTCTCCCTGGCATGCTCTCAATCAACTTCTGGACCAAATCCTGACTGATAGCAGTCCAATCTTGCACAATCAATGCTTTCATTTTGTCAGAATTTTTAGGTTTGTGTTTGTCCACCCGTCTCTTGATGATTGACCACAAGTTCTCAATGGGATTAAGATCTGGGGAGTTTCCAGGCCATGGGCCCAAAATCTCTATGTTTTGTTCCCTGAGCCATTTAGTTATCACCTTTGCTTTATGGCAAGGTGCTCCATCATGCTGGAAAAGGCATTGTTGATCGCCAAACTGCTCTTGGAGGGTTGGGAGAAGTTGATCTTGGAGGACATTCTGGTACCATTCTTTATTCATGGCTGTGTTATTAGGCAAGACTGTGAGAGAGCGATTCCCTTGGCTGAGAAGCAACCCCACACATTAATGGTTTCAGGATGCTTAACAGTTGGCATGAGACAAGACTGGTGGTAGCGCTCACCTTGTCTTCTCCGAATGAGGCTTTTCCTGATGTCCCAAACAATCGAAAAGGGGATTCATCAGAGAAAATAACTTTACCCAGTCCTCAGCAGTCCACTGCCTGTACCTTTTACAGAATATCAGTCTGTCCATGATGTTTTTTCTGGAGAGAAGTGGCTTCTTGCTGCCCTCCTTGAGACCAGGCCTTGCTCCAAGAGTCTCCGCCTCACAGTGCGTGCAGATGCACTCACACCTGCCTGCTGCCATTCCTGAGCAAGCTCTGCACTGCTGGTAGCCGATCCCGCAGCTGAAACACTTAAGAGACGGTCCTGGCGCTTGCTGGTTTTTCTTGGTCACCTGAGCCTTTTTCGGCAACAATGTAATCTCTCACCTTGAAGTTCTTGATGATGCGATAGATTGTTGACTGAGGTGCAATCTTTCTAGCTGCGATACTCTTCCCTGTTAGGCCATTTTTGTGCATTGCAATGATGACTGCATGTGTTTCTTTAGAGATAACCATGGTTAACAGAAGAGAAACAATGATGCCAAGCACCAGCCTCCTTTTAAAGTGTCCAGTGGTGTCATTCTTACTTAATCATGACAGATTGATCTCCCGCCATGTCCTCATCAACACCCACACCTGTGTTAATGGAGCAATCACTGAAAAGAGGTTAGCTGGTCCTTTTAAGGCAGGACTGCAATGATGTTGAAATGTGTTTTGGGGGATAAACTTATTTTCTAGCCAAATATTGACTTTGCAAGTAATTGATGTTAAGCTGATCACTCTTTATAACATTCTGGAGTATATGCAAATATTTGTGTCATTCTCAATACTTTTGGCCATGACTGTACAGTCACCAAGAAAACAATTGGTAACACATTACGCCTTAAAGGTAATCTGTCACCCCAAAAATGCCATTTCAAGTAAAGATATTGCTGAATAGTGCGTCCCATAACTAAGCTAACGGTGGGTATCATATATCATGATACCCCCGTTTTCATAGCAAAATACCTTTTTAAAGTTGGTGATTGTACGTGTCAATCACTGCAGTCAGGTCAGGAGGGCGCCGGTTTTCATGTCCTCCCCCGCTCCTCGTCATCTGTTGCGTATCGCCGTCTGTGAATACCACAGACGGCGTTAGGTTCCCGCCATTGCGCAATTCAAAATTGTGCCCGGCGCATGCGCAGTATGCTTTGCCCAACAGTGGACAAAGCATAAAATGACTGCAGCGCATGCGCTAGTCTTTCCTTGCCCCGGAAATTACTGCTTGCCTTGGACGACTTCCGGGGCAAGGAAAGACTAGCGCATGCGCTGTAGTCATTTTATGCTTTGCCCACAGCTGGGCCCTGCTTCACCGCGCAATCGCGGAAGCATTACGCTGTCTGTGATATTCACAGACAGCGTTACGTGAAGAAGTGGAGGAGCGGGGGGGGGAAGGAAGCGAATAACCGCCGCCTTCCTGACCTGACTGCAGTGATTGACCCGTACAATCACCAACTTTAAAAAGGTATTTTGCTATGAAAACGGGGTATCATGATATATGATACCCACCGTTAGCTTAGCTATGGGATGCACTATTCAGCCATATCTTTACTTGATATGGCATTTTTGGGGTGACAGATTCCCTTTAAAGGTTTACAATGCTGCAGTGCCCGCAAGGTCCCCCTGCTCAAGAAGGCACATGTGCAGGCCCGTCTGAAGTTTGCCAATGAACACCTGGAGGATTCTGTGAGTGATCGGGAGAAGGTGCTGTGGTCAGATGAGACAAAAATTGCGCTTTTTGGCGTTAACTCAACTCGCCATGTTTGGAGGAAGAGAAATGCTGCCTATGACTCAAAGAATACTGTCCCCACTGTCAAGCATGGAGGTGGAAACATTATGTTTTGGGGTGTTTCTTTGCTAAGGGCATAGGACTACTTCACCGCATCAATGGGAGAGTGGATGGAGCCTTGTACCATAAAATCCTAAGTGACAAACTCCTTCCCTCCGCCAGGACATTAAAGGGAATCTGTCACCTATTTTTTCCCCTATAAGATGCGCCCACCGCCATCAGGGGCTTATCTACAGCATTATTTAATGCTGTGAATAAGCCCCTGATGTAACCTGAAAGATAAGAAAAACAAGTTATATTATACTCACCGGGGGGTCTGTCCGGTGGGTGTCGCGGTCCGGGTCCAGTGCCTCCCATCTTCTAGCGATGACATCCTCTTTCTTGCTTCTGTTGCTGCTCCTGCACAGGCTTACTGATCTGCCCTGTTGAGTGCAGAGCAGAGTACTGCAGTACACAGGCGCCGGACCTCTCTGACTTTCCCGGCGCCTGCGCACTGCAGTACTCTGCTCTGCCCTCAACAGGGCAGAGAATTACGCCTGCGCAGGAGCCGCAACAGAAGCAAGGAAGATGACTTCATCGCTAGAAGATGGGAGGCAGCGGACCCAGACCGCGACGCCCATCGAACCTGGACCGCACCGGACCTCCCCCCGGTGAGTATAATATAACTCGTTTTTCTTATCTTTCAGATTACATCGGGGGCTTATCTACAGCATTACAGAATGCTGTAGACAAACCACTGATGGCGGTGGCCGCATCTCATAGGGGAAAAAATAGGTGACATATTCCCTTTAAAAATGGGTCGTGGATGGGTCTTCCAGCAAGTCAATGACCCAAAACACACAGCCAAGGCAAAAAAGCAGTAGCTAAAAAAAAAGCATATTAAGGTTATGGAGTGGCTTAGCCAGTCTCTAGACCTTAATGCCATAGAAAACTTATGGAGGGAGTTGAAGCTCCGAGTTGCCAAGCGACAGCCTTAAAATCTTAATGATTTAGAGATTATCTGCAAAGAAGAGTGGACCAGAATTCCCCCTGACGTGCTCAAAACTCATCAACTACAAAAAAAACATCTGACTGCTGTGCTTGCCAACAAGGGTTTTGACACCAAGTATTAAGTCTTGGTGGCAAAAGTCTCGTAAGAAGCTTATGAAGGTCCTGGAGTGGCCTAGCCAGTCTCCAAATCTCAACCCCATAGAAAACCTTTGGAGGGATTTGAAAGTCCGTGTTGCCCAGCGACAGGCCCAAAACATCACTACTCTAGATCTGCATGGAGGAATGGGGCAACATACCACCAACAGTGTGTGCCAACCTTGTGAAGACTTGCAGAAAACGTTTTGACCTCTGTCATTGCCAACAAAGGATATATAACAAAATATTGAGATGAACTTTTGTTAATGACCAAATACTTATTTTCCACCATAATTTGCAAAATAAATCTTGCCAAATCAGACAAGGTGATTTTCTGGATTTGTTTTCTCATTTTGACTCTCATAGTTGTGGTCTACCTATTGACGTCAATTACAGGCCTCTCTCAGCTTTTTAAGTGAGAGAACTTGCACAATTGGTGGCTGACTAATACTAAATTGTACCTCAGGAGGTTGTTGTCTATCAGAAAATCAGGCTCAGAAAAGTTCCCTGTCTCCATGTAGTTGGTGCATTGTACATGTGTTGGATGCAGTGTATTGGCTGTGTCTGACTAAGCAGGAACTTGGTCTGATCTTACTAGATCACCTGGGCATGGGGAAGAAAAAAGTGTTCAGACATTGCAGCGTGGGATCGCAAATGATTCTTTCTTTGAAGTAAAACATTGTTTTAAAAAAAGGCATGGAAATGTTTTACCTCACAAAAAGAATCAATGCTAATCTGTGCTGTAATGTCAGTATATTCTTCTGCACCCCCTCCCCCCTTACCAGTAGCTGTGGTATGAACAGACCATGTTCCTGTACGGTCAGACACGGCCATTACACAGTACACAACCGGGTACGCATTTATAAGATTATCTCAGCACAGGAACATTTTATTTAAGCACATTCAATTGTGGAAGTTATTATTAGTCCAAAATCTATTTATTAGAATGAACTTTTGTTTGTGGGAAACCCCCTTTAAGTTAGACAGATATATAATTAACACAACCAGACAAATATTTGAAAAACAGAGTGAATAGAGTCTGAAAAAAATCCACTCTTCAAAGTTAAAACATGACCTCAATGAGATACATATGTTATGCTGGTCTCACTGTGATTAAAACTTTACAATGTTTCAACCCTGTACTTTTACCAATTTTACTATTTTTTTGTTTTTTTAGAGACTAATTCTTTGCTTGACTTCATTGAAGATCCAAAGCGGGAGGAATCTCTTATTGGTATAAACTGATAAAATTTACAAGTTGTCCACTACTTTTGGACCATCAACTATGTTTTTTAACTGCTCAATTCTTCACTGTTTCTAATATATTTTAAGTGATTCTATGTTTGCGTCTGTTTGGTCACATGACCCTCTGTTTGTAAGCTCTTCTCTCCGAGAGAGCGGTGGTATATTTAGGTATTGCACCACCTCCTCTTGAGACACGTCCGTTATCTGTCACATGCCATTCAAAACTAGAGCCCAGAAGATGAGTGAATCCGATGACACAAAAGTGGAAGAAACAGAGGGTCACGTGACCAAAATAAGATGCATATGTAGAAGCAGTGCAGGTAATGAAAGTATATTCGAAAAAGACTAGCATAGTCCTGTTAAGACCCATGATGCTGGTTCGAGAGTAGTTCACCACCATTTTATTTGCTTTTCAAACTTGTTATAAATCTGTCCCATCACAAATACATTGGTATTACACACCTTTTTTTCTTCTTTCTATTATATAAAGTATCACAAAAAAACCCTCATTAAAAGCCAAAACAGGGGTCCAGAGAAATACAGATACACAGGACTATATACATGAATTCTTTATTAGTTATTCATTGGTGTGGCCTCACATGATATTGTATCTATGCAATAGACATAAGTTTAAGCACGGTGCATTATACAATTTACCTTACATAGTGGGTGGAAAATTGTTCCCCTCCCCCTTGACCTGCTTGGTTTGTGTTACTCTGGATGATTTTTTCTGTGTATCTGTGTTTCTTATTTATTAAATTGAAATGAATTGTATAAAAAACTCTGAACCCCTGTTTTGTCTTTTAATGAGGGTTTTTTTGTGATATTGATTGAATAGAGTTCTTTTCACTTATTGTGATTCCGGATTGGTATTTTCTGTTTTTCTATTATATAAAGTAGACCATTATATAACACCTGTCCAAAGCAGCATTAACCCCTCCAGGAAAATAGAAAACCGTATAAATTATAATTAAGCAATATCAATATATGTAAATTCAAATGAATACATTATAAAATACAAATATAGAAAAGATTGAATTCTGATACCACACAGAGAAAATTAATGGGACATCACTGACCCCTGCGCATATGAAAGCAAATTACATATGGTATGAATCACACCATGCAGAAAAACTGTGTAACATCAAGTATCACATATAGACAATCCACTAACTCCCCCCCACTGTCCAGCTGGGATAAAGATCAAAACCTGGTCTAAATAATAGCCAGTATATGAATAACTAACTAAAAAAACAAGGTACCCCTGATGAAGCATTCTGTGTGAAACATGAGTTGTGTTTGATGGACATCTGGACATTCTGCTACTACACATACTTCATCTTCTCTATCTCTCTCCACTGAGATGTGATCTCTTTCTCACTACTAGCTAGAGGCGTAGCTACGGGTTCAGCTGAGGAGGGAGGTGGGGGGACAAAACATCTGAGTGGGCCACTCACTGGTATCCCTAATTACAACTGTGGTGGGTGAAACCACAGCAGATGACCACGCTATTACTGAAAATAAACATACACTGATATTACTGCCATATAGTGACCATATAGTGATGTATACCGGTCCTGCAGAACATACAAGTGATTACAGTACAGTTATAGATGGTGACTTACAGCTGACGTTCTTTCTGATGGAACCGTACACTTTTCCCGTCCTTTCCATCTGACCCAGATCGACATGACATCTTCTTCAAGCCAAGACTCATCTGCAGAGATTACAACAGACACACTTAACTTCTCATATTTCCAGCCCCGTCCCCATCTACTCCCAATCTTCACAAACTCCTCATCCTGCAGTCACCCCAATGCTGAGCCACTGCTGCTGTAAGGGTCTCTTTTACTGCACCCGCTATTTGGCATAAAAACAGCTCTCCTCTTATTGCCTCACATCATAATGCTTCCCACTGTGCCCCTTACATAGTAATAATGCTTCCTTTGTGCCCTCTAGATGGTAAAATTACCCCCTAGAAACTAATAGCACACTGTGCAAATGCCTTAGATAAGTGTCCACATTTTGTCCCTTTGACGGCCACAATATTTTGACTTCTATAACAATGTTTCTTAAGTGACCACTTAACATTTAGTTATGTCCACTGAGTGCTCCAATGTGCAGCTCCTCTGTAGACAGTATGGTGGGCCCACAACTCCCCTATACACAGTATGGTGTTCCCACAGCTCCACTATACACTGTATGATGACCCACACTGCTCCCCCAAAACAGTATGACCCCCACAGTAGACTTCACACTATATAATGGCCCCCGCACTGTATAATGGCCTCCCCACACTGTATGATTGCCCCAATAGTACGCTCCAAACTGTATAATGGCCCCCGCACTTTACAAGGGCCCCGAAAGTAGTCCCTAAAATGTTTGAGGGCCCATCACACTTCTTCAGTGTCCCCCCACAATAACCTCCACATTCTTTTAGGGTCCCTTATTGTTTAGGATGCTCCCCAAGTTTTAATTAAAATAAAAAATATCATATACTCACCTAAGACAGAATCCTGATGTGTTCAGTGGCAAGGCCGGACGCTGTCACCACGCCGGCTCACACACAGGACATCAGTCCCTGCACTGTACATTGACAACACTGCAGCGGGATTCTGACTTCCTGTGCATTCGTCGGTGCCTTGGCCGTTCTGTAGACCACAGGCTTAAAGCGACCTGCAGTCTACAAAACGGAAAGCGATAGTGCGGGGAGATTGTTTCTCCCTTTTCTACCGCAGAACTTAATTAAGAACTTAAAAGCTAATGATAACGTTGGTCTGTGCTTTGTGCAACGCACCCTCTACTCCTTGGTACCTACACTACTGCTACCAGCACCTGGTCTTTGGGTAGGTGTTATATCTTGATATTGTGCATGAGATCACTATTACAGGTGTGGCGATGTATATGGATACACCTAAATAAAATGGGAATGGTTGGTGATATCAACTTCCTGTTTGTGGCACATTAGTATATAGGTGGGGGAAAACTTTTCAGCATGGGTGGTGATCATGGCACCCTTACAAAATCCAGCTGCTGCAGCATCTCAACGAGGATGACCCAGATCGGCGAATAAAGTTACGTTAAAACAAAGCACACCATTGTTGATCTTGCGAAATTCTCAATAAGTTTGATGTGTCACATGACCTTCTTCCCATTGGAAAAAAAATAAAGTTGGATCCAAAATGGCCAACTTCAAAATGGCTGCCATAGTCACCACCCATCTTGAAAAGTTTTCCCCCTCCCATATGCTAATGTGCCACAAACAGGAAGTTGATATCACCAACCATTGCCATTTTCTTTAGGTGTATCCATATACATGGCCCACCCTGAATATTGGAATTTATTGGACCTCTGCAACAAAAAGAAGTATCAGAAACGCCATTAGATTATTGCTAAACACCTAATCACTTGATAGCTAGGGTCTATTTTTTTTATACATGTGACTAAACAACATAGTAATTTTTCATTTTATTTTAGGCATGGAGTATGTAGTGAATCTTAAAGTGTTGGACTCTGATAATGGTGTTATAAGGTGTAACTTGTGCAAAGTAACCGGGACGTTGGCGACTATGAAGAAACACCTTGTTGGAATAAATCACATTAAACTCTATATGGTAGGTGTTTTGTTCATTACTTTGCTTAAATTTAAAGTTGCAAGAAAAATTAAAGTAATCTTTTGGAATAAGATTTCTGCATTAAAGGGATTTTCCCACAAACATACCGTAAGTTCATTTTATGCAATAGATCTTGGAATAAAAATAAGTTCTACGAAAACAAATGTTCCTGTGCTGAGATAATCTTATAAATGTGCCCTGCTGTGTACTGTGTAATGGCTGTGTTTGACCGTACAGGGACATGGTCTGATCATACCACAGCTCCTGGGCAGGGAGGAAGCAAAGGAATATACAGACTGTGAAACAGCTGGGATTACAGCTAATTATTTTTTTGAGGTAAAACATTGCTTAAAAACAGGCATTGAAATGTTTTACCTCAAAAAAAGAATCATCTGTGATCCCATGCTGTAATGTCTATATACTCTTTGCTTTCCCCCTACCCAGGTGATATGGTATGATTAGACCATGTCCCTGAAAGGTTAGACACGGCCATTACACAGTACACAGCAGGGGCACATTTCTAAGATTATCTCAGCACAGGAACATTCACTTCCTATTGTGGACCTTATTTTCATTCCAAGATCTAGTGAACAAAATGAATTTTTGTTCATAGGGAAAAACCCCTTTTAATTATTAATTGATCACCTTTCCCTGACAGACCATGACCAAACCCCATTTTACTAATCCAACACATCACTTTATGTGTTAATAACTGCCATACTTTAGAATATTCTCATGATTGATAATTGTTTTTTTTTTCTTGACACATTGGACTATAAGTTACTGGTAAATTTAGGTTATGTTTTGCCTTTTTTATTCATGAAAATATCTGAGATTTTAGTAAAATTGCCATAGTATTTTGTTGCTATGTTAGCAGTGTTAAAAAGGAAGTTTACAAATCATATTTTTAACAGATCTATTCAGTTTAGAAGCAACTTTGGCAGACCTACAATTTGGAAAACCATGAAAAGTGATGCCATTTAAAGACTGCACTCCTCAAGTTATTAAAAACTGTTGACAGGAAATTTGTTACCTCCACGGGTGACTTACAGGAATTAATGCAAAGTCATATGAAAAATTGCATTTTTTTCAACCAACATTTGCTTTAGCCCCAAATTTCTTACAAAATTTCTCCCACTCTCAAACATGTAAATTTCCCTCATGGTCAGAAAGATCCGTATGGGCACACAGAAGGACGCGTCAGCAAAGGAGCTGTATTGCACAACTTACCCCCAAAAGCGACCCAATTTTGGAAAATAGACCATTCGAGGAATTCATTTAGGGGTGTGTTGAATATACAAATGCCTCACAAAACTTTTTAACATTTAGACATGAAAACAAAAATTTACGTTGTTCCAGTAAAATGTTGTTTTAGCACCAAATTTATAATTTTTACAAGAAGTAATAGCAGAAAACAGAACCAAAAATTTGTTATACAGTTTCTCCCAAACACAATGGTATCCCATATGTGGCCAAAAACTAATGTTTGGGCACACGGCAGAGTTCAGAGGCTAAATTGTACTTTCAGCTGTAGATGGAAGGAAGAGAGCCACAGTCATTACTAGTGGGTAGGCGGAGCCCAGATAGGATTGACACCTCAGATTAAAAAGAGTGTTGACCGGCCCCTCCAGCTCGGGCTCCTCCTACTCAGCTCTTCAGTTTACAATTTGAGGTCTCAGAGGATAGTCGCTGCTGGAAGCAGCTCCTCAGAAGATTTTATTATTTTTTATCGGACAAGAGACTTGGATCACCAAATGTGGTCTAGAGGTCTCAGGGGTCTCAGCGCTGCTGGACTCCCACCTCTCCCTTGGCGGATCTGTAATTACCCTATATGGTGGTCCCTGCAGAACCCTGCCGGCCCGGGGGGATGAGGATGGCTTCCCTGGCGGGGGCGCAAACCGCGCTGCAGGGGTCACTGCGTCCCCCGCCCTGGGGGAAGCATGGGCATAGCGCCAGAAACCCCTGGGGTCCCTGTGGCGCTTCGGCTGGTGAGTACCTCACATTTTTACCTCACATTTTTATTAATGTGTGTGTGAGTGCTTAAGCGACTGCTGCGGCAGCCGCTGTACATTACATGTCGGTGACTGTGTTTTTTGTCCGCAGGTGGATGCCTGCAGGACATAGGAGAGGAGTGCGCGCCTTTTTATTTGAATTTTCGCGCCGCTCTGAGCGCGCGCTTTACTGCTGTCTCCATTTCCGGCTTCCCTCATGGAGCACACGGAGGCACAGCGCGGCGGCCATTAAAGAAGCAGGCTGAAAGCTTCTTCTGGCTCTTCTCCCTCCTCCCCTCCCGGCAAGATGTTACACTGTTACCAGCTGGGTGAGTCGCTTCTAGCCCGCAGGCAGAAGCTTAACCACTTCACCCCCACAGCGCGGGCGCCTTCTGGGGCACTAATGAGTGACAGACTGCGCTGTCCTGCGGCTGTTATCGCATAAGGGGCTCGCACACTCTTTTCAATAATAATAAAGAGTTTGTGGGGAGTCTGCGATTTTAATACTGCCACTATACGTTCCCACTAACGATCCTGATAATGACGCATACTAATGCGATCGTTTGTGTGATCATTTTTTAATGTCGCTAGTAGCTGCCAATCTGGGCGATCTCATTAACATCGCATAAGCGGTTAGCGATCTCCTTAACAACTTTGGCGGTCATTGCGATATACAAAACAGCGCAATTTTTAGCGATCTTGTGGAACGTTTTTCTGTTAGTGTGGCATAAAAAGCTGTCCTGCAGCTGCGGCCTTATAAGAGGCACTTGGGGCTCGCACAACTTTTTCATTATCAAGGTTGTGGGGAGTCTGCTACTTTAACCCCTTCTTAGTGTCACGCGGTCTTATGATATGTGTACGATGTCAGTAAACTATTCTTAAAAGAACAACACTCTATACAACATATAGATTAGCAACATCAGCATGTAAATATAGAATAGATTTACCTGACACGATATCCGTTGAACTCAGGGTTAATCTTGAGGACTTGATACACTGTCACAGGAAAGAGGAGGACCGGGGGTCTAACCTGACCCTAAACTGGGGTCCTAACTAATCCCTCACCTTGGAGGTACTGATAAAGGTTCAGAGGTCCAAGTCTCCAGCCTAACCCTGTCTCCTATCAGTCCCTGAACCCTGTAATCAGTCCTAAGAAGGATACTGATTACCACCAAAGGAATATGGGCTGATCTCTGCTAAATACACAGATTAGACATATTAGACAGACTGGAGAAAACACAGACTTGCATACACACTCAAACACAGAAGGAACATAAATGATCTGGGATATTAAACTCTAAGCAAGGTGAGCTTAAAACAACTAAGGAGCTCTTTAACTTAAGTCTATACAGATACAATCCTATCTGTGGTCTGCATGAAGAATTTCACTGGCAACCTCCAACACAGACAACCAGAGATTTAAAGGAAACCAATCAACAAATAATTAATTGCAGCCGGGAGAAACTGCACCCAGTCCCAGAACTGAGCACAGACAGAATTAACTCCCTAACTGCCAAACACAAAGAAACAGCAACTCAGCTATGAGAAGTCAGAATGTGCAACCGCGACGATCTTCGTGGCAATGCACACATGACAGTACCCCCCATTCTACGAGGGGCCTCCGGACCCTCAGGGCCAGGTTTGCCCGGGTGAGTTCTGTGGAAGGTCCGCACCAAACGATCTGCGTTAATGTCAGACGCAGGAACCCACGTCCTCTCCTCTGGACCATACCCCTTCCAATGCACCAAGTACTGAAGGGACCGGCGATTCAGACGTGAGTCAATGATCTTTGACACTTGAAACTCCAAGTTACCATTGACCACCACTGGAGGAGGAGGTAGAGGTGATGGTATGACTGGTGCCACGTACCTCTTAAGTAATGACTTGTGGAACACATTGTGGATTTTAAACGTAGGAGGGAGGTCCAGACGAAATGCCACAGGATTAATTATGGAACTGATCCTGTACGGCCCGATGAATCTGGGGCCCAGCTTCCAGGAGGGAACTTTAAGTTTTATATTCCTGGTAGACAACCATACCAGATCGTTCACATTAAGATCTGGACCAGAAACTCTCCTCCTATCAGCCATACGTTTATAACGGTTCCCCATAGCACTCAGATTATTCAATACACCTCTCCACACTGAAGCAAGTGACGACGAGAAACGCTCCTCCTCAGGAACCCCAGAAGGGACCCCCCCCATTGAATGTACAAAACTGGGGATGAAAACCATATGCCCCAAAAAACGGGGACTTACCAGTGGACTCGCTCCGCCTGTTGTTAAGAGCGAACTCTGCCAGAGGCAGAAAGAAGACCAGTCCTCCTGGTTCTCTGAGACAAAACACCGAAGATAAGTCTCTAGGCTTTGATTCAGACGCTCTGTCTGACCATTGGTCTGCGGATGAAAAGCCGAGGAAAATGACAATTGCATCCCCCGACGTAAACAAAATGCCCTCCAAAACTTGGACACAAACTGAGACCCCCTATCTGACACCACATCAGAAGGCAACCCATGAAGTCTCACAATCTCCCCAATGAACACCTGCGCCAGAGTTTTAGCATTAGGGAGGGCAGGAAGAGCAATGAAATGTGCCATCTTACTGAACCTGTCAACAACCACCAGTATGACAGTCTTCCCTGACGACTGAGGAAGGTCCGTGATGAAGTCCATAGACAAATGAGTCCATGGACGCTCCGGAAGTTTCAAGGGTAAGAGGGTCCCAGACGGACGGGTATGAGGGGTCTTAGAGCGAGCACAAACCCCACAGGACGCGACAAAAGTTAAAACATCTTTATTAACGTTAGGCCACCAAAACCGGCGAGAAAGGAGATCTAAAGTAGCCTTACTCCCTGGATGTCCTGCTAAAGCAGAATTATGATGTGCCTCAATAACCTTTTGTCTCAACTGATTTGGGACAAACAGTCTCCCTGGAGGTCCTGCAGGGGCGTCCCCCTGAGCCTCTAACACCTCCTCCTCAAGCTCAGAACATACAGCCGACACTACCACCCCCTCCTGAAGGATAGGAATCGGGTCATCCATTTTCCCGGCCCCTGGGAAACTGCGAGACAAGGCATCCGCCTTAACATTCTTAGATCCAGGGCGATAAGTGACAACAAAATTAAACCTGGTAAAAAACAACGACCATCGAGCTTGTCTGGAATTCAGACGCTTAGCAGATTCCAAATACAGCAGGTTCTTGTGATCAGTAATGACGGTGACCGGGTGGACTGCCCCCTCCAAAAAGTGACGCCATTCTTCAAAAGCCAACTTAATGGCCAAAAGTTCCCTATTGCCGATATCATAATTCCTTTCGGCGGACGACAATTTTTTAGAAAAGAAAGCGCACGGATGCCATTTACCAGGGGACGGACCCTGGGACAATATTGCACCCACCCCTACGTCAGACGCGTCCACCTCCACAACGAACGGCTGTGATGCATCTGGTTGGATGAGAACGGGTGCCGAAGCAAAACATTTTTTCAAAGAGGAAAAAGCTTGGCAAGCTTTGTCCGACCATTTAGAAAAATCCGTCCCTTTTCTTGTCATGTCAGTGAGAGGTTTGACAACAGATGAGAAATTACAAATAAATTTCCGGTAGTAGTTAGCAAACCCCAGAAAACGCTGCAGAGCCTTAAGATCCTCTGGCTGATCCCATTCAAGCACTGCTCTCACCTTTTCAGGGTCCATACGGAAACCGGAGGCTGACACCAAGAAACCCAAAAACTGAAGTTCCTGTACGGCGAATACACACTTTTCCAGTTTGGCGTATAGTTTATTGTCTCGCAAGATCTGCAACACCTGTCTCACATGCTCCTGGTGAGACCAAGATCTGGTGAGTAAATTAAAATGTCATCCAAATATACGACCACAAACAGCCCCACCAGATGACGAAAAATGTCATTAACAAAATGTTGGAACACTGCTGGTGCAGTAGTCAGACCAAAAGGCATGACAAGGTTCTCATAATGTCCCTCCGGCGTGTTAAACGCCGTTTTCCACTCATCCCCCTCTTTTATCCTAATCAGATTATACGCCCCCCTGAGATCCAATTTAGAGAACCATTTGGCGCCAACAATTTGATTGAAGAGATCAGGAATCAGAGGGAGTGGATACGGATCTCGAACAGTAATCCGATTAAGTTCGCGGAAATCCAAGCAAGGGCGTAGGCCTCCATCTTTTTTCTTCACAAAGAAGAACCCCGCGGCCACTGGGGAAGATGAAGGTCTAATATGCCCTTTGGCCAGACTCTCCGAAATATAATCTTTCATAGCCTGCCTCTCAGGACCAGAAAGGTTATATAACCTAGCTTTAGGTAACTTAGCATCAGGAAGTAAATTAATAGAGCAGTCATACACGCGATGAGGAGGCAACTCCTGACACCCCTCCTCAGAGAACACATCCCCAAAGTCCTCCAAAAAAGGAGGCAAAGTACTAGGCACGACCGCACTGATGACTGTGTTCATGCAGTTACTTTTGCAAAACTCCCCCCATTGGCTTATATCTCTGGACTGCCAATTAATCACAGGGTTATGTTTAACCAACCAAGGAAGTCCCAACACAATAGGAGTAGGTAGACCCTCCAACACATAACAAGATAATAGTTCCCTATGTATTGCCCCTACCCGAAGGTCAATGTTATGAACCTCATGAACAAAGCTACCTTGGCCGAGAGGCCTGGCGTCAATGGAGAATATAGGGATCGGTTTGACCAATACACTCAGATGCATACCTTGAGCCTGAGCAAACTGAGCGTCAACCAGATTAGCCCCGGACCCACTATCAAGAAGAACAGAAAATCTCTCCACTCTCGTACCAACCACCACCTCCACTGGTACAAGGAACTGAGAAGAACTAGCGGACGAAATACATACTCCCAGGTTGTCGTCCACCACACAACCTGGGATTAACAGTTTTCCGGCGACTTTTTGCTCAACAAGGCACGGGATGGACATCCCCCAACAAAATGTCCCTCTTTCCCGCAGAAGAAACACCTTCTAGTCCTGCGGCGTACCGCCAATCCCCTCCTACGAAATGATGTCCCTCCCAACTGCATAGGCTCCTCCGAACAGACAAGGGGAACCTCAACATAAGGGACTTTAGTAGTAGGTGGAGTAACAACAGGGGGCGGAGTTACCTCGCACCTCTCCCGGAGCCGTCTATCAGTACGGATAGCTAGGGCCATAGCAGCCTCCAGTGATGGAGGAGAATCATACTGAGCCAAAACGTCCTTTAATTTGTCAGAAAGCCCATGACAAAACTGGCTTCTAAGAGCTGGGTCATTCCACTGAGTATCTGTGGCCCATCTACGAAACTCAGAAGCAAATTCCTCCGCCGGACGATCTCCCTGCTGTATCTTACGTAATTTTGTCTCAGCAAGAGAGACCCGATCTGGGTCATCATATACCAAACCCAGGGCAGTAAAAAATCGATCTACTGACTGTAGAGCCGGGGATCCCGGAGGAAGGGAGAAGGCCCAGGATTGAGGGTCCCCTTGTAGGAGCGAGATAACAATTCCCACTCTCTGCTCTTCACTCCCTGATGATCGAGGCCGAAGCCGAAAATACAATTTACATGCTTCCCTGAAGGTAAAAAATTTGTCTCGCCCACCAGTGAACCTGTCCGGGAGAGCTACTTTAGGTTCAAATCTGGTTTGCTCCGAGGGAGACAAAACTTTGGACTTAATGTCCGTCAGCTCCATGGATAATCCCTGCAACTGCAGAGCCAGCTGGGCTACTGGATCCATGGCAACTGGGAATAATTTTATGGGCCAGTGAAAATGTCACGCGGTCTTATGATATGTGTACGATGTCAGTAAACTATTCTTAAAAGAACAACACTCTATACAACATATAGATTAGCAACATCAGCATGTAAATATAGAATAGATTTACCTGACACGATATCCGTTGAACTCAGGGTTAATCTTGAGGACTTGATACACTGTCACAGGAAAGAGGAGGACCGGGGGTCTAACCTGACCCTAAACTGGGGTCCTAACTAATCCCTCACCTTGGAGGTACTGATAAAGGTTCAGAGGTCCAAGTCTCCAGCCTAACCCTGTCTCCTATCAGTCCCTGAACCCTGTAATCAGTCCTAAGAAGGATACTGATTACCACCAAAGGAATATGGGCTGATCTCTGCTAAATACACAGATTAGACATATTAGACAGACTGGAGAAAACACAGACTTGCATACACACTCAAACACAGAAGGAACATAAATGATCTGGGATATTAAACTCTAAGCAAGGTGAGCTTAAAACAACTAAGGAGCTCTTTAACTTAAGTCTATACAGATACAATCCTATCTGTGGTCTGCATGAAGAATTTCACTGGCAACTCCCAACACAGACAACCAGAGATTTAAAGGAAACCAATCAACAAATAATTAATTGCAGCCGGGAGAAACTGCACCCAGTCCCAGAACTGAGCACAGACAGAATTAACTCCCTAACTGCCAAACACAAAGAAACAGCAACTCAGCTATGAGAAGTCAGAATGTGCAACCGCGACGATCTTCGTGGCAATGCACACATGACACTTAGGCGGTTAACTATTAATGCTGGGGTAGCTCTCTCTTTAAGAGCTTTAACCCTTCAGCGATTGTTTTTTCTTTAAGAAACACACTGTTCTAGTTACTGAGAGGTTTAACCTGCCATATACTGTGCAAGGACATGTCAGATGCGGACTATCTGACACGCAGACCCCGACAGCGTCATGCGCAGCGGTCGGAGGTTCCAGTGGTGTCAAAATGGAGGCCCTCGCTAGTTTCTATGATAGCCTGTCTGACCTTCTAGGTTATGGAGTGTCAGCTAGATCCTCTCAAGGAAGCGACACAAATCGGTGCCTTCCTTCTCGCGTAGCGAAGATGTCCGTTTCGGACAAGGAGGATCGGCAGGGACACTCTGCCTCTCTCATGGACCGTACTATTGGAGCCATGAGGGCGTTACAGTTACCAGAGAGAGGTAACTAGGCGTCCTGGTAAGTCGGCCCGGATGTTTCAGGAGTCGCATAGGTCGCGACGGCTTTACAATCTGTATCCGTTTTCTACGGAGTTGATTGTTAATTGGATCTCCTGAAGTGAATGTCCCTTTATCCTGGTAAAGGAAGGCGAGTCTGCAGGACCTGCTGGACAGAAAAATGGAGATTGCAACAATATCCATCTGCGAGGCCGCGGGTCATGGATTCAGTATTAAGGATCTATGTGTACTTGTAAAGTTTCCCTGAGCCGTTTGGACCGTCTACGGACGGCGTGACAAGATGGATCCCCTCTATCGAGATAGATGGGCTTTTCAAGTTGAAGGATTCTGCGTCACTGCTATCCAGGGCGCAATCCTCGGCAGTCACAGTCAGAAGAGCACTGTGGCTTAGACAGTGGAACGCGGTTTCCAAGCAGGGTTTGCTATCTTTAGCTTACAAAGTGGTCAGCTATTTGAATCTGACCTCACAGAGCTGATTTCTGAGGCAAAAGAAACAGCTTTACCGCAGCGCAGAGCTGTGACTTCTGCGTCTGGCAGGACTAGTGCCGGTAGTTGTCGGCGGTCTTTCCGGTCCAGGGGATGATCCGGTCAACCCTCTGGGGGTTTAGGTCGTTCCTCTCTTTTTTTTAAAAAAAAAAAAAAAGGGGGAATTGCTCAGAAATTCCGCATACCCTGGAAACAGAACTTCCATTAAGACAGAAGCTGGCAAAAAACCCGCTAAAGCGGTCTGACGTCTGGGTCTCACTCGAGCGCTCTCGAGTGGAGGGTCGTTTACTCCAATTCAAACCGACTTGGGTTTCCCGTGTGTCGGACGCCTGGGTAACACAGGTTGTGTTGGCAGGCTACTTCATAGAGTTTTTTTCTCGACCCCCGGACAGGTTTTGCCAATCTCGCATTCCGTCAGAGCCGAGCTATTTGCCGCTCTACTACGAGAGGTCGATTCCCTTCTGCAGAAGGGTGTGGTGATACCGGTTCCGCAGAGGACCGGGGAAGAGGATTCTTATTCCAACCTCTTTGTGGTCCCCAAAAAGGAGGACAAATTTCACCCTATTTTGGATTTCAAAGATTGAATTTGCATGTTTACATCCCGAAAATTCCGCATGGAGTCGCTTCGCTCCGCTGTGGCAGCCCTGTCGCAGAACGTCTTTTTGGTCAATCGACATTCGCGACGTTTATTTGCATGTTCCCGTCGGAAGGGCTCACCAGCGCTTAATTCGTTTTGCCATAGGTCAGGACCATTGCCAGTTTGTGGCTCTGCCATTCGGCTTGGCCTCGGCGCCCAGAGTTTTTACAAAAATTCTAGCGCCCCTCATGGCAATTCTTCGAAGACAGGGGGTTACGATTTCCCTACCTGGACGACCTTCTGATTGTGGCGTACTCAAAGGAGGAGGCGGGGACGGCTCGCAATCTATCCCTTCAGCTCCTGGAGGATTTCGGGTGGCTGGTCAATTGGGAGAAGTCGTCTCTGGAAGTCAATCCTGTTTTTGGGAATGCATTTCGACACTGTACGGACGGGTGTGTCCCTTCCTCCAGACAAGCGGGCATGTCTCTTTCGACATGTACAGATTATGAGGTCTACGGCAGCAATGTCCTTTCGGAAGTGTATGCGCCTTCTGGGTTTGACGTCCATGGAGGCACTTCCGTTTGCCCAATTTCATTCCAGGGCCCTCCAAAGGCTCATTCTGAGTCGTTGGGATCGATCGCAAGCTTCTCTGAATTGCAGCGTCATCATCTCTCACAGGGTGCGAGAATCCCTAGGATGGTGGTTACGTCCAGGAGCGTTATTCCTGGGGAAATCTTTCCTCCCTCCGAGGTGGTCGGTCATAACCACCGATGCCAGCCTGACGGGCTGGGGGGGGTGTCTGGAACGATCTTTGGATCCAGGGAGTACGGTCATCGGAAGAGTCTGTTCTACCGATCAACATCCTGGAGTTGAGGGCAATTTTTCCTTTGCCTACAACACTGGACGGTCCCTTTAAGCGGTCTACCAGTCCGAGTGCAGACAGACAACGCGACGGCGTTGCGTATATCAACCACCAAGGCGGGACAAGGAGCTCCAGCTCATGATGGAGGTGTCTCGGATCCTGCTATGGGCCGAGACCAAGGTTCCAGCCATCTCTGCGATTACATTCCAGGAGTCCAGAATACCACGGCGGACTTCCTCAGTCGCGAGAAGATGGATCCTGGAGAATGGAGTCTTCATCCGAAAATTTTTGCGCTGCTGTGCTTCCGTTGGGGAACTCCCCAAGTGGATTTGATGGCATCCAGGTTCAAATGCCAAATACCGAACTTCATGTCCAGGTACAAGGACCCGAAGGCTGTGGCGGTGGTTGCTCTGGTGGCTCCGTGGGACCATTTCGAGCTAGTCTGTGTTTCCGCCGATATCTTTACTTCCTCTGGTGCTGCGTCGGATCAGACTGGAAGAGAATTCCGGCTATGTTGATAGCCCCGGATTGGCCAAGGAGGACGTGGTTCTCGACACTGGTGTCGTTTTTGGCGCACCGCCATTCCACTTCCTCCTCGCCCGGACCTGTTAACCCAGGGCCCGTTCGTCATCCGGACTTGAAGTCTCTGCGTTTGATGGCGTGGCTCTTGAGACCGAAACCTTGACCCGTAGAGGTTTTTCAGCCGAAGTCATTGCCACTCTGCGAGCTGCCAGAGGTCCGGCTACTACTAAGATTTATCACAAGACTTTGTATTTTCGTGGTTTCGGATTCTTCAAGGAATCCGAGGATTTTTTTCCATTCCCAATTTGTTGGCTTTGCTACAGTACGGGCTGGACAAAAGGTTTGGCAGTTAGCACTCTGAAAGGTCAGGTTTCTGCCCTGTCTTTGCTATTTCGTAAGGCTATCGCCTCACGTAGGGACGTACGTTCCTTTTTTTGCGGAGTAACCCTCAGTTTCCACTGCGGAAGGCGCCTGTGTCTCCTTGGCGGCTCAACCTTGTCTTGGAGGCTCTTCAGCATATACCTTTTGAGCCTATGGGTCTGCTAGCCTTTCTTTAATTTCTTGGAAGGTTACCTTCTTAGTGGCGGTAACCTCTTTAAGAAGGGTTTCTGAGTTGGCAGCTTTTTCCTGCTCGCCTCCTTTCCTGGAGTTTTACCCGGATCGAGTAGTGCTTCGCACACGGGGCGATTTTCTACCTAAGGTGGTGTCGCAATTTCATGTTAACCAGGATATTGTGTTGCCCTCGCTTTGCCGGGCCCAGGGAATGCAAAGGAACGGAACTTGCACAAATTGGATTTAGTGCGGGTCTTGAAGTTCTATTTTGTCTATTACTCAAGGTTTTCGAAGTCAGATTCCCTGTTTGTGATTACAGCAGGTTGTAGGCGTGATCAACGAGTTTTCAAGGACTCTATAGCTCGTTGGATTCGGTCAGCCATTTTGGAGGCTTACCGTCTTAATGGCGAACCTTGCCCGATTAAGATTCGAGCTCGCTCCACGAGGGCTGTGACTTCATCGTGGGCCTTTCATCAAGGGCTTCGGCAGCTCAGCTCTGCCGAGCGGCGACCTGGCGTTTCGTCCACACATTTACAAAGTGTTATAAGGTGGACGTCAGTGCTTCCGCTGATGCGGCCTTAGGACGTAGGGTCCTGCAGGCAGCGGTAATTTACAGTTTTAGTTAACTTGTATTTGGCGCCTGTGGCGCATTTATCTAGGTTGTTGGGTTTCTGCCTATTTTGGTTTTTTCCCACCCTAATTTTTGGACTGCTTTGGGACGTCCCACTAGTAATGACTGTGGCTCTCTTCCTTCCATCTGCAGCTGAAAGACGGATTTTGGTAAGAACTTACCTGTAAAATCCTTTTCAGCGAAGGAAGGAAGAGAGACACAGCTCCCTCCCATGGCAGAAGTGTGTTGTTGTATTTACAGATGCAGCGTGACCCTTCTCTGATAGCGATTATCTGGACTGAGGTCGACGCGCTACGGCTCTGTTCCAGCATTGCCAGCTTATCGCAGTAGTCAGGTGCAGTGAGTAGTACCTGTAACTGTGTGATTTTTTTTTGCCGAATGCATGCATAACCTGTACTCTTATGTTTTTTCTCTGAAGTCCTTCAGAAGGGGTTATGTTGCTTCGCTGGTGATATTGTTCTTCCTTAAGCTTGGGTACGACTGAAGAGCTAAGTAGGAGGAGCCCGAGCTGGAGGGGCCGGTCAACACTCTTTTTAATCTGAGGTGTCAATCCTATCTGGGCTCCGCCTACCCACTAGTAATGAACTGTGTCTCTCTTCCTTCCTTCGCTGAAAAGGATTTTACAGGTAAGTTCTTACCAAAATCCGTCTTTTTTGATTTTCAGAGCACAAATTTGGCTGAATTAGATTGCAGATGCGACATGGCATCCACAGAGTCGTTGAAGTGCCAAAAATGGCGAATTCCTCGAGTGTCGCGATCCATTTTTAGATTCGTGGCAGCTCTGGTTCCTCTATAATTTAAATGTAGCTTTTTTGTCCGTTTTCCTTGCTGATAGCGTGCTGCAGCTGCTGAATTGCTGGGTCAGGTGATGTGGGTGGTGACCACTCCCACCATCCTTTAAATAGTCACCTGATGCATCAGCTGACTGTCGGTGATAGAGTTATTCTATGGAGACCAGCCTTGCAGTTGCAGCTCTCTGGTGTCAGCGCTGTATCAGCTACTTCTGGAGTTTGGGGTTCTGTTTCTGTGTCTTCTGCTGTGTGAAACTTGGCAACGGAGTTTGAAAGCTAAGTATTGTGTTTTTACCTTGTCTGTCTTGTGCTTGTCACCACCCCCTGTGTGGTACCATCTGCAGTAGTGAGGCTAGCGCCCTTGCTATCCAGTGCACTAGCCAGGGCAGTGCAAGGTGAGAGCGAGGGACGAGGTTCATGACTGCGGTGGGGGAAGGACCCGCTTAGGGCGTTAGGGGAGTGCAGGCTCAGGTTGGAGCTCAGGAGGTGTCCTATCCCTTATTAGCTATGGTTAGGGCCTTCATCTCCCCATTTCCATCCCGTTGTGTGTGTGTCATGCCGTACGCTGACCGCGACCTCCTGTGGGATCGTGACAAGTGTTTGGTGAGCATTTTTAATCCACAGATGCTTGATAATTTTTTATAATATTGGGCCTTGGAAATATAGAATTACAGTATTTTTCGGACTATAACAAGGCACCGGACCAAAATACATACCCCAAATTTAGAGGAAGAAAATAGTGGAAAAAAATTTTAATGTGAAAATGGGGGTCCGTTTTATAGTGTAAATTTAGTAGCTTACCGAGGGTGGAAGAGTCACAGGAAGCAGCATGGGTCGCTGCTATAGGAAGCTTGCAGCAATGAATGGGCCATTCTGCAGGCCCTGGGCTGGGAGGAGGGGGTGTCCTGACGGTTCAAGGGAGGAGCCATTGATCTCCCGGCGGTGGGCTTCAGGAAAATGGCCGCCAGAGTCTTTGTATGCGCAGATTGAGACCTCGGCTTGTCATTGACTGATTCCTCCGGTCCCGCTTCACCCCTGGACTATAGGAAGCGCCCCCATTTTCCACCCAAATTTGTGGGGGGGGAAAGTGCGTCTTAGTTTGAAGAATACGGTACATTTCATTTTTACAAGGTGTAGAAGAAAATGGATCCCATACTTTGTTATTCATATTCCACTGAATGTGGCAATACCCTTCATGTAGTTGTACACTACTGTTTGAGCACACAGCAGAGCACGGAAGGAAAGGAATGCTATTTGGAACAAAGACTTTGTTTGAATAGATTGTGGGCATAGATAGAGCCCTTGAGGTGCCAGAACACCAAAATAAAAAAGACCCTCTTTTAGAAACTTCACTTCTTAAGTAATTCATATAGATGTCTAGTGAGTATGTTGAACCCACAGTAGCCTGACAGAATTTAAAAACTCTGGGCCTTGTAAATAAAACATTACATATTAACCACGAAAATGTTAGCTGCAATTTTTTTCATTTTAACATGGGTAATAGGTGAAAATGAACTCCACCATTTGTTGCACAATTTATCCTGAGTGCAGTGATCCCCAATATGTGCTTGAAAACTATTGTTTGACCACAAGGCTGGGCTTAGGAGCGTTATTATTGACTTTTCGAGTACAGGTTTTGCTGGAATAGTTTATGAGCACCATAGTTTGCAGAGCCAATAAGTTCCAGAACAGCAGAAAAACCCTAAAAGTTATTTCATGTTGGACATTACACCCCTGAAAAAATTCATGTCCAAATTCAATTACTATTTTGGCCCCACAGGTGTTTTCAGTCTTCAACCTCCACTTCATGCCTTTTGTTTGGAAAAATTGAACCATTTTATTTTAGTGCCAATAGAATGTGCCTGGCTTGGGGTTCTGTAGACACACACACCATAAATTGAGTAGTTTCTCTCATAGACCTGTCTGCTATTGATCGCATTTGGCATTTCATTAATTAACAATTGCCAATGGAGATGCCAGCAGCTGCATTTGATGATTTGCTTGCACAGCTGACAGAATATTTCACAGCCAATCATTCCCCATGCCATGGCATGTAAACATCATGATCTCCAGTGGAGTTCTTTTAGGGTATGTGCACTCGTTGCGGGTTTAGATGTGTTTTACCGCAGTGTTTTTGAACGCGCGGAAACATATCCAACCCGCATCACAGTGCACAGCAAATGTAATTCTATGGGAAACGTAGGTTTACTGTGCACATGCTGCGGAAAAAAATGCGCGGATTTTCAGCTTTTTATTTTCCGCAGCATGTCAATTCTTTGTTCGGAACTTCAGCGTTTCTGCGCCCATTGATTTGCATTGAGTTGGGCACTACCGCAGCAAAACCGCAGATCTAAAAAATATCTGCGGTTTTGCTGCGGGTAAAACACTGCAGTTCAGGAGAAGGGAAGTGTGTGGCCAGTGACTGTGTGCGTGTATACTGTGTGCGGTGTGTGTCGGTGTCTGCGTGATCTTTGTATGTGCGGGGGTCTGCGGGCCTGTGTGTGTGTATACAGGCATCGTCCGATGGGACTACTAGTGACAGTGACTGACACATTAGCCAATGATGGGACTGTAGTATTCCCATCATCCGGCTAATGTGTTGAATGTAATAAAAACAAACAAACATACATTACATACACATAACATACAGAACATACACATAACATACAACACATAGCATAGAGAACATACTTACCAATCACCTTGTCCCCGGCGCCCTCTTCTCCTTTAATAAAAATAAAATAAAAAACCAACCTATACTTACCTTTCCGCTGTAGTCCAGTTGTTAACGAGTGTCCCACGACGATCTCCGGTGTAGAACACTGACAAAGGGTGTTTATTCTTTATTCTTATGTTTACTTTACTCTTATGTGTGTGTTTTTTTTTTAACCCTTTCAAACTAAGATTAATAATGGAGAGGCGTCTTATTGACGCCTCTCCATTATTAACCTGGCTTAATGTCACCTTACAGCGGGGCTAAGTGCCGGAATTGGCGCATCAGATGCGCCAATTCTGGGGCGGCTGGGTGCTGGTATTTTTAGCCAGGAGGCGCCAATATCCATGGCCCCTTCCTAGGGTATGAATATCAGCTCGCAGCTGTCTGCGTAGCCTTTCTGGCTATAAATTATAGGGGGAACCCACGTCATGATTTTGAGGGGGGTCCCCCTATTGTAATAGCCTGTAAAGGCTAACTGCGGACTGATATTCATAGCCTGGGAAGCTCCATGGGTATTAACCCCTTCCCAGGCTAGAAATACTGGCCCCAGCCTTCGGCTTTCCCGCTCTGGCGCAGAAAATTGCGCAGGAGCACACGACATTTTTTTTTTAAATTAAAGATATTGCGTGAAGATTTTGTGTGTGTGTCTTTAACTATTTATGTACCATTTCAGCTGCAGATGAAGGAAGGGAGACACACCATAACTAGTGGTAGGCGGAGCCCCAGATAGGATCAATACCTCAGATTAGAAAGCGTGTTGACCGGCCCCTCCAGCTCGGGCTCCTCCTACTCAGCTCTCCAGTCTAAAATTTGAGGTCTCAGAGGACGGTCGCTGCTGGAAGCTGCTCCTCAGAAGATTTTATTATTTTTTATCGGACAAGAGACTTGGATCACCAGAGTGGTCTAGAGGTCTCAGGGGTCTCGCGCTGCTGGACCCCAACCTCTCCCTTGGCGGATCTGTATTACCCTAATGGTGGTCCCTGCAGAACCCTGCCGGCCCGGGGGGATGAGGATGGCTTCCCTGGCGGGGGCGCAAACCGCGCACAGGGGTCACTGCGTCCCCCGCCCTGGTGGGAAGCATGGGCATAGCGCCAGAAACCCCTGGGGTCCCTGTGGCGCTCGGCTGGTGAGTACCTCACATTTTTACCTCACATTTTTATTAAAGTGTGTGTGAGTGCTTTCAGCGGCTGTTGCGGCAGCCGCTGTTACTTGTGAAATACATGTTTGGTGACTGTATTCTGTCCGCAGGCAGACGCCTGCAGGACAGGGGGGAGCAGAGAGCGAAGGAGTTCGTGCTCTTTTTTTGAGCCGGCGGGGGGCGTGGCTTCACGCTCCCGGGCTTTTCTGTCACAGAAGCGCGCGATTAGGCGCTTCTCTTCAGATTCCTCTCAGTGCGGGGCCATTACAAAAAGGCTCCACGGGCTCCTTCCTGCTCCTCTCCTCCCGTATCACATTTACATCACCGCGACCAGCTGGGTGAGTGATAACGCTCTCACCCCCACAGCGCAGAACCTATCTGTAGAGAAAATACAGATAGCGTTATCTTGCAGCTGCGGTCTTATATAGAGACCTTATTTTGCCATGGGACTCGCACACCCCTTCTATTAATAAGGGAGTAGTGGGGAGTCGGCGATATTAACCCCTTTTAAAGGGTTAACCTTTTCAACAGCCGCACAGGTTCTATCCCAGTTTGGGGTCAGAACTTGTAAGAGTTAATTATATCGCTGAATATTCAGCTGTTACAGCTGGGGTAGCTCTCTCACTAAGGGCTTTAACCCTTCAGCGTGCTTGCTGCGTTCGCTTGAGAAGCCACACTTTTTTTCATAATTGCTGACAGGCTTTGACCTGCCTTATACTATATAAGGGCATGTCGGAACAGGGTCCAGAAGGTGCGGACCGTGTGCCAAATCTACTTCAGAATCAGTCACGCGAGTCTGATACACAGGCCTCGACGTCAAGCGCAGCAATTGGAGGTCACAGCGATGCCAAATTGGATGCCATCGCTCGCTCTATTGATGGCCTTTCTGACCTTTTAGGTCATTGGGTGTCAGCTAGATCCTCTCATGGAAGGAAGCGACACAGGCCGGTTTCATCATTTCCACGTAGCGAATCAGACCTCTCTGATATGGAATGCGGTCAGGGTTCCCCTTCAAATTCAGATGGGGAGTTATCCGGTTCAGATAAGGATCGGCAGGGACATTCTGTCTCTTTAGACCGAACAGAGGCTTTTATTGAAGCCATGAGGGAGGCGTTACAGTTGCCGGAGGAGGTAACTACACGTCCTGGTAAGTCACCTCGAATGTACCAAGAGTACCGTAAGTCACGAGCGACATTGCCAGCTCTAGATGAGCTTAATGAAGTAGTGGAGAAGGAACGCCTGTGTCCAGATAAACGTTTTCAAGGAACACGTTTTTTTGACGCACTATATCCGTGTTCTACGGAGTTGACGGATAATTGGATTTCTTCTCCTGAAGTGGATGTTCCTTTATCCCAGCTTAGTAAATCCTCATTGCTCCCTGTTAAAGGGAAGGCAAGTCTGCAGGAACCGTTAGACAGAAAAACGGAGATGCAGCGAAATCCAACTACGAGGCCTCGGGTCATGGATTCAAAGCGGTGCTAGGATCCATGTGTGCTTGTAGGGCTTCCGTGTGCTGGTTGGACCGTATACGAACGGCGTTGCAAAATGGATCTCCGTTATCGAGATAGACGGACTTCTCGGTTTATTGGAGACTGCAGTTTCTTATAGCTATGATGCAGGTCTGGATACTGCATCTCTGTTGTCCAGGGCGCAAGCTTCGGCGGTCACAGTCAGAAGAGCACTGTGGCTTAGACAGTGGACTGGGGACGCAGTGTCAAAACAAGGTTTGCTGTCTCTAGCCTACAAGGGTAGTCAGCTTTTTGGATCTGATCTTTCAGAGCTGATTGCCAAGGCAAAGACGAAAGAAGCAGCCTTACCACAGCGAAGGGCTACGGCTTCTGCGCCTGGCAGGACTGGTGCCGGTGGTGGCCGGCGATCCTTTCGTTCCAAGGGACGATTCGGTCAGTCCTCTTGGGGATCGGGTCGTCCCTCTTTTTCGGGAAAAAAGTTCACTCAGAAATCCCGTACTCCCTGGAAATCAAGTTTCCGTCAAGACAAGCGGGAGACTGACAAGAAGCCCGCCAAGGCGGACTGACGCCAGGTTTCCATTCGAGGGCTCTCGAGTGGGGGGTCGCCTGCTCCAATTCAAAGTGACTTGGGTTTTCTGCGTTCCGGACACCTGGGTAACGCGGGTAGTGTCGGCAGGCTATTTCATAGAGTTTTCGTCTCGACCTCCGGACAGGTTTTGCCAGTCTCGCACACCGTCAGAGCCCGAGTTAATTACCGCTCTGCTGCGAGAGGTCGACTCCCTTCTGCAGAAGGGTGTGGTAATACCGGTACCGCCGGAGGACCGAGGAAGAGGATTTTATTCCAATCTTTTTGTGGTTCCCAAAAAGGAGGACAAATTTCGTCCTATTCTGGATCTCAAAAGATTGAATCGGCATGTCCACACCCAAAAATTCCGCATGGAGTCACTTCGCTCCGTGGTGGCGGCCCTGTCGCAGAACGATTTTTTTGGTGTCAATCGACATTCGCGACGCTTATTTGCATGTTCCCGTCGGAAGGTCAGGACCATTACCAGTTTGTGGCTCTGCCATTCGGCTTGGCCTCGGCGCCCAGAGTTTTTACAAAAATTCTGGCGCCTCTCATGGCAATTCTTCGAAGATAGGGGGTTGCGATTTTTCCCTACCTGGACGATCTTTTGATTGTGGCATCCTCAAAGGAGGAGGCGGTGACGGCTCGCAACCTATCCCTTCAGCTCCTGGAGGATTTCGGGTGGCTGGTCAATTGGGAGAAGTCGTCTCTGGAGCCGTCTCAGTCAATCCTGTGTTTAGGGATGCATTTCGACACGGTACGGGCAGTGGTGTCCCTACCCCCAGACAAGCGGACATGTCTACTTCGACATGTACAGACTATGAAGTCTTCGACAGCAATGTCCCTTCGGAAGTGTATGCGCCTCCTGGGTTTGATGGTGGCGTCCATGGAGGCACTTCCGTTTGCCCAGTTTCATTCCAGGGCCCTCCAGAGGCTCATTCTGAGTCGTTGGGATCGATCGCAGGCTTCGCTGGATTGCAGCGTCATCATCTCTCACAGGGTATGGGAATCCCTAGAATGGTGGTTACGTCCAGAAGCGTTATCCCTGGGAAAATCTTTCCTCCCTCCGAAGTGGTCGGTCATAACCACCGATGCCAGCCTGACGGGCTGGGGGGTGTCTGGAACGACCTTTGGATCCAGGGAGTATGGTCATCGGAAGAGTCTATTCTACCGATCAATATCTTGGAATTGAGGGCAATTTTTCTTTGCCTCCAACACTGGACGGTCCCTTTGAGCGGTCTGCCAGTCCGAGTGCAGACAGACAACGCGACGGCGGTCGCGTATATCAATCACCAAGGCGGGACGAGGAGTTCCAGGCTCATGATGGAGGTGTCTCGGATCCTGCTATGGGCCGAGACTAGGGTTTCAGCCATCTCTGCGATCCTCATTCCAGGAGTCCAGAATACCAATGCGGACTTCCTCAGTCGCGAGAAGATGGATCCTGGAGAATGGAGTCTCCATCCGGAAATGTTTGCACTACTGTGCTCCCGTTGGGGAACCCCCCAAGTGGATTTGATGGCATCCAGGTTCAATGCCAAGCTACCAACCTTCATATCCAGGTACAAGGACCCGAAGGCTGTGGCGGTGGATGCTCTGGTAGCTCCGTGGGACCATTTCGAACTGGTCTATGTGTTTCCGCCAATTTCCTTACTTCCTCTGGTGCTGCGTCGGATCAGACTGGAGAGAATTCCGGCTATGCTGATAGCCCCGGATTGGCCAAGGAGGACGTGGTTCTCGACACTGGTGTCGCTCTTGGCGGCTCCGCCATTTCCACTTCCTCTTCGCCCGGACCTGTTATCCCAGGGGCCCGTTCGTCATCCGGACTTGAAGTCTCTACATTTGACGGCGTGGCTCTTGAGACCGAAATATTGACCCGTAGAGGTTTCTAAGCTGCAGTCATTGCCACTCTGCGAGCTGCTAGAGGTCCGGCCACTACTAAGATTTATCACAGAACTTGGGAAGCCTTCTTTTCGTGGTGTTCGGGTTCCTCAAGGAATCCGAGGATTTTTTCCATTCCCAATCTGTTGGCTTTTCTACAGTACGGGTTGGACAAAGGTTTAGCAGTTAGCACTCTGAAGGGTCAGGTTTCTGCTTTGTCCGTGCTTTTTCGGAAGGCTATCGCCTCGCGTAGGGACGTGCGTTCTTTTTTTCAAGGAGTAACCCGTCAGTTTCCACCGCGGAAGGCACCTGTGTCTGCTTGGAGACTCAACCTTGTCTTGGAGGCTCTTCAGCATGTGCCCTTTGAGCCTATGGGTTCTACTAGCCTTTCGTTACTTTCTTGGAAGGTTGCATTCTTAGTGGCGGTAACCTGTTTAAGAAGGGTTTCTGAGTTGGCAGCTCTTTCTTGCTCGCCGCCTTTCCTGGAGTTTTATCCGGATCGAGTAGTGCTTCGCACACGGGGCGACTTTCTACCTAAGGTGGTGTCGCAGTTTCATGTTAACCAGGATATTGTGTTGCCCTCACTTTGTCCGGGCCCGAGTAATGCAAAGGAACGAGATTTGCACAAATTGGATTTAGTGCGGGCCTTGAAGTTCTATCTGTCTGTTACTCAAGGTTTTAGGAAGTCAGATTCTCTGTTTGTGATTCCAGCAGGTCGTAGACGTGGTCAACGAGCTTCCAAGGACTCTATAGCTCGTTGGATTCGGTCAGCCATTTTGGAGGCTTACCGTCTTAAAGGCGAAACTTGCCCGATTAAGGTTCGAGCTCACTCCACGAGGGCTGTGGCTTCATCGTGGGCCTTTCATCAAGGGGCTTCGGCAGCTCAGCTCTGCCGAGCGGCGACCTGGCGTTCCGTCCACACATTTACAAAGTTTTATAAGGTGGACGTCAGTGCTTCCGCTGATGCGGCCTTAGAACGTAGGGTCCTGCAGGCAGCGGTAATCTAAATTTTAAGTTATCTTGTATTTGGCGCCTGTTGCGCATTTATCTAGGTTGTTGGGTTTCTGCCTCCTTTGTTTTTTTTCCCACCCTAATTTTTGGACTGCTTTGGGACGTCCCACTAGTTATGGTGTGTCTCCCTTCCTTCATCTGCAGCTGAAAGACGGATTTTGGTAAGAACTTACCTGTAAAATCCTTTTCAGCGAAGAAGGAAGGGAGACACACATCCCTCCCATGGCAGAAGTGTGTTGTTATATTTACAGAAGCAGCGTGGCCCTTCTCTGATAGCGATTTTCTGAGCTGAGGTCGACGCGCTACGGCTCTGTTCCAGCATTGCCAGCTTATCGCAGTAGTCAGGTTCATTGAGTAGTACCTGGGACTGTGTGGTTTTTCTTTGCCAAATGCATGCATAACCTGTACTTTTGTATTTTTCTCTGAAGTCCTTCAGAAGGGGTTATGTTGCTTCGCTGGTGATATTGTTCTTCCTTAAGCTTTGGTACGACTGAAGAGCTGAGTAGGAGGAGCCCGAGCTGGAGGGGCCGGTCAACACGCTTTCTAATCTGAGGTATTGATCCTATCTGGGGCTCCGCCTACCACTAGTTATGTTGTGTCTCCCTTCCTTCTTCGCTGAAAAGGATTTTACAGGTAAGTTCTTACCAAAATCCGTCTTTTATCTATTATCTATCTATCTATCTATCTATCTATCTATCTATCTATCTATCTATCTATCTATCATCTAGCTATCATCTATCTAGCATCTATCTAGCATCAATTTATCTATTATCATCTGTCTGTGTGTGTAATGGAGTGCGGGTTGGACAAATGTAAAAGAGGAGGTTGGACAAGAAATGACATCACAAACCTTTTTTTTTTGTTACCTGCGTTTTCTGCCTAGAGGTGCGGGTTCTATACAGAAAATTCTGCAGGCAAATCTGCAACGTGTGCACATACCCTTACAGTCTTTTTTTCATGGGAGTATAAAGATGACAGCGATGCTAATATGGCTTCATTCACCGTTTACATGGGCCTCCTTCAGAGAAAAGAGTTGATTAGTGGGGGTGAGAGGTGTTGGATCCTCGCCGATCTAATATTTCTGAATCTTAAATATCAGTCATCCATAGCTTAAGTTTGGAAAACCTCTTTAACTAATATTGCACACCAGCACATTTTATAATAAAAAAAATTGCAAGAGCAATAACTTTTTTCTTTTTCTCCATTGATGTAGTCATATGTTTACTTTTTTGTGTTAAAGGTTTTATTTTACATTAGAACCATTTTTAGCACATATATGTAAATGAGTATCTTCTATAATTTTGGGAGTGAGGAAGAAATTTCCCTTTTTTTTGCATTGTTTATTATACAAGAAACTAATTTTGAAAACCTGGAACGAGGGACACATATTGTGGTTAATCGATTTGCCTAATTTTGCCTCCTTTATATTCAACCACACAGAAATATTGCACCTGTTAGTGGTCCCTCACACTACAATAACCCTCTTGTAGCTCCCCTACACACAGTATGATGGCCCTACAGCCCCTCACAGTCACCCACACTGAAGACAGTCGCCCACACTGTAGTCCTTTTCGCACAGTGTGATGCCCCCACACATATGATGCCTTCACATTACTCCCAAACAGTATGAAGTTCTTCCCTATACACACAGTATGAGACCCCCCACAGTCCCCTCCACCCACATATGATGCCCCAACAGCCCATCCATAGTACAAACTCTCCACAGTGGCACCTGAATGCTGTATAGTTTTCCCTATAGTATGAAGTCCTATATAGTGAAGTCCTATAGTATGTGTCCTTTCACCTGCTCCTCTGTGACAGATTTGCTTTCTGCTGGCAGTTAAGTGACCTGAAAATGTCACGAAACCTGAAGGTGCTTAAGTTGCTACCCAAATGGAATTATTAAATAGGGCAGTGATATTTACCTGCTCCACCATTGTGTGCAACTGTACCTGTATCCAGAGCACACTTACACCATTAACGGTGGGACATATCCCCAACCTCCCCAAATTCAGGGCTATACATGTATCCGGGATGGTTGGGAGGTACAGTACAGACCAAAAGTTTGGACACACCTTCTCATTCAAAGATTTTTCTGTATTTTCATGACTATGAAAATTGTACATTCACACTGAAGGCAACAAAACTATGAATTAACACATGTGGAATTATATACTTAACAAAAAAGTGTGAAACAACTGAAAATATGTCTTATATTCTAGGTTCTTCAAAGTAGCCACCTTTTGCTTTGATTACTGCTTTGCACACTCTTGGCATTCTCTTGATGAGCTTCAAGAGGTAGTCACTGGAAATGGTTTTCACTTCACAGGTGTGCCCTGTCAGGATTAATAAGTGTGATTTCTTGCCTTATAAATGGGTTTGGGACCATCAGTTGTGTTGTGCAGAAGTCTGGTGGATACACAGCTGATAGTCCTACTGAATAGACTGTTAGAATTTGTATTATGGCAAGAAAAAAGCAGCTAAGTAAAGAAAAACGAGTGGCCATCATTACTTTAAGAAATGAAAGTCAGTCAGTCCGAAAAATTGGGAAAACTTTGAAAGTGTCCCCAAGTGCAGTTGCAAAAACCATCAAGCGCTACAAAGAAACTGGCTCACATGAGGACCGCCCCAGGAAAGGAAGAGCAAGAGTCACCTCTGCTTCTGAGGATAAGTTTATCCGAGTCACCAGCCTCAGAAATCGCAGGTTAACAGCAGCTCAGATTAGAGACCAGGTCAATGCCACACAGAGTTCTAGCAGCAGACACATCTGTACAACAACTGTTAAGAGGAGACTTTGTGCAGCAGGCCTTCATGGTAAAATAGCTGCTAGGAAACCACTGCTAAGGACAGGCAACAAGCAGAAGAGACTTGTTTGGGCTAAAGAACACAAGGAATGGACTTTAGACTTAATATTTGTTTGCTGTTGTGTGCTGTAAACAGCTTACGGATGCTTTTATTTGCAGGAAAAACATTACTTTACTATATATCAAGATTTAAAAAGATCAAGTCCTGACAAGCTTCACCTTTGCGAAATAATAAAGGAATATGCAAAAGAGATAGAACGTGCTGAGGGAAGACGTGGTATTAAAGTAAGTCCTACATGTTTATAGGCCATTTCATTTTAATATGTGCTATTACTACACTACTAGATTATACCTATTTTTCTGGAACATTCCACCATTTGATCAGTAGTGATCCATCCCATTTCTGGGGGAGGGGGGGAAAAAGGTGAACAGTATTACATCAGACAGACAAATCCTCAATGTCCATAGTAGAGCTCCTCTCTCTCAGGCCTGTGGGAACCCAGACTGTGCCATGTCCAGCACGCAGGCTCTATAGCCTAATCGCAGTGTCTCACTGACCCCGGTCAGCATAACAAGGACTCCTGTCCGTTACCTGTTGGTGTCGGCCACACAGTTTCCCGGATGCCTCTTATCCTCAGAGGTATCCCACAAATACTTCTCACTGACCCCTGTCAGTATCATTCATGGTTGTCGGCCCGTCCACTCCGGAGGTATCTCACAGACCTCCTTCCTCTGTAGCCAGCACTGCCCACAGACCATTAGGTAGTGTCCAGCCTGGACTCATGGAACTCTGTCCACACTGTCAGACTCCCAAAGCACTCTCTTATGTGCTAAACACACCTCTATTACATAGCTTGTAACCACACCCACAGGTGAGGTATGGATCAAATAGGTTGGTCACCTGGTCATGACCTCACTGCTGGTCCTCAAACTCCTGCAGGTCTTGAAGGAAAACAGGGGTACAGTGAGCACCCTCACCCAGAGGTGAGGCAATATGGGTAACCAGACCCTCCCATCTCATAGCTACCCGCAACCCAAACCCTGGGGCACTAAACGACATATTAGTGCTCATGTGCACTAAAGACAAAATACTCTGGGTTGCATCGCAGGGAGCAGCTCACTACTAGTCCCAGAAAACATTCCAGGCTTACAGTGCAGAAGACCTCCTACTTTGCGCCATATACCGTCCATTCACCACCGTGTCGGTTACTGTTTTGCCATGACAATTACACCTCCATGCATATTTTGAGGAACACATTCAGTGCCCCCTAACTGTAAGAGGGGTCACTGCAGACAAGCTGAAGGCTGCTATCAAAGCAACCTGGGCTTCCATAACACCTCAGCAGTGTCACAAGCAGATCACCTCCATGCCACGCCGCATTGATGCAGTAATTGATGCAAAAGGAACCCCGACCAAGTATTGAGTGCATTTACTGAATATACCTTTTAGTAGGCCAGCATTTCGGATTTTAAAGTAATGTTATTCAAGCTGGTGTTATAAAGTATTCTAATTTACTGAGATAATGACTTTTGGGTTTTCATTGGCTGTAAGCCATAATCATCAACATTAACAGAAATAAACATGTGAAATAGATCACTCTGTTTGTAATGACTATCTGAGTGTCACTTTTTGTGTTGAAGAACTGAAATAAATTACCATAACTTTTTGATGTTCTAATTTTGTGACCTGCACCTGTATTTTAGTCGCAGTATTTGCAAATGATGGAGAAAATGCATTCTGTTAAAACACTCAGAATCATTTAACACCACCTTTGTATGTTTTTAGGTTGAATATGTTTCAGCAGCAGACATGAAGAAAGAAGAAGGTTAGTTGTTTAATTTTTCTAATTGTTAAACTTTTTTTAAACCTCAAAACGAAGTAGGATTGTGCTCCGTAAACTACGGACACTGTCAGGGTGGCACTGAAATTTTTAGTCTTTACACTGTCGTTCAGTGTTGAAATTAAAAAAACAGACTGGTAATTTTACTATTGTTTTATGGGTTTTGTTTTAATGCCATTCATTATGTGGTAAAAATGACCTGGCAACATTATTCTCCAGGTCACTACTATTACAGCCATTCCCAGTTTATAGTGATGAAAAAAGAAATGCTGGAACTATGTGAAGGCTTGCTTTTTTGCATCTAGAGCTGGTGGTTTTTATTGTTATCTTGGGGTACCAATAATATTTTGATTGCTTTTTATTGCATTTTCTTGGGGAAGTGTGACTTTAAAGTACAGTTAAAATTTTATATTATGAAAATTTTTTTGGACATGACTGTATCAAACCTTTTTTATTTTTTTCATTTCTATCTTTTGTTGTGAATGGGGTAAATGAATGTGATTAAATCTGTTATAATTTATTTAATATTTCTTCAATAAATATTTATTTAAAACATTTTTTTAACTTTTTTTAGCCCCACTCCAAGGGATTTTAAATACCTTAATGTTGCAAAATTGCAGTTATATTATGAAGCCAAATATTGCTTAATAACGGGCAAGGAAATGTTTTACCTCATAGAAAGAATCAGCTGTGACCTCCTGTTGTCCTGTCTGTATACTCTCTTGCTTCCTCCTTTGCCAGAAGGAACATGATCAGGCCATGTTCCTATCGGTCGTACAGACATTATTTTTAATCACATCCAATTATGGATCTTATTTTTGTTCCAAGATCTAGTGAATAAAATTAACTTTCTCTACCGCTTCTTTGGGGGACACAGGAAACCATGGGTGTATGCTGCTGCCACTAGGAGGCTGACACTATGCATTAAAAAGTTAGCCCCTCCTCCGCAGTGTACACCCCTCCGACAGGAACTAGGATGTTCAGTTTTAGCTTAGTGTCAGTAGGAGGTGGACACGGATCTCTCCAGAGACCCTTATCTACCTATTGTGCGTCGTTCCTTTTCTCCTTCGTCTCATTGGGGGACACAGGACTGTGGGGTGTATGCTACTGCCGCTAGGAGGCTGACACTAAGTAAACATAAAAAAAGGTTAGCTCCTCCTCCGCCGTATACACCTCAGCACTGGCCGCAGGCAAACCCAGTTCATGCTTATTGTCTGATGGAGGCACACGTCTGGTTTCTTCCAGACCATTTTTTTTTTTTTTTTCTCTATTTTCCCACGAAGATGTGACAGGGGCGACGGACCCTTTTGAAGGGGTCCGATCTCCCCAAACCATCAACGGGCGAGCACGTGGAGTAAAGCCTCCACGTATCCTTTCCCGCTACGTGGGACATGATGCCGGACTCAGCCCTGACCACCCTGGGGTATTGAAACCTCAGGTTGTACAGTGGCATGTTATAGTCCGTGCGGCCCCCACTGCACCACCAATGCTAGACTGCGGTGCTGCAAGGTGGCGGACGGTCCCTCTCCTCATCCCCTGAAGGGGTGATGGAGTTAGGGTGCCTGCACCGTCCCTCCTTTTTTTGCTGCAAGCCCCCCTCTAAAAGACGGGAGACTCTGGACTAATGTCTTCATGGAGCTGGAGCCTGCACCGTCCCCCATTTTTTGGTAGAAGACTGCAAGCAGGAGAACCCACCTTCAAAGCTCTGGAGAACAGTGTCGGACGTCAGGTAGCGTCTGGGGCGGTCGAGAATTCGGTGGGAGCGGAGTCCCCGGCCTGAGCTCCGCGAGGCTGTCTGTGAACCCCCCGGGGAGCGCCACCACCTATCTGCGTGCGACGGCCCGCCCCCTGGCTTCTAGGCGGCCGCCGCCAAAAATCTAGCCCCCGGCTTCGGCCGGTGCTAGGCCGCGGGCTGAAATTTAGTCCCCAGCTTCGGCCGAGAACCAGGCCGCATGTCTAATTTTGCTCCCGGCGTCGGCCGGAAGATAGGCCGTGCTCCGCCCCCGGCAGCGTCACTTCCGGCGGGCCCGCCCCCTGTTTTTCGGGTGGCCACCGCCAAAAATTTAGGCCGAGGCTTTGGCCGGCGCTAGGCCGCGGCCGGAAATTTAGTCCCCGGCTTCGGCCGGAGACTAGGCCGCGGCCGGAAGTGGTGTCTCCGGCATCTGACGGCGCTAGGCCGCGCCTCTCGACCCCGCCCCCTGTGATCAGCTATATGAGCCACGCCTCCCTGACAGGGAGCGCTCTTTTTGAAAAAGTCTGGAGCCTTTGCTCGTTTTCCTTTTGCGCTGTCAACGCTGCTTAAGGACGTCCGGGGATACAGGACTGGGGTAAGTGCTACTACCTCCAGCCCGGCTCCACTTCGCTGCGCTCCGCTACCATACCTCCGCATCGTCACAGCAGATTGTTACAGCAAAGGAGGCTCTGAACAGATACAGTATGTCCAGAAGAACTAAGGCTCACACGGTGCTGTATACCGCATGCATTGCCTGTAGATCCCCTTTTCCGCATGCCCAGACTAATCGGGTCTGCGAAGCCTGTGACTCTGAACGGGCTCAGGAGCCCTCACCTATAGCCCAGCCCAGTGCGTCAGGCCCCCCGGAGTGGGCCCTATCTCTGTCTCAATCTATGGCGTCATTAACGAGAGCAATCGAGTCCCTTCAAGCTCCTGATAGGAGCAGGGACAGTGGTTCACCCGTCTTGGCGACGTCTCAGGAACCTCCGGCCTGCAGGGGCCACGCTCTCACCAGGCAGACGCAGGGGAAGCGAACCCACACTGCGTCGCCTATGCCGTCCAGGGCTTCGGCATCCTTCAGCTCAGCTTCTCGCTCTCCCTCACCTTTAGAGGCAAGTGATCAATATTCGGATTCCGATACTGAAGGGTCCCTCAATTTGGAAGCTCCAGGTTGTCAGGAGACAATTGACAGTCTGATCGAAGCTGTCAATCAATCTCTGGGGGTAGACGATGAATCCACCTTGGCCTCTGGTCATAAGGTGTCTTTCAAACGAGCCAGACAGACCCATAAGGTTTTTGGTGCTCATCCTGAGTTTGAGGAGCTTGTGCAGCGCCACCGAGAAAAACCGGATAAGCGCTTTGCAGGACAGAGGGCCCTCAATACCAGGTATCCTTTTGCTCCTGAACTTCTTAAGAAGTGGGCGGAATCCCCAGTGGTCGATCCTCCGGTGTCACGCTTGGCATCTAAGACGCTTCTCTCCCTTCCTAATGGTTCCTCGATTAAGGATCCAACGGATCGTCTGATTGAAAGCCTGGCTCGCTCGGTGTTTGAAGCATCTGGGTCATCTCTCTCTCCTTCCTTTGCAGCGACTTGGGTTGCTAAGGCCATGATTTCCTGGTCGGAGTCTCTGAACAGAGCTCTTCACGGTGTAGAAGTGCCACCTGAGGTTTTGGAGATATCTAATCAGATGGCTCTCGCAGGTGATTTTTTGATCAACGCTTCTATGGATGCGGCAAATTGCGCAGCATTAGCTGCTGCTAATGCGATTGCCATTAGGAGATCCTTGTGGTTGAGGACTTGGCGAGCAGATTCAACTTCGAAGAAGTCACTTACGTCCTTGCCATATCAAAGCGGTCGTTTATTTGGTGAAAAACTGGATCAGCTTATATCTGATGCGACAGGAGGGAAGAGTTCTTTTTTGCCTCAGCAGAAAGTCAAACAGCCCTTTCGCCGACAGCCTCAGCCTCGCTTTAGAGCCTTTCGCAACCCAGGTTGGGCTGCAACAGCCAGTTCCAGCGGCTCAGGTCGACCTAATCAGGCCAGAGATCGTCAGGCCTCTTACAAGACCAACTCGTTGGGAAGAATGCGGTCTCAACAACCGAGATCTAGAGGGTCTAGGCCCCAAAGATTTTCGGATAAATGACTGGAGGCAGAATCCGGTCGATTCATCCAGAGTAGGCGGCCGTCTACTCTGGTTTCGTCCCACTTGGCTATCAATTACTCAAGACGAATGGGTCAGAGAATTAGTCACCTCGGGGTACAAGATAGAATTTACCAGCCTTCCCTCAAATCGTTTTTTTCCCTCGCGCCTTCCCAAGGAGGAGTCTCGGGTTCGCGCCTTATTCAAGGCGGTCGAGTCTCTTCGACACAGCGGAGTTGTCGTACCTGTACCAGAGGTCGAAAGAGGTCGGGGGTTTTATTCCAATCTGTTCATTGTACCCAAAAAGGACGGTACCGTAAGGCCCATTCTGGATCTAAAAAGACTGAACCGGTTTGTCAGAATTCGACATTTTCGAATGGAGTCTCTCCGCTCGGTCATTGCTGCCATGGAAAAAGGGGAATTTCTAGCATCAATAGACATCCAGGATGCCTATCTTCACATCCCCATATTTCCCCCTCATCAAAGGTTTCTTCGGTTTGCCATCGGCAAACTTCACTTTCAGTTCGCTGCCTTGCCATTCGGGCTAGCCACAGCTCCCAGAGTGTTCACAAAGGTCATGGCTACTGTTGTATCCATTCTACACTACAGGGGGATAGTCATCTTGCCTTACCTAGACGACCTTCTCATCAAGGGTCCGTCTTTCCAAACATGCGAGGAAAGTGTCAGCATTACCCTAGACACTCTTGTTCGCCTGGGGTGGCTGGTGAATATGAAGAAGTCATCTCCCGTGCCATCTCGAAAGATCACCTACTTAGGGATGGATTTCGACACCGCTCAAGGGTTGATAATCCTTCCTCAGGACAAGGCCTTAGTTCTCCGTCAAGAGGTACGGATCCTTCACAAACCGATTCCTCATACCATCCGGTTTTGCATGAGGGTCCTAGGAAGGATGGTGGCAACGATCGAGGCGATTCCATTTGCCCAGTTTCATCTTCGCCCCTTCAGCATGCACTCTTGGCAGTATGGGACGGGAGCCCTTATTCCCTCAATCTTCGGTGCCGTCTGTCCCTGCAGGTCAGACAGACTCTTATGTGGTGGACGAGGAGTTCAACTCTTCAACAGGGCCGTTTGTTTCCTCCGAATATCTGGATGGTAGTCACAACGGATGCCAGCCTGCTCGGATGGGGAGCAGTGTTTTGTCACCACACAGCCCAGGGGACTTGGTCTCAGCAGGAGTCGATCCTCCGATCAATATTTTAGAGATCCGAGCTATTTGGCTGACTCTGAGGCATTTTCACCAGCATCTGGCGGGCCGCCCAGTCCGAATTCAATCAGACAATGCCACGGCGGTGGCATACATAAACCATCAGGGAGGTACCCGCAGCCGGGCGGCTATGCACGAGGTAAAACAGATGCTGTCCTGGGCAGAGGTAAATCACTCCGTGATTTCAGCAGTCCACATTCCGGGCGAGGAAAACTGGGCAGCGGATTTTCTCAGCCGTCACGGCATAGCTTCAGGGGAATGGTCACTACATCCCGAGATTTTTCAGCAGATATGCCGACGCTGGGGAACCCCAGATGTGGACCTGATGGCTTCCAGGATGAATGCCAAGGTGCCCAACTTCGTCTCCCGGTACCGGGATCCGCAGGCAATTGCGGTGGACGCCCTGGTTCTACCGTTGAATCAATTCCATCTTCCATACTTATTTCCCTCAATAGCTCTTCTCCCAAGGGTGATCAGAAAGATCAGGATAGAGGGGGTTCCAGCGATATTAATCGCTCCGGATTGGCCGCGTCGCTCTTGGTACGCGGAGATGGTACAGTTGCTCGCCGACGCACCCTGGCGACTGCCAGAGCGCACGGACCTTCTCTCCCAGGGCCCAGTTTACCACCAGAACTCAGCGGTCCTGTGTTTGACGGCCTGGCCGTTGAATCTTGGATCCTGACCAGGGCTGGATTCTCTAAGAAGGTCGCCGCGACAATGGCTAGCGCCCGAAAGCCCGTCTCGGCTCGCATCTACCACGGGACTTGGAAGATCTTTTTTGCTTGGTGCAGGGAACATGGTTGTTCCCCGCTTAGGTTTTCAATTCCAAACATTCTGTCATTTCTCCAGGCAGGCCTAGATTCAGGTCTAGCGCCAAGTACGCTTAGACGGCAGATATCAGCCTTGTCTGTGCTTTTTCAGCGAAGGATCGCGTCTAATTTTCAGGTTAGGACCTTTATTCAGGGGGTTGTCCATATAGTTCCTCCCTACAAGACTCCTTTAGAGGTTTGGGACCTCAATCTAGTCCTGGGAGTCCTGCAAGAGTCTCCTTTTGAACCTTTGCAGGAGGTTTCTCTGTCATTTCTTTCCTGGAAAGTGGTGTTTTTGGTAACCATAACATCCATAAGGCGGGTTTCGGAGCTGGCTGCACTGTCTTGTCGAGCTCCGTACTTGCTTTTCCATCAGGATAAGGTAGTGCTCAGACCTACTCCACCTTTTTTGCCTAAAGTCGTGTCCTCATTTCATATTAATGAGGACATTGTTTTGCCCTCATTTTGCCCAGCTCCGACGCACCGAGTGGAGAAGGCTCTCCATACGCTGGATCTGGTGAGAGCACTCAGGAGATATGTATCTCGGACGGCGTCCTTTCGACAGACGGACACGCTGTTTGTCCTCCCTGAAGGTCGCAGGAAGAGACTCGCTGCCTCTAAATCAACCTTGGCTAGGTGGATTCGGTTAGCCATTCAGGAGGCTTACCGCATCAGAGGCGCGGTGGTTCCTGCAGGGATCAAGGCTCACTCCACCAGAGCGGTGGGTGCCTCCTGGGCCCTTCGGCATCAGGCTTCGGTGGAACAGGTTTGTAAAGCAGCAACCTGGTCCAGTCTGCATACCTTTTCCAAGCATTATAATGTCCATACCCAGGCTTCTGCGGATGCCAGTCTGGGTAGAAGGATTCTTCAGGGCGCGGTTGCGCACCTATAAGCAATGCTTGATTATAAATTACACTGTGGAGTCGGTTTCCCACCCAAGGGACTGCTTTGGGACGTCCCACAGTCCTGTGTCCCCCAATGAGACGAAGGAGAAATACGGATTTTTGTGTTACTCACCGTAAAATCCTTTTCTCCGAGACGCTCATTGGGGGACACAGCTCCCTCCCTATTAGCCGGATGGCTTCGATTTCTAAGTTAATTTTATTTGCTTGGGTCTATATCAGTAGATTTACTTCTGGATATATTGTACCTGTATTAACATTAATTTATTCTTTAGCCTCCTACTGCTTTTTGCACTAAACTGGGTTTGCCTGCGGCCAGTGCTGAGGTGTATACGGCGGAGGAGGAGCTAACCTTTTTTTATGTTTACTTAGTGTCAGCCTCCTAGCGGCAGTAGCATACACCCCACAGTCCTGTGTCCCCCAATGAGCGTCTCGGAGAAAAGGATTTTACGGTGAGTAACACAAAAATCCGTATTTCATGTTTTTCCGGAGGGATACAGTGTGAACAGTCACTACTGTACTCCCACTCAGAAACTATGAGTACGGCGTGTACTGCCACCCCGTATCCTCATGTGTCTAGTGCGGCAGGACCCCAACCCCTAACACAGAAGCGTGTTCAGGTGATCCGGATCCAGTCCTGCCTCTGTCTCTTTCCCACTCGCCTACCAGAGCCTGTCGGTGTTTGGAGACGTGAACGTCCCGCAATGCTGCCTTTTCTGACGTCCAACATCCGTAGATGGAGAGGTAATTCTATTTTCCCTCTCTCCCCCAGATTTCAAAGGCGAGGAAAGGAAAGAAGATACTAACCTTTCCTTATTTCCTCATCTTAACCTCAGGGGTCGGAGTGTGAAGATCCCCTTTGACTTATCCCCTAGTTCCCATGTGGATTAGGGTGCCAGGCTACTTTTCCGAGGGGCCTCTAAAGCCTCCGCGCTTCCCCCTGCTCCGGCGGTTGTGGTCTCGGCCTGCGTATCTTATAGCGGTAGGGCGCAGGGTTACCTGGCGTTTAATTTTCCGGGTCTCCGCGCTACCATCCTTTGCTCGGCGGCCGCGGCTTCTAAATTTAGTCCCCGGCTTCAGCGAGACCTAGTTCCGGCACTTAGCCCCGCCCCCTCTTCCTTGCATTTCAGCGGGCTTCTCTCCCGCCGTTCTCAGGAATGCCCCATCTTCTGCCATCACCTGGTGTCTTGTCGCCGGCGGTTAACTCCGCCACCTCCCGGCCGACGTCATGCCAGGATTACTATCGTTACCATCAGTAAGAAGATTAACGGTATTATACTGCCGCTAGGGCTTTAAAGAGGGCAAGATAGGGAATTAGTGCCGGCACCCTCCCAGTCCTGTCCCGGCTCTCGGCGCTACCCGGCTCCAACCGGGGCAGCACGGTGGCTCAGTGGATAGCACTACAGCCTTGCAGCGCTGGAGTCCTAGGTTTGAATCCCACCAAGGACAACATCTGCAAGGAGTTTGTGTGTTCTCCCCGTGTTTGCGTGGGTTTCCTCCGGGTATTCCGGTTTCCTCCCACATTCCAAAAACATACAGATAGGGAATCTATATTGTGAGCTCCTTCGGGGACAGCGACAATAATGTGTGCAAAACTGTAAAGCGCTGCGGAATATGTTAGCGCTATGTAAAAATAAAGATTATTATTATCCCCCTCTCCCCTGCGTCTTCCCGGCCTAAATTTAGTCCCCGGCTTCTGCTGCGGCCTACTACAGAGCTAGGCCACGCCTCCCGCAGGCCGCCCAATCACACAAGCCGTAGCTCCGCTCTAGCCCCGCCACTCCGGCCGACCAATCTGTGCAGCTCTTTCTCCTGGTCCCTTCTTCCTCCATACCTTCACAGAGCAGGAACTTTGCGCGCAGCTAGCCCCATCCACGATTCGCCGCCATCTTCACGCAGCTCCTGCAGCCCGGTCTATTCAGCCAGCGGTGGGGTGAGTTTTTCATCTTCGGGTCAGAAGCTATATCTGCAGCCGCGCTCTCCAAGCTGTCTGTTCCCCCATTAATCTCACCAAACCCATTAACCTCCACTGTACTGTGCGAGTGTTACCTCTGTAACTGTCTCCTCCATCATTCCCGCCACTATGGGAAGGAAAGGAATCGTATACCTCCCTCTGTTTGGAACGGCTTCCTACTCCTACCACTGTCATCGGGTCACCTCGGATGCATCGGCTATTAACCCCTCGCATAACCAGAGGAATGCCCTCGCAGGAAAACCAGAATTTTTACAGGAAGCACCTGCATTAGTTCACAGTATCATTACAGTATCTCCCTCGCCTCCCCCTCCACAGGTCAGGCACCTTGTATGCTCTTCCTGTAATGGCAGACTCCCTTCAGGTCAGTCGTCTCCCCTCTGCCAGGCCTGCAGCGACCCCACGGTACCCACCCAGAACCCCTTTCTGTCCCTGGCGGTTCGGAGCCCCCCACCCTGAGTGGGCTGCTTCTCTGTCACGATCTGTGACGGGACCTCACCAGGGTGTCACAGACCCTAGTGTCCGTTTTAGACAGATTGCCACTTCTAACACCCACGGTCGCCAGCGAGTCACAAAACTCCCAGCCCGTTCCTTCCAACCCAGGCCGCAAGAGACCTAGACTGGAGCACCGTTCTAGGTCCTCTTCCCGCTCCGCCTCACCAGATCACCCCTCACGCCGTGATCCCTCTCTAGCGCCTTCCTCTCCGGAGTCAGGCGAAGCGTTTTCGGACGTGCTTTCGGAAGACGAGTCGGACCTGGATTCAGAAAAGGCCTCCAGCATGACGGATACGGTGCAGAGCCTGATTGTGGCAGTCAATCAGACCTTAGGCATCAAAGATACCGCTACGGAATCCGCAGACCAGGCGGTTTTGTTCAGTCGGTCCAGACCACCTTCCAAGGTCTTTGTCTCGCATCTGAGTTCATGGAGATACTCTATAGGGAGAGGGTTTTCTCCGGCATGTTTTGCTGTGGCTCAGTGGACAAAGAAGCTGACCACCAATCGCAGGCCCAAGGGTCTTAACCCAGGTGCACAACAGGGAGTAGAGTTTATTCTCCCTCTGATTCCTAGCCTACTGTTCTTCCGTCAGGCCAAATGACTGTACAGACTATACCTCAGCACAGACTTCGTTGTGCGGTTTTCTACAGATAAGACCGTTATACCTAATGCCGTCAGGTGTCCAGACCTAGACCGCGACACAGGATCGGCTCTCTCCCGTACCCTTCTCCAGGGTTCTCTCCACACGTTTGTAGTCGCAGGATACCGAGAGCCAATCGCAGCAGTACTCCATCCGCCTTCCAGGGTTCTGCGCACCGCCCACCAGGTACAGTAGCCGTTTTAAACTGTTGTATTTTCAGTGGATCAGACGGGTCTTGAGTGGACTGCTGCCGTGGTGCTGGTATTCCGTGCTGTTTCAGGAGCCGTGCTGTCAACAGCTAGGGGTATTGTAGTACGCCCTACGCTGCCGTTATCTGTGCCGCTCCCGCTCTACGCCCTCCACAAGGAGATGGGCCATGATAAAACCCGCTGTACGGCGTTGGCTTTGCAGATATGGGTTTTGCTTCTCCCCACAGCAAGGCTCGGCCATTACTCCCCACATGAAGGTGTTAGAGCCCTGGCTTACAAACTCTTCCATATCTCCTGCTCACAGGCACTCGTCCTACATCTTCTTGCAGCCCCTCTCCAGACTGGCATTACACTGCTCTAAGCAGACAGGGGGCTGCTCCCACCCCTTCACGATGCAGTGTTTGGGGCCTGTTTTCAAGTTGAATAAAAGTCCGTGTTACCCGGCAATGTCTGCTGTGGCTCAATGGATAAAGAACTTGACCACGGTTCGCAGGCCCAGGGGTTTAAACCCAGGCTCACAGCAGAGAGTAGAGTTTAGTCTCTCTCTGGTTCCAGGCCTACTGTTCTACCTTCAGGAGAGATGACGGGTCAGGACAGACTTTTTGGTGCAGCTTACTACGCATGAGACTGTTATTCTGCCTAATGTCGTCAGATATCCAGACCTAGACCGCAAGGCAGAATTGGCCGTCACCTATACCCTTCTCCAAGACTCTCTCCACGCCGATTTAGTCGTAGGCCTCTGTGAGCCGATTGCAGCTGTGTTCTATCCTGCCTTCAGACGCACCACCTACCAGGTACTGTGGGGTAGTTTGAAGCTGTCGTATTTCAGTGGATCAGACGTGACTTTGGGTTGACTGCTGCAGTGTTACTGGTGCCCTGTGCTGAATCAGGTGAGTCAGACGCGCTCTCCTCTACGTTCCTTGCGTTCTATTGCAGCAGTACCCTATCCACTATCCAGGATTTAGATGCGTAATTTACCAGACTCTTTTAGTCTATACTTGCCATCTTTCCTGTGGCTCAAACGTGCCCGAGGTCTTAACTGCATCTGTTCCGCTCTTCCGTCCCATTGTCAGGTAAGTCGGAAGCGCCCTCTATCATTTACCTCCGGGGTCTTTTGCAATATCTGCCTTTGCTCCAGTCTATCCACCTCTCGGTGAGAGGTGTCCGGTATTCATCACTTCTGGTTGGCTACAGCAGCGGTTTTCAGTCCGCTTTCAGGTTAGTCACAGGCATTTTCTGCTGTGTGTTTTCATGATCAATAACATCTGCGGTCTAGTTACAGAAAATCTGTCACGTACCACAGGGAGGATCTCGTTACCATAAGGTGGTTCTCAGCGGCAGCATGAGTGGCCACGCCACTTTCAGGTAAATCAGACACGCTGGTGTCAGGTACCAGATGGTCGCAGTTTTTTCTTTGACCACACACTGGGCCCTGTTTGCAGGTTGATCACCAGGGACCTGTCATCACCATCTGATCATTTGGACCTAGCACTAACTATCCGTAAGTCAATTACAGTGTTCCTCTGGCTATCTTTATTTTCCAGTGCGTTACTCTCATCATAGAAAGCTTACCAATTTACTGTTTATACGTGGTGGCTGTTTTTACTGAGTCAGCACCCATACATACTCCATGACTCTCACGCCTGCTCTCTGTTCTGTCCTAGGGGCATTTGAGCTACCTCAATACCAGAGCTCCCTATCTAGATGTCAGTACTTACCTCTTCTTTCTTACAGACCCCGGATAAAGCCTCGAGCAGCTCCGGGTTTTTATTTCCGAGGGTGGCAGCATCAGGTTCTCCCACCTTAGAGAAGAATTGGAGCTCACTCTGCACACGCATCAACCAGTGTGGGACACTGCTCCAGGCCTGTTTTCAATTAAGTGTTTGGTGATAACACGTTTCTTCCGTCAGCAGGATTCGTATCTTCTCACTAGTATCTTCGGTGGTGTGATGTCTCATACTTGGGTAAGTGGGTCCACACACTACGATCTTCTCCCTGCTTCAAGGGGCCAGGACATACAGGATCGACAATGTCATCATAGGGAAGGATCTTCCTGTCGTCTGTCAATTTGCTTCTGCTGTCTATGTGCTCTTTCCTAAGAGCCTACCGTCCATGGTTCTTAACATACTACATGTTTTCTTTATAGACTTGCCTCCTTCGACTGCTCATATTTTAGGGTGTCTCCCGTCGCCCACCTGGATCCTCATTCTTTCCTTCGCCCGGCTAGGACTCATCATTCGTAGCACTCTTTCTTCAGGCTTCCCGGCCAGGGCAACGTGCGTCCGACCCTCTCCCTTTCAGAACACGGGCTCGGCGTATAGAGGCCCTGCGGAATCCTGTCGACCATTGTAGGTCTATAAGGTCAGAGCAGAGCACCTTCTTCTGGGTTTAGGCACACTCTACCCGGGCAAGGAGCCGCTCTTGGCGGTACACATAGAGATTCCGCCTGCTTCTCGTCAGAGCGATGGTCTGCTCTCCTTAAGTTGTAAGATTCTCCAGAATCCATAGATTGCTTTGGCGGATACCGGCTTAGCTAGTAACTCCTTGCAGGTAATGGAGGTGAGTTCTCCGACCTGATTAGAGTTATCTGCTGTTCCCTCCCCTTGGGTACTGCTTTAGGACGTCCCATGGTTTCCTGTGTCCCCCAATGAAGCGGTAGAGAAAACAAGATTTTGGTTGATTACCGTAAAATCTGTTTCTCTGAGCCTTCATTGGGGGACACAGCACCCACCCAGATTGAACAGCTCTGCTTATTATATTGTTACAGTTTGAGTTGTGTTTTCTGTGGTTTTCCATCTCCTTACAGATTGCTTCTCCTACTGCTTTCTCACTAACTGAACATCCTAGTTCCTGTCGGAGGGGTATACACTGCGGAGGAGGAGCTAACTTTTTTAATGCATAGTGTCAGCCTCCTAGTGGCAGCAGCATATACCCATGGTTTCCTGTGTCCCCCAATGAAGGCTCCGAGAAACAGATTTTACGGTAAGCAACCAAAATCTTGTTTTTGTTCGTGGGAAAACCCCTTTAACCCCTTAACAACCAGGGGTATTTCAGTTTTTGAATTTCTGATTTTCAGCTGCAGATGAAGGAAGAGAGCCACAGTATTCATTACTGATGGGTAGGCGGAGCCCCAGATCAGGATGTTACCTCAGATCAAAAGAGTGATGACTGGCTGGCCCCTCCAGCTCGGGCTCCTCCTACTCAGCTCCAGTCTAAGATTTGAGGTCCAGAGGATGGTCGCTGCTAATGCAGCTCCTCAGAAGATTTTATTATTTTAATATTCGGACAGGAGACTTGGATCACTAGTTGGTCTAGAGGTCTCAGGGGTATCAGCGCTGCTGTACCCCAACCTCTCCCTTGGCGGATCTGTATTTACTCAAAGTCCCTGCAGAATCCTTGCCGGCCCTGGGGGATGAGGAGAGCTTCTCTGGCGGGAACGCAAACCACACGTGCGGTCACTGCGTTCTTCGCCCTGGGGGGAAGCATGGGCACTGCGCCAGAAACCCCTGAGGGTCCCTGTGGCGCCTTGGCTGGTGAGTACTCCACACAAATTTTAATAATAATTATGTGTGAGTGCTTTAGCGTCTGAATGAGCAGCGCTATTACTAATGTCAGTATGCTTCAGCGCTGCTGTGACAGCGTTACTACATGTATGTCAGTATGCTTCAGCGCTGCTGTGACAGCGCTACTACATGTAATGTCAGTATGCTTCAGCGCTGCTGTGACAGCGCTACTACATGTAATGTCAGTATGCTTCAGCGCTGCTGTGACAGCGCTACTACATGTAATGTCAGTATGCTTCAGCGCTGCTGTGACAGCGCTACTACATGTAATGTCAGTATGCTTCAGCGCTGCTGTGACAGCGCTACTACATGTAATGTCAGTATGCTTCAGCGCTGCTGTGACAGCGCTACTACATGTAATGTCAGTATGCTTCAGCGCTGCTGTGACAGCGCTGTTACAAGAAGATGTGGTGATTTTTTGTCCGCAGGCAGATAGCTGCAGGACAGAGAGGGAGCAGGAGCGGGGAGAGTTCGCGCTCATTATTTGAGCTAGCAGGGGGCGTGGCCTATCTATCCCGGTCTTTTGAGCAGGAAGACGCGCGCTCTGGCTTTTCTCCTGCGACCCCCTCACTGTGGCGGCCATTACTCAGGCTCCTGGGCTCCTCGGACCGCTCCTCTCCTCATATAGACACCACGGCCAGCTGGGTGAGTGCGGATTCCTCACCCCGCAGCGCAGCGATCGCTATCCTGCAGCTGCAGTCTCATCAGAGACATAAAAATTGGCTGGGGCTCACAAATATATATATATTTTGGTGAGTTTGCAATATTAACCCCTTTGAGGGTTATTTCTACCAGCTAAATTTGCTGACTGAATACCGCTGGGGTAACTCTGCTTGGTGGAGCGTTAACCCTTCAGCGTTTGGAAAAAAAAAAAAAAAAAACCGCATAGTTTTTTGCTGGTATTACCGCTTTGACCTGCTCATACAGGTGAGACATGTCTGAACAGAGTTCAGATGCCGCGGATCACGTCCCAGTGCCATTGCGGCAATCAGATACGCAGACCTCCACAGCGTCTAGCGCTGCGGTCGACAGCGGTGGAAAATTGGATGATATCGCTCGATCGATTAATAACTTATCTGACCTTTTAGATCAATATGTGTCTGCTAATTCCTCTCAGAGGAAGCGACGCAGGCCGTTACCGGCCTCTACACGGAGCGAGTCAGATGTATCTGATATTGGGCAGAGTTCCCCTTTAAATTCGGATGGAGAAATATCCGATTCAGATGCGGACGAGCCGCAGGGGCGTTTCCTCTATGACGAAGCGTACGGAGGCATTAATTGAAGCCATGAGAGATATACTACAGTTACCGGAGGAGGTAACTAGTCGTCCTGGTAAATCAGCACGCATTTTCCAGGAGTCCCGTGCTTCGCGCACAACATTGCCAGCTCTGGATGAGCTTAATGGTGTAATAGAGGAGGAACGTCTATGTCCAGATAAGCGTTTTCATGGAACGCATTTCTTTGATACACTTTATCCTTGCTCTACGGAGTTAAAGGCTAATTGGACTTCTGCTCCTGAAGTGGATGTGTCTTTGTCTCAGCTTAGTAAATCCTCTCTACTCCCTATTAAGGGAAAAGCGAGCTTACAGGAGCCTTTGGATAGAAAGGCAGAATTGGCGGCAAAAGCAAGCTATGAGGCTGCGGGTCATGGATTTCGAGCAGTGCTAGGATCCATGTGTGCTGCTAGAGCTTCTCTAAGCTGGTTGGCACGTCTGAAGACGGAGTTGCAAAATGAATCTCCGTTATCTGAGATACGGGAAACTTGTGAATGGTTAGAAACGGTAGCCTGTTATATCTTTGATGCCGGTCTGGATACGGCATCTCTGCTGGCCAAAGCGCAAGCTTCAGCGGTCACAGTCAGAAGAGCTTTATGGCTCAGACAGTGGGCCGGGGACGCAGTTTCCAAACAAGGGTTGTTGGCCTTACCTTACAAGGGTGGCCATCTTTTTGGATCCGACCTCACAGAGCTGATTTCCAAGGCTAAGGCGAAGGAATCAGCATTACCACAGCGAAGGGCCATGGCCTCGGTGTCCAGTAAGCCTGGTGTTTATAGTGGTCGGCGGTCCTTTCGGGGCCGAGGACGATCTAGTCACTCCTCGTGGGGATCGGGTCGTCCTTCTTTCTCAGGAAAGAAATCCTCTCAGAAAACTCGTACTCCCTGGAAGCAGAGTTTCCGCCAGAACAAGCGGGAACTTGACAAGAAACCCGCAAAGTCGGATTGACGCCAGGGGTCCACTCGAGGATTCTCGAGTGGGGGGTCGCCTGCTTCTTTTCAAGGAGACTTGGATGGCTCGCGTTCCAGATTCCTGGGTAACGCGGATAGTGTCGGCAGGCTATTTCATAGAGTTTGCTTCTCAACCCCCAAATGTTTTTTGTCAATCTCGCGTTCCGTCGGAACCCGAGCTTGTTGTCGCTCTACAGCGAGAGGTCGAATCGCTACTACAAAAGGGTGTAGTGATACCGGTTCCGTCAGAGGACCGAGGGAAAGGTTTTTATTCCAACCTTTTTATAGTTCCCAAAAAGGAGAACAAATTTCGCCCGATTCTGGATCTCAAGCGATTAAACCGGCATGTCCATGCCCGGAAATTTCGCATGGAGTCGCTTCGTTCCGTTGTGGCAGCTCTGTCACAGAACGATTTTCTGGTGTCAATCGACATTCGCGACGCCTATTTGCATATTCCCATCGGAAAGGCTCATCAGCGCTTTCTTCGATTTGCCATAGGTCAGAATCATTACCAGTTCGTGGCTCTGCCGTTCGGCTTAGCCTCAGCGCCAAGGGTCTTTACAAAAATTCTGGCGCCCCTCATGGCACTCCTTCGAAGACAGGGGATTACGATTCTCCCTTATCTGGACGATCTTTTGATCGTGGCTTCCTCGGAGGAGGAGGCGTTGACGGCTCGGGATTTGTCTCTTCAGTTTCTGAAAGACTTCGGTTGGCTGGTCAATTGGGAGAAGTCGTCCCTGGAACCATCGAGGACAATTCTCTTTTTGGGAATGCATCTCGACACGTTTCGGTCGGTAGTTTCCCTACCACCAGACAAACAGTCATGTCTTCTTCGACATGTACAGATTATGACATCCTCAACGGCAATGTCCCTACGGAAGTGTATGCGTCTTCTGGGACTGATGGTGGCGTCCATGGAGGCAATTCCTTTTGCCCAGTTCCACTCCAGGACTCTTCAAAGGTTCATCTTGAGTCGATGGAATCAGTCGCAATCGCTGGATTGCAGTGTCACCATTTCTCGCGCGGTGCGGGATTCTCTAGAATGGTGGTTACGTCCAGGGGCATTCTCCCTGGGGAAGTCTTTCCTCCCTCTGAAGTGGTCAGTCATAACCACCGATGCCAGCCTGACGGGCTGGGGGGGTGTTTGGAACAATCTCTGGATTCAGGGGGTATGGTCACCGGAAGAGTCTGTGCTTCCGATCAACATCCTGGAATTGAGGGCGATTTTCCTTTGCCTCCAACATTGGACGGTCCCTTTGAGCGGTCTGCCAGTCCGTGTGCAGACAGACAATGCGACGGCTGTCGCGTATATCAATCACCAAGGTGGGACAAGGAGTTCCAGACTCATGGTAGAGGTGTCCCGAATTCTGATTTGGGCAGAGGCCAATGTACCAGCCATTTCGGCGATTCACTTTCCAGGGGTTCAGAATATTACAGCGGACTTTCTCAGTCGCAGAAGGATGGATCCCGGGGAATGGAGCCTCCACCCGGAAGTCTTTGCACTACTGTGCTCTCGCTGGGGAACCCCCCAAGTGGATTTGATGGCATCCAGGTCCAATGCCAAGTTACCGACATTCATGTCCAGGTACAAGGACCCGAAGGCGGTGGCGGTGGATGCTCTAGTGGCTCAGTGGGATCAGTTCGAGCTGATCTATGTATTCCCGCCGATATCCTTACTTCCTCTAGTGCTGCGTCGGATCAGACTAGAGAGAATTCCAGCTATTCTGATAGCTCCAGACTGGCCAAGAAGGGTGTGGTTCTCGACAATAATGTCGCTGTTGGCGGCACCTCCGTTTCCACTCCCTCTTCAACCGGACTTGTTGACTCAGGGGCCGTTTGTCATCCGGACTTGATGTCCCTGCGTTTGACGGCGTGGCTCTTGAGACTGAAATCTTGACCCGTAGAGGTTTTTCAGCCGAGGTCATTGCTACCCTTCGTGCTGCAAGATGTCCGGCTACTTCTAGGATTTACCACAAAATTTGGGAAACCTTCTTTTCGTGGTGTTTGGGGTCTTCTCGGAACCCGAGAAAATTTTCCATTCCCAACCTGTTGGCTTTTCTGCAGCATGGGCTAGACAAGGGTTTGGCAGTTAGCACTCTGAAAGGTCAGATTTCTGCTCTGTCCTTATTGTTCCGGAGAACCATTGCTTCGAATAGAGACGTGCTCTCCTTTTTCCGAGGTATCTCTCGTAAGTTTCCGCCGCGGAAGGCACCCGTGTCTCCTTGGCGGCTCAACCTTGTTTTGGAGGCTCTTCAGCATAAACCTTTTGAACCTATGGTTTCTGCTAGCCTTTCTTTACTTTCTTGGAAGGTGGCTTTCCTTGTTGCAGTCACTTCCTTGAGGAGAGTTTCTGAATTGGCAGCTCTTTCTTGTTCGCCTCCTTTTCTGGAGTTTTTTCCGGATCGTGTAGTGCTTCGCACTCGGGGTGATTTTTTGCCTAAAGTGGTGTCACAATTTCATGTTAACCAGGATATTGTGTTGCCTTCACTCTGTCCGGATCCGAAGAATACGAAAGAGCGAGATTTACACACATTGGATTTAGTGCGGGCCTTGAAGTTTTATCTATCTATTACTCAAGGTTTTCGTAAGACGGACTCCCTGTTTGTGGTTCCGGCAGGTCGTCGGCGTGGTCAACGAGCTTCCAAGGGTTCTATAGCTCGTTGGATCCGGTCAGCTATTTTGGAAGCTTACCGTCTTCGGGGTGAATCTTGCCCGATTAAGATTCGAGCCCATTCCACGAGAGCTGTGGCTTCATCGTGGGCTTTTCATCAAGGTGCTTCGGCAGTGCAGCTTTGCCGAGCGGCGACTTGGCGCTCTGTCCACACGTTTACAAGGTTTTATAAAGTGGACGTCAGTGCTTCCGCTGATGCAGCCCTCGGACGTAGGGTCCTGCAGGCAGCTGTAGTTTAAAGTTCTGGATGAACTTGTGTTTAGCGCTGGTTGCGCTTTGTTGTTAAGGTTGTTGGGTTTCTGCCTTTTGTTGGTTTTTTCCCACCCTTATTTTTGAACTGCTTTGGGACGTCCCATCAGTAATGAATACTGTGGCTCTCTTCCTTCATCTGCAGCTGAAACACGGATTTTGGTAAAGACTTACCTGTAAAATCCTTTTCAGCGAAGGAAGGAAGAGAGACACAGCACCCTCCCACGGCAGAAGTGTGTTGATGTTTTCAGATGCAGCGCGACCCTTATCTGATAGCGATTATCTGGGCTGAGGTCAGCGCGCTAAGGCTCTGTTCCAGCATCGCCAGCTCATCGCAGTAGTCAGGTTCCGTGAGTAGTACCTGGAACTCTGTGGTTTTTGGCTTTCTTTGCATGCATAACCTGTATCCTTGTGTTTTTTCTCTGAAGTTCCTTCAGAAGGGGTTATGTTGCTCCGCTGGTGATCTTGGCTCTTTTCCTAAAAGCTTTGGTACGACTGGAGCTGAGTAGGAGGAGCCCGAGCTGGAGGGGCCAGCCAGTCATCACTCTTTTGATCTGAGGTAACATCCTGATCTGGGGCTCCGCCTACCCATCAGTAATGAATACTGTGTCTCTCTTCCTTCCTTCGCTGAAAAGGATTTTACAGGTAAGTCTTTACCAAAATCCGTGTTTTGCTCCCTTTCTTCCCAAAGTCATAACTTTTTTATTTTTCCATCAATATGGCCGTTTGAGGGCTTGTTTTTTGTGGGAGAAGTTGTACTTTTGAACAACACCATTGGTTTTAACATACCTTGTACTGAATTTCCAAGTGCAGTGAAATTGCAAAAAAAAGTGCAATTCCACAGTTGTTTTTTGTTTTTGTATTTTTACATTGTTCACTAAATGCTAAAATTGACCTGCCATTGTGATTCCCAGGTCATTACGAGTTCAGACACCAAACATGTTTAGGTTCTTTTTTATTTAAGTGGTGAAAAAAAATCCAAAATTTGTTTATAGAAATGGCGCCATTTTCCGAGACCTGTAGCATCTCCATTTTTCGCGATCTCTGGTTGGGTGAGGGCTTATTTTTTGCTCACCGATCTGAGATTTTTAGTGATACCATTTTGGTACAGATACGATCTTTTGATCGCTCGTTATTACATTTTATTGCAATGTAGCGTCGACCAAAAAAACGTAATTCTAGCTTTTTAAAAACTTTTTCTTGGTACGCTGTTTAGCGATTGGGCTAATTCTTTTTTTTATATTGATAGATCGGGCGATTCTGAACGCAGTGATACCAAATATGTGTATATTTTTAATTTTTTTGTTTTATTTTGAATTGGGTGAAAGGGGGGTGATTTGAACTTTTTATATGTATTTTTTTTATATATATTAACTTTTTTTTTACTTTTTGCATGTTTCAATAGTTTCTATGGGACACTAGAAGCTACAGATCGCCTGTGTGTAACATTAATGCTCACTTGCTATGAGCGTCGACCATTGGGGTGGCGCTCATAGCAATCTGGCAGTGACAGCCATAGAGGTCTGCTGCAGACCTCTGATTGTCATGCTGACCCATCGGTGACACGCGATCATGTGACGGGGTCACCGATGGACTGGATTAGCGATGCGCTTCCTGTAAGCTCGAGTTAAATGCTGTCAGAGATTGACAGCGGCATTCAACAGACGCAGGTAGATCGCAAATGTAATTTGTCAAACTCTGACCCAGTCCAGTGTTTCCCTTTTCCCATAAAGCACAATGGCTATGGCAGCACTCATGAGTGGCCACTGGCCTCTTCTTTCCATCATCCACTTCTTACCTAGATGATGGCATGATCACAGACATGGCCTCACAGTGCACCATTAATATTGCTATATATCTTGCAAAAATGAGTGAATGAGCCCAAAGTAAGACAATAATAAACACCTACTTGCGTATAAAGAAAATCAAATTTTATTATATATATCTAAATAGGCAAAATGTAATTTTTTTCAATAAAACACATGATAGATCAATGATGAAGACACAAATATATATATATATATATATATATACTAGATGGAGGCCGGATGCTATCGCATCGGGAGTGCTGTAATGTCACTATGGGGGCTGGCTTTGTAGCGTTGAGAATCTCTCCCCCCATGTGCTCACCCAGCTATCCACTCTCTCTTTCCCCATGTGCTGACTTCTCCCTTCTGTGCTCTCTTCTTTGACCTGTCTACCCCAGGTGCTATCCCCCTTGTCTGCTGTGTTCTCTCCTCATGTGCTGTCCCGTTTGAGCTGTCTTCCCCCTGTGCTCTGTCTCTCTCACCACTGTGTCTTGACCGTGTACAGAACATACCACAGCTCCTGGGCAGGTGAGGAAGCAAAAGACAATACTGATATTACAGCAGGGATCACAAGAGGATTCATTTTGTGAGGTAAAATATTGTTTAAAAACAGTCAGTGAAATATTTTACCTCACAAAATGAATCCTCTGTGATCCCCTGCTGTAATGTCAGTATTGTCTTTTGCTTCCTCCCTGCCCAGGACATGTGGTATGCTCCGTACACGGTCAGACACAGACAATTTTTAAAATGAACTTTTGTTCGTGGGAGAATCCCTTTAATGTGACCGGCTTCCTCTGACGCGTCGCGCATCTGCCGCCGGGATCAGCCGAATGATTCACTGCGCCTCCGTGGAATTCACGCAGGCGCAGTGCGAAGGCGTTCCGCTGGTGGTACTGCGCAAGAGGCTGTGAGTGTGTGTGTGTGGTGCGTATAGTGTGTGTGTGTGTGTGTGTGTGTGGTGCAACGGTGTTCCGCTGGTAGTACCGAACAATAGGTTGGTACCAGCAGCAGTTTCCATATTGAGGCACCCATCACTTGGGTGTCCCAATATGGCGATCGGTGAACTTCCTCCGCTTGGAACTCTGGGATACGGTGACATCTGGACAGAACAGGAAATGAAAACATTACAAGGCAATTATATAAATATATGTGAAACGTGTTGGGGCTACGATATGAACGTACACCTGGCACCTTCCCACATGGGTAAGTACTGATTTGCAGTTTAGTACGCTCTGTTACAAAGAAGTGAGCCCTTTATACTCTCCTTCTCTTTCAGTCCTTTACACTGTCTGTACTGATTGATTTATATTTTTCAACTCTTATGTGAGAACATGGTTTCTCTATTTTGAATACCATTATATGACTGTAGCACATTGTTGTTTATTTTGCATTACATCGCTCCCTTTTAGTAGGAGTTGTATATATCCCTGCATCAGGCTATGTGTGTAACATCAAAAATAAATTTCTCTTTTAGGCTTTGTAATAAGCGTGCATGTCCTATATAGTATTTGAAGGTGACCTTCTAATCATTTGTTTCAAAAAATGAAGGGTTATTCCAGGCACCAAGTCACTTATTTTCTCTGCATGTTATTTCAACCCAAATCCTCCAAAATAGCCTCGATGGATCTCTTCTGGGTGGTGCATACATAAATAACATGTATTATATCAGAAAAAGTAACAAGAAAAGCAGCACTCACCCAATCCTTCTTTCAAGATGTGGTTTTAATCCATAAAATTGGTTACATTGATTTTTGCGGAAGTGCAGGTGTCAGGGGAGTTGTTTCATGAACAGTGAGACCTGCCGGACTGCGGCCGTTTCACGCCTTGCTGGCGCTTCTACGTGTCCATAAAAAAAACTACCCCTGACACCTGCACCCCCGCAAATATCAATGTAACCAATTTTATGGATTAAAACCACATCTTGAAAGAAAAATCCAGGTGAGTGCTGCTTTTCTTGTTATTTTTTCTGATATATTCTAATCATTTGTGTCCACGTCATATACCGATAAGCATCTGTCTACTATCGACTTTTTAATCATGAATTAATAAAATTTACATTTTTTATTATCATTATGAGTATCCTTCTAGTACTATTTTCCTCTGGAGCTTAGCGCGCTAAACTTTTGTAGGCTCTATTCATCCAGGGAGTTGCCCCTTTTCCAATACTTATATATATCCACTGTGTCGGTTTTGTAAAGATTTTGTCTATTTAGATATATGCAATACAATTTGATATTTTTAATACATAAATAGGTCTTTATTATTATCGTCTTACTTTGGGTTCATTCACTCCTTGTTTTTGTAGGATATATTCATTTTGGATTTCCTTCTTATTGGTGGGACTATGATTCCTCTTTTTTGTCCGTAGTTTTGGTGCTTGGAGATTTAGTGTACCATCCCTAGTGCTACCTGACACTCCTCTACTTCCTAACTTGTCTGTGATCAGATAGCTGTGGGTAGCACAGAAAGGCATTGAAGATCGTGTATGGTCTCCGACCAACTGGTTGCTCAGTGGACTAAGATTGGCCTAATATTTTTGTTTTCAAATGCACACCCAAAGACCAATTCGTTATTTTTTTACATCAGTCTTAGTGAATATTTCTGATTTTTTTCCCCTCTCCATATTGCTTTTCTTAGAAAACTGGGTGACTGTACCTAAAGAAAGAGAGTAAGTATGTTTAATAGCATTTTCACGTTTAACATGAAATATTGCTAACATAGCAAATTAAAAATTATGAAGATTAACAAACTTTTTCTAATTTTCCTTTCAAATTACCCAGTTTAAAAAGTTGGTATCATGCTGTAATTTATCTTTTGTTTGCTCACTTTTTCCTGTTTTAAACCTTCCTTTCTTTGCTTTGTGTTCATGTTTTGTTTTCTTTTGTTCTAGTTCTATGGAACAGAGTAAGGTAAGTTAATTTTGCTCATATGGAATTTTTTACAACACAAAACAGGAACTGAAATATCTAGTTTCTGCAAGAAAAAAGATTGCACAGCATTTAGGAAGCAGGCAAAGGGACGGGAGCTCCTCTGCCTTCAGACCAACGCCCCTACGACGTCTTGGCGGGGGCCTGATCATTGCCACTGTGATCCTGGGTCACCAAGCTACAGAAGGCTTCTCAGACCATGTTCAAAGTGTGGTCTCAGAAGCTTTCTGTACAGGTGTAATGCATTGCAATCAAAGTAAAAAAAGGGAAAGTCCCATAGAGGGATCTGCATGTGTCATGCGTACATATTTTTAACATGGTATATTCAGGGACATGCGTTAGCGTACGCATGCGTCGTTTCACTGTGTTCGGCGAACGCAACATGTTGCATATTTTGAAGCGTTAAATATGCGCAGTCATGCGGATAAGTTTGTCAAAACAACGCACTGTCTATGGAAACGCATTGGTACGCAAGGACATGCGCATAGATGCGTTCAATGCGCATGTGGACTTCAGACTGCGCATGTCCAGTAACTGATTACAGCACCTGGAAATGTCAAACATATCGAACGCATGCGCATAAACAACGCAAACGCATGCAAAACCGCATACACACAAAGCATTTTTTTTTGCGTCATGTGTAAGATGATGCGAATAAAAAAAGCTGCGTTTTTGCATACTTTTGCGCATGCAGATGCTGCGCTGTGCACACAAACGCTAATGTGAACCTAACCTAAGTAAAAAAAAAGTAAAAAATTTTTTAAAAATAGTACCAAATAATTAAAAATATTATTCCAATAAATACACATTTTTATGTTAAAGAAAAGTACACATTTGGTATCGTGTCTGGAACGACCCAATCTGTAAGTTTCACAATAGTTAACCCCTTCAGTGGACGCTGTAAAAAAAAAAGGCAAACTATGCTTTTTCACCGTACCACTGGAAAAAAAGTTCAATAAATAAAAGACTAGTGTAAATAAAAATGGTACCGCTGAAAATGTCATCTTGTTCAGCAAAAAACAATCTGTCATACAGCTCCATCAGCGGAAAAATTTAAAAGTTATAGCTCTCAGAATATAGCAATGCAATAATTATTATTTTTTTCTATAAAATTTTGTGTAGAAGTGCAAAAACATAACAAAACGATATAAATGTGGTATCGCTGTTATCGTACTAATCCCAAGAATAAAGTTGCCATATCAATTTTATCGCATGTAAAACGGCATTAAAAAAAAAACTTCCTGAATTGCTGGATTTTGTTCATTCTGCCTCCCAAAAATCGAAATAGAAAGCGATCAAAAAATATGATATGCCCAAAAATGGTGCCAATGAAAACGTCAACTCATCTCGTAAAAAGCAAGCCTTCACATGACTTTCTCAGCAGAAATCGAAAAAAAATCTCTCATAATATGGCGATGCAAAAACTAGTTTTTCAAACAAAAGCGTCTTTTAGTGTGTGATAGCAGCCAAACATAAAAAAAACTATATAAATCTGGTATCAATGTAATGGCACCAGCCCGTAGAATAAAGTCGTCTAATCACTTATACCACAGGAGGAATGGCGTAAAAAATAATTTTTTGATTTTTTTTCTTTCTGCCTCGCAGAGATAGCAGTAAGGCTCAGCTCACATCCTGTGCTCTACGCTGAGCTCTTACATCGGGGTTTCCGTGTAAATCTCTGAAATACGTGATTCCGACAGAACCCCCGGCAGAAGATTTCTAATAATGAGGCCGATGGAGTCACTCTGGACGCCATCTGACCTGTGATGCATCGCTGTCCATCTTTTTAGGTGTGCATAAAGGCCAGATGGAGTCCAGAGTAACTCTGCTGCCTCATTACAGTGAATTGATCCCTTATGGGTTTCATCTGAATCATGTCAAACAGAGATTTAGATGGAAACCCCAAAGTAAACCCCAATGTTCCCAATAAAAGTTTCAACTCAATCCACAGTCAACTTTTCTAGCACTTATGGGTTCTGTATGTGGAGTCTGCAAGCTATTCTAGAAAAATCTGCTCCCTAAGAAGAAAATAGCGCTCCGTCCTTCCAGAGTCTTACCGTGTGACTAAGCAGTACTGTACAGCCACATATGAGGTATTTCCACGTTCAGCAGAAATTGTGTGACAGATTTTGGTTTCATTTTTACCCATTTCCCATTGTACAAATGTAAAATCTGGCTTGTTAAAACAAACATTTGGTGGTAAAAATTTAATTATTTTTTCTTTACTGCCCTATTGTATAAAATTCTATGACACACTCATGGTTTCAAAATGATTACTGCACCCCTAGATTAATTCATTGATATGTGTAGTTTATAAAATGGGGTCATTTGGGGGCGGGGATATGCTGTTCTGGCATCTCAGGGGCTCTTTCATTGGGTCATTGCACCCGCAAACCATAACAGTTTAATCTGCGCTATAATATGGCGCGCCTTCCTTTCTGAACTTCGCACTGTGCCTCAAAAGTAATTTCCGATTACATGTAGGGAATTGGTGCAATCAGGAGAAATTGCAAACTGTGAGATCACAGTTATAAAAATTAAAAATTTGGGGCTAAAACAACATTTTAGTGGTAAAAAATATTCTTCTTCGCTGCCCAATGGTATAAATTTCTGTCAGGCACATGTGGTGTCAACATGCTCACTGCACTCTTAGATGAGTTAATTGAGGTGTAATTTTTAAAAATGACATCACTTATGGGGGGTTTCTGCTGTTCTGACACCTCAGGCGCTCTGCCAATGTAACATGGCACCCTCAAACCATTCCAGCAAAATCTAAATTCCAATATGGCGCTTGTTCCCTTCTGAGCTTTGATTTGTGCCTCAAAAGTAATTTTCTCCTTCGCCTCATTGGGGAACACACAGACCGTGGGTGTTATGCTGCTGCCACTAGGAGGACACTAAGCAATACATTAAGCACAAAAGATTAACTCCTCCTCCTGCAGTATACACCTCCTGTTGGCTCAATCCTGAACCAGTTCTTGCTTAGTGTCTGCAGGAGGCACTAGGGTCTGCTATCAGACCCCACTTTTTTTCTGATTTTTTTTAAAACTTTTTTGTTATTTTACTTTCTTCACGCACGGATGGGCGACGGGACTTGTACGAAAAGTCACGATCTCCCAAAAACCAACAACAGGCGGCATCGTGCGAGTGTCGCCTCCACGTATCCCTCCTGCCACGCTACCATGGGGCGACAGATCCCTGACACGGGCCGCTCTCCCCATGAGATATCCCACGAGGTGGATGACGGATTCGCGTGGCATCTTTGATTGAATATCCCGCTCACCTCTCCTGAAGCGGTGGCGGTCTGATGCATGAAAAATCCCTCTCCACCCCCCTAATGAAAGGAGATGGTGGATTGAGGAAGTACGGCCATAAATGCTGTAGTCCTGCGGTCTCCATCTTCGGCCCCCGCAGTGAGTATATCAGGAGGGCGATTTTACCTCATGTCGCCGCGACCGCTTTGGCGTCGCATCGCGGCCGCAGTGGTGTTACGCCGCCGCGTCTTTGCGCCGTGCCGCTAGCGCTACAATCGCGCCGCTAGCACTATATTCGCGCCACGGCCTTAAATATACTCCCCGGCTTCGGCTCCGGGGTAGGCCGCAAAAAATTTAGGCCCCGGCTTCGGGCCGGCATAGGCCGCATTTTCTAAATTTAGTCCCCGGCTTCAGGCCGGGATAGGCCTCAAGGGAAGGGGCGGGCCGAACGGCTCCGCCCTTCTCTAACGCTATTGGCCAGCGTTAGATCACATGGGTCTCTCTCGTGGGTCCTCCCCCTCTCCTCCCACTGCCTCTGGCGCTTCTCGTACCACACGAGAAGCGCTGCTATAATCTCGGGCGCCATCTTTTTTGTGGAGCAGCGCTGGCAGACGCTGTTCTCCTTCTTCCCTACACAGGACCTGGGTAAGTGCACGCTGCGACTAGGTCGGCACAGCGATTAACCCTTCTACTGCAGCAGGCTCCAAAAATTGCAGAAAATATGTCGCAATCAAAGGACGCTAAAAGCTACACTGTAGTATATGCCGCCTGCATTGCATGCAACGCTTCACTGCCGTCAAAGCATGGTTCCCAATTCTGTACATCATGTGCCCAAGAACCCACTGCTTCTGCCGCTCAGGAGTCCCCTACTACCGTTCAGGAGTCTCTGCCTATTCCTGATCCCATTGAGCCAGGTCTTTCAGGATGGCCAGAATTTCTAGCGCATTCCATGGATTCCCTGACTAGGGCCTTGGATACTTTCCGCGGCTCCTCTTCTTCCCGGGGCGTCCCTTTTCCAGAAAGGGGCCCGTTAGCCTTCAGAGAGACCTCATCCGACAGGGGCCGACCCTCGGCGTCCGCAAAGCGGTCGTCCAGAAAACGCCGCCATAATGCGTCTCCCAATCCATCCAGCGGTTCGGCATCGGCGAGCTCAGGCTCTCGCTCCCCCTCGCCCAGATATCGTAGTGATCATGGTTCGGAATACGAGTCGGACATTGGTGATGACTAGAGTTGAGCGATACTTTCCGATATCCTAAAGTATCGGAATCGGAATGGTATCGCCGATATCACTAAAATATCGGCGATACCCGATACCGATACCGGAAGTCCCATGTAAGTCTATGGGAACAAAATATCGAAATTAAAAAAAACCCATTCTTGCCTTGTTGGTTAATTGTACATGAAGGAAAACAAGAAAGAGTAATGTAGAATGTATTGGGGAAGGTTGAGGAGACATTAAAGGCATAGATGTTTAACCCAATCAAATGGAATAGCATAAATATTTTTTTTTTTAAAGATGTTCGGATTGACGAAGAAATTGACAATGTTAACGTTTTTTATATTTTGGCAAATATGTATATTACACAACTTCCATGCTCTTCATCTTCACCTTTTTAACTTTTCACACACTTTCTCCTTCATAATCTTCTGCAGCATCATCTTTTTCATCAAATTATTCTTCATCTTCACCTTCTTTATCTTCTTCTTAAACTTCTTGCTATTCATCTTTGTTAACATTACTCATATTCTTCTTATTAAACTATTATTCTTATTCATATTCTGCTTCATCTTCTTCATCATATTCTTATTTGTGACAGAGAATCCTGTACTTGTAATCTGTCAAAGTATGAATTTTTCATCCTTCCGTTCTTGCTGTCACAAAAGATTTAAATTACAACAGTATTTGTCCGTGTTCAGTTTAGCCTGCAGCAGCAGGCATTTTCCAGGGGCACCACGAGAAGGAACGGACTCACCCCCATACACTGCTTAGTCTTCTTCTGCTTAGAATTTAGAGCATATATTTTGCTCTTCATTTTGGTCTTATACTTCATGTTCTTCTGCTTTTAGATCTTCTGCTTATTGTTCTTGTGTCTCTTGTTCCGTATCTTGTATTTGTAGCACAATCTTGTACCAGCTGATGTTACTGGGACACGGTTACTAAGCAGGAGGTACCTGTGCTCCAAAGCACTACCAAGGACCAGCAGACGTTGCTGGAACTCGGATACCGAGATGGAGGCACCTAGGCCAAAGGCACTGCGGAGAACCAGTTGACGGTACTGGAACCCGGACGGGTAGCAGAAGGTACAAGAGCCAATGCAAGTAACGAGGACCAGCTGACTGTGCTGGAACCCGGAGGGGCAGCAGAAGGAAAAGAGCCAATGGCACAACCGAGGACCAGCTGACGTTACTGGGACACGGTTACTAAGCAGGAGGTACCTGTGCTCCAAAGCACTACCAAGGACCAGCAGACGTTGCTGGAACTCGGATACCGAGATGGAGGCACCTAGGCCAAAGGCACTGCGGAGAACCAGTTGACGGTACTGGAACCCGGACGGGTAGCAGAAGGTACAAGAGCCAATGCAAGTAACGAGGACCAGCTGACTGTGCTGGAACCCGGAGGGGCAGCAGAAGGAAAAGAGCCAATGGCACAACCGAGGACCAGCTGACGTTACTGAACCCCAGTAACACAGGAGCAAGTGTTGACTGTGCTAACAGCACTTCCGAGCAACAACTGGCGGTGTTGGAGCCCAGGGTCAAGGAGGATGTTTAAATACTAGATCAAGTAATTTCCTTGTTACCTGTCAATTTTAAATGTCTATACTTCAAACAAGAGAAAGATAACCTTTACTACCATAAGATGATGATTTCATTTAAACTAATATCTAGATAAATAAAGAATTGACAAACATAAACACATACATTAACATGTTGAACAGCAATGCAAACCACAAAATAAATTAGTTAAGGAATCTGCTATACGGTTGTACATAAAAGCATACAAGTACATATCTGAATCCATTAATGATGGATAAGTAACAGTATGTACACCATTTTTATTGTATAGACAATGAATGTCTGACTTCAAAACATCATCAGCATTACAAGTTATCTGTGATATTACTAAAATGTTCCATTTGCTGAATAATGTCCCTAAATATTTTATACAAAATTATACAATTTCCATCATGTAATACTCATAATATGTGGCAATAATCATTTTTATTAACAAACATAACCTTTAAAAAGTGCATAGTGCATAGTGAAAATTGCTATTTATGGCTGACTGTCGACTTGGAAGCATGACAACAGATAGATAAGGTATATATAGATGACACTGCATAGCCACAGATGGTGAATGGCGATGTAATACTGTACCTCAATAAAGTGTGCGTCACTACTACATATTTTTTTTTATATAGCTGTATAAACAGGGTACATGGATGTATGCTTGTGCCTTTGTTTTGACGCACAGACTGCCTTCCTGCTGAGACGCATTGGGTAGTGAACAGTTGTGTGCAGTGTTCACTGCAGTCTCTGCGGAATAACCACACTTAGACCTTATAACTTTTCAGACTTTCTTTATCAATCTACCAAGATGAAGAAGGCAGGGAGTAAGGCACGTGGTCGTGGAGTTTCTTCAGGGAGAGGACGTGGGGATTCTGTGGCTGCTGCGGCCCCCAGTGACACAGCATCCACCAGTTTTCCCCGGGCCGTGAGCGTTCCTTTATGCGCACTTTTGTAGGAGCTCGGAGTACCCCCCTGCTGCGGGAAGAACAAATTGAAGCCGTTGTTGTTTGGATCTCAGCCAATGCATCGACTTCAATTGCTTCCACCTCCTCTCAGGACCACAGCACTGTTGGGCAACCATCTGTCTCTTCACCGCCTGGCAAATTGCCCAGGCAGTCAGAGAGTTCTGTACAGGAGCCAGCTGAGTGTCTGCTTCTGTTCTCAGAATCTATTGGCTTGCAAACAGGGGCCCAGCCAAGCAGCATTCTGTAATGTGAAGAAGAGGGAGTATGCAGTGATGCGCAACAGCTGTGTCTCTCTGAATCTGAAGAGGCGGGTGAGACAGTGCCGATGGTCAGCACACCGCAGAACGCATCTGATGATGATGATGAGACCCAGGTGCCAGTTTCTGTTGAGCATGGTGCTGGCCAGACCACCCAACAGCAGGTGTTGGAAGAGGGTAGTGGAGATGATGAGGTCCAAGACCCAACATGGCATGAAGAACAGGAAGGTGGTGGGAGCAGCTCAGAGGAATAATAATAATATTTATTTATATAGCGCCATCATATTCCGCAGCGCTTTACAGTTTAGCAGTTTCAGAACACAAGTCATAAGTAACAACGTTAACAATACAATAATTTAAGCTAAATAAGTCGCCCCTGCTCGTGACAGCTTACAATGTACAATGAGATGGGGGAGATACAAAGTATAGGTGTTTATATACAATGGTGCATTTACAATGATGTTCCAGCCATCTTAAGGGACTGAGGGATGGAGATAGTGAATGGGCTAGAGACACACACACACTTACACAGAATACATAGAATGACTTTGATTAGTGAATGTGATAGGCCGCTCTGAACAAATGTGTTTTGAGGGAGCGCCTGAAACCATGCAAATTGTGGATAGTCCTAATTTCTTGGGGTACAGCATTCCAGAGGATTGGCGTAGAGCAGGAGAAGTCTTGGAGTCGGGAGTGGGAGGTACGTATTAGTGCAGAGGTTAGTCGAAAGTCGTTTGCAGAGCGCAGCAGTCGGTTAGGCCGATAGATAGAAATGAGGGAGGAGATGTAGGAGGGGTGCTGCACTGTGGAGAGCTTTGTGGGTGAGAACCAGTACTTTGGTTGAAAGCTGGGAGAGGCCTAGAGAAATGGTTAGTGATAGAAGGAAGATAGAGGAAGACATTGCCCCAACGGTACAAACAGGAGGGAGAGTTAGGCTGCAGACTCGGTTGCCTGTAGCCTCCAGTTTGGCACCTGTTCGGAGCAGTTGTCTTCCAAAAGTCAAAACGTGCGCTCCCAGGACTTGCACTGCGTGGTCCTTTTTTCACACACTTGCACATGATATTTGCTATGTGAAATGCAAGCTGTGTAATTAAAAATTAAAAATAGCTAAAAGTGTCAGTCACCTCAATACCACAAATATGTGGAAACATGTGCGGACAAAGCACATAGTTGAGTTACAAAGACACACTAGAGATGTAGGCCAACCTACAGCAGCACCTACATCTTCAGGTTGTGTTGAAGCCTCTTCATCGAGCTCACACACAGCTGGTTATGCTTCCTCACAGGATCGCCATGGAAGAACCTCGGCCACTGTTGTCCAGAGACAAACTGTTATTCCACACACAGCAGCAAGTTCCCTGTCATCCTCACACTCCCAGGCCACAAAACAGCCATCGGTAGCACAGGCATGGGATAAAAGACGGCCATACTCCGCAAACCATGCACGAGCACAGGCTCTGAATGCTGGCATTGCAAAACTCCTGTCCCTTGAAATGCTGTGATTCAGGCTGGTGGAGACAGACAGTTTCCGTAACTGAATATCATTGTCAATCCCACAATACAATGTGCCAAGCCGATTTCATTTCAGCAGGCAAGCCGTCCCTGGTCTGCAAAAGCATGTTGAGGGAAAAATTAAACATGCGCTACTAAAAGCCCTCAGTAGCAAGGTCCACCTGACCACCGATGCGTGGACCAGTACCCATTGTTATGATCTGCTACAACCAGTAAGGAAAGAAGGGAATTCTGTCCCTACAATACAACTAAGCTGAATCCCTACGATGTAACGGGGAACCTGATCCTGCGACCAGACCCGCTAAAGTCCTCATCTAGTGTGAACGAAGACCTATAGTTGCGAGGGAGTAATCCCTACAAGATCTAGGGACTGTGAGAAAAGGTGGACACCTCCTAACATAAATTGTAGCATGGATAATTAAACAGAAAAATAAATACTTTGTGATCCTAACATCAAGCAAAACTGACAGATTAAGGCACCTAAGCACCCGGCTAGCTTAACAGTAGATAATACAATGAAGTCAAGCAAAGCCAGAAGGGCGGAGCCAGACTAAATAGGGAAAAAAGGTCATGTGACCAGCAAACTGAAACAAAACCTAACAAGAGGGTTCTAACACCCATGGCCAGGGACAATACCTTTCCCTCACTGCCCATTGGGTCAATGTTGTGCAGCCGGGTACTGATCTTGCGAGTGGCGCTGTACGTGTTCTGCCAACTCCAAGGATTGCAGGAATCAAGTCTGTACACATTGATTCCTCCTCCTATTCCAGTTCCTCAGAATCATCGCTGCAGGAGCCGTCACGGTCTACCTCCACATGGACCCGTGAACGTTTACCTGTTGCGACCGATATGAGCACAGCCGTGTCCAAATGTCAACAGGCCATCCTGAAATTAATTTCCATGGGGAATCTTAGCCACACAGCGCAGGAGCTCTGTAATGCCATAAAGCAGGAGAGCGACGTGTGGTTTTTGGAAGAGAATCTACAGGCAGGCTTGGTAGTGTGTGACAATGGCCGAAATCTGGTGTCAGCTCTGGGCCTTGGCAACCTCACTCACATACCATGTCTGTCATATGTGCTCAACTTGGTCGTGCAGAGTTTTTTGAGGGACTATCCGGATCTTGATGCACTGCTGCACAAGGTCCGCCTAGAGTGCGCTCACTTGCGACGTTCCAGCATGGCCAGATCGCTGATTGCAGCTCTGCAACGCAGATTTCACCTTCATGAACATCGCATCATATGTGACGTACCCACCAGGTGGAATTCCTCGTTACATATGTTGGAGCGGTTGTGTGAGCAGCAGCCAACAGTAATGGAGTATCAGCTGCATCAGGCGCAGTCAACTCGCAATTTGCGGCGTTCACACTTCACCACTACTGAGTGGGCCTCTATAATAAGAATAATAATATTATTTATTTATATAGCGCCATAATATTCCGCAGTGCTTTACAGTTTAACAGTTTCAAAACACGAGTCATAAGTAACAACGTTAACAATACAATAATTAAAGCAAAATCAGCCGCCCCTGCTGGTGAAAGCTTACAATCTACAATGAGGTGTGGGAGATACAAAGTACAGGTGTTTATATACAATGGTGTTTTTACAATGATGGTCCAGCCATTTTAAGGAAGTGAGGGATGCATGGAGATAGTGAATGGGCTACACACACAGAATTACACATAGAATGACTTTGATTAGTGAATGTGATAGGCCACTGTGAACAAATGTGTTTTGAGGGAGCGCCTGAAACCATCCAAATTGCGGATAGTCCTAATTTCTTGGGGTAGAGCATTCCAGAGGATTGGCGCAGCGCGGGTGAAGTCTTGGAGTTGGGAGTGGGAGGTACGGATTAGTGCAGAGGTTAGTCGAAGGTCGTTTGCAGAGTGCAGCAGTCGGTTAGGCCGATAAATATAAATAAGGGAGGAGATGTAGGGGGGTGCTGCGCTGTGGAGAGCTTTGTTGGTGAGAACCAGTAATTAGAATTGGATCCTATAATGAATGGGCAGCCACTGCCAGTGTAATGAGTGGCGAATAACTCTATGAAGGATATCTGCCACGTTTTGCGTGCGTTTGATGAGTCAACGCGGATGGCGAGTGCAGATGATGCACTAGTCAGCCTGACTGTCCCCCTTATCTGCCTGCTTCAAAAAACACTGCAAGCACTAAGGCATGAGGTTTTGGAAGAGGTGGAGGATGAGGAGTCACAAATTCCATCACCTTCTGGACAGTCAGCGCAACGTGGTTCCTCACAAAGGGCTGGAGGACTTTCAAAGTACCATGCTGTATCAACAATTGAACCTCCAGAGTCGCTGTCTATATTTTCATAACCATTACAAACTTTTAATGTATTTACAAAGCACATAATGTACATTTTTTGTCTATCCTTTTGTAATGCTATTGTGTTTCCATAAACTGATGTTACAGAATTATGATACAAAGTTTTTAAATTTTGAGTTTTAAATTTTGTAAATTTATATGTATTTGAAGGACTTTGTGAGGAGGATGAGGAGGAGTCAATGGAGGAGGAAGACATCGCTCCAGAGGGAGGTAGACAATGCTCTAGTCAGTATGTAGACCAAGGGTGGGGTGATGCACAGCAGGCGGAGATGACGCCTCTTGCAGGGGACAACGTTTCTTGGCCAGTTGGGAGTCTGCAGCACATGGTTGATTTCATGCTGCAGTGGCTGAGAAACGACCGCCGCATCGAACACATTCACACCACGTCTGATTATTGGGTGTACACCCTCCTAGACCCTCGCTACCGGGACAACTTACAAAGCCTCATCACACCGTTGAACCGGGAGCGTAAAATGCGGAAGTACCAAGACACACTGGTGCAATCCATAATGTTCTCCATTCCAGCCGAGAGCACTGCTGCTGCTACTGATTTACAAAGCAGCTCTGTGCGTCGAGGCAGTGGAGACAGCTCTGCAACAAGAGGGAGCACAAGCAGCGCCTCTGCACAGGGCAAGAACAGTATGTTCCAAATGTGTCGAAGTTTTGTGGCAGCGCCACCAATGTCTACACCATCCGAGACGGCTCCAGTCAGCAGGAGGCAACATTTCCGTAAGATGGTGACAGACTACATGTCTTGCCCTCTCAGTGTACTCCCAGATGGCTCTTCCCCATTCAAGTTTTGTGTCTCTAAGCTGGATACATGGCCAGAGCTTAGCCAGTATGCATTGGAGGTGCTGGCTTGATCTGCTGCCAGTGTATTATCGGAGCGCGTCTTTACTGCTGCAGGTGGTGTACTAACAGACCGTTGCATGCGACTATCCTACGATAATGTAGAACGGCTTACTTTTCTGAAAATGAACTAGGCATGGATCTCGCCTGAATTTGCCTGTCCGGTTTCAGATTAACTAACTGGTTGGCAACGTTTTCCATGTCTCCTGTTATGTTCATCTTTCTACCACCTGAGCTATACTCCCTGGGCTACAACACTGCCAGTTGCTGCTCAGAAGTGTCGTGTCCACAGACCAATACACAAGCTATAGTGATAGTGGGGTTCAGTAACGCCTGCTGTTCCCCTGCTGTGTGTCCGGCAAAAATTACTGCTACCTAGCTACACATGTTTAAAAAAACATGACATGTTAAAGTGGCTAGTGCTACACATAGATATCAGGCTACACCCTTATTTCTAAGCTGTAAACAAGTGAAACGTCAAATTTAAAACCATTCAATGATTAGTGTTGGTAACAAATCTGTAACTAAATAATTGTGACATATTATGGCAGATATCCACATGTCTAACACAAATGCTAACACAAAAGCATACTTATGCTATAGGGTACTGATGGTGAACCTTCTCACTCCATAACTTTGACCAATCCAACTCACATCATGCCTCAAATGCTGCAATGTTGGAAGTGCATAATGTGGGTTGAACTTTGACAACAGCTGCAGTGCGAAGGTTATCCTTCTGTGTTCTTGGCTTTTAAATAAAAGCATACAAGTAAATATAATAATACATTGTTGATTAAGGGACATGATGTACACCTGTAATATTGTGCAAACAATGGATGTAGGACTATTCCTCTTCAACATTACTTATATTTGTGTCATTTGAAAAAATACATATTTTAGTTAAAAATTAAAAACCCATGTTCAGTAGCTGTGAAAGGCCCGTTTGTGTACTTCTATATTGTTTGCAACCAATGTATTGTATACGGATGGAAGCGCGTCACACTAATAGATTAGATTTATTTTAAATGGAATGTAGCAGAACCAATTGGAGATAAATGAAAAGGATGAGCCACTGAGACACGCTCAGCAGAGTACAAGCAGCAGTGCTTGAACATGTAACTGGAGCGTGATCTGCACTCAAAAAAGTAAAAAACACAGACTGAAGTGAACACTGAAACACAACTGTCCACAATCTGTGAAAAGCTCCTTTCTGTACTTCTATAGTGTTTGCAACCAATGTATTGTATACGGATGGAAGCGCGTCACACTAATAGATTAGATTTATTTTAAATGGAATGTAGCAGAACCAATTGGAGATAAATGAAAAGGATGAGCCACTGAGACACGCTCAGCAGAGTACAAGCAGCAGTGCTTGAACATGTAACTGGAGCGTGATCTGCACTCAAAAAAGTAAAAAACACAGACTGAAGTGAACACTGAAACACAACTGTCCACAATCTGTGAAAAGCTCCTTTCTGTACTTCTATAGTGTTTGCAACCAATGTATTGTATACGGATGGAAGCGCGTCACACTAATAGATTAGATTTATTTTAAATGGAATGTAGCAGAACCAATTGGAGATAAATGAAAAGGATGAGCCACTGAGACACGCTCAGCAGAGTACAAGCAGCAGTGCTTGAACATGTAACTGGAGCGTGATCTGCACTCAAAAAAGTAAAAAACACAGACTGAAGTGAACACTGAAACACAACTGTCCACAATCTGTGAAAAGCTCCTTTCTGTACTTCTATAGTGTTTGCAACCAATGTATTGTATACGGATGGAAGCGCGTCACACTAATAGATTAGATTTATTTTAAATGGAATGTAGCAGAACCAATTGGAGATAAATGAAAAGGATGAGCCACTGAGACACGCTCAGCAGAGTACAAGCAGCAGTGCTTGAACATGTAACTGGAGCGTGATCTGCACTCAAAAAAGTAAAAAACACAGACTGAAGTGAACACTGAAACACAACTGTCCACAATCTGTGAAAAGCTCCTTTCTGTACTTCTATAGTGTTTGCAACCAATGTATTGTATACGGATGGAAGCACGTCACACTAATAGATTTGATTTTTTTCTAATATAATGGAGCTGCACCAATTCCACTAAATAAAATAAAAAAAAAAAAAAAAAAAAGTGACACGTGCAGATGCCTACAAACAGCGGTGGATGCAGAGCAAACTGCAGCGTCACCTGCACTGTCACACACACACCTTGCACAGAGCTGTTAAAACAACACTGGCAAAATGAAGCTTTACACAGCGGTTGGTAAACTAGCCTGCCTCAAGCACAGTAGTACACAAAATCGCAATATCTAACTGTCCCTCAGAGTCAGCACAGCAGCGTTCTGTCCCTAACTGAGTTCACAGCACAGTGACGCTAAAATGGCTGCGGCGCCTTTTATAGTGCATTCTGACATCATTTCAGCAGCCAATCACAGCCATGCCATTAGTTAAGATGACCGCATCATTACAGGATGTGCCCACACTTCGTAGGATTCCTCATTGGCTGACTAAAATCACATTGCCTCTCAAAGAATTATGGGAACTTCCGATTCCGGTATACGATATGGAAAAAGTATCGGAATTAAGTATCGGAATTCCGATAACGCGAATATCGGCCGATACCCGATACTTGCGGTATCGGAATGCTCAACACTAGTGATGACCCCAACTCGCCAGAACTTCAGGAATCGTTAGATTCTCTCATTGAGGCAATTAATAAAATCCTCAAACTAGATGAAGAAACCGGGTCTCAACCAAATCACCCTATTTCTTTCAAAAGAGCTAAACGTACTCACAAGGTGTTAAGTAATCACCCTGAATTTACGGAAATTGTCCAGGGACAGAGGGAGCGTCCAGACAAACGTTTTTCAGGGCTGAAGTCTCTGAAAACTCGTTACCCATTTTCAGCAACTGTAGCGAAAGAGTGGACTGAATCTCCAGTGGTAGATCCTCCAGTATCTCGCTTAGCTTCAAAAACCCTGCTCTCTGTGTCAGATAGTTCATCCATTAGGAACCCGTCTGACAAACAAATTGACAACCTCGCAAAATCAATTTTTGAGGCGGCTGGAGCCTCTCTCTCTCCCTCCTTTGCGGCCACCTGGGTAGCAAGGGCCATGGTGGCTTGGGTTGAGGACCTAGTTAAAACAACTAGCGATATCTCCCTTTCACCTGAGGCACGTAATCTGGCCTATCAGATTACTCGGGCAGGTGATTACATGGTTCATGCGTCCCTAGATGCAGCTAATTGCGCTGCACTCACAGTAGCCAATGCTATCGCTATTCGGAGGTCCCTCTGGCTCCGAGAGTGGCGTGCAGATGCTGCTTCAAAGAGAACTTTGACTTCGCTGCCTTATCTTTCAGGACGTCTTTTTGGAGACCGTCTTGATCAAATTATTTCTGACGCCACTGGGGGCAAGAGCAAATTTCTTCCGCAGCGCAGAATCAATCGACCTTTTCGGTATCAATACCAAGGTCGTTCCCGGCCATTTCGTAGCTCCTTTAATTGGTCCTCCACCTCGACCTCGTCTCGAGCACCCCGTCCATCTCGCAGAGATAGGGGCTCGCAACCATCGTCCAGGTCCTCTCAGCCCTGGAGAAACAGATTTTCTCAGGCGGGAAATAGGAGCTCCTCTTCTCGCAAACAGTCTTCCCAATGACTCCTTACCAAGGACTGGGGACCCAAACAAGGTAGGCGGCCGCCTACTCTTGTTTCGCGAGGTCTGGGGGTCGGTCATTCAGGACCAGTGGGTCCTCGATCTTGTTCACTCCGGCTACAAGATCGAACGCTTGTCCCTCCCCCCAACACGTTTCTTTCAGTCACGTCCCCCCAAGTCCAAGGATCTCATAGTTCCCTTCCTTCAGGCTCTGGATATACTTCATTCCAGCGGCGTCATCGTCCCAGTCCCTCACAGGGAAAGATTCAAAGGGTTTTACTCAAACCTCTTTGTAGTTTCCAAGAAGGACGGCTCCTTGCGTCCTATTCTAGACCTAAAATTACTAAACAAGTTCATCAGAATCCGCCATTTCAGGATGGAATCCCTCCGTTCTGTGGTCGCATCTCTAGAAAGGAAAGAATACTTGGCGTCTATAGACATCAAGGATGCGTATCTACACATTCCAATTTTCAGAGGTCATCAAAAGTTTCTGCGTTTTGCTGTCGGAGAGGATCATTTTCAATTTGCCGCTCTGCCTTTCGGTCTCGCAACCGCCCCCAGAGTGTTCACAAAGGTCATGGCGGCCGCCATGTCAATTTTACACTCTCGGGGTGTGGTAGTCCTCCCGTATCTGGACGATCTACTCATCAAAGGTCCTTCTTTTCAGGCCTGCGCAGAAAGTGTCGAGATCACTATCGACACCCTTTCTCGCTTGGGCTGGCTAATCAATTTGGACAAGTCTCTTCCCATTCCGTCTCAGAAGATTCCTTTTCTGGGAATGATTCTGGACACCTTCCAAGGGTTGGTATCTCTCCCTCCAGAGAAGATCAACTCTCTGAGACGGGGAGTACTCCTGTTGTTTCTAGGCCACTCGCACTCTCTGCGGAGCGCGATGCAGGTCCTGGGGAAAATGGTAGCGTCCATCGAGGCAGTACCATTCGCTCAGTTCCACCTTCGTCCTCTTCAACAGGAGCTAATATCACTTTGGGACAGGAACCCTGCGTCTTTAGGTCGCCGCTTCCGTCTGTCTCCCACAGTCAGAAGCTCCTTAAAATGGTGGACAAAGGCTTCATCTCTGAATCAGGGAAAATCCTTTCTGCCGATCCATTGGCTGGTGGTGACCACCGATGCCAGTCTCCTCGGATGGGGAGCAGTGTTCCTCCATCACACGGCTCAAGGCCGATGGTCTCTATCAGAGACCCGTCTTCCGATCAACATCCTGGAGATCAGAGCTATCAAGTTAGCTCTCGTGCAGTTCCATCATCTACTGGCCGGACGTCCCATCCGGATTCAGTCAGACAACGCCACAGCCGTGGCGTATATCAACCGCCAGTGGAGCACTCGGAGCAGAACAGCTATGCTCGAGGTATCGCACATCCTGCGCTGGGCCGAGGCAAACCGCTCGCCCATCTCCGCGGTTCACATCCCGGGAGTGGACAATTGGGAGGCCGACTTCCTCAGTCGCCAAGGCTTAGACTCAGGGGAATGGTCCCTTCACCCGGAAATGTTTCAACTCATTTGCCAGCGTTGGGGAATTCCGGATGTGGATCTCATGGCATCCAGATTGAATGCCAAAGTTCAGACTTTCATAAGTCGATCACGCGATCCATTAGCCATCGGCTCGGATGCGCTAGTTCTCCCTTGGAGTCAATTTCGCCTTCCTTACATCTTCCCACCTCTTCCGTTAATCCCAGGGTGATTCGGAAGATCAAAGCGGAAGGCGTTCCTCTCATTCTGGTCGCTCCGGACTGGCCTCGACGTCCGTGGTATGCGGAACTAGTGCGTCTAGTCGCAGACGTTCCCTGGAGATTACCAGATCGTCCGGATCTTCTTTCACAGGGTCCAATTTACCATCACAATTCGAAAGCGCTGAATTTGACGGTATGGCCATTGAAGCCTGGATCTTAAGTCAGGCTGGTTTCTCTAACAACGTGGTTTCAACAATGATCAATGCCAGGAAGCCGGCTTCCGCACGCATTTATCATCGAGTCTGGAAGACATTTTTTTCCTGGTGTAAAGACAAGGGTCGTTCCCCTTTGGTTTTTTCTATCCCTTCCATTCTAGAGTTTCTTCAAACAGGAATGGATTCAGGGTTAGCTCTCTCCTCTCTCAAGGGACAGATTTCTGCGTTGTCCGTCCTTTTCCAACGGCGGATCGCATCTAAGTCTCAGGTCAGGACCTTTATCCAGGGAGTGTCACATCTTGTTCCGCCCTACAAGAGGCCTTTAGAGCCTTGGGACCTTAATTTGGTCCTCAGTGCCTTACAGGAATCACCCTTCGAACCTTTGTCTGAAGTGTCCTTATCGCTTCTCTCCTGGAAGGTTGTCTTCCTAGTGGCGATTACCTCTATCAGACGGGTATCGGAGTTGGCAGCCTTATCTTGTAAATCTCCTTTCCTTATTTTTCACCAGGACAAGGTTGTTCTTAGAACGTCTCCTTCTTTCACGCCTAAGGTCGTTTCGGATTTTCACATCAATGAGGAGATAGTTTTGCCTTCGTTCTGTCTGGCGCCGATTCACCGTACTGAAAAAGCTCTTCACACCCTGGATTTGGTGAGAGCTCTCCGAAGGTATATTTCAAGAACGGCGCCTTTCCGAAAATCGGACGCTCTGTTTGTGCTTCCGGAAGGACGCAGACAGGGTCTTCCTGCTTCCAAGGCCACGTTAGCCAGATGGATTCGCTCTGCGATCCAAGAGGCGTATCGTGTTAAAGGTCAGCCTATCCCGGCTGGGATTAAGGCACACTCCACTCGATCTGTGGGGGGCCTCCTGGGCCATTCGGCACCAGGCTTCGGCACAGCAAGTGTGCAAGGCTGCGACTTGGTCCAGTCTTCATACTTTCGTCAAGCATTATCAAATTCATGCTCAGGTTTCTTCAGATGAGGCACTTGGCAGGCAAATTCTGCAATCAGCTGTTGCGCATCTGTAAGTTGACGTTAACCAGTTAAGCGTTTTGTATGCATAAGTTTTCACGAGGCTCCATCTGTTGATGGTTTCCCACCCAGGGACTGCTTTGGGACGTCCCACGGTCTGTGTGTCCCCCAATGAGGCGAAGAAGAAAAGGAGATTTTTGAGTACTCACCGTAAAATCCTTTTCTCCGAGACGCTCATTGGGGGACACAGCTCTCACCCTTGTTTAATTTGAAGCCTTGTTGTATATTTGTAAGTAGTTATTTGATTTGTGACATATTGCACTCTGTTATGAGCTCCTACTGCTTTGGCACCGAACTGGTTCAGGATTGAGCCAACAGGAGGTGTATACTGCAGGAGGAGGAGTTAATCTTTTGTGCTTAATGTATTGCTTAGTGTCCTCCTAGTGGCAGCAGCATAACACCCACGGTCTGTGTGTCCCCCAATGAGCGTCTCGGAGAAAAGGATTTTACGGTGAGTACACAAAAATCTCCTTTTCGACCACATGTGGGGTATTGATATACTCAGGAGCAATTGCATAATTGTTACCCTTGTGAAAATAAAACATTTGGAGCTAAAAAAAAAAAAAATTTTGTGGTAAATTTTTTTTTTTTTTTTATATACTTGGTCTATGTAATAAGCTTATGTGAAGTATCCGAGGTTTCAAGGTGCTCACCACATATTTAGATACATTCCTTGAGGAGTCTAGTTTCCAAAATTGGGTCACTTGTCAGGGTTTTCCACTGTTTAGGCACATCAGGGGCTCTCTAAATTCGACATGGCGTCCGCTCTCGAATCCAGCCATTTTTGCGTTCAAAACGTCAAACGGTGTTTCTTCCCTTCTGAGCCCTTCCATGCCCCTAAACAATAGTTTTCACCCACTTATGATGCATCTGTATATTCAGGAAAAAATGAACCTCAAAATTTGATGTGAAATTTCTCCTGTTACCCTTGTAAAAATAAAAAAAATTGTTGCTAAAGTGAAATTTTTGTGAAAAAAAATAAATGTTTATTTTTTTTCTTCCACATTCCATTAATTCCTGTAAAGCACCTGAAGGGTTAATAAACTTCTTGAATGTAGTTTTGAAAAGTTTGAAGGGTGCAGTTTTTAGAATGGAGTCACTGTTGGGTATTTTCTGTCGTATAGTCCCCAAAGTTACCTCAAATGTGATGTAGTTCCTAAAAAAAAAATAGGTTTGTAGAATATGGTATAAAAATGAGAAATTGCTGATCAAATTTTAGCCCTTATAACTTTCTAACACAAAAATAATAGTTTAAAAATTGTGCTAGATATGTGGTAAATGTTATTTATTTACTATTGTGTTTGATAAAACACTAGTTTAAGGGCATAAGAATAAAAGTTTTGAAAATTGTGAAACACTTACCTGGAGTGTTTCTTGCATGTAAACAAGTAAATACAGTTAAGGTGTAAGCAAGGTTATTACACTACCGTACAGAATCTGAAAATCTAATCACAAAAGGATATGCCAACAAAGGTAGACAAATAATCATAAAATTAAATTAAAACACTCAAGTGAGTACACAGAGGAGGCGACATAGCATAGCAGGAGGATATAAAATACAGTGAATATAGACATGTATTGTGCACTTGGTGTATAAAGGGTATGATATTCTGTAATAACAAAGTAAATAAGCCAGAGAAATATTTTATATGGACAAAATAGCTTATGGTACAATATAGCTGTCAGAAAAATCAATAGCTAATGTCCATAAAGCACCAATAGTAGAGAAAGTTTAAATTATAAGTTACCTATACTCCTCTCCTCGGGCTGGAATGGCGCCAGGGCCTGACGCGCGTTCGGCACTAGCGTTTGTCAGGGGGGGTGAGGCGTCAGACCAGCAGGAGGCACCCTGTAAAGAACCACGGCCTATAGGAGCAAGGGAAGTTCCAGACATTTAATAGCGGCACATGGCACGAGTGCTGCCCCTCCCAAGCTTGTCACGGAACGCATCATCCATAGTCCAGTTAGGATGACGCAAGCCGACTTCCGAGCACATAAGTCATGTGACCCGGAACGGTCATTTGATCCAACCCGGGCATGGATGCTAACGCATCACAGGAAAACCCAGAAGGCAGAAACAAGCCATACGCTCAATCACGGGAGAAACGCTCCCATAGAGAAAGACCCGTGGTGAATAAAGAAGCACAATAGTGCAGAACAATGTGGATACATGTGGATGACTTAGAAACACAACAAAATTATAGTACATTCGTTAAATAGGTACCTAATTGGAAAATAGAAAATTTTAA
>JARQOD010000006.1:214014061-214047316 GCA_033576555.1 Oophaga sylvatica | reverse complement strand
CTAGACGGCTCACTGTGACGTGAGCACATCGGAGCGGATATTGTGAGGACCTCATTTTCCCAGCTCCGATCCAGATGTTTCAGTGCTGAAGTGCAGAGTTTCTGGAGCGAGAACCGCACAACCTGGAGGTTGGAGGTGATTCCTGGAGCTCCTCATACAGACTCCATTCTCCTCCCCTCTTCTGGCTTTTTCATGCAGTTTTTATGGAATTTCTCATGGTGGTAATGGCACAGACATCACCGCTCAGACAGGAAGGTTCTTTACACTGTTCTAGATTTTATGTATTTGGGCAAAATTCATTTTTTTCCAAATTTATAAAACTCACATTTTTACTGTCACTTTCTGTAATATAAATAATTACACTCATCGCTGTTTGTTCAGTGTCGCCAAAATGTCACTTTTCCCATCTGTCACAGATCTCATCTGCAGCCGCAACTTTGTGAGGAGTGTGCGGGGCTCCACGGGGTGAGGCGTAAAAGAGCGCCACCGACAGTCATCATAACAGAGCGCCACCCACAGTCATCATAACAGAGCGCCACCGACCGTCCTCAACAGAGAGCCATCGACCGTCCTCATAACAGAGCGCCACCGACAGTCATATTAGAGTGCCACCGACAGTCATCATAACAGAGCGCAACCGACAATCATCATAACAGAGCGCCACCGACAGTCATCATAACAGAGCGCCACCGACAGTCATCATAACAGAGTGCCACCGACAGTCATCATAACAGAGCGCCACCGACAGTCATCATAAAAGAGCGCCACCGACAGTCATCATAACAGAGCGCCACCGATAGTCATCATAACAGAGCGCAACCGACAGTCATCATAACAGAGCGCCACCAACAGTCATCATAACAGAGCGGTCATCATAACAGCGCAACCGACAGTCATCATAACAGAGCGCCACCGACAGTCATCATAACAGAGCGCAACCGACAGTCATCATAACAGAGCGCCACCAACCGTCCTCATAACAGAGCGCCACCGACAGTCATAGCAGAGTGCCACCGACAGTCAACATAACAGAGCGCCACCGACAGTCATAACAGAGTGCCACCGACAGTCATCATAACAGAGTGCCAACAACAGTCATAACAGAGCACCACCGACAGTCATCATAACAGAGTGCCACCGACAGTCATCATAACAGAGTGCCACCGACAGTCATCATAACAGAGCGCCACCGACAGTCATCATAAAAGAGCGCCACCGACAGTCATCATAACAGAGCGCCACCGACAGTCATCATAACAGAGCGCCACTGACAGTCATCATAACAGAGCGCCACCAACCGTCCTCATAACAGAGCGCCACCGACAGTCACAGCAGAGTGCCACCGACAGTCATCATAACAGAGCGCCACCGACAGTCATAACAGAGCGCCACCGACAGTCACAGCAGAGTGCCACCGACAGTCATCATAACAGAGTGCCACCGACAGTCATCATAGCAGAGCGCCACCGACAGTCATAACAGAGTGCCACCGACAGTCATCATAACAGAGTGCCAACAACAGTCATAACAGAGCGCCACCGACAGTCATCATAACAGAGTGCCACCGACAGTCATCATAACAGAGCGCCACCGACAGTCATCATAACAGAGCGCCACCGACAGTCATAACAGAGCACCACCGACAGTCATCATAACAGAGCGCCATAGACAGTCATCATAACAGAGCGCCACCGACAGTCATCATAACAGAGCGCCACCGATAGTCATCATAACAGAGCGCAACCGACAGTCATCATAACGGAGCGCAACTGACAGTCATCATACAAGAGCACAACCGTCAGTCATGGTAAAAGAGCGCATCCGAAAGTCATCATAAAATAGCGCAACCGACAGTCATCATAAACAGCGCAACCGACAGTCATCATAAAAGAGCACAACCGACAGTCATCATGAACAGCACAACCAACAGTCATCATAAAAGAGAGCAACCAACAGTCATCATAAACAGCGCAACCGACAGTCATCGTAACAGAGCGTAACCGACAGTCATCATAAAAAAGCGCAACTGACAGTCATCATAATATACAACACAGTGATGATGTGAATTATTACAGGAATGTCCAGGGTCACCAGAGAACATTTCTGGTGTAATTTTCAACACTTTTGTGATGTAGATTATGATGAGTCTGACGGTTTCGCTCCGTCACTGGCCAAGACTTGTGCACATACAGGAAAATTTGTTCAGTTTTGATAGAATTCAATCAGAGATTTGTGTAATGTTTTACAACAGCGATAATCAAAAAACTGACTTTATTAATTAAAAAAGTACACAAAGTGGCTGCTGCTTGCTCTAACCCTTTGTTAGGCCTCTTTCAGAGGTCAGTGTCTCAGGTACATGTGGTGACAGTTTTCACACATGTATCGGAGACACTTATACACGTAGACCCATTCAAGCTAATGGGTCTGTGCACTTGTCAGTGTGTTTCCATGGACCGTGTGTCCGAGGGCAAAATACGCTGACATATCAGTTTTTTTTAACAGCAGCATGAGCCGCAAAATGTCGTGCACATTGATGACACATGGATGACATCCGTGTGTCATCAGTGTGACACATACCGGTGCCTGGGAAGCAGCACTACAGTTAGTGCTGTTCCCCGGCGCCAGGTGCTGAAGACAGCTCACATCACTCTCCCTTGCTCTGCCTGCAATCAGCACAAGCAGGGAAGATTGTTGAGAGTTATACGTGGTTTCCCCTTTACTTTTGATAACCAGCCACGTAAAACAGACAGCTGTCAGCTTCAGCAAGGCTGGTTATCAAGAATAGAGGGGTCCCCATGCCGTATTTTTTAATGATTTAAATAAATAATTAAAAAATAACTCGTGGGGTCCACCCCATTTTTGATAACGAGCCAAGCTAAAGCAGACAAATGGGGGCTGGTATTCTCAAGCTGGTAAGGGGCCATGGATATTGCCCCCCCAGCCTAAAAAAAGCAGCCCGCAGCCACCCAGAAAAGGCACATTTATTAGATGCGCCAATTCTGGTGCTTTGCCCGTCTCTTCCCACTTGCCTGTAGCGGTGGCAGGTGGGGTAATATTTGTGGGTTTGATGTCACCTTTGTATTGTCTGGTGACATTAAACCCACGGTTTAGTAATAGAGAGGCATCTATACCTATCCATTACTAATCCTATAGTTATATTGTAAATAAAGACACAGCAAATATAAAGTCCTTTATTTGAAATCAAAAGAAAACACACTTTTCCACTTTTATTTAAAAATAACAGTTATACTCACCTAACGCCCATTCCATTGAAGCCAATGTCTCCTGTAATTAAACAAAAATAAAAAAACAACAATATCCCTCACCTGTCCGATGTTCTGTCCCATGCCGTAATCTATGTCTGAGGATAGTTTTCAACCTCGACAGTGCCAAAATGCGACCTTCCGGGCGGAGAACCACTCATGAGTGAGCTGCTGTGAGTGCAGCATCAGTGACTATTGATGACTGAGGTTCCATTCCCTGCCAGGCTGAACTGTGGTGACCTCAGCACCATGAGGAAAAGTCACTGAGTTGACTGCAGTTCAGCTCAGTGAGTTCTCCGCCGTAAACTCAGTGATTTTTTCTCACCGTGCTGAGGTCACCACAGTTTAGCCCAGCTGGGAACGTATCCTCAGTGACCTGCGGTAACCTTGATGAGATCACTTCTAGTTCCTGATGCTGCGCTCAAAGCAGCTCATTCCTCAGTGGTTCTCAGCCTGGACGATCTCACCTTGGAACTGTCCAAGTTGAAAACTATTTATCCCCAGACATGGATTGCGGAGTGGGACAGAACGTCAGACAGGTGAGGGATTTTTCTTTTAATTATTATTACAGGAGACGTTGGGTTCAATGGATTGGGCGTTAGGTCAGTACAACTGTGTTTATTTTTAAATAAAAGTGTAAAAGTGTGTTTGTTTTGATTTCAAGTAAAAGACTTTATTCTGTCTGTGTCTTCATTTACAATTTAAATATAGGATTAGTAATGGATAAGTGCAGGGCCGTATTTAGAGTTTATGCTGCCCTAGGCACTTTCCGTTCTGCCTCCCTCATTGGTGAGTATGACTAATGCAGATACTGTCGGCAGTGACTTAAGGGCCCGTCTCACATAGCGATATCGCTAGGGAGATCGGTGCTGAGTCACTAGTTTTGTGACGCAGCAGCGAGCTCACCAGCGATATCGCTGTGTGTGACATTCAGCGACGATCAGCCCCCCTGCCGGGTATCGCTGATCGTCGCTGAAATGTCTGGACATTTTTTTGATCGCTGGTCTCCCGCTGACAGGCACGCATCGCTGCGTGTGACAGGCGGGAGACCAGCGATCCGCTGGTAAACAAGGTACACAGCGGGTTTCCAGGCGCGGGGCTGTGCCTAGAAACCCGCTGTGTACCTTGGATACCAGCGCCCTGATGCAGGGAGCTGGTAACCAAGGTACACAGCGGGTTTCCAGGCACCGCGCAGCGCCTGGAAACCCGATGTGTACCTTGGTTACCAGCTCCCTGCATCAGGGCGCTGGTATCCAAGGTACACTGCGGGTAACTAGCGATGTTTACCCGCAGTGTCCTTGTGCTGATCGCTGCCTGAGCTGCCTGTTTGGCAGCTCAGCAGCGATAATATAGCGATACACCAGTGATCCTGATCGTTGTCGGGATTGCTGGTGTATCGCTATGTGAGACCCAGCCTTTAGGCTACTTGCACATCAGCGATTTTTGCCATTCGCGGCAGATGCGGCAGTTTTTCCGCATCTGCCACGTAACGGATCACTTATGGCAACACTGCATTCGGCCTCATTCATTCCCTAGGCGACTTGCAGACATGTGCGACACTTGCGGTTTTGACGCGATCCCGCAAATCCAATACTTGCAGCAATAGAAAAAAAAACGCTACTAGCAGTGTTTTTTTGTCTCACCGCAAGTGCTGCACGTTTGCAAGTCCCATAGGGAATGAATGAGGCCGAATCTATGTGTATGCCCATGTAGCTCTTTCAAAGACAGTGGTTTCCTACCACACTCAAAAGACATACAAATAGGATGTTTAGATTGTGAGCCCCAATGGGGACAGTGTTGATGATGTATGTAAAGTGCTGTGGAGTTAATAGCACAATATCAGTGAATAAATATTATTCTTAATATTAGGTTACAATACCAGGATCTGAGGATTTTCTGTTTCGAGGTCAAGAGCTCTCTGATGTGATGTTGCTGCCTGTCTACCTGTCTTCCTCTTTTGACACTGCAGTGTGGTGGACAAGAAAACATTAACTGGTTAACAGCAAGAAGTCTGGTGTCTGTGTACTAACTGAACTAGAAACTCTCCCCATACCATGTCCAGCAGACAGAGCATTACTAGATGGATTTTATTATTCTATTACTGCCCAGTCTCTGACTAAGGCCTTATTCATATGTCTGGGTGTAAACAGATACTTACATATAAATCTGGACAATTTATCTTATAGATCTCCCGGTATATTATTTATTATAGATCTATAATATATAATGTACAAGGAGACCTATAGTATAAAATGTCCAGAATTATCTGTAATATATGACGTACAATCTATTATATATAATGTCCAGGGTGATCTATAATATATAATGCTCAGGTAGTAGATTTATAATATAATAATGTACAGTCCAGGCAAATCTATACTATATAATGTCCAGAGGCAGAGATATATTTAGGGTACGTTTCCACGTTCAGGAAATGCTGCGGGTTGGACGCTGAGAACAGCCACAGAGTCCAATCCGCAGTGTCCAGATGTTACAGCATAGTGGAGGAGATTTTATGAAATTCCATATCCACTATGCGTACAAAGATGCAGGTGGCAGACCTGCGTATATGCACATGTGGCGAGTCTTTCTAGACCGCAGCATGTCAATTTATCTCGCAGAGACGCTCAGTCTACGCAAGATAAATAACACCGTCCTATGCATAGGTTCAATGAATACATGTGGAATCACCGCGCGTACAAAAGCCAGCAAAGCTTTGGACGGAGCGGTGTCCTCTCTGCAGCGTTTCCTGAACGTGGAAACATAGCCTTAGGGTATGTGAACACGTTGCACATTTGTCTGCAGAAGTTTCCGTACATAATCCGCATCTCTTGGCAGAAAACGCAGGTGCGTATTTGATGCGTTTTTTACATGCGGATTTGTATGCCTTTTTTTAAGCTAAATAAAGATGCTATTTAACAAAAAAAAAGATTTGTGATGTCATTTCTGTCCAACCTCCTTCCTCTTTTACATTAGTCCAGCGCTCATTCTCCCCAGCGCTCATTCCCCACCCCAGCGCTCATTCTCCCCAGCACTCATTCCCCACCTCAGCGCTCATTCTCCCCAGCACTCATTCCCCACCCCAGCGCTCATTCCCCACCTCAGCGCTCATTCTCCCCAGCGCTCATTCCCCACCCCAGTGCTCATTCTCCACCTCAGTGCTCATTCCCCATTCCCCACCTCAGGGCTCATTCCGCACTCCAGCGCTCATTCCCCACCTCAGCGCTCATTACTCCCCCAGCGCTCATTTCTCCCCCCCATCGCTCACTGCCCGCCAGTGCTCACTCCTCCCAGCGCTCACTGCCCCTACAGCGCTCACTGCCCCACAGCGTTCATTGCCCCCACAGCGCTCACTGCCCCACCGCGCTCACTACCCCCACGGCGCTCACTGCCCCCACGGCGCTCACTGCCCCCACAGCACTCACTGCCCCACAGAGCTCACTGCCCCCACAGCGCTCAATGCCCCACAGCGCTCACTGCCCCATCAGCGCTCACTGCCCCACAGCGCTCACTGCCCCCACAGCGCTCACTGCCCCCACAGCGCTCACTGTCCCACAGCGCTCACTGCCCCACAGCGCTCACTGCCCCCACAGCGCTGGTGTATTACTACTTTTGCTATTTTTGCAATTTCTCCTCAGCTACCGAAACATAACAGAGAGTGATGGGGTGCTACGCCAGGTGACCTGGCCTCCACAGTCACCAGACCTGAATCCTTTTGACATGGTTTGGGGTGAGCTGGACCACAGAGTGAAGGCAAAAAAGCCAACAAGTGCTAAGCATCTCTGGGAACTCCTTCAAGACTGTTGAGAGACCTTTTCCGGTAACTACCTCTTGAAGCTCATAAAGAGAATGCCAAGAGTGTGCAAAGCAGTAATCAAAGCAAAAGGTGGCTACTTTGAAGAACCTAGAATATAAGACCTATTTTCAGTTGTTACACACTTTTTTGTTAAGTATATAATTCCACATGTGTTAATTCATAGGTTTGATGCCTTCAGTGTGAATTTACAATTTTCATAGTCATGAAAATACAGAAAAATCTTTGAATGAGGTGTGTCCAAACTTTTGGTCTTTACTGTATGTCACACAAATTTCTTAATAAATAACATTTTCTACATGTCTACTTTACATCAGCACAATTTTGAAAACATTTTTTATTACGAAGTTATAAGAGTTAAAACTTGACCTGTGATTTCATCATATTTTTTTTAGGGACCACATCACATTTGAAGTCACTTTGAGGGGTCTATATGATAGAAAATACCCCAAAGTGACACCATTCTAAAAACTGCACCCTCAAGGTGCTCAAAACCACATTCAAGAAGTTTATTAACCCTTTACGTGCTTCACAGGAACTGAAACAATGTGGAAGGAAAAAATTTACATTTAACTTTTTTTGCAAAAAATTTACTTCAGAACCAATTTTTTTATTTTCACAAGTGTTAAAAGAGAAAATTAACCATAAAATTTGTTGTCCCCTGAATACGCTGATACCCCATATGTGGGGGTAAACCACTTTTTGGGCGCTCTGCAGAGGTCGCAAGGGAAGGAGCGCCGTTTGACTTTTTCAACGCAGAATTTGCTGGCCGCCATGTCGCGTATGGAGAGCACCTGATGTGCCTAAACAGTGGAAACTCCTCACAAGTGACCTCATTTTGGAAACTAGACCCCTTAAGGAACTTATCTAGCTGTGTGGTGAGCACTTTGAACCTCCAGAGGTTTGTAAAGTAGAGCCGTGAAAATAAAAAATCATTTTTTTCCTCAAAAATGATTTTTTAGCCCGTTATTTTTTATTTTCCCAAGGGTAACAGGAGAAAGGAGGACAACAAAAAGTTGTTGTGCAATTTTTCCTGAGTACTTTGATACCCCATATGTGGGGAGGAACCACTGTTTGGGCGCATGGGAGACCTTGGAAGGGAAGGCGCGCGATTTTGTAATGCAGACTTTGATGGAATGTTCTGCGGGCGTCATGTTGTGCTTGCAGAACCCTTGATGTGCCTAAACAGTAGAAACCCCCCACAAGTGACACCATTTTGGAAACCAGACCCCCCCAAAGAGCTTATCTAGATGTGTGGTAAGCACTTTGAACCCCCAAGTGCTTCACAGAAGTTTATAAACGCAGAGCCGTAAAAAAAAAAATTATTTTTTTCCTCAAAAATGATTTTTTAGACAGCTATTTTTTATTTTCCCAAGGGTTACAGGAGAAATTAGAACCTCAAAATTGGTGTGCAATTTGTCCTGAGTAAGCTGATACCCCATATGTGGGGGTAAACCACTGTTTGGGCGCACGGCAGGGCTCGGAAGGGAGGGAGCACCACTTGACTTTTTGAACGCCATGTCGTGTTTGGAGACCCCCTGATGTGACTAAATAGTAGAAACCCCTCAATTCTAGCTCCAGCCCTAACCACAACACACCCCTAACTGTTGTGAATGCTCTGAATCTGACTTCGGAGTTTGGGGTCCCTCTGGTGGCTGCTGATAGTAGTGAAGCTGCTCCGGCTAACACAAGTCCATCAGCTGGGGGTAATGAGTGGCAATCGGGTAGCACTGACTGGGGAGATATAAGGGAGTAACCTTCCCATGATCCTCGCCGGTGATTTGTTGTTCCTGGTCCCATTTTGAAGTCAGCTTGCTTCCTGCTTTTTCCTACAACCTTCAGATAAGATATTTACTGTTTGTTTCTGTGGCTTTTAACATAGTAACATAGTTATTAAGGTTGAAGGAAGACTTTAAGTCCATCTAGTTCAACCCATATCCTATCCTAACCTGCCCTAACATGTTGATCCAGAGGAAGGCAAAAAAAACCAAGTGGCAAACAGTAAGCTTCACATTGGGGAAAAAGATTCCTTCCCGACTCCACATAAGGCAATCAGACTTGTTTTCTGCCCTTCTGGTGTGAGGTCAGCCAGGTTCCCCGGCTGGAGCCAGCGCTGATCTCTGTTTCTCATTTACCACTGTTTTTGTGTTCAGTCCCTGTTATTTCAGTATCTGATTGTTGGCTACCAGGACACACCAGAGTTCTGATCTAGCGGGGGAGAGATCATGTGGTCTCAGTATTTTTTTTAAATCAGACTTGTTGGAATTTTTCTTAGAGTTTTGCCGGATTGCAGACAGTATTCTTTCCTGTCCTATTCTATCTAAACAGTTTTGGATCCCAGCGTTTGCTTTCTCTATTTTCTGCCTGCGTTTGTATTTCATCTTGTCTCACCGCCAATATATGTGTGGGGCTAAATATTCCTTTGGGGCGCTACTCCAGGGCAGTTAGCTTTCCCCTTTCTGTCTTTAGGCTTAGTTAACTCTCCGGCTGTGTTGAGGCGTCTAGGTCATCGTAGGTACGTCCCACGGCTACTTCTAGTTGTGCGGTTAGTTTAGGGGTCTGCAATCCACTAGTTACCAACCTCTCTGGGTGTCTGGCTGCCTTGGCTATTTTGGCTACTGTCCTACTCGGCTACCAAATCATAACACCTAACCCTAATCCCAACCCTAACCCTAATCCTAACCCCAACCCTAATTGTAACCCTAACACTAATTGTAACCCTAACCCTAATTCTAACCGTAATTCCAAACCTATCCCTAATTATAGCCCTAACCCTAATGGAAAAATAAAAATAAATATATTTTCTTTATTTTATTATATTTCCCTATTTATGGGGGTGATAAACGGGCGGTTTATTTACTATTTTTTTATTTTGATCACTGTGATAGCGTTTATCACAGTGATCAAAATGTACCTGCACTAAATGAATGAATCTGCCGGCCCGCAGATTCAGCGGGCGCACTGCGCATGCGTCCGCCATTTTCTTTCCAGGAAGAAGACAACGGTACCTGCGAGAGCAGTGGGAGGATGAGGGGGACAACGGGAGGTACAGGGGATAGGGGAACCCAGGGACCCTATTTCTCTCCCCTCTGATGTGCGATCACATCAGAGGAGAGAGAAATTAAATGCAGAATCGTGGCTTTTTTTTTTTTCCGGTCGCCGTTATATGGTTAATAACGGCGATCGCAAAGCGGGGTCGGTAAAAACCAACCCGAATCATGTTCTCTGGGGTCTCAGCTACCTCCGGTAGCCGAGATCCCGGGGAAAATCTAACTCTGGGGGGCGCTATATACTTACTCCACAGCGTCATGAATTAACCATCGCCGTTAAAAAGCGTATCGGCGGTCGTTAAGGCGTTAAATAATTATTTAAAAAAACTAGCATGGGGACACCTCTATTCTTAAACACCAGCCTTGCTGAAGCTGACAGCTGAGGGTTGTAGCCCACAGCTGTCAGTCTTTCCTGGCTGGTTATCAAAAATACAGGGGAAATTGCAACTTTTTTTTAATTTATTTATAACACAGGCAGCGGATGATGAACACTCTCATCAGCCATAATCTGCTCTCACTGTTGTTAGTTGTAGCAGATGTAGGCTCATGGGAGTAATAGTCCCAACAGCTGCTGCCTGCTCTTGCTGTTATCAGTTGAATATAACTCTCAGAATTATCCCCTGGTCTGTCGGCGATCATGGTAGCCGTCTTCAGCACTGGGAAGCAGCAGTACAGTTAGCACTGTTCCCAGCGCCGGTACATGTGGTACTGAGGCGGCAGACGTGCGGCACACGATTGCCACATATGTGCCCCAAGAATTACACATATGGACACTGATATCTCCGGTACTGGTTTTTCCAGTATCGGAAATATCAGGATGTGTGAAACCGGCCTTAAAGGGGATATCCAGGACTTTATGAAAAAAGCAAAAAATGTGCCTAAGCACAAACATGTAGGTAATTGCTACTTACCTACCTGTTGTGCACGACGCCATTCTTCCCCGGCACAGAGCGGTCACAGCGGTCAGAGTGGTTGCTTCTTCTCTGCTCGGCTCTGTAGATGAGGCAGGACTGCCGACGTCATTCTGATTGACAGCCGAATTTCGGCTGCCTAACTGGAGGAGCTGGCCGTCAATCAGAAAGAGTCAGTAATCACACCCGTCGCTTCAACAGAAGCAGCTGAATCCCCGGCAGAAGCGGTCTGTGACCGCTCTGTGCCGGGGAAGAACAGCGCTAACCACAATTACCTGCTTGTTAGCGCTTAGGCACATTTTTTGTTTTTAAATAAAGTTCTGGATATACCCTTTAATACTGTCATTAAAAAATTCTGTTCTTCATGAATTGTGGCTGTAATCAAGAAATTGACTGGGAAGTTTTTAAGCACATGGTCATTGTTCATCCCATCACTGTCTCAAGACACCAGGGACAAACTAATGACGCATTTTGAAAACACCCAGTGGTATCTTCTTCAGAAAAATTAGCGGACATAATCCTATTCCTTGAGCTTGTTGATTGTTAATCAAATGCAGAGTCGTTTAAGGGTTTTATGTTATGTTTCGGTAGCTGAGGAGTGCAGGTAAAAAAAGGCAATACACCAGAGCAGTTGGAATCTATGAGATTGCAGTACCCTGACTAACCACCACAACTAGAGGCAGCCGTGGAGCGTTCCTACGTTGGTCCTAGACGCCTCGTCACAGCCTGAGAAACTAACTACACCTAAAGATAGAAATAGGAAAGCTATCTGCCCCGGAGCAGAACCCCAAAGATAATAGAAAGCCCCCAAACATGTAATGGCGGTTAGACAAGAGGAAATACTGACACAGAAAGAAAATAGTATGAGCAAACGCTGGGGCCCAAACTATCTAAATAGAAACGGATAGGAAGGGCACTTACTGCAATCCCAGAAAACCCTGAAAAGCACCAACTCCACTAATTTCAAAATCACCTCAGATCACACAACCTCTACCACCTAAATTAGTTCTCTGGTGTAACAAAATCAAAACAGCAGCCACTGAAAAAACTGGAAAAAGCAAAAGAACAAAACTCAGTGGCTGAACTAAACTGAGAGGGCAGAAGCCCCCAGAGGGGACCCTGAAGGCCCCCAAAGAAGTGCAGGACAAAATGCAAAAATATAGCAAAAACACAAAAGAAGCAAAAGTCTTATCTGTTAGCAGGAGATGCAGACACGACACAGCAGGCTACAAGGGAAACTGGAATGAAGGATTCAGACCAGAACAATTGATCACCGGCAACCCTGATGGGAAAATGACTCCCTTATATAAGACCAGTCAGTAACACCTGATTCCCAGTCCTCACAATCTTCACTAGCACCGCTTGTAACCACCAGAGGGAGCCTCTGCTCAGAACTCATCTCAAACCCATTCACAACAGTACCCCCCTTGAGGAGGGGTCACCGAACCCTCATTTGAGCAACCAGGTCGGTCAGGATGAGTTCTATGATACGCACGGATAAGTCTCCTAGCATGGATGTCCGAAGCAAACACCCAAGAATTGTCTTCCTGACCATAACCTCTCCATTTAACCAAATACTGGAGTTTCCGTCTAGAAAAACGAGAATCCAATATTTTCTCAACCACATACTCCAGATTGCCCTCAACCAAAACAGGGTCAGGAGGCACAGCAGCAGGAACCACTGGCTCAACAAACCTCTTCAACAAGGACTTGTGGAACACGTTATGGATCTTAAATGTCCCTGGAAGAAGCAAACGAAAAGAAACAGGATTAATAATCTCCATGATCTTATAAGGTCCAATGAACCTAGGCTTAAATTTAGGAGATGCTACTCTCATAGGAATATTCTTTGAGGACAACCAGACCAAGTCCCCCACTTTAAACCGAGGACCATCAGTCCTATGCCGGTTAGCAAACCGCTGGGCCTTCTCCTGAGAGAGGGACAACCTCTCCACTACCTGGTCCCAAATCTGTTGCATACGCTCCACAACAGAGTCAACACCTGGACAGACAGAAGCCTCCGTCTGTCCTGAAGAAAATCGAGGGTGAAACCCAGAATTACAGAAAAACTGAGACATCAAAGTGGCAGAGCTAGCCCTATTATTAAGAGCAAACTCAGCCAAAGGCAAAAAAGAGACCCAGTCATCCTGATCAGCAGACACAAAGCATCTTAGATAAGTCTCCAATGTCTGGTTTGTTCTCTCAGTTTGACCATTGGTCTGAGGATGAAATGCCGAGGAGAAAGACAATTGAACACCCAGTTTAGAACAAAAAGTCCTCCAAAATCTGGAAACAAACTGGACTCCTCTGTCAGACACAATGTTCTCAGGAATGCCGTGTAAACGAACCACGTGCTGAAGGAACAACGGCACCAATTCAGAGGAGGAAGGCAACTTAGGTAATGGCACAAGATGTATCATTTTGGAAAACCTATCACAAATTACCCAGATGGTGGTCATTCTCTGAGAAACAGGAAGATCGGAAATGAAATCCATAGAGATATGGGTCCATGGTCTCTTGGGCACAGGCAATGGCATCAACAAACCACTAGAGCGAGAGCAAGGCTTGGAGCGAGAGCAAGTCCCGCAGGACTGCACAAATTCCCTGACATCACGAGACAAGGTAGGCCACCAAAAGGACCGACTAACCAAGTCTCTGGTACCAAAAATTCCGGGATGCCCAGCCAATGCGGAACAATGAATCTCAGACATCACACTCTTTTTCCATTGGTCCGGGACAAACAATTTTCCAACAGGGCAGCGCTCGGGCCTATCCTCCTGACACCCCTCCAGAGCAAGTCTCAAATTGGGCGAGATGGCGGAAAGAACTACACCCTCTTTCAAAATAACAGAAGGATCAGATAACTCAGGAGAGTCCGCAAGGAAACTCCTCGAGAGGGCATCCGCCTTAACATTCTTAGTGCCAGGAAGAAAGGAAACCACAAAATTAAAACGTGTGAAAAACAAGGCCCACCTGGCCTGTCTAGGATTGAGTCGCTTGGCAGATTCCAGATAGACCAGATTCTTATGGTCCGTAAGGACCACCACCTGATGTTTGGCTCCCTCCAGCCAATGTCTCCACTCTTCAAAAGCCCACTTCATGGCCAATAACTCCCGATTACCCACGTCATAATTACGTTCAGTAGGAGAAAATTTTCGAGAGAAAAAGGCACAAGGGTTACTTTTAGAGGTCTCTGGATCTTTTTGGGACAAAACGGCACCTGCCCCAATTTCAGAGGCATCAACCTCCACCTGAAATGGCAGAGAAACATCAGGCTGCCGTAGAACAGGAGCAGAAGTGAATCTCTGCTTAAGTTCCTGAAATGCAGAGACTGCCTCAGGAGGCCAATTCACCACATCAGAACCCTTTCTGGTCAAATCAGTTAATGGTTTAACAATAACCGAGAAATTACCAATAAATTTACGATAAAAATTGGCAAAACCCAAAAATCTCTGAAGAGCCTTTAATGAAGTAGGTTAGACCCAATCACAGATGGCCTGAACCTTGACCGGGTCCATTTCAATAACAGATGGGGACAAAATGAATCCCAGAAATGAGATCCTCTGTACGCCAAAAAGACACTTTGATCCCTTCACATACAGAGCATTCTCTCTCAAAATCTGGAATACAGTTCGAACATGTTTCACATGAGAGTCCCAGTCATTAGAAAAAATCAATATATCATCCAAATAAACAATCAGAAATTTGTCCACAAAATCCCTGAAAATGTCATTCATGAAGGACTGGAAGACGGAAGGAGCATTAGTGAGCCCAAAGGGCATCACTAGGTACTCAAAATGCCCTTCAGGGGTATTGAATGCCGTCTTCCATTCATCCCCGTGCTTAATGCGAATAAGGTTATACGCCCCCTGAGGTCAAGCTTGGTAAACCAAGTAGCGTTTTTCACCCTGGAAAACAGGTCAGAAATCAAGGGTAACGGGTATTGATATTTCACAGTAATATTGTTCAAGAGACGATAATCAATACACGGCCTTAATGAACCATCTTTTTTGGCCACAAAGAAAAAACCGGCACCTAAGGGTGAAGAGGATGGTCTGATATGACCCTTCTCCAATGATTCCTTGATATAAAACCGCATAGCGTCATGTTCAGGTACAGACAAGTTAAAAAGGCGACCTTTAGGGAATTTACTACCCGGCACTAATTCAATAGCGCAGTCATAGCTCCTATGGGGAGGCAAGGATGCAGATTTACTTTCGCTAAACACATCAGAAAAATCAAACAAAAAGTCAGGAACATCCTGAGCCTGGGGGGAGGCAGAAAAAACAGGAGTGTTGGTATTAACACATTGGCAGCCCCAACTGGTTACAGACACAGATTTCCAATCCAAAACAGGATTATGAGACTGTAACCAAGGGAAACCCAGCACGATAATGTCATGCAGATTATATAGAACCAAAAATTTGCAGCACTCCTGGTGATCAGGTTCAACCCTCATTATCACCTGAGTAGAAAACTGGGGTTTATTCTCAGCCAAAGGGGTAGAATCGATCCCCAGTAGGGGAATAGACTTCTGTAGGGGTATCAAGGGAAACCCACAACGTTTAGCAAAATCATAATCCATCAGGTTAATAGCTGCTCCAGAATCAACAAAAGCCTGAGCAGAAAATGAGGACAGAGAGCATATCAGAGTGACAGTTAATAAAAACTTAGTCTGAACACTACCCAAGACAACTGAGCGTGCAAAACGTCTTCCCCGCTTAGGGCAGACTGAAATAGCATGAGAGGCATCACCACAGTAGAAACATAACCCATTGCGCTTTCGAAACTCATGACGCTGTGCCCCAGACACCACTCTATCACACTGCATGGATTCAGAAGCAGGTTCACAAGGCAACACTATTCCACGCATACTTCTCCGCTCACGCAAACGTCTGTCAATTTGAATCGCTAATGACATAGAATCATTGAGACCAGAGGGGACAGGGAATCCCACCATAACATCCTTTACATTATCTAACAGACCCTTCCGGAAAAGGGCCGCCAAAGCGTCGTCATTCCATTTGGTCAGGACTGCCCACCTACGGAATCTCTGACAGTATAACTCAGCGTCATCAAGCCCCTGATTTAATGCCAACAAGGCTTTTTCAGCTTGATCAGTGACATTAGGCTCATCGTACAATAACCCCAAAGCCTGAAAAAATGCATCAACATCACTCAAAACAGGATCCCCAGGTGTCAGGGAAAAAGCCCAATCCTGAGGATCGCCGCGCAGGAGAGAGATGACAATTTGAACCTGCTGCGCTGCGTTCCCTGAGGACTTAGATTTTAAGGCAAAAAACAATTTACAATTATTTTTGAAATTCTGAAACTTAGCTCGATCCCCTAAAAACAAATCTGGCATGGGGATCCTAGGTTCCACAACAGGCAACCAGCAAGATAGATAGCAATACTCCAACCTCAGTGGCAAGCTGATCCACACGGCCAGACAACTGTGCAAACTCCATTGAGAGAAAAGATCCTCCCCAGCACCCAGAGATACAGAGGGAAAAAAAAAAAAAAAAATGCAACAAACAGAAAAATATCTCTGACAACTCTGACAATATTTTTTCCCTTCTGTGAGTACCATACAATTTTCAATTTTTTCTGGCCGGTGATACTGTTATGTTTCGGTAGCTGAGGAGTGCAGGTAAAAAAAGGCAATACACCAGAGCAGTTGGAATCTATGAGATTGCAGTACCTGACTAACCACCACAACTAGAGGCAGCCGTGGAGCGTTCCTACGTTGGTCCTAGACGCCTCGTCACAGCCTGAGAAACTAACTACACCTAAAGATAGAAATAGGAAAGCTATCTGCCCCGGAGCAGAACCCCAAAGATAATAGAAAGCCCCCAAACATGTAATGGCGGTTAGACAAGAGGAAATACTGACACAGAAAGAAAATAGTATGAGCAAACGCTGGGGCCCAAACTATTTAAATAGAAAAGGATAGGAAGGGCACTTACTGCAATCCCAGAAAACCCTGAAAAGCACCAACTCCACTAATTTCAAAATCACCTGAGATCACACGACCTCTACCACCTAAATTAGTTCTCTGGTGTAACAAAATCAAAACAGCAGCCACTGAAAAAACTGCAAAAAGCAAAAGAACAAAACTCAGTGGCTGAACTAAACTGAGAGGGCAGAAGCCCCCGGAGGGGACCCTGAAGGCCCCAAAAGAAGTGCAGGACAAAATGAAAAATATAGCAAAAACACAAAAGAAGCAAAAGTCTTATCTGTTAGCAGGAGATGCAGACACGACACAGCAGGCTACAAGGGAAACTGGAATGAAGGATTCAGACCAGAACAATTGATCACCGGCAACCCTGATGGGAAAATGACTCCCTTATATAAGACCAGTCAGTAACACCTGATTCCCAGTCCTCACAATCTTCACTAGCACCGCTTGTAACCACCAGAGGGAGCCTCTGCTCAGAACTCATCTCAAACCCATTCACAACAGTTTTATATGTTGGGGGGGTGGGAGTACATTTATGAGTATTATGCCTTTCAAATAAGCGTTGAATAAGCTTGATACCTTCAAACCTGTATGACTTACTTTTAGGTAATGCTCTTTAAATCAATATTGACAGTTTTACGCCTGTCAAATAAGCTTGTTACTTCAAAACTTGTATGATTTTCTTTTATTGTAATACTCTTTAAATCAATAAAACATGTTGGAAAAAAAAAAAAAAAGAGAACCTAGACATGTTTGGTGTCTATGATTCTCCAGGTCATTACGAGTTCATAATCGCAGGTCAGTTTTAGCATTTAATGAACCTAGCAAAAAAGCCAAACAAAAAACAAGTGTGGGATTGCACTTTTTTTGCAATTTCACCGCAGTTGGAGTTTTTTTCCCGTTTTCGAGTACACGACATGGTAAAACCAATGGTGTTGTTCAAAAGTACAACTCGTCCCGCAAAAAATAAGCCTTCACATGGCCATGACGGAAACATAAAAAAGTTATGGCTCTGGAAAGAAGGGGAGTGAAAAAAGAAAACTAAAAATAGAAAAGAGCTCCAGTCATGAAGGGGTTAAAAACCGTACGTGATATAGACTTTTGGAGCACATATTCATGTTCAGCATCTCAAAATGTATAAGATACAATAAAATTTTCTCAGTGGATAAGAACTTCCCTGAAATTTGTTGCATAGTGTAATCAATGTATTAGTACATTTATAAAATTTTACTGAAATTATATGTTATTGTGAGATTTTTAGGTGTCACTGCATGTGCTGATTACTACAAATATGCAAAGTAACAAGAGTCCATCTCTTAGACAGAGCAAAGGTACACAACAGGGCCACATTGTCATACTGAACCAATCCCAAGGGCTGGAAAAAATTTTTAAGGGGTACTTATACTTACATTAATACATCACCAAAACCAAGTTTTGAGTATCTGAGAAGATTTGGAGCGTTCCTGCTCAAAAAACAGTGTGTACACATAGTAACATAAACTGATTTTTTTTTGGAGCAAAAACATGCCAAATTCTCCTCAATCTCAAATCTCTAAATTTTGATAATTTCTAAGTTTTAATATAGCAATGAATCACGTTATGGATTGATGTGTGTACAAGATCAGAAACACAGTCAGCACGAGTGTGGCTCCAGAACCACCGTCAATACATGAATGCAGCATCAGAACCACCATCAGTAATTGATAATGTAAATGGGCACCCAGAAACACACTTCATACAATAGTACACAGAATAGGGATAGTCATTCCATATACAAATGTATATCATGAACCTAAAATTCTCAGTTTCTCCTTAACCGTAATTTTCGGATTATAAGACGCACTTTCATGATCCCAAAATTAGGGGGGGAAATGGGGGTGCGTCTTATAAACGAACACTGTTCTTACCGAGGGGTAAATGATATGGGCCGGAGTGGGGGGGCTGTTGCGATGGTCCTGCGGTGTGCGGTGGTGGTAAGGCGGCAGCATATGGTGGCCGCCATTCTTCTTCCGGGGTCCGGCGTCCGGTTTCTCACTCGGCCGAGATCTCCATCCGCGCCTGCCTCTGCACGATGTCTCCAGGAAAATGGCCGCGGATGCAGCGCAGGCGCAAATGGAGATCTCGGCACCAAGATCTCGGGAGATGAGATCTCAGCATCGAGATCTCATCTCCCGAAATCTTGGTGCCGAGATCTCCATCTGCGCATGCCCCTGCAGCAATTTTTCCGGAGTCCACCGCACAGTAAACCATGTGAGTGCAGGGGCTCTGGGCTTTCACAAACTGTAGGCAGAGCCCCACGCACCACCGAACACCAGCAGCGGAGCACATCGGAACACCCCCTCATCCCAGCCGGTGGCCTGCAGCAGCGCTCCACTTTTGCCTCCTTCAGCAGCGATCCTGGGACCCCATTTCACGGCAGCCACCACCCCGGTAAGCAATAAGATGCTAGGATTGGAAGCACCACTATTTTATTAAAAAAGTTTTTTTCCTATTTTTCTCCTCAAAATGTGGTGTGCGTCTTATAATCCGCAAAATACGGTATGTGTATTTTTTGCCATTTTTAATGGGGTGAACATTTGAGTGTTTAGAATTTGTGTTTTTCAGATTTTTAAAACGTGTTTTTTCTTTGTATTTGTTAGTCTTCACAGGGGACTTGAACATGCGATCATTCGATCGCTAGTACTTTTTACAGAAACATTGAAGTATTGCTGCATATATAGTAAAAATCACTGTCTGCATAGTAGCCCATCCAAAGACTGGGTGTCTACAGAGCTCCATGGTTGTAAGCATGGCGGTCTTCAACAGGCCTCCGGATGTCATAGCAACCCATATGTGCTGTTATCACGTTGCGGAGTGACCAATGGGCGATTAAAATGAGGTGCCCCCAAGCTGGAATGCTGCTAAACCCACCCATACACCCAAAGGTTTTAATTAGAAAGAGTTTGCTTATCCATGATGTAGGCAGATGGACACATTGTCTCCAACAAATCTTCTTGTGGGTCTTGCAGTTTCACACTCAGCACATGTGACAGACGTGACAGAGTCTGGAGACGCCGTGGAGAGCGATCTGCTGCCTGCAACATCCTACAGCATGACCGGTTTGGCAGTGGGTCTGTAATGGTGTGGGGAGGCATTTCTTTGGAGGATCACACAGCTCTCCCTGTGCTCGCCAGAAGTAGCCTGACTGTCATTAGGTACCGAGATGAGATCCTCAGACCCCTTGTGAGACCATATGCTGGTGTGGTTGGCCCTGGGTTCCTCTTAATGCAGGACAATGCCAGACCTCATGTGGCTGGAGTGTGTCAGCAGTTCCTGCAAGATGAAGGTATTGAAGCTATGGACTGGCCTGCCAATTCCCAGACCTGAATCCGATTAAGCACATCTGGGACAGCATGTCTCGCTCCATCCACCAACGTCACGTTGCACCACAGACTGTAAAGGAGTTGACGGATACTTTAGTCCAGGTCTGGGAGGAGATCCCTCAGGAGACCATCCGCAACCTCATCAGGAGCATGCCCAGGCGTTATAGGGAGGTCATACAGTCACGTGTAGACCACACACAATACTGAGGATCATTTTGACTTGTTTCCACTTTAATTTTGTCTTGTTTTGAATTTCATTTTGACTTGTTTCCACTTTCATTTTTGGGGTCTCTCCAAATCCAGGCCTCCAATGGTTCAAAAATTTGATTTCCATTGATGATTTTTGTGTGATTATGTTGACAGCACATTCAACTTTGTACAGAACAAAGTATTCAATGAGAATATTACATTCATTCATTCATTTAGATCTAGGATCTGTTATTTGAGTGTTCCCTTTATTTTTTTGAGCAGTATATATATATTTAATGTAACACTTCACAATTTTTATATTCACTTATATACATTCCTTCACTCTTCACATTTATCCATCTCATATTTGTAACACGCATTTGCACCATTTTTACCTTTACTCTTCATCTTACACCAGTCATGCATATGTACCAGTCGATAAGATTTATGATATTTCTATCAATCATGTCCCTTAATATTTTACTATTTTTAGTCATTTTCATATATGCACCTTATTGTCACTACCACTTTTCATAACTATATTTTTATACTATATACATATATATATATATTTTCTTATATGTTATGTATAAATATTTATGCACATTTTTCAGTTCTTTTTCTTTTTGCACCTTATATTCATTTGATTGCACTTATTTTGCATATAACGGTGTTGGCTACATCCCATATTATTGTTAATGTATAAACATATAATTTATCTATTTGTACCAATTATGGTACCTATTTAACGATGTACTATAATTTATGTTGTGTTTCTAAGTCTATCCACATGTATCCACATTGTTCTGCACTATTGTGCTTCTTTATTCACCACGGGTCTTTCTCTATGGGAGCGTTTCTCCCGTGATTGAGCGTATGGGCTTGTTTCTGCCTTCTGGGTGTGTCCTGTGATGCGTTAGCATCCATGCCCGGGTTGGATCAAATGACCGGTTCCGGGTCACATGACTTATGTGCTCGGAAGTCGGCTTGCGTCATCCTAACTGGACTATGGATGATGCGTTCCGTGACAAGCTTGGGATGGGCAGCACTCGTGCCATGTGCCGCTATTATGTCTGGAACTTCCCTTGCTCCTATAGGCCAGTGGTCTTTACAGGGTGCCTCCTGCTGGTCTGACGCCTCACCCCCTGAAAACGCTAGTGCCGAAACGCGCGTCAGGCCCTGGCGCCATTCCAGCCCGAGGAGAGGAGTATAGGTAACTTATAAGTTTAAACTTTCTCTACTTGGTGCTTTATGGACATTAGCTATTGATTTTTCTGACAGCTATATTGTACCATAAGCTATTTTGTCCATATAAAATATTTTCTCTGGCTTATTTACTTTGTTATTACAGAATATCATACCCTTTATACACCAAGTGCACAATACATGTCTATATTCACTGTATTTTATATCCTCCTGCTATGCTATGTCGCCTCCTCTGTGTACTCACTTGAGTGTTTTAATTTAATTTTATGATTATTTGTCTACCTTTGTTGGCATATCCTTTTGTGATTAGATTTTCAGATTCTGTACGGTAGTGTAATAACCTTGCTTACACCTTAACTGTATTTACTTGTTTACATGCAAGAAACACTCCAGGTAAGTGTTTCACAATTTTCAAAACTTTTATTCTTATGCCCTTAAACTAGGTTTTATCAAACAAAATAGTAAATAAATAACATTTACCACATATCTAGCACAATTTTTAAACTATTATTTTTGTGTTAGAAAGTTATAAGGGCTAAAATTTGATCAGCAATTTCTCATTTTTATACCATATTCTACAAACCTATTTTTTTTTTAGGAACTACATCACATTTGAGGTAACTTTGGGGACTATACGACAGAAAATACCCAACAGTGACTCCATTCTAAAAACTGCACCCTTCAAACTTTTCAAAACTACATTCAAGAAGTTTATTAACCCTTCAGGTGCTTTACAGGAATTAATGGAATGTGGAAGAAAAAAAATAAACATTTATTTTTTTTCACAAAAATTTCACTTTAGCAACAATTTTTTTTATTTTTACAAGGGTAACAGGAGAAATTTCACATCAAATTTTGAGGTTCATTTTTTCCTGAATATACAGATGCATCATAAGTGGGTGAAAACTATTGTTTAGGGGCATGGAAGGGCTCAGAAGGGAAGAAACACCGTTTGACGTTTTGAACGCAAAAATGGCTGGATTCGAGAGCGGACGCCATGTCGAATTTAGAGAGCCCCTGATGTGCCTAAACAGTGGAAAACCCTGACAAGTGACCCAATTTTGGAAACTAGACTCCTCAAGGAATGTATCTAAATATGTGGTGAGCACCTTGAAACCTCGGATACTTCACATAAGCTTATTACATAGACCAAGTATATAAAAAAAAAAAAAAAATTTACCACAAAATTTTTTTTTTTTTTAGCTCCAAATGTTTTATTTTCACAAGGGTAACAATTATGCAATTGCTCCTGAGTATATCAATACCCCACATGTGGTCGAAAAGGAGATTTTTGTGTACTCACCGTAAAATCCTTTTCTCCGAGACGCTCATTGGGGGACACACAGACCGTGGGTGTTATGCTGCTGCCACTAGGAGGACACTAAGCAATACATTAAGCACAAAAGATTAACTCCTCCTCCTGCAGTATACACCTCCTGTTGGCTCAATCCTGAACCAGTTCGGTGCCAAAGCAGTAGGAGCTCATAACAGAGTGCAATATGTCACAAATCAAATAACTACTTACAAATATACAACAAGGCTTCAAATTAAACAAGGGTGAGAGCTGTGTCCCCCAATGAGCGTCTCGGAGAAAAGGATTTTACGGTGAGTACTCAAAAATCTCCTTTTCTTCTTCGCCTCATTGGGGGACACACAGACCGTGGGACGTCCCAAAGCAGTCCCTGGGTGGGAAACCATCAACAGATGGAGCCTCGTGAAAACTTATGCATACAAAACGCTTAACTGGTTAACGTCAACTTACAGATGCGCAACAGCTGATTGCAGAATTTGCCTGCCAAGTGCCTCATCTGAAGAAACCTGAGCATGAATTTGATAATGCTTGACGAAAGTATGAAGACTGGACCAAGTCGCAGCCTTGCACACTTGCTGTGCCGAAGCCTGGTGCCGAATGGCCCAGGAGGCCCCCCACAGATCGAGTGGAGTGTGCCTTAATCCCAGCCGGGATAGGCTGACCTTTAACACGATACGCCTCTTGGATCGCAGAGCGAATCCATCTGGCTAACGTGGCCTTGGAAGCAGGAAGACCCTGTCTGCGTCCTTCCGGAAGCACAAACAGAGCGTCCGATTTTCGGAAAGGCGCCGTTCTTGAAATATACCTTCGGAGAGCTCTCACCAAATCCAGGGTGTGAAGAGCTTTTTCAGTACGGTGAATCGGCGCCAGACAGAACGAAGGCAAAACTATCTCCTCATTGATGTGAAAATCCGAAACGACCTTAGGCGTGAAAGAAGGAGACGTTCTAAGAACAACCTTGTCCTGGTGAAAAATAAGGAAAGGAGATTTACAAGATAAGGCTGCCAACTCCGATACCCGTCTGATAGAGGTAATCGCCACTAGGAAGACAACCTTCCAGGAGAGAAGCGATAAGGACACTTCAGACAAAGGTTCGAAGGGTGATTCCTGTAAGGCACTGAGGACCAAATTAAGGTCCCAAGGCTCTAAAGGCCTCTTGTAGGGCGGAACAAGATGTGACACTCCCTGGATAAAGGTCCTGACCTGAGACTTAGATGCGATCCGCCGTTGGAAAAGGACGGACAACGCAGAAATCTGTCCCTTGAGAGAGGAGAGAGCTAACCCTGAATCCATTCCTGTTTGAAGAAACTCTAGAATGGAAGGGATAGAAAAAACCAAAGGGGAACGACCCTTGTCTTTACACCAGGAAAAAAATGTCTTCCAGACTCGATGATAAATGCGTGCGGAAGCCGGCTTCCTGGCATTGATCATTGTTGAAACCACGTTGTTAGAGAAACCAGCCTGACTTAAGATCCAGGCTTCAATGGCCATACCGTCAAATTCAGCGCTTTCGAATTGTGATGGTAAATTGGACCCTGTGAAAGAAGATCCGGACGATCTGGTAATCTCCAGGGAACGTCTGCGACTAGACGCACTAGTTCCGCATACCACGGACGTCGAGGCCAGTCCGGAGCGACCAGAATGAGAGGAACGCCTTCCGCTTTGATCTTCCGAATCACCCTGGGGATTAACGGAAGAGGTGGGAAGATGTAAGGAAGGCGAAATTGACTCCAAGGGAGAACTAGCGCATCCGAGCCGATGGCTAATGGATCGCGTGATCGACTTATGAAAGTCTGAACTTTGGCATTCAATCTGGATGCCATGAGATCCACATCCGGAATTCCCCAACGCTGGCAAATGAGTTGAAACATTTCCGGGTGAAGGGACCATTCCCCTGAGTCTAAGCCTTGGCGACTGAGGAAGTCGGCCTCCCAATTGTCCACTCCCGGGATGTGAACCGCGGAGATGGGCGAGCGGTTTGCCTCGGCCCAGCGCAGGATGTGCGATACCTCGAGCATAGCTGTTCTGCTCCGAGTGCTCCACTGGCGGTTGATATACGCCACGGCTGTGGCGTTGTCTGACTGAATCCGGATGGGACGTCCGGCCAGTAGATGATGGAACTGCACAGAGCTAACTTGATAGCTCTGATCTCCAGGATGTTGATCGGAAGACGGGTCTCTGATAGAGACCATCGGCCTTGAGCCGTGTGATGGAGGAACACTGCTCCCCATCCGAGGAGACTGGCATCGGTGGTCACCACCAGCCAATGGATCGGCAGAAAGGATTTTCCCTGATTCAGAGATGAAGCCTTTGTCCACCATTTTAAGGAGCTTCTGACTGTGGGAGACAGACGGAAGCGGCGACCTAAAGACGCAGGGTTCCTGTCCCAAAGTGATATTAGCTCCTGTTGAAGAGGACGAAGGTGGAACTGAGCGAATGGTACTGCCTCGATGGACGCTACCATTTTCCCAGGACCTGCATCGCGCTCCGCAGAGAGTGCGAGTGGCCTAGAAACAACAGGAGTACTCCCCGTCTCAGAGAGTTGATCTTCTCTGGAGGGAGAGATACCAACCCTTGGAAGGTGTCCAGAATCATTCCCAGAAAAGGAATCTTCTGAGACGGAATGGGAAGAGACTTGTCCAAATTGATTAGCCAGCCCAAGCGAGAAAGGGTGTCGATAGTGATCTCGACACCTTCTGCGCAGGCCTGAAAAGAAGGACCTTTGATGAGTAGATCGTCCAGATACGGGAGGACTACCACACCCCGAGAGTGTAAAATTGACATGGCGGCCGCCATGACCTTTGTGAACACTCTGGGGGCGGTTGCGAGACCGAAAGGCAGAGCGGCAAATTGAAAATGATCCTCTCCGACAGCAAAACGCAGAAACTTTTGATGACCTCTGAAAATTGGAATGTGTAGATACGCATCCTTGATGTCTATAGACGCCAAGTATTCTTTCCTTTCTAGAGATGCGACCACAGAACGGAGGGATTCCATCCTGAAATGGCGGATTCTGATGAACTTGTTTAGTAATTTTAGGTCTAGAATAGGACGCAAGGAGCCGTCCTTCTTGGAAACTACAAAGAGGTTTGAGTAAAACCCTTTGAATCTTTCCCTGTGAGGGACTGGGACGATGACGCCGCTGGAATGAAGTATATCCAGAGCCTGAAGGAAGGGAACTATGAGATCCTTGGACTTGGGGGGACGTGACTGAAAGAAACGTGTTGGGGGGAGGGACAAGCGTTCGATCTTGTAGCCGGAGTGAACAAGATCGAGGACCCACTGGTCCTGAATGACCGACCCCCAGACCTCGCGAAACAAGAGTAGGCGGCCGCCTACCTTGTTTGGGTCCCCAGTCCTTGGTAAGGAGTCATTGGGAAGACTGTTTGCGAGAAGAGGAGCTCCTATTTCCCGCCTGAGAAAATCTGTTTCTCCAGGGCTGAGAGGACCTGGACGATGGTTGCGAGCCCCTATCTCTGCGAGATGGACGGGGTGCTCGAGACGAGGTCGAGGTGGAGGACCAATTAAAGGAGCTACGAAATGGCCGGGAACGACCTTGGTATTGATACCGAAAAGGTCGATTGATTCTGCGCTGCGGAAGAAATTTGCTCTTGCCCCCAGTGGCGTCAGAAATAATTTGATCAAGACGGTCTCCAAAAAGACGTCCTGAAAGATAAGGCAGCGAAGTCAAAGTTCTCTTTGAAGCAGCATCTGCACGCCACTCTCGGAGCCAGAGGGACCTCCGAATAGCGATAGCATTGGCTACTGTGAGTGCAGCGCAATTAGCTGCATCTAGGGACGCATGAACCATGTAATCACCTGCCCGAGTAATCTGATAGGCCAGATTACGTGCCTCAGGTGAAAGGGAGATATCGCTAGTTGTTTTAACTAGGTCCTCAACCCAAGCCACCATGGCCCTTGCTACCCAGGTGGCCGCAAAGGAGGGAGAGAGAGAGGCTCCAGCCGCCTCAAAAATTGATTTTGCGAGGTTGTCAATTTGTTTGTCAGACGGGTTCCTAATGGATGAACTATCTGACACAGAGAGCAGGGTTTTTGAAGCTAAGCGAGATACTGGAGGATCTACCACTGGAGATTCAGTCCACTCTTTCGCTACAGTTGCTGAAAATGGGTAACGAGTTTTCAGAGACTTCAGCCCTGAAAAACGTTTGTCTGGACGCTCCCTCTGTCCCTGGACAATTTCCGTAAATTCAGGGTGATTACTTAACACCTTGTGAGTACGTTTAGCTCTTTTGAAAGAAATAGGGTGATTTGGTTGAGACCCGGTTTCTTCATCTAGTTTGAGGATTTTATTAATTGCCTCAATGAGAGAATCTAACGATTCCTGAATTCTGGCGAGTTGGGGTCATCACTAGTGTTGAGCATTCCGATACCGCAAGTATCGGGTATCGGCCGATATTCGCGTTATCGGAATTCCGATACTTAATTCCGATACTTTTTCCATATCGTATACCGGAATCGGAAGTTCCCATAATTCTTTGAGAGGCAATGTGATTTTAGTCAGCCAATGAGGAATCCTACGAAGTGTGGGCACATCCTGTAATGATGCGGTCATCTTAACTAATGGCATGGCTGTGATTGGCTGCTGAAATGATGTCAGAATGCACTATAAAAGGCGCCGCAGCCATTTTAGCGTCACTGTGCTGTGAACTCAGTTAGGGACAGAACGCTGCTGTGCTGACTCTGAGGGACAGTTAGATATTGCGATTTTGTGTACTACTGTGCTTGAGGCAGGCTAGTTTACCAACCGCTGTGTAAAGCTTCATTTTGCCAGTGTTGTTTTAACAGCTCTGTGCAAGGTGTGTGTGTGACAGTGCAGGTGACGCTGCAGTTTGCTCTGCATCCACCGCTGTTTGTAGGCATCTGCACGTGTCACTTTTTTTTTTTTTTTTTTTTTTATTTTATTTAGTGGAATTGGTGCAGCTCCATTATATTAGAAAAAAATCAAATCTATTAGTGTGACGTGCTTCCATCCGTATACAATACATTGGTTGCAAACACTATAGAAGTACAGAAAGGAGCTTTTCACAGATTGTGGACAGTTGTGTTTCAGTGTTCACTTCAGTCTGTGTTTTTTACTTTTTTGAGTGCAGATCACGCTCCAGTTACATGTTCAAGCACTGCTGCTTGTACTCTGCTGAGCGTGTCTCAGTGGCTCATCCTTTTCATTTATCTCCAATTGGTTCTGCTACATTCCATTTAAAATAAATCTAATCTATTAGTGTGACGCGCTTCCATCCGTATACAATACATTGGTTGCAAACACTATAGAAGTACAGAAAGGAGCTTTTCACAGATTGTGGACAGTTGTGTTTCAGTGTTCACTTCAGTCTGTGTTTTTTACTTTTTTGAGTGCAGATCACGCTCCAGTTACATGTTCAAGCACTGCTGCTTGTACTCTGCTGAGCGTGTCTCAGTGGCTCATCCTTTTCATTTATCTCCAATTGGTTCTGCTACATTCCATTTAAAATAAATCTAATCTATTAGTGTGACGCGCTTCCATCCGTATACAATACATTGGTTGCAAACACTATAGAAGTACAGAAAGGAGCTTTTCACAGATTGTGGACAGTTGTGTTTCAGTGTTCACTTCAGTCTGTGTTTTTTACTTTTTTGAGTGCAGATCACGCTCCAGTTACATGTTCAAGCACTGCTGCTTGTACTCTGCTGAGCGTGTCTCAGTGGCTCATCCTTTTCATTTATCTCCAATTGGTTCTGCTACATTCCATTTAAAATAAATCTAATCTATTAGTGTGACGCGCTTCCATCCGTATACAATACATTGGTTGCAAACACTATAGAAGTACAGAAAGGAGCTTTTCACAGATTGTGGACAGTTGTGTTTCAGTGTTCACTTCAGTCTGTGTTTTTTACTTTTTTGAGTGCAGATCACGCTCCAGTTACATGTTCAAGCACTGCTGCTTGTACTCTGCTGAGCGTGTCTCAGTGGCTCATCCTTTTCATTTATCTCCAATTGGTTCTGCTACATTCCATTTAAAATAAATCTAATCTATTAGTGTGACGCGCTTCCATCCGTATACAATACATTGGTTGCAAACAATATAGAAGTACACAAACGGGCCTTTCACAGCTACTGAACATGGGTTTTTAATTTTTAACTAAAATATGTATTTTTTCAAATGACACAAATATAAGTAATGTTGAAGAGGAATAGTCCTACATCCATTGTTTGCACAATATTACAGGTGTACATCATGTCCCTTAATCAACAATGTATTATTATATTTACTTGTATGCTTTTATTTAAAAGCCAAGAACACAGAAGGATAACCTTCGCACTGCAGCTGTTGTCAAAGTTCAACCCACATTATGCACTTCCAACATTGCAGCATTTGAGGCATGATGTGAGTTGGATTGGTCAAAGTTATGGAGTGAGAAGGTTCACCATCAGTACCCTATAGCATAAGTATGCTTTTGTGTTAGCATTTGTGTTAGACATGTGGATATCTGCCATAATATGTCACAATTATTTAGTTACAGATTTGTTACCAACACTAATCATTGAATGGTTTTAAATTTGACGTTTCACTTGTTTACAGCTTAGAAATAAGGGTGTAGCCTGATATCTATGTGTAGCACTAGCCACTTTAACATGTCATGTTTTTTTAAACATGTGTAGCTAGGTAGCAGTAATTTTTGCCGGACACACAGCAGGGGAACAGCAGGCGTTACTGAACCCCACTATCACTATAGCTTGTGTATTGGTCTGTGGACACGACACTTCTGAGCAGCAACTGGCAGTGTTGTAGCCCAGGGAGTATAGCTCAGGTGGTAGAAAGATGAACATAACAGGAGACATGGAAAACGTTGCCAACCAGTTAGTTAATCTGAAACCGGACAGGCAAATTCAGGCGAGATCCATGCCTAGTTCATTTTCAGAAAAGTAAGCCGTTCTACATTATCGTAGGATAGTCGCATGCAACGGTCTGTTAGTACACCACCTGCAGCAGTAAAGACGCGCTCCGATAATACACTGGCAGCAGATCAAGCCAGCACCTCCAATGCATACTGGCTAAGCTCTGGCCATGTATCCAGCTTAGAGACACAAAACTTGAATGGGGAAGAGCCATCTGGGAGTACACTGAGAGGGCAAGACATGTAGTCTGTCACCATCTTACGGAAATGTTGCCTCCTGCTGACTGGAGCCGTCTCGGATGGTGTAGACATTGGTGGCGCTGCCACAAAACTTCGACACATTTGGAACATACTGTTCTTGCCCTGTGCAGAGGCGCTGCTTGTGCTCCCTCTTGTTGCAGAGCTGTCTCCACTGCCTCGACGCACAGAGCTGCTTTGTAAATCAGTAGCAGCAGCAGTGCTCTCGGCTGGAATGGAGAACATTATGGATTGCACCAGTGTGTCTTGGTACTTCCGCATTTTACGCTCCCGGTTCAACGGTGTGATGAGGCTTTGTAAGTTGTCCCGGTAGCGAGGGTCTAGGAGGGTGTACACCCAATAATCAGACGTGGTGTGAATGTGTTCGATGCGGCGGTCGTTTCTCAGCCACTGCAGCATGAAATCAACCATGTGCTGCAGACTCCCAACTGGCCAAGAAACGTTGTCCCCTGCAAGAGGCGTCATCTCCGCCTGCTGTGCATCACCCCACCCTTGGTCTACATACTACTAGAGCATTGTCTACCTCCCTCTGGAGCGATGTCTTCCTCCTCCATTGACTCCTCCTCATCCTCCTCACAAAGTCCTTCAAATACATATAAATTTACAAAATTTAAAACTCAAAATTTAAAAACTTTGTATCATAATTCTGTAACATCAGTTTATGGAAACACAATAGCATTACAAAAGGATAGACAAAAAATGTACATTATGTGCTTTGTAAATACATTAAAAGTTTGTAATGGTTATGAAAATATAGACAGCGACTCTGGAGGTTCAATTGTTGATACAGCATGGTACTTTGAAAGTCCTCCAGCCCTTTGTGAGGAACCACGTTGCGCTGACTGTCCAGAAGGTGATGGAATTTGTGACTCCTCATCCTCCACCTCTTCCAAAACCTCATGCCTTAGTGCTTGCAGTGTTTTTTGAAGCAGGCAGATAAGGGGGACAGTCAGGCTGACTAGTGCATCATCTGCACTCGCCATCCGCGTTGACTCATCAAACGCACGCAAAACGTGGCAGATATCCTTCATAGAGTTATTCGCCACTCATTACACTGGCAGTGGCTGCCCATTCATTATAGGATCCAATTCTAATTACTGGTTCTCACCAACAAAGCTCTCCACAGCGCAGCACCCCCCTACATCTCCTCCCTTATTTATATTTATCGGCCTAACCGACTGCTGCACTCTGCAAACGACCATCGACTAACCTCTGCACTAATCCGTACCTCCCACTCCCAACTCCAAGACTTCACCCGCGCTGCGCCAATCCTCTGGAATGCTCTACCCAAGAAATTAGGACTATCCGCAATTTGGATGGTTTCAGGCGCTCCCTCAAAACACATTTGTTCACAGTGGCCTATCACATTCACTAATCAAAGTCATTCTATGTGTAATTCTGTGTGTGTAGCCATTCACTATCTCCATGCATCCCTCACTTCCTTAAAATGGCTGGACCATCATTGTAAAAACACCATTGTATATAAACACCTGTACTTTGTATCTCCCACACCTCATTGTAGATTGTAAGCTTTCACCAGCAGGGGCGGCTGATTTTGCTTTAATTATTGTATTGTTAACGTTGTTACTTATGACTCGTGTTTTGAAACTGTTAAACTGTAAAGCACTGCGGAATATTATGGCGCTATATAAATAAATAATATTATTATTCTTATTATAGAGGCCCACTCAGTAGTGGTGAAGTGTGAACGCCGCAAATTGCGAGTTGACTGCGCCTGATGCAGCTGATACTCCATTACTGTTGGCTGCTGCTCACACAACCGCTCCAACATATGTAACGAGGAATTCCACCTGGTGGGTACGTCACATATGATGCGATGTTCATGAAGGTGAAATCTGCGTTGCAGAGCTGCAATCAGCGATCTGGCCATGCTGGAACGTCGCAAGTGAGCGCACTCTAGGCGGACCTTGTGCAGCAGTGCATCAAGATCCGGATAGTCCCTCAAAAAAACTCTGCACGACCAAGTTGAGCACATATGACAGACATGTATGTGAGTGAGGTTGCCAAGGCCCAGAGCTGACACCAGATTTCGGCCATTGTCACACACTACCAAGCCTGCCTGTAGATTCTCTTCCAAAAACCACACGTCGCTCTCCTGCTTTATGGCATTACAGAGCTCCTGCGCTGTGTGGCTAAGATTCCCCATGGAAATTAATTTCAGGATGGCCTGTTGACATTTGGACACGGCTGTGCTCATATCGGTCGCAACAGGTAAACGTTCACAGGTCCATGTGGAGGTAGACCGTGACGGCTCCTGCAGCGATGATTCTGAGGAACTGGAATAGGAGGAGGAATCAATGTGTACAGACTTGATTCCTGCAATCCTTGGAGTTGGCAGAACACGTACAGCGCCACTCGCAAGATCAGTACCCGGCTGCACAACATTGACCCAATGGGCAGTGAGGGAAAGGTATTGTCCCTGGCCATGGGTGTTAGAACCCTCTTGTTAGGTTTTGTTTCAGTTTGCTGGTCACATGACCTTTTTCTCCTATTTAGTCTGGCTCCGCCCTTCTGGCTTTGCTTGACTTCATTGTATTATCTACTGTTAAGCTAGCCGGGTGCTTAGGTGCCTTAATCTGTCAGTTTTGCTTGATGTTAGGATCACAAAGTATTTATTTTTCTGTTTAATTATCCATGCTACAATTTATGTTAGGAGGTGTCCACCTTTTCTCACAGTCCCTAGATCTTGTAGGGATTACTCCCTCGCAACTATAGGTCTTCGTTCACACTAGATGAGGACTTTAGCGGGTCTGGTCGCAGGATCAGGTTCCCGTTACATCGTAGGGATTCAGCTTAGTTGTATTGTAGGGACAGAATTCCCTTCTTTCCTTACTGGTTGTAGCAGATCATAACAATGGGTACTGGTCCACGCATCGGTGGTCAGGTGGACCTTGCTACTGAGGGCTTTTAGTAGCGCATGTTTAATTTTTCCCTCAACATGCTTTTGCAGACCAGGGACGGCTTGCCTGCTGAAATGAAATCGGCTTGGCACATTGTATTGTGGGATTGACAATGA
>JARQOD010000006.1:213929898-214013961 GCA_033576555.1 Oophaga sylvatica | reverse complement strand
GCCTGGTAAATCCTTTACTAGTTCAGCGACGAAAAAAGTATTTTATCAGAGAGACTTTTCCAACTGTAAAACTACGGGTGTGGTCTATATGGCCACATGTCTATGCCCTATGGATTACATCGGAAAACCAAGAGAGAATTTAGAAGAAGAGTTGGGGAGCACATGGGGGATATAAGGCATAACAGAGATTCCCCATTGGCTTAACATATGCATTTATATCATAGAGGCAATGTGGAGGAAATTAAGTTCATGATTATTGAAGTGGTCAAAAGTAACCCAAGAGTGGGTGATATGGATAAGGTGATCCTTAGAAGAGAATGTGAATGGATCTTCAGGACTGAAAGTATGGAACCAAGGGGTATAAATGAGCAATTATCCTTCACATGTTTTCTTAGTATGTGCCCACTCATTCTATTCTTAACTACAACATAAGGGATGTTAATATATATATAGACTGGCTGTTTCATTTTTTTGTTTTTGTCTCCTTATTTATGGAGTATTTATGAATTATCATGATAAATTTGTATCTTTGACCCCTTGTTTAATATACTTACCCTCAATTGGTCCGTATGATAATATATAATCCACTCTGACCTTTATCCTGGGGTTTTTCAGGACACAAAATAAGACAATAAAATCTAATTGCAATATTGCCTAAGCTTCAGGAAGTGTTTAACTGTGGCATAAGGATGTGTTTTATGACCAAATTTTGCGCCCTTAATGTGTAATTGATTGTATGTATGCCCTGTAGCGGTCGCCTAGGTACGGTGACGCTTTGAGCAGACGCATTAGAAAGCATTAAGTCATCAACTCCCTTATCTGGAAACGGTATTCAGGACTTGCGCAATGCCATTGTGCTTATACATGGAAGATGGGCGTGATGTAAATCACCGTTCGGCCCATCCTTACTCCTTCACCCGGAAGTTACATCTGGGACATGCGCTATTGCATCGCGCTGACGTATCGGCTCCATATGGAGCGGGAAAGGAGATGGGCGGTGTTTAGAGTGGCGTGCATTCCAGCTTGATTTTGCGCAGTAGTGTGGTGCTCAGCCCACTTTATGACGCGACCATCTGAACTATACACGAGCGGGATATTTAAGCAGGGTGAGTTAAACATCTGGTTTCATTTGATCACACCATATCAGGGCATTTGCCCTTTCTGTATCTGGCCTCCTGATGAGCCAATAGAGGTGAAACGCGTTGAGGCGCTATTAAGTGATGGCAGGCGGCATTAAGGAGATGAGTATTATCTCACTTACTTGAATTATGGCAACATCATGACCTATTGCTATATGTCTGTATAGCCAATATGGCTCCCATTCCCTATATATTTGGATGTACTGTGTATCATTTGGGGCATAGTTGCTGGAGTGTGGGGCAATTTGACCTAGGTACATCTATTTAGATATTGGAGATATCATCTGGGCAATATGCCTATATCTATTATGCAGTGTTTGGGCTACCAAAATTAATTTGCAATTTATAGCTCATTTTGGACTTTATATTAGCCCTTAGGGCGGCATTTGGGAAGACAAAATAAGAAATTTATATATATGTTCAGGTGCAGTTCATCAAATACACTTTTATGAAAGGTCATATTGTTCTATGTTGTCTATGATTATGACTGTTTCAACCATTTGAAGTGAGCCTCCACATTCCAGGCACTTCACGTATAAAACTCAGTCAATATTATTTGCTAATTATCTGCCAGTGTGTTCAATTATATGTTTTTATATACGGTATATGGGGAAATAGGGTCCTCTTTTAGACACAGGATTGGTCTCTGTATAGCTAATAGGGGATCCTTTAGCATATCGGGTTGGATCCCTTTAGTGTCTGCAGATTTTATCAGGGCTCCTAGGGACAGCCATCGTTGAGCGGGGGCGCCATAACTTTCCCCCTAGGGTGCCAACCTCTGCGGTCAGGAAGATATCAGAATAGATTGTTAATAGGGCTTTTAGGACCCTCCCCAACATTTTATGTACACTGATTTGTGTGTTTTTTGGACACTTGTTTTTGGTTTGTGTTTTGGTGTGGACAAGTATTTCTGGTGATTTTAATCAATAAAGAATTTTTAGGATAATTATGATTTACACAAATTACCGCGAAAGAGAGGAGCCAGAAGACCACAGCGTCTGATTTTTCCTACTCCTGCGCTGATTAGAAACACTTTACCTTCATATTAAACGCTGCAGGTTTCCTTTAGCAATGCAGGAGTTAATCTGCTCAGTTGAGCGATTTTGGAAGCTTTCCTACATTAAGGCTCTCATCTGTTCACTGTTAGCCACTCCCATCTATATATTCTGGGCCCTGGCAAGCACTTGTTGTCAGAGATAGTTTTTGCTGCATGGCTGGAGGTTGTTGGCTGTTATTTGAGAAGTCATTTGGTGGATTTATCTGTGACTGTTGCTAGGTTTTGGGCGTATGCTAATTCCCCTCCTTCTACTTTGGTTTTTCCTTCATCCTCTACTCTCCAGTGTATACCTCTGTTGCTTGTGTGAGTATATTTGTTTGATTAGTATTTTCCTTTATCCCTGTTCGTATTACCTTTTTAGTCGGGTTGATGTTTTGCGATACACTACTAATCCCCTCTTCCCTGGATGGGGAAGGGGTACAGACTGAGGGTGGATTCAGAGGCAAGGTACGTGGCCCGGTGTCATCACCATCATAAGTAATCCGGGGAACAGGGTGGGCTAGGGCGCCCCTAGTGTTAGGGACAAGGAAGGAGTCCCTGATCCCGGGAATCCTGACAAGAGTTGTGATAAGAGTGTTGTTGATGACAAGGTCATGTGTGGCACAAGTCTTGAGCAGAAGGCCATTGCTGTTACACTTGCCAATGTCGTGTCTCCGAATGACTCCTTCCCAGTTTTGATAGTCTTTTCCATTTTGGCATTAAAGTCTCTGAGAATAATGAGCTTGCCTTACTGTGGGATTACTGAGATAAGTGTGTTCAGTGCTGCCTCAACCACTCCAGAAAAGCGTTTATCCACCAGTACGCTCTGTCAGATGGCCCTTATCTGCTAAGCGCATTTCGCTGAGAGCTACTATGTCCACATTGTAGTGAGCCAGTTCCTTAGCAATCAGTGCCATTCTTCTCCCTGGTCTGTCTCCCTTGATATTGTCTAGCAGAGTTCTCACATTCCACGTGCCAACTTTGAGTACCATCATTGTCGTCTTTGTGTGTTGACTGGTTGCTTGTTCGATAAAGAGTTAAATATAAATGTACCACTCGCCCCCACAGCGCTCCAATGTTCAGCACCACCCTACATGTTCTCCCTCGTCTCAGTCTATCACCCTACCCGTGTCCTCCATTCTGCTAATTAAGATTAAAATTCTCAATAATCCGAACCACTCATTCCGTCACCAAGACTTATCGCGAGCTGCGCCATTTCTTTGGAATGCATTACCCAGGACACTTTGATTAATCTCCCATACCCACAGTTTTAAGCGTGCCCTAAAAATGCATTTCTTCAGGCTGGCCTACCGCCTCAACATGCTTATCTAACTATCCCTGTCTTACCCATGCAAAATTTTCTTTAAAATCAGGACTGTCATCTGTTCACACACCCTACATGTATTTAACCCCTCAGTGACAGAGCCAATTTGGTACTAAATGACCAAGCCAATTTTTACAATTCTGACCACTGTCACTTTATGAAGTTATAGCTCTGGAATGCTTCAACGTATCCCACTGATTCTGAGATTGTTTTTGTGACATATAACTTGTGTTTATTTATGAAAAAAAAGGAAATTTTGCAAAATTGTTGAAAATGTTGCAATTTTCAAACTTGTAATTTTTGTACCCTTAACTCAGAGTGGTGTCACACAAAACAGATAATAAATAACATTTGCACATGTCAACTTTACATCAGCACAATTTTGGAAACATATTTTTTTTGTTAGGACCTTATAAGGATCAAAAGTTGACCAGTGATTTCTCATTTTTCCAATAAAATTTACAAAACCATTTTTTTAGGGACCACATCACACTTGAAGTGAGTTTGAGCTGTCAATATAGCAGAAAATACCCAAACGTGACACCATTCTAAAACTGCACCCCTCAAGGTACGCAAAACCACATTCAAGAAGTTTATTAACCCTTCAGGTTCTTCTCGAGAACTAAAACAATGTGCAAGGAAAAAAAATGAACATTTTACTTTTTTCACAAAAAATTGACTTTGGAACCAAATTTTTTTATTTTACAAGGGTATCAGGAGAAAGTGGACCTCAACATTTGTTGTGCAATTTCTCCTGAGTACACCAATACTCCGTATGTGGGGGAAAGCCACTGTTTGGGTGCATGGTAGGGCTCAGAAGGGAGGGAGCACCGTTTGACTTTTTGAACTCAAAATTGGCTGGACTCAATGGTGGGCTCCATGTCACTTTTGGAGACCCCCTGATGTACCTAAACAGTGGGACCCCCAATTCTGACTACAACCCTAACCCCAACACACACCTAATTCTAATCCCAATCCTAACCATTATCCCAACCCTAACCTCAACACCACCCTAGCCCACACACAACTAGCCCAACACACACCCTAGCCCCAACACCACAACCCTAGCCCCAACACCACAACCCTAGCCCAAACACTAACCCTAGCCCCAAGCCTAACCCTAGCCCCAACCCTAACCCTAGCTCTAACCCCATCCCTATCAATAGCCCCAACCCTAACCCTAATGAAAAATGGAAATAAATGCATCACAGTGATCAAAATAAACCTATAGGAAAAATTTGCTATTGTTGCTGGCCGATCTCAGACGCATTGTGCATACACCCGCCATTTTCTTCCCGGAAGAAGACTCCGGGGAAAATCACCTAGGGATGCAGGAGGATCCAGGGACACCGGAGGTACCGAGGGACCCCATTTCTTTCTCCTCTGATTTGCTAGATCTTATCATAGGAGAGAGTAATTAAATTGGAAATTAGACTCTTTTTTTTTTTTTTTTTTGCGGTCGCCGTTATTCTGTGAATAACGGTGATCGCAACACTGGGGTCGGTAAAGATCGACCTGAATCATGTTCTCCGGGGTCTCAGCTTCCCCCTGTAGCCGAGACTTCGAAGAATTTCTGACGTTGGGGGGTGCTATACACTTTTTTTTCTCAGCGCTGTTAAAAAGTGGCGCTGAGGAATAAGTAAAATAATAATCTTTATATAGCGCCATCATATTCCGCAGCGCTTTACAGTTTAACAGTTTCAAAACACAAGTCATAAGTAACAACGTTAACAATACAATAATTAAAGCAAAATAAGACGACCCTGCTTGTGAGAGCTTACAATCTACAATGAGGTGGGGGAGATACAAAGTACAGGTGTGTATATACAATGTTGCATTTCCAATGATGGTCCAGCCATCTTGAGGGAGTGAGGGATGGATGGAGATAGTGAATAGGCTACACACACACACACACACTTACACATAGAATGACTTTGATTACTGAATGTGATAGGCCGCTCTGAACAGATGTGTTTTGAGGGAGCGCCTGAAACCATGCAAATTTTGGATAGTCCTAATTTCTTGGGGTAGAGCATTCCAGAGGATTGACGCAGCGCGGGAGAAGTCTTGGAGTTGGGAGTGGGAGGTACGGATTAGTGCAGAGGTTAGTCGAAAGCAAAAGTCGTTTTCAGAGCGCAGCAGTCGGTTAGGCCGATAGATAGAAATGAGGGAGGAGATGTAGGGGGGTGCTGCACTGTTGAGAGCTTTGTGGGTGAGAACCAGTACTTTGAATTGGATCCTGTAATGAATGGGTAGCCAGTGTAAGGACTGGCGAAGAGCGGACGCGTCTGAGTACCGGTTAGCCAGATGGATGACCCTGACTGCTGCATTAAGGATGGACTGGAGAGGGGATAGTCGAGTAATGGGGAGGCCAAGTAATAGAGCGTTGCAGTAGTCCAGGCGGGAGTGGATCAATGCTACAGTGAGGGTTTTTGTTGTTTCCATGGTGAGAAAAGGGCGGATTCTAGAGATGTTCTTTAGGTGTAGGCGGCAAGAGCGGGCAAGAGATTGTATATGGAAGGTGAAGGAGAGATTGGTGTCAAACATAACACCCAGACAGCGAGCCTGTTGCCTGGGTGTTATTATGGTGCCACCCACGGAGAGGGAAATGTCAAATTTAAGGAGGTTAGTAGATGGCGGGAGCAGAAGTTCAGTTTTGGTTGAGGTTGAGTTTCAAATAGAGTGCGGACATGATGTTGGAGACTGCGGACAGACAGTCACTGGCGTTCTGTAGTACAGCGGTGGTAATGTCGGGGGATGACGTGTATAGTTGTGTGTCATCAGCATAAAGATGGTACTGAAAGCCAAATCTGCTGATGGTCTGTCCAATTGGGGCCATGTAGAGAGAGAAGAGAAGGGGGCCAAGGACTGAGCCCTGGGGTACACCGACAGTGAGAGGAAGAGGAGATGATGTGGAGCCAGAGAACGAAACACTGAAGTAGCGGTCAGAAAGATAGGAGGAGAACCAGGAGAGAACAGTGTCCTTAATACCTAGTGACTGGAGCCTAGACAGTAGGAGACGGTGGTCAGCCGTGTCGAAAGCTGCAGAAAGGTCGAGAAGAATGAGCAGACAGTGGTCACTGTTACATTTTGCTGTCAGAAGGTCATTGGTCACTTTGATGAGTGCAGTTTCAGTCGAATGTAGGGGTCGGAAGCCGGACTGGGAAGGGTCTAGGAGGGAGTGAGTGGAGAGGTAACGGGTAAGGCGGGAGTAGACTAGGCGCTCCAAAAGTTTAGAGATGAAGGGGAGATTGGAGACCGGTCTGTAGTTGTTTGTGCAGGAAGGGTCGAGACCGGGTTTCTTTAGTAGTGGAGTAATGATGGAGTGTTTGAAGGAGGATGGGAAAATGCCAGAGGAGAGTGAGAGATTAAAGATTGTAGTTAGGTGAGTTGTGACAACTGGAGAGCGAGACTGGAGGAGGTGTGAGGGAATGGGGTCGGTAGTGAATGTAGTCGGACGAGAGGAAGAGAAGAGTCTGGAGACTTCTTCTGTGATGGGATCAAATGTGGAAATTGAGCCAGGGGAAATGCAGGGAGGGATGGGAGTCACAGCACTTGGTGGTTGAGAGCAGATTTCCTGACGGATAGTATCTATTTTTTCTATAAAGTGGGAGGCCAGGTCGTCAGCACAAATGTCTGTGATAGGGGCTTGTGTTTTTGGCCTGAGGAGGGAGTGAAAAGTGTCAGAGTTTCTTTGGGTTGTTGGCTAGTGAGGAGATGAGGGTGGTGAAGTAGGTCTGTTTGGCGAGGTGAAGGGCAGCATTATAAGTTCTTAACATGAATTTAAAGAGGATGAAGTCTTCTGGTGTGCGGGTTTTTCTCCAAAGGCGTTCAGCACTCCTAGAGCATCGCTGAAGAAGTTGAGTTTGCAATGTGAGCCAGGGCTGTTTTACTGTGTGTTTGGAAGTTCTGAGGGTGAGCGGTGCTACTTGGTCAAGGGTGCTTCTAAGAGTGTCATTGTAGTGATGAACAGCCAGATAAGGACAAGAAATGAACGTGTGGTAGGTAGGAGTGCGCTGGGGTGGTCGAGGATTTGTGAGGATGAAGGAGAGAATGTTGTGGTCAGAGAGTGGAAGCGGTGTGTGTTGTTGTGTGTGTTCTTGCTCAGTAGAAGTGTATGGAGCGAGGCCGCGCCCACCAGCTTGGCTCTTCCCCGGGAGTATGCATAAAGCATACGTACCCACTGCTCCCGGCTCAGAAACCAGCGATCCTTGCAGCGCACAGTGCGTGTGCTGTGAGGATTCATAAGTCTACAGTCACAGGGTTACCGTAGAATTATCTTTTTGGACCGGACAACCCTTTTAACCCTGATAGATATAATGTACATTGCAGAAAAGTAAAATAAATATCACATACGGTAAATATATGGCAAAACTGACCTACCACCTGTAGGCATAATAACTAATTTTTACCATATATTCACCTCATTTGATAGATAACGTACAGTATGCACATAAGTGGTCTATATCAGGGTTAGGTGATTTTTATACACACTCACCTTATTCTCCATCTACACATTGTATTAATCTGTGGGATGTATTTGCTTTTTGATTAATCTATTGTTAGTTCTATATCATCATTGAACACGGTTTATCTTTATTGCTATTGTTTTACACATCCAGCACCAAGTGACTGTTTGATAGGGCACATTTAATCCCTATTATGGGTTTATGTAAGCAACAGCCATTTGGCTTTTCTAAGTATTTTTTTTATTAGAATTCTTTATTTAATTCATAACGAAATCCAGGATAACATAATAATTGGAATCAGACAAGTAGATTAATGCAAACAGTACAACTTAACACCCAACCAAGGCGATCGTCCTCGAGTCATTATCATCTGGAGACCTGGAAGTAGAGGTCAATGACCTGACCCAAAGGGTCTTCCATTTTTTAACTTTTAACAAACAGTATAACAAAGAGGAGAAAGAGAGGAGAAGAAGAGAAAAAAAAAATTAAAGGGAAGAAACGAGGGGGTAAGGGGAAGGAGTGCCCACCAGGCCAAGCCCACCACTCAGCCTATAGTTTCAGTTAACTACAGAGGAGGGGTTTGCCTCAACCATTAGATCACAATACTCACTAGAACTTCGAAAATCCATCCATCCAAGCCAAGTAGCCCAAAACTTTGGATATGAGTCGTATATGGATGAGGTGAGGTCCTCCATATACATAATTTCATTGACTTTTGCAATCCACTGAGTTATGGTGGGAGGAGCGGGACTCTTCCATCTCTCCGGGATGCAAGCCCTCGCTGCCATGATCAAAAATTTCAATAGAGAAGATTTATAGATCCGGAGAGGGATTTCATTATGCTGGAGTAGTATCAGAGCTGGAGTCAATTTTTCAGAACAGCCCGTAACCCGACAAATAATTTCCCACACCCTTGTCCAAAATGATTGCAATACATCACATTGCCAGAAAATATGAAAAATTGTGACCTCTGCTCTTCCACACCTCCAGCAATTGGGGTCAGTCTCCGGAAATATGGTGTGCAGCCTCGAGGGCACTCTGTACCACCTGGACAGAATCTTATAGCCAGCCTCCTGGAACCTAGAGCTAATTGACGCACAGTGTACAAGGGAAAAAATTTGAGTTCTCTGATCTTCCGTAAAAGTAATATTTAAATCTCTCTCCCACTGCCCAAGGAAAGAAGGGGGCGACCGGCTTCGGCGGTCCATCAACATAGAGTAGGTTTTAGCTAAGGTGTGTCTGATTGGGCCCGGGCTATTACATAAAAGCTCAAATTGGGTTTTGGGTCATCTAAATGAGCTTTTAGGGGGAAGGCTGCTGAAAAAGTGGATGAGTTGCAAACACCTCCAACTGCCCAGGGGTATTGGATCCGTTTTGGCAGTAAGGTCATTCAGAGAAGGCCAGGAGGCTCCCTCACCCCAGTTTTCTTCTCTGTCCATCCCTGAGTCCATCCAAAGACGAAAAATGGGGTCCGAGCGGCTAGGGACAAATTTAGGATGACTCAACACCGGAGTAAGCGGAGAAGCCTCTGGGAGTAAATGTAGACGGACCAGTGCTGTATTGCAGTATTTTAAAGTGGGTCCAATTGTCGGATGGGATTTGATTTGTTCTGGGGCTGAGAGTAAAACCCATGGAAGGGTCTTCAATGGGGTTGGGCAAAAACTTTGTTCTATTTGAACCCAGGCCTTATTGTATCCGTTTCTGCACCAGTCTATCATTCTTGCTAGGTGACCTGCCAAATGATACATTTTTAGGTCCTGAAGCCCCACTCCCCCCAACCTCTTGGGTCTGCAGAGAACCTCCGAGCTCTTTAGTCTAGCAGGTTTTCTTCCCCATATAAACGAGACCTGAATAGACCCTAATTTTCTAAAAAAGTTAGCAGGGATATTGATGGGGAGAGTCTGTAGAAAATATAGGACCCTTGGTAATATGTTCATTTTAAAACTTTGGCATCTGCCAAACCAGGTAAAATATATCTTGGACCACCTGTCACAATCTGCTTGAATGGATGTTAAAAGGCCAGGGAATTTCCAACGATATAGAGAATTGATGTCAGCAGATAGTCTAACTCCTAAATATTTCAGGTGTCGGGTAGCCCATTTGAAACTGAAGGACTCCTGTAAAGATCTCACAAGTTCAGGGGAAGAATTAATGTTGAGCGCCTCGGATTTTGAAAAATTAATTTTGAAATTAGACAATTGGGCATATATTCTGAATTCATTCATAGGGTTAGGCAGGGAAATCTTAGGTGAGGTAACAAAGAAAAGAAGGTCGTCAGCGTAGGCAGCTACTTTATACGTGTTTTGAAGTACCCGAGGTGTTGGGGTTGGCTCTAGCATGTCTGAGGAAGGGTTCAAGGGTGAGGATGAAAATGAGGGGGGACAGAGGGCATCCCTGTCGTGTACCATTATAAATATAGAACGGATCTGAAAGTACAGCGTTCACCTGGATCCTTGCGGAAGGGACTGAATAGAGAGACAGGATCCATTGGAGCATCCTTGTTCACATACCCAAGTGAATGAGGGTCTCTTCCATGAAAACCCAATTGACTCTATCAAATGCCTTCTCGGCGTCGGTTAATAAGAGGATAGATGGGACATGTCGGGATTTAGCATGATGAATTAAGTTAATAGACTTAATAGTATTGTCTCTGGCCTCTCGGCTTGGCATAAATCCAGCTTGGTCCGGATGATCGACTCCCGAGAGAAGGGTAGCAAGGATCTTGGCAAAGAGTTTTACATCAACATTTAACAGGGAAATGGGACGGAAGCTGGCACACTGGGTTGGGTCTTTCCCTTCTTTATGTATCACCGCAATATAGGCTCTCAGAGAATCTGTATGTGGGGGGTTATTTTTAGACATTGAATTAAAGGAAGCTAGCATCCCCGGGGTTAGTAAGTCTCTGAATTTTTTGTAGTAAAGGGCCGGGAAGCCGTCGGGACCTGGTGCCCTGCCCGTTTTAGCAGCAGAAATAGACGAGCGCACTTGTTCTGTTATGGGTTCTTCCAGCATTAAGATGTCACTGGGGGTCAGCTTTGGTAAAACTGCATTCGTGATATATTCCTTTACACGGGAACGAAAACCGAGCGAGACAGTGGCTGGGTTTTTAAAATCTGTGTTGTAAAGGGACTCGTAAAATGTCTGAAAGGCTTTTGCAATGTCATGGGAGGATTGGACACCTTTAGCATGGGCGGTGGAGAATATTTCTTGAATGTAAGATCTAGCTCTTTGCTTTCTTAATGCTTTTGCAAGGGATTTGCTACATTTGTTCCCATGTTCATAGTAGTGGGCTAAAATCCCCTTGGCCTTTTTATTAAGAAGGTTACGCAAATCATCTCGTACCTTATTGAGTGCAGTTTTTGCTGCTTCTGTAGGGGAAGTTTTATGACTTGTCTCCAGTATTTTTAATTGGGTCAGGAGGGCATCAAGTTCGGCCTCCCTTTCCCTCTTCCCCTCGTCCCATGTTTTATCAATAATCCTCTGATCACACATTTATTAGCCTCCCAAACAGTGTTTGGAGAAGAATCAGCAGGTTTGTTTAGTTCAAAAAATTCTCTCAAGGTCTGGGAAATCTCCTGAGCAACCATAGGATCGTCCAGGAGAGAGGAGTTTAGTCTCCACTGCCATCGACTAGAGGCCGAGGAGGGCAGGGCAAGCACGATAGAGCAGAGCTTAAAAATGCATGAATTAAGCATCCTATCATTTAGAATGAATTCTGCAATTTTTGTGCACATGGTGCGTTTTTTTTTCCGCAAAAAAAACGCATCGCGGAAAAAGAAGCAACATAACATGTTCATTAATTTCGCTGAATTCTAGCGTTTTTCCCGCTATATTATTGACCTAGAAAGTTCAGGAAAAAATCGCGGTAAAAACGCACAAAATCAGTGCAAAAAAAAAAACTGCGCATTTTTGCCGCGAAAAAAGTACGGTTTTGCCCAGGAAAATTCTGCACACATTCTGGAACGTGTGCACTTAGCCTAAAGGCACTGCCACACTTAGCGATCGCACTAGCGATCACGACAACGACTTAACCTGGCGAGATCGCTGGTGCGATCGCTATGTGATCGCTAGTTAGATTCCAAACACAACTCATCAGCGATCTGTATAACGACCTCTGCGGTCATTGGGAAAGCCTAGTCCCACCTGCGACGCTGGTGAAGTCGTTCATAAAGGGCGATTCAGGCTCACCAGCGGGACACCAACGACCAAAAAACAGTTCAGAACGTTCATAAGCGATCAGCGACATCTCAGCAGGGGCCACATCGCCGTTACATGTCACACACAGCTAAGTCGCTAACGAGATCGCTACTGCGTCATAAATGGTGACGCAGGTGCGATCTCGTAAGCGATCTCGCTAGCGATCTCGCTTAGTGTGGCATACCCTTTAGTGTGTCCATATCATTTCTAAGAGCTGAAACTGCCTTTTCCTGAGACGCTTCAATCCTTGCTATCAGGGAGTCTATATCTGCTTTAGTAGGAAGGACTTTAATCATCTCCTGCAGGCTGTGGAGGTCAGACTGGGGGACGGCATGTACTGGACTGCATAGCACTGTGGCGTTGCCTTGTACCTGAGTCTCTCCCTGCCATTCTCCTCCAGCTTTATCTCCCTGATCTGTTGCATTCCTGATGTGCACGGTATCTGGGCTTCTATGGGGGGATGAGCCACCCTCCCTGATGAGTCCCGAGCGCTCCTTCCCTGACTCCCAACAGGCGTCTTCTCCGACATACCTCGTGGTCTCACAGAGCTGGGGGCCATTGCTGAGGCAGTTGCAGGCTTTTCCTTCGGCATACCGCTCTGAATCATGCGGCTCAGGGCTGTTTCTTTGTGGTGGGAAGGGACCGGAGTGCTGCTGGAACCAGTTCCCCTTCTTCTGGAAGCACACATGGATCTTGTGGGTGAGTTAGAGTAAAGTATATTCTCCCTGTCCCCGGAGCACTAAGAAGCAGCTTCTTTACTACTTCACGGCTAAGCCACGCCCCCTTTCAAAGTATTTTTAATGTTGTCTTTGATTTCATGTACAATAAACATTAATAGGTGTTCCTTTTTGCATACCGTACGTCTTGATTCGTTTAGTTTCTCTGGTATGCTGTAGGTTGATCTCTTTATATATGTTGGTTCCCCCATATTATCCAGTTGTTAGCTTGTTACAGTCACATGGGACCATACTTCACAGAGATTTTCCGAGGCTGGCATGAAAACAGTCCTAGGGGTGGCAGAAAGATTGAATATTATTTGTTTTTCTTTTTTTATTTTATTTAAATTGGTGACTTATTCAGATGGAAAATCCAAAAGAATTCCAATGTATGTATACATTCTCTGTGGATATGTGTGCATAAAACCTGTGATGTGGTGACTTCGAAACGGCAATGTTGGCTTTTTCGAGTTTTATTCTGTATGCTGTTTACAGCAGGGGTTAGCATATTTTATATTTTAATCAATCTGTGTCTCAGTGGTAAGCACTGCAGCGTTACAGCTCTGGGGTCCTGGGTTCAAATCCGCCCAATGGCTAATGATTCCTGATTCCTGTGGGAATTGACAGGTGTGGGGACTGATAACTCTCTAGTACAGGAACATTTTCTATTCGTTTTTGATAAGCTCAGTAGATTAATCATGTCAGAGTCTATTGAAAGTTAATGTATTGGCAGGCATAAATTAAAGAACACATAAGCACTTCATTTAATACATACTCAGCAAAGCGTCCATTTTGAATATACCGTATTTTTCTCCTCGCCACGACAGCACCCACTGACAGAGGGGATCCGACCCTAGGAACAGGAAACCTCCCCCCTCGTCTGGCAGTGGATGCCGTGAGGCCAGGGTCTGGGGAAGGCCGCCCTGGCTCACGTGGGAACGCGGTGTGGCAGGACGGGCTAACACACATCCAGGAGGAGCGGGGTGCGGGCATCGGCCGCATGGCTCCTCCAGTAAGCCGTGGGCTGCGCCGGGAGTGAGGAACCAGGGCCGCGCATGCGCAGTAGACCTGTAAGCGCTCCTGACCCAGAAGTGGTGTGAATAACTTCCGGGGGGTGGCCGGTGGAGGCGGTGGAGTCAGGGCGCACATGCTCAGAAAGAAAAAAAAAAAAGGGGGAAGTAAAACTGGTGCTCCTGATCCGGAAATAGTTAGGATAACTTCCGGGAGGGGGGCTGGGGAGGCGCAGGAGTGTGAACTATAAAGCAGATGTCATGGGGATAAGCCAGTGTGCCATGATGTCCTCCCCAGGAGACTCCGTAGCGCACCCACAGGTGGTGGATGTGCAGGTGCACAGCAGAAGCAAGAGCAGCAGTGGACGCTCCCGTGAGAATGACTCCATGGATAAGAGTGGAAGATGCAGTCAATCTGCAAAATCTTCATCTAAAACTGTGCCCCCGCCTCCAGAACCGGTACCATGCTGACAAGCTTCACTGGGTGAGTGTGAAAAGCTCTACCTATTAAGCTGATAGCCCCTTCTTTCTCTGTGCCCCTTCAGGTTAAAATGTGTGGAAAGTCTAAACATAGGGAATGTGCTTTTTGCTCTCAGCCCCTTTCTGGTAATTACCCCAAAAGGCTTTGTTAAACCTATATCGGACAGACCCTGAAGGAAGAATCATCCCTTAGATTGAACGATATAAGGCTGATAATTAGGGAATAGCTTCAATCACTCAAAGCCTCAGATATAGCTGGAAAACATAAATCTAGTATAAGGAGTGCTTCCCCCACTTCCAATCTCTCTTCTGATGATGGAGTAAGGTCTACTGACTCCTCTCAGGCGTCATCATCATCTGACGAAGAGGGTCGTTCTTGTTTCCCCATTGAAAGTGTTGACAATTTAGTCAAGGCTGTTCGGGGTACAATGGGGATTACGGATACAAAAGATGCTAAGACCACACAGGAGGTTATGTTTGCCGGCCTCTCACAGCGGAAGAGGCATACGTTCCCAATAATAGCTGCAGTGAAGAATGTGGTCAGGAAAGAATGAGAGAAACAAGGACAACGGGGGTTCCTTCCTTCAAGCTCAAAGAGGAGATACTCTTTTAAAGATGAATACCTAACAATTTGGTCTAAGGTGCCTAAGGTAGACTCTGCAGTACCCTCAACCTTGGAGCTCTCCTCCCTGCCGGTATAGGATTCTGGAACTTTGACAGATCCCTTAGACCGGAAAGCTGACACGCTTCTTAAAAGATCTTGGGAGTCGTGTACAGGGGCCTTCAAGCCAGCCATCTCAAGCACATGTACAGCAAGGTCAATGATGGTCTGGGTGGATCAGTTGGAGGAACAGATAAAAAGCGGGGTCTCTAGAGACAGATTGCTGTCCTCTATCCCTCTGATCAGGGGAGCTACAGCTTACTTGACCGATGCCTCCGCTGACTCCTTACGACTGGCGGCTAGATCGGCGTGACTGGCTAATGCTGCTCGGCGCACCTTGTTACAAGGCTGGAAAGGGCACACGCAAGTTAAGTCAAAGCTATGCACGATTCCATGCCAGGGTGAGTACGTGTTTGGCAAGGCACTGAATGATATCCTCAAAGCAGGGGAAGGAAAGAAGGGGTTTCCTAACCAGTCTCTCCCGTCCTTCAGGAAGCAGCCGTTCGGTAGGAAGAGAACCTATAGAGATTGCTGGAGCAGTAGAGAGACCAAGCAAGAAGGTGCCCTGTTTAGTGGATCTTCCTCCAAAGGAGGAGACAAGTTCCGCTAGTCCGGACCCTCCAGTGGGGGCAGGTTGTCATTCTCCCGCAATGAATGGGAAAAAATAGCATCAAATTCCTGGGTCCTAAGCCTTGTTTCATCTGGCTTGAAATTGGAATTCGGGCGAGTTCCCCCTGGACCCTTTCAAATTGACATCTCTAAGGTCTCCTGGTCAACAAGGGGCGTTGGAGATGGAGATTAAGAATCTATTATCTAAACATGTTCTTGTAGAGGTACCAGTGGATCAAAGGGGCAGGGGATTTTATTCTCCTTTATTTCTGATTTCAAAGCCAGATGGTTCATATAGAATCTGGAGGTGATGGCTTATGTGAGGCTGAAGGACACGTTAATAGTTCCATACTTAGATGATTTCCTGGTGGTAGGAAAATCTGTCCCACTATGTGAAGATCGACTTGCTGACATAATTTCATCCTTGCAGGACTTAGGATGGATAATCAACTGGGTCAAGTCCAGACTGGTCCTGCTAACTCTTCAGTCCATCCTGGGTCTGCATCTAGATTCTGTAAGTCAGAGATGTCTCCTCCCAGAGGTAAAAATGCTGGCAATAATGCATAAAGTGAGGGCGGCAATAGATAACCCTCAGATGTCTCTGAGAGAGGCTATGTCCCTCCTGGGCTCTCTTCCATCCTGCATTCCGGCAGTTCAATGGGCTCAGTTTCATACTAGACACTTGCAGCGTAAGATCCTCGAGGAAGAGGAGCGGTTGCAAGGGAGGCTGGATGACAAGATAATATTGTCATTGGAAGTAGTAAACTCCCTATCATGGTGGCTGGATCGAGATCATCTCTCTAATGGGGTTCCGTGGGTGGTAAGACCCTCAAGGGTAATGACCACGGACGCTAGTCCCTTTGGTTGGGCGGGTCATTTAGGTGATAGCTTGGTCCAGGGACGGTGGTCCATAAAAGAAGCTCCTCCAATTTTAGAGAATTGAAAGAAATCAGTCATGCTTTACATGAATTTCTCCCGCAGCTGCAAAGATCTCATGTGAGAGTCATGTCGGACAATGCCACATCCGTCGCATATTTAAATCGGCAAGGCGGAATGCGATCAAGTACTCTGATGTCTACTATGCAGAGGATCCTCGAGCTGGCCGAATCCCATCTCTTATCTCTATCAGCCCTTCACGTCAGGGGAGTGGACAATTTCAGAGCGGACTAAGTCATCATACCTTACACCAAAGGGAAATGGATGCTCAGTCATCACATCTTCAAAAAGATAGTAGACTTGTGGGGGCTTCTGGAAATAGACCTGTTTTCTACCAGAGCCAACAGACAAGTCAGAAGGTTTGCCTCGCTGAACAGAGCAGACCGGCCAGATATGGTAGATTCCCTCCAGTCTCCTTGGCCTTTCCATCTGGCATGTGCATTTCCCCCCATGATGGTCCTTCCATTAGTTATCAGGAAGGTCAGGGAAGAGAGGGTGAGGGTGATCCTCATCGCCCCGTTTTGGCCCAAGAGGCTTGGTTTTCATGGCTCAGCCATGTCCATAGCCAACACCTGGATCCTCCCATCAAATCCGGACCTGCTGTCACAGGGCCCATTCCTTTATCCTCAAGTGAATGGCCTACACTTGACAGCGTGGAACTTGAGAGGCAGTTACTAAAGCTAAGGGGGTTCTCTAGCAATCTGATTGATACCCTTCTACAGAATAGAAAGGAGTCTGTTATGATTTGGTAACCGAGGAGGATGACAAAGAAAAGGCTAGGCGACCAAACACACAGAGACGTTGGTAACTTAGCGGATTGCAGACCCCTAAACTGACAACACAACTACAATTAGCCGTGGGTAACTGCGGTGCCGTAGACGGCTCAACACAGCCAAAGAGTTAACTAAGCCTAAAGAGAGAAAGGGGAAATTAACTGCCCCGGAGTAGAGCCCCAAAGGAATAAATAGCCCCCAAACATATATTGCCGGTGAGACAGATGAAGCACAAAACACAGGCAGAAACTAGAATAAGCAAATGCTGGGGCCCAAACTGTCTAGATAGAACGGGACAGAAAAGGATACTGTCTGCAATCCAGCAAAAACCCTAAGAAAAATTCCAACACGTCTGATATGCAAAAATACTGAGGCCACACGACCTCTCCCCCACTAAATCAGAACTCTGGTGTGAACTGGACACAAGCAAACAGATACTGAAATAACAGGAGACTAGGAATACAGAAAGGACGGACATAAGCTGTGGCAAAGGAAAGCAGTGTCCAGCACAGGTCGCAGCAGGGAAACCGGCTGTACTCACACCAGCAAAGCAGAGAAAAGCAAAACGGAAAAAATGTCACAGATTAAAACTAACAAATAACTTATCTGAAAGATGCAGGACAAAGCAGGGAACAAGCTGACTTCCAGAAGGCTCAGGAAGAAACCAAAATCACCGGCAGCAACCAAGGGAAGGCTGCTCACTTATTCTCTCCAGTCAGAAACACCTGATCTCCAATCATCCTCTTTAGGTGATCGACTCCTGTCAGCCAGACCAGCTCCATTACCAGCAGCAACCACCAGAGGGAGCCCAAACTCAGAAGCCAGACCAACATGTTCACAACAGGAGTCTACAACAAGGATCTATAGTAGAGTGTAGAGGAAATTTATTAATTTCTATACAGGGGCCTTCTCTAACAAAGTACCTTTTACTGTAATTTTAGAGTTCCTGCAGAGGGGTCGGGAGCTAGGTCTTTCAGTTAATATGCTAAAAGTACATATTTCAGCCCTTGGGGCCCTGTATGGTCACAATATCGCGGGGGATAGGTGAGTTGCTCGGTTTATTGCAGCATGTGAATGTAGCAACCCGATGCACATCACTCGTTTGCCCCTTGGGACATGAACCTAGTCCTTGATGCCCTGATAGGCCCTCCATTTGAGCCCTTAGACTCGGTGTCATTAAAACGCATTTCTCTGAAGACGGCCCAATTAGTTGTTTTAACGTCTGATAGGAGAGTGGGTGACATCCAGGCCCTATCGATTGAACCTCACATCTTGTTAATATTTCAGGATAGGATAGTTTTAAAGCCAGACCCTTCATATCTCCCTAAGGTAGCGGCTAGATTCCATAGAAGTCAGGAAATCTTTCTTCCCTCCTTTTTTGATAGTCCTTCCTGAGGAGGAAAGGTTTCACACCTTAGATGTGAAAAAAGCGGTCCTGGTTTATATAGACAGAACTCGTCCCTGGAAGCAGAGCGGGACTGTTTGTGTCCTTTCAGGGCCACAGAAAGGGGTCTGGAGTCACGAAAAGCACCTTATCCCGATGGATCAGAGATGCAATCCGTCTGGCCTACTCAGCAAAAGGTGAAAGTCCTCCGGATGGATAAAGGCATATTCGGCACGGGCTATGGCATCCTCCTGGGCTGAGAAGGCGGACGTTCCGATTGATCTCATATGTAAGGCTGCAACGTGTCTTCACCATCGACATTCTATAGTCACTATAGGCTTGATTTATCGTCATCCTCTGCCTTAGTTTTTGGGAGATCTGTCCTCAACAGGGTGGTCCCTCCCAGGTGATTGTTCTCTGAAAGTCTCTCAGTGGGTGCTGTCATGGCAAGGAGAAAAAGCTGGATTACTTACCAGGAATACTCTTTTATGGAGTCCACGACAGCACCCACTCACTTCCCTCCCTTAAGTTTTATATGGATGTACATAGTTCACTCTGGATGGTGATTGTATGTATAATAGATAGGTGTATTTATACAGATGTAAATAATTCAGGTACGTTAGATGTCTTGCTATAACAATGGACTAAAATCGTGTTTGGCTGTTACTCTCATTCTCTGTATTCCAACTTAGGGGGCAAGGGGGGCCCCCCTTTTATTTCTGTAGATTTCCTGTTTCTAGGGGCGGATCCCTCAGTGGGTTCTAGGACTCCATAAAAGAGTATTACCGGTAAGTAATCCGGCCTTTTCAGACTATAAGACCCACTTTTTTACTCCCAGAATGTGCAGGAAAATGGGTGGGGGGTTTCTTATAGTCCGGATGTAAGGGCTGTGGTGGGGAGGTGGGGGAGCGGTTTCGGCGGAGCAGCGGGTCACAGAGGCAGGAGTCGGCGGCTCCAGCTAACTCCTGTAACCGCTGCTAAAGAGAAATGAATATGCACTGCATTCCACGCCTATGGGCATGGAGGGCAATGAATAGTCATTTCTTTCTGGCATGCTGGTATGATTGGTCCCATCCTTATTCTGGTATGATTGGCTCCATCTCGTTGCTGGAATGATTGGTCACATTCTTATTCTGGTATGATTGGCCCCATTCCGATCCTTGAATGCATGGCCCCATGAGAAAAGATTAAAAAAACAAACCATTACACTTACTTTCCTCCGCTCCCTAGCAGTCGCAGCGTCCTGCTCCGTGCCAGCAGCTTCTTAATGCTTGTAAGCAGCGCATGGCAGGGACGTCATGTGCTGCTTGCAAGCCGATGGGCAGCTGCCGGAAAACTCACCGGGACTGTTCATCGGAGATCAAGGTGAGTATTCATTCCTCTTCAGTAGCGCGCAGTGTCAGCTGCCAGCTTCCTGCTGCTGCTGGCCGTCACATGTGCAGATACTTAAGAGAAATGAATATTCTTAAGGAGATTGTACAGTTGTGTGGAAAAGTTTGCCCCTTCCTGATTTCCTATTCTTTTGCTTGTCACACTTAAATGTTTCAGATCACCAAACAAATATAAATATTAGACAAAGATAACACAAGTGAATACAAAATAAAGTTTGTAAATTAAGTTCTGTATTATTATGGGAAAAAGAAATTCAACCTCAGGACCCTGTGTGAAAAAGTTATTGCCTTCCCCTTAAAACGTAAATTACTGTCTATACTCTTGTATAAGCTGAGTTTTTGAGCACCTTTTTTTGTTATGAAAATGCCCCTTTCGGCTTATACTTGAGTCATTGTCCAGAAAGCCGGTGGAGGGGTGGGGGTGGGGAGCAGCGGCAGGCACCGTCTCTGCAAGTCCCTGCATCACTGTGGTCCTGGGCCGGCAGCTTCTTCCTGTTCTCAGCGGTCACATGACCCCTCTCATTAAGGTAATGAATATGCACTCCACTCCCATAGGCATACAGCGCATATTCATTACCTTAATGAGGGGTCATGTGATCAATGGGCAGGAAGAGCTGCTGAAAGCCGGAAACCAACAAGATGCAGTGCCAGCGAGGGAGCGCAGGCAGGTAAATAGTAAATAGTTTTTTTTTTTATTTTCTTTTTATAAACAGGAATCATACATGCAGGATAGGGGATAAGGAGCCATGCATACAGGATAGGGACTGGGGAGCCATGCATACAGGATAGGAACTGGAGAGCCTTGCATACAGGCTAGTGACTGGGGAAACATGCATACAGAATAGCGACTGGGGAGCCATGTATGCAGGATAGTGACTTGAGAGCCATGCATACAGGATAGGGACTGGGGAGCCATTCATACAGGATAGTGACTGGAGAGCTACGCATACAGGATAGGGACTGGAGAGCCATGCATACCATGACAGGGACTGGAGAGCCCTGCATACCATGACAGGGACTGGAGAGCCATGCATACAGGGACTGGAGAGCCATGCATACCATGACAGGGATGGGGGATCCATTCATACCATGACAGGGACTGTGGAGCCATGCATACTATGATGGGGATGAGGGGACAATGCATACCCGGCTTATACTCAAGTCAATAATATACTTGAGTATATACGGTAACTGTGGTTTATCACATCTTTGGGAAGCTGAGTTCAAATTCCCTAACTACACCTAGGCCTGATTACTGCCACACCTGTTCTCAATCAAGAAATCCCTTAAATAGGACCTGCCTGACAAAGTGAAATGGACCAAAAGATCCTCAAGAGCTAAATATTTTGCCGTGAACTAAAGAAATATTGGAACAAATGAGAAACAAAGTAATTGAGATCTATTAGTCTGGAAAAAAGTTATAAAGCCATTTCTAAAGTTTTGTGAGTCCAGCGAACCACAGTGAAAGCCTGTCACAGAGTTACTGTGACAGAGGAGAGCCAGAAGACCGCAGAGTCTGATTGCTCCTACTCCTGCGCTTAATAGAAGCACTGCACCTTCTTTTTAAACTGTGTAAATTTCTTTTGGCAGTACACGGGTTAATCTGACATGTTGCACGCTCTGGGAGCTAGGGCTCTCAGCTGAGCATGGTTAGCTACTCCTATCCCCTATATAATATGGGTCCTGACTGATACATATCGTCAGAGCTAGCTTATGCTGCATGGCTGGGAGGATAGCAGTTGGTGGTTATAAGAGTAGTCGTTTGGTGGATTTTTCTGTGACTGTTGCTTGGTTTAAGTGTGATAATTCCCTTTCTTCTACTTTGGTTTCACCCCATCTTCCACTCCCCGATGCATTCCTCAGATATATGTGAGTGTATATTTGTATGCCTAGTATTTTCCGTTTCCCCTGTTTGTGTTATCTAGTTCATCTGGTTGGTGTACTAAGGTGCACTGCTAATCCCCTCTTCCCGTTCCCTGGGTGGGGTAAGGGTACAGACGGAGGGTGGATTCAAGAGATAAGGCAAGGTATGTGACGCTTGCATCTTCACCTTCAGAAATAACCCGGGGTGCAGGGCGAGCTAGGGCGCCACCTAGCTTTAGGGACAGGGAAGGGAGTCGTGACAGAACCATTATCCACAAATGACAAAAAAATGGAACAGTAGTGAACCTTCCCATGAGTGGCCGGCCGACCAAATTTATTCCAAGAGTGCAGCGATGACTCCTCCCAAGAGGTCACAAAAGACCCCACAACAACATCCAAAGAAATGCAGACCTCACTTGCCTCAGTTAAGGTCCGTGTTCATGAGTCCACCATTAGAAAGAGACTGGGCAAAAATGGCCTGCATGGCAGAGTTACAAGACGAAAACCACTGGTGAGCAATAAGAACATGAAGGCTTGTCTCAGTTTTGCCAAAAAATACATCTTGATGATCCCCAAGACTTTTGGGAGAATACTCTGTGGACTGACAAGACACAGAAGTTGAACTTTTTGGAAGGTGTATGTTCCATCACATTTGGTGTAGAAGTAACAGCATTTCAGAAAATGAACATTATACCAACAGTAAAATGTGGTGGTAGTGTGATGGTTTGGTGCTCTTTTGCTGCTTCAGGACCTGGAAGACTTCCTGTGCCAAATGGAACCATAAATTCTGTTTACCAAAAAATCCTGAAGGAGAATGTCCAGCCATCTGTTCATGACCACAAGCTGAAGTGCACTTGGGTTATGCAGCAGGACAATGATCCAAAAGACACCAGTAATTCCACCTCTGAATGGCTTTAGTAAAACAAAATTAAGACTTTGGAGTGGTCTATTCAAAGACCTGACCTTAATTCGATTGAGGCGTTGCGGTTGACCTTAAAAAGGCGATTCATGCTCGGAAACCCTGTAATGTGGCTGAATGACAACAATACTGCAAAGATGAGTGGGCCAAAATTACTCCAGAGCGTTGTAAAATATTAATTGCCAGTTATCGAACACACTTAATTGCAGTTGTTGCTGCGAAGGGTGGCCTAACCAATTATTAGGTTTAGGGGACAATCACTTTTCACACAGGGCCCTATAGGTTTGGATTTCTTTTTCCCTTAAGAATAAAGACTTTCATTTAAAAACTCCATTTTGTGTTTACTTGTGTTATCTTTGACTAATATTTAAATTTGTTTGATGATCTAATACAGGAAAGATGTATATCTTAGTACCGTGTTAGCCAGTAGATAGAAAAATATTTAGAATTGAGAGGCCTCAGTGGTTGATACCTTTTAATGGCTAAAGGTACTGCCACACTAAGCTATCCCGCTAGCGATCTCGTTAGCGTTGCATACTAATGAGATCGCTAGCGGGATTGTTTCTATATCGCTAAATGCTGCCGCATTTAGCGATATAGTTAACGACGCTATCGCCGTTAGCGATCTTCTTAACGACTTTAGCGGTACAAAAGTACCGCTAAATCGCTAAGAAAAGGTGCCACACAGCGATTAGATACTTACCCAGCGGGAGCGCCAGCGATGAAATAGGGTCCGGAACGATTCCAGCGACGAGCGAGATCACAGCAGGAAGCTCGTCGCTGGAAGCTGCCGCACTGAACAATATCGCTAACGGGATCGCTAAATAGTGACGTTTTTTAGCGATCCCGTTAGCGATATTGTTTATGTGGCATACCCTTAACTGAAAAGATGGTAATCTAAATTTGGTGATCTAAAACATTTAAGTGTGACAAATATGCAAAATAATAGGAAATCAGGAAGGGGGCAAACACTTTTTCACACAGCTGTATGTTATCTCTTGTCTCTGAGCATCCAGCGGGATGTGGGAGTATGCAACCTTATGTATAATTCTTTAGCTGTACAATGATGTTATACAATAGAGAACAAATTCTAGAAAGAATCCATCATGGAGTTAAGAGCAACAGAAATTACACAGCATGTATTTCTGTGACTCGTGGTTGATAGCTAAGGGCATATTCACATGACTGTGTCCCAATTTTTGTCCACAAAAATCCGCATCCATGAAAAGCAGATTTTTTTTACATGCAAAATTTTTAATTGGAGACTCAGACTTGTTTGGGTGAGTCTTACTGTCTAGTGGCTTTACCAGGTCTTTGCAGATCCAAATCATATTTATGAGTCTGTGATAATTGTTTCTCCCTATAGGTTTAGGAAATGTCTCTGATTGATGTCATTAATATGTCCAGAACCTTTTAGAATTCTTGTGTGATAATGGTTTCTCTCTTTTAAGGCACTGTCACACTTAGCGATCGCACCAGCGATCACGACAACGACACGACCTGGCGAGATCGCTGGTGCGATCGCTATGTGATCGCTAGTTAGTTTCCAAACACAACTCATCAGCGATCTGTATAACGACCTTTGCGGTCGTTTGGAAAACCTAGTCCCACCTGTGACGCTGGTGAAGTCGTTCATAAAGGGTGTCACACTCAGCGATTCAGGCACCAGCGGGACACCAACGACCAAAAAATGGCTCAGAACGTTCATAAGCGATCAATGACATCTCAGCAGGGGCCACATCGCTGCCACATGTCACACACAGTTAAGTCGCTAACGAGATCGCTACTGCGTCATAAAATCTGAGACGCATTAGCTATCTCGTTAGTGATCTCGTTTATTGTGACAGTACCTTAAGTTTAGGAAATATCTCTGAATGATGTCATTAATATGTCCAGAACCTTTTAGAATTTTTTTTTCTCCCCTAGGCCTGCACTATCAAAATGAGTCACTTAGAAGAGAAGCAATATGATCGACCAATGAATAACGTATCAAAGGTATTAAAACCTTGCAGTTAAGTCTGTGTTAACATTAGCATCTTGGTCTGTTTGACTGTATCCTGATTAATCCTTTGGTTTATAATGAGATTCTTCATGGAGTCGATGGTCGTAGTTTGCAGCAGGGCTGTAGAGTCGGTAAGCCAAACCTCCAATTCCGACTCCTCAATTCCCATGATACCGACTCCGACTCCCTCATGCATGGCTTATGTTTAAGTGATAAATTTACTGTAGTAAAATGGTAACATCAGGCTTTTAATCACTACTATGATACAATAATCAAGCCATTTAGATAGAACATACAATATATTTATTAGAATACAACTTTAGAACAAAAAAACCTTTTGCATATTTACAGTTTTATGCACTATGCAGTAAGTGGAAAAAAACAGTTTTCAACAAAAACGTACTGAACAGCATTTGTGCAGTCTTTGAATTTGTTCTGAGAAATAGTATCACCTCCATCAGATCCTCCTTTATAGATGATCTCAAATCTGACCTACCGTATATACTCGCGTATAAGCCGAGATTTTCAGCCCATTTTTTAAGGCTGAAAGTCCCCTCTCGGCTTATACGCGAGTCATATACCGGGGGGGTCGGAAGAGGAGCGGGGGTGTCAGATCATACTTACCCCCCCACCAGCGCGTCTCTGCAGCCCCCTGCTTCTCCCATGATCTCAGGCTCCTTCCTGCAGCGGTCACGTGGTACCGCTCATTAAAGTCATGAATTTGCACATATTCATGACTTTAATGAGCGGTACCACGTGACCGCTGTAGGAATAGCTGCCGGAGACCGCGGGAGAAGAGCAGGGGCTACAGAGATGCGCCAGCAGGGGGGGGTGAGTATATGCTCCAGTCTGAGTGCCGGCGGCAGTGCCGGGTATTCATGCAAGAGACTCGCACGCAAATTGTGCGAGTTTCTCGCATGTGTGACCCCTGCCTAATACTCACCCCCAGCGTCTTCACATAGTACTTTATAGACACCACACTGGTCCCACAGCACCATCTTCTACCCGTAGCTACCAACGTAATAAAATACTATTATATATAATAACACCACATAGAATAGTATGTTATTTATGTTATTAAATATTTTACCACATTTTTTGCTTCAAATATATTTTTCCCTATTTTCCACCTCTAAATCTGGGGTGTGTCTTATAGTCCGGTGCTTCTTATAGTTCGAAAAATACGGTAATTGTAAAGAATAATTTTGCTGTTCTTCTGTAGTAATATGTTTGTTCCTCCGTTATGGGAACGGGACTGTGGCCTTCCATCTCCAACCTACTGAATGTGAAATGTTCTTCTAGCTGCTGTTCACCTTCATTATTCGCATTCATCAGTTTAATTTGTACTTATTATGTTTGAAGCAGTATCAGTTAAAATAGCAAGAACCTGTTCGTTTTTGAGTTCATAATCTTATAGAACTTTTTCCACTAAGGTCTGGAGAAACTAGCTGCTGTCATGAGCTTTAGTATCTTTTACTGCCAGTGTCTTAGTAACAATTTTTTTGTTGTCACAAACATCGAACGTTGATAGCAAAATAGTTCACTCTGTGACGTGTTCAGGCATCCATCTTAAGAAATACAAAGCGTCTCTGGAGAGTCTTTTTAAGATCTACCTTTTGGTTAAGGGCTTCTTCAATCACTAATTTTCTAATACATTCTCTTTCCAGAGAAACATCAAGTTTGCGAGCCATTTCTCCATTAAGAGCTGTAAAAGCTGGTCATACAAATAATTATAATGGTACACTGTCCTTCACAACAAGCTGGATGAGCTGTCTTTTTAACACATCTGCTGTCATTGTCACAGTAACTTTGTCACTTACAAAATATCTTGTTACTGACGTTTGAGACACTCTTTCCTCCTCCTCTGCCTGGCGGGAAATGCTGGTCTCTGTTTTTTTGGTGCTGCTGTGATCTCTTTCAGTCACAGCTTTGTAAACTTCTGGGTGGCAGCGTTGTAAATGTCTTTTTAGATTGAAAGCTCTTGAAGGAGCATTTTTACCACTGCCTGAGTATGCACTGATTTTGGCATCACAGTATTTGTTTTTCTCTGGGTCACTTATACACTGACATACAAAATGTTTATTATCTTGAGTCACTGTGAAATGCTCAAGTACAGCTGACTTCATAAGATGCTTCTTAGACATTTTGTAATTTATGTAAATTCGCTGTCAAAATAATTTTGTCCTGTAAGAAAAAATAAAGTATATTGTAATTCTTGCAAGAATAGGGAATCATGCACTGTATAATTTGGGATAGAAATAAAACAATCTTTGCATAAATCAATAGGACAGATGATAAGTATAAAGTTTGTAAAAATGTGTTGCTAAATAGCTTTACTCTGAACTTTCAATGTCAAGGCTTGTCTCAGCAGGGTACAGCTCACTAAATGCTTCACATCATATTTCTTCACAGTCTATGAAGAGGTCAGGAGGGAGGGAGCATGTTTGTGCTGAATCACATTCCAGAACACACACACAAATATGTATGTCCTCATCGATCCTGTTATTGAAAGTTTAGATATGCTTTAAGAAGTACTTACCTTCTTTAATCCCGCTTTCCTGTTCTCTCCAGAAATTCTGAGATGAGATGAATGTAGGCTTTCCTTCCTAGTGTGTTTGTTATTTTTTCCCCTTATCTGTAGAGGAGGAGCTTCACTACTTATCATGAACATAAACTGCAGCACAAATTTATCTCAGCTAAAAGTCTAGACCTTAGATCAGGAATAGGACAGACATTTATAGGATATTTCATAACTTTCCCAAATTCTTACGAAAAAAATATTCCCCACAAGCTGCATTGAACTACTATACCCAATTTATTACATATTTTAGGAGTCTGAGTCATTCCATTTTATTCCGACTCCATCAAAATCGGCTCCGACTCCATGACTCTGACTCCACAGCCCTGGTTTGCATGATTCTTTCTTTTATCTAGTTGCAATTCTTTTAGGAAGAATTATTACCCTGGAACTTATTTTCACAGTGGTGCTTGAAGGGAACCTGTCACTTCCTTTATTGTTATTAAACTGACCCCAATGTTATGTTAGTGATGCACCTTCCATCACTAACATGTTTGTCTCAAGCAGAACATCCCAATATTTAGTGCAAAAATCACTTTTTATACTTTGAGGGTTGCCCCACATACCTTCTGTTCCAGTCATAAGTGTGGGCAGCTCTAGCTTTTCAGTCACGGTCAATCAAATGCGTTTTGAAATTGTCCACGCCCGTCGTATTATCATTCCTTCCCGTCACTGCTCCCTCCGTCACCGCAATCTCCCTGCACACCCCACGCTTGCGCAGTGACTCTCAGCTTTCCCGGCATGCACACTGAATCTGGGTGTAGGCACCAACTTCATATCCTATGTGTGCCTGCTCCAGAGCTGCTCAGCGTCAGCAATGCGAGCGGGAAGACAGGCGCGCATGGCGTGCACGCTCACAAACTGTCATTTGGTCACTGACGCTGAGCAGCTCTGGAGCAGGCACACATAGGAGATGAAGTTGGTGCCTACACCCAGATTCAGTGCACATGCCTGGAAAGCTGAGCATTGGGATCTGCTGGGAAACTACGATGATGTTGGGAGTAGTGACGCGAAGGAATGATAATACGTTGGACATGGAGAATTTCAAAACACTTTTATTTGACCTTGACTGTAAAGCCAGAGCTGCCCACCTCTTTGACTGGAACAGAAGGTATGTGGGGCAGTCCTCAAAGTATAAAAAGTGATTATAATAAGCTCTTCTCTTTCAGGTCGGGTTGGGGACACGTATACAGCATTATTGAATGCTGTATATCAGCCCTGAAAGGTGGTGGCCTTATCTCATATCAGCCAAACCTGGTGACAGGTTCCCTTTAAGTCGTAGTTTCGCATCCTATTTTTCAGTACAGCTACAGAGGGATACGAATTCTAAAAAAATAACCTTTTTATTTAAATTACTTAAATTCTCTATTCATAATACATTTATAGCAAAGTTATAGGTGTGATATTTAAATTTATAGATAATACCAGCTCTTGTCAATGTAAGAACTTTTTTAAGTGAACTTGGTATGAAAAGCAGGAGTCAGGCACTGCAGTTGTTCTTACGGGTTTGATTTAATTGATATTATAACTAACATATATTTTTTTATTTTTGTACTTTACAGAAAAAAAGCCAAAGTAAGTATAGAATTTATATATTTTTTTCATATTTATTTATATACTGCTTTTGTTGACAAGTAAAGAACATTACTGCCTTTTTTTACAGCATGTATTCTTAAATGGAAGAAGATGGGGCCTGTGGGGAATATGATAGAAAAGCTGATTGACAGCATTAGCCCCATTACTACTCAAATTCATACAGCAATTTCTGGGGATGTCTCATTCTTACAGGATTTTGGCAGTATTAAGTTACATTTATGCGGGACATAGTGGAGAACTTCTACCCATCCACTGCATTGCAGTGCCTTTTCTCTCCAAGAGTCCGTACTTGTAAAATGATACTGGAGTAAAATACAGAGCTGGATAACAGCAGAATAGAGCTACAGACATGATTACTGCAGATCAGTATATCACGGAACAGATCAGGTATGGGGAGTCTAGACACCCTGACTTGTGTATGTTGTGAGAGTTACATCCACTGAATGGGACAAAATATGCTTTCAACGAATTGGTAAATGGTGTTGTGAAGCCTAAAAAAATCCCTTACAGAAAATGTCTAGCATGATGTAAAAGTAAGAAAATCCTCTTCTGGGAATGTCTTGGTCTGCCGACAGTATTTGTACTATCTCTTACAACTGGAGCAGGCGTGTGACCGCTGAAGCCATATCTACCATACTTAAAAGGCTATCCCAATATGTAGTAAGTGTAGTAGTAATAGTAGCAAATACCTCCAATTCGAAATGTAGTGTCGTTCTTCTGATTCGCTGTGTCGTTTACCTCATGTGCACGGCATTGCAGTAGCTGAGGTATCCATGGTTACGACCACTCATCTAGTGACAGTTAGCTGTTAGTGGTCCTAACCATGGATGCCTAAGCTACTGCAATGCCCTGCAGATGAGGTAAGCGACAGTCAATTAGAAGTACTATACTACATTTCTAATTGAAGATATGTTCTATTATTATTAATAAATAATAATTATTAATATTATTATTATTACACCTACTACATATTGGGATATGATCTTAGAGATGGGAATACCCTAATAATGGAACGGGTCTCCGTGGATTCTTGTTCTCTGGATAAGTGGAGGTTCTGGAAGATCACAGGTGCACTAACATATGCCCAGATCCAGCAGTGCAGCCAACTTCTGAGCAATACTTACAAGCTCTATGGGAAATAGTATGTAATCATTACATACCTTTCCTAGGAGACTGGCCACTGCAGATGGAATGCATTGGTAACCTTGGCAATAAGCAGTAAACAAAATTAACTCCTTCATGACATACATTCAGATTCCCAGCAGACTTTCCCTGCAATTTTCCCGACCTTTAACAGCCGCGGGTGAACCAGAACTCCAACCTGCAGATGTTAACCTATTAAATGCCGCTGTCAATCTTTGGCAGAGGGGAGGGGCAAATTATTCCTCATCACAGATGTGCCAATGGTTTGTCATGACAGCTGGGGTTCAGCTGAGGATTCCCGAGCCTGTCATTGCAATCCTCCTGTAAAAGCCAGCCCATGGCTGGCGGTCATAGGAGATTGTGATTTTCTGTATACATAGCAGTGCTGATGCACTAGTATGGATAATACAAGCAATCAGTCGATCGCAGCTTTAAGTCCTCTATAGGAACTCTTAAATACTGTTAAAAGTAAAAAAAAAGTTTTAGAAAAAAATGGTGGCGGCACATGCGCACATTGAGATCTCAGTCACTGAGCTGAGATCTCAATCTAGAGCATGTGCCGACAGCTTCACCATATTACTGAACCCTTCAACCGGATCGATCTACGCCATCGACACCCATAACTAGGATTGCATCGGCATGAAATTTTAAACAGTATGAAGACACTGACACCAGAGGCAGGTGAGGGGCAGAGATGAAGACCCTACCAACAATCCCACCCCAAAAGCCCGCCCCGATGCACAAACAGCTTATTTCACCAAAACTTCTAATGGTGATTAAAGAATAATCAGGCTGCAAGTTTCTACAGTGAAGGTACGTATTAAATCGGCAGCACAGGCTGTAATCTAAGCTATTATCTAATAGCCATTCATTAAAAACTCCCTATCTACACTATCTACACTATCTAACTGCTTTTTTTTTTTTTACAACTTCCACTTTGTTTGAAAATCCCAGTGCATGCTGGGATACTCAAACGAAGCATCATCAGGGCAGAGGCTGCGGTCATTGCTGCAGCCCTAGCCTCCTCCCTGTAATGTAGCGTCATTGACGCCCATTTGCTCTGCTGGGCTAGTCCCTGTGTGATGTTCACAATGCCAGAGTGGTCTCTGGCCAGTTTAGATCAGCAGTTACTTACCGGCAAGAGAGTGCACTGTTGGTGTGTGTTGTAAGAGAAATACCTGTCTTGAAGAGACCAGCATCGCCCCCTCAAGTGACGTCACTGCTGCAGCCTCTGCCTCCTAATGACGCTTTGTTTGAGTACACCCAGCATACACTGGGATTCTCAAATTAAGCGTCATCAAAAGGGAAGTTGTAAAAAACAAAAGAAAAGCAGTTAATGTAGTTATTGAAGGATAGGTAGATTTTAATTAATGTAAATTTGAAAATAGTTTAAATTATGGCATTAAATAGAGAGAAGGATTTAGAATGAAAATTAAGTTGTATTTCAGACCACCCCTTTAAAGATGATGATGATGATGATGATGATGACACAACCTCTTTGTGTCTAAACTGGTGAAACTCCTTGAAGATGGCCCCATCAGACTCCACTCACATTTCGTTTTTCATGTCCATTGGCAGTGTTCCTGAGTTTTGCTCCAACATGCTTATGCACCCTGCAAGTGTACTCTGCATACCTTTCTTAACTCTCCAGAGAAATAGAGTGGGGAAAATGAGTATTTGATGCACTACTGATTTTAAAAGTTTTCCCATCTACAAAGAATGGAGAGGTCTGTAATTTTTATCATAGGTACACTTCAACTATGAGTGACAGAATCTTACAATGTGATTTTCTATATTTTTTTAAAATTATTTTTACATAATTACCGTAATTTGCATTTTATTGCATGAAATAAGGTTTTGATACAATAGAAGAACAGGAGAAGGTGCAGAAACCTTTGTTTGCAATTAAAGTTCAGGCGTTTCCTGTAGTTCTTGACCAAGTTTGCACACACAGCATCAGGAATTTTGGCCCACTCCTCCATACAGATCTTTCAGGTTTCAGGGCTGTCGCTAGGCAACATTGAGTTCCAGCTCCCTCCAAAGATTTTGTATTGGGTTCAGGTTTGGAGACTGGCTGGGCTACTCCAGGACCTCGAAATGCTTCTTACGGAGCCACTCCTTAGTTGTCCTGGCTGTGTTTTTCGTGTCACTGTCATGCTGCAAGACCTAGCCCTGACCCATCTTCAATGCTCTTACTGAGGGAAGGAGGTTGTTAGCCAAAATATTGCGATACATGAGCCCATCCATCCTCCCTTCAATACTGTGCAGTCGTCCTGTCCCCTTTGCAGAAAAGAACCCCCAATGTATGATGTTTCCCCCACTATGCTTCACGGTTGGGACGATGTTCTTGGAGTTCTACTCCTCCTTCTTCTTCCTCCAAGCAAGGCGAGTGGAGTTGATGCCAAAAAGATGTATTTTAGTCTCATCTGACCACATGACCATCTCCCATACCTCTTCTAGATCATCCAGATGGTCATTAGCGAATTTCAAACGGAGCTGGACATGTGCTGGCGTGAGCAGAGGGACCTTGTGTGCTTGCAGAATTTTAATCCATGTCAGCGTAGTGTTACTAACGGTAATATTTGAGACTGTAGTCCCAGCTCTCTTCAGGTTATTGACCAGGTTCTCCTGTGTGGTTCTGGGCTCATTCCTGACCTTTCTCAGAAACATCCTACCACAGGAGGTGATATCTTGCATAGAGCCCCAGACTGACGAAGATTGACAGTCATCTTGTGTTTCTTCCATTTTATAATAATTTTTCCAACAGTTGTTGCCTTTTCACCAAGCTGCTTGCCTATTGTCCTGTAGCGCATCCCAGCCTTGTGCAGGTCTACAATTTTATCAAGGTGTCCTTAGACAGCTTTTTGGTCTTGGCCATGGTGAAGAGGTTGGAGTGTGATTGATTGTGTGGAAAGGTGTCTTTTATTCAGGTAACGGGTTCAAACAGGTGCAATTAATACAGGTAATGAGTGCAGAGTAGGAGGGATTCTTAAAGAGAACCTAACAGGTCTGTGAGAGACAGAATTCTTGCTGGTCGGTAGGTGATCAAATATTTATTTCATACAAGAAAATGCAATTTAATTATTGAAAAGTCATATGTGATTTTTTTGGTTTTTATTTTTAGATTCTCTCTCACATTTGAAATGTACCTACCATAACATTTAAAAACCTCTCCATTCTTTGTAGATGGAAAAACTTGCAAAATCGGCAGTGTATCAAATACATATTTTCCCCACTGGTTAGCACAGGGAAAAAAACAGTGTTAGGATATTTTTTTCACAATTCTAGTTTACACTATTTGCTTCTGTATTCCTTACAGTTGCATACTTTGTTGAAATTTTTCTAGCATATACAGTGGGGAAAATAAGTATTTGATCCCATGACAAAGACATGAACAGTCTACAATTTTAAGGGTAGGTTAATTTTAACATTAAGAGTTGAAATATCAAAAATAACATCCAGAAAATCACATTGTATAAATTATATAAATTTATTTGCATTTTGAAATGAGAAATAAGTATTTGATCCCCTACCAATCATTAATAGTTCTGCCTCCCACAGACCAGTTAGACGCTCCTAATCAACTTGTTACTTGCATTAAAGACAGCTGTCTTACATAGTCACCTTTACAAAAGACTCCTGTCCACAGACTCAATTAATCAGTCAGACTCTAACCTCTACAACATGGGCAAGACCAAAGAGCTTTCTAAGGATGTCAGGGACAAGATCATAGACCTGCACAAAGCTGGAATGGGCTACAAAACCATAAGTAAGACGCTGGGTGAGAAGGAGACAACTGTTGGAGCAATAGTAAGAAAATGGAAGAAATACAAAATGACTGTCAATCAACATCGATCTGGGGCACCATGCAAAATCTCACATTGTGGGGTATCCTTGATCATGAGGAAGGTGAGAGATTAGCCTAAAGCTACACGGGGGAACTTGTTAATGATCTCAAGGCAGCTGGGACTATAGTTTGTTATGAATGTGCTAGAGATGGTTTCTGAGCAGAGGCTCCCTCTGGTGGTTACAGACAGTACTGAACCTTTCAGCGAGGAATGGCAATCTGGGTTCACTGACTGGTCTGATATAAGGGAGGTTCTCTCCCATGATGGTTGCCGGTGATCAATTGTTCTTGTCTCAATTGTGGTTCCTGGTTCATTTGGAAGTTTGCTGAGTCTTGCCTGCATCTTCTGCTATCAGATAAGATATTTTCTGCTTTTATTTTTGTGCTTGCTTTTTGAATTGTTCCCTGCACTTCTGTGGAGGTCAGCCAGGTCCCCTCCGGGGGGCTTGTGCTCCTCTCAGTTTATCTGAAGCCACTGTTATTTGTTCATTTTCTTTTTCCTGTTTTTTCAGTGGCTGCGGCTTGGTTTTGTTCACACTGAGATCTGATTTAGTGGGTGGCGAGATCGTGTGATCTCAGTATTTTGTAATCAGAATTGTTGGATTTTTGTAGGGTTTTCTGGGTTGCAGAAAGTGTTCTTTCCTGTCCTATCCTATTTAGTCAGCTTGTGGCCCCAGCGTTTGCTCATTCTATTTTCTGTGTTCGTGCTTTCTTCTTGTCTAACCGCCATTACATGTTTGGGGGCTTCCTATTTTCTTTGGGGATCTGCTCCAGGGCAGATAGCTTTCATCTTTCTGCCTTTAGGTGTAGTTATCTCTCAGGCTGTGACGAGGCGTCTAGGATCAACGTAGGAACGTTCCACGGCTACCTCTAGTTGTGTGGTTAGTTTAGGAATCTGGAACCCATTAGTTACCAACATCTCAGATGTTCGGCTGCCTGGCTGTTGTTCCTGTCCTCCTCAGCTACCTAACAACAGTATCACCGGCCAAACTGAAAATTATATGGTACTCACAGAAGGGAAAAATAGTGTGGAAAGAAAAAAGTTGTCAGAGTTGTCAGAGATTTTTTTTTTATGTTTGTTGCATTTTTTTCCTCTTTTTCTCTGGGTGCTGAGGAGGATTTTTTTTTCTCTCTCAATGGAGTTTGCACAGTTGTCTGGCCGTGTGGATCAGCTTGCCACTGAGGTTTGGAGTATTGCTACCTATCTTGCTAGGTTGCCGGTTGTGGAACCTAGGATTCCCATGCCAGATTTGTTTTTGGGAGATCAGGCTTAATTTCTGAATTTCAAAATAACTGTAAGTTGTTTTTTGCCTTAAAGCCTAAGTCCTCAGGGAATATAGCACAGCAGGTTCAAATTGTCATCTCTCTCCTGCGCGGCGATCCTCAGGATTGGGCTTTTTCCCTGACGCCTGGGGATCCTGTTTTGAATGATATTGATGCATTTTTTCTGGCTCTGGGGTTATTATATGATGAACCTAATGTCACTGATCAAGCTGAAAAAACCTTGTTGGCATTAAATCAGGGTCTTGAAGACGCTGAGTTGTACTGTCAGAAATTCCGAAAGTGGGCAGTCCTAACCAAATGGAATGATGATGCTTTGGCAGCCCTTTTTCAGAAGGGGCTGTCAGAGAATGTATAGGATGTTATGGTGGGATTCCCTGCTCCCTCTGGTCTCAATGATTCTATGTCATTGGCTATTCAAATTGACAGACGTTTGCGTGAGCGAAGAGGTATGCGTGAGATAGTGTTGCCTTGTGAGCCAGCTTCTGAGCCCATGCAGTGTGATAGAGTGACTTCTGGGGCACAGCGTCATGAGTTTCAAGAGCGCAATGGGTTATGTTTCTACTGTGGTGACGCCTCTCATGCTATTTCAGTCTGCCCTAAGCGGGGAAGACTTTTTGCACACTCAGTTGTCTAGGGTAGTGTTCAGACTAAATTTCTGTTGACTGTTACCCTGATTTGCTCCCTGTCCACATTTTCTTCTCAGGCTTTTGTTGATTCAGGAGCAGCTATTAACCTGATGGATTTTGACTTTGCCAAACGTTGTGGCTTTCTCATGATACCCCTGCGGAAGTCTATTCCCTGTTGGGCATTGATTCTACCCCTTTGGCGGAGAATAAACCCCAGTTTTCTACTCAGGTGATAATGAGGGTTGAACCAGATCATCAGGAGAGTTGCAAATTTCTGGTGCTGTATAATCTGCATGACATTATTGTACTAGATTTCCCTTGGTTACAGTCTCATAATCCTGTTTTGGATTGGAAATCTGTGTCTGTGACCAGTTGGGTTGCCAATGTGTTAATGCCGACACTCTGTTTTTTCTGCCTCTCCCCAGTCTCAGGATGTTCCTGAGTTTTTGACTGATTTTTTGGATGTATTTAGTGAAAGTAAATCTGCATCCTTGCCCCCTCACAGGAGCTATGACTGAGCTATTGAATTAATGCCTGGTGGTAAATTTCCTAAAGGTCGCCTTTTTAACTTGTCTGTACGTGAACACGATGCTATGCGATCTTATATAAAGAAGTCATTGGAGAAGGGTCATATCAGACCATCCTCTTCACTCTTGGGTGCCGGTTTTTTCTTTGTGGCCAAAAAGGATGGTTCATTGAGGCCATGTATTGATTATCGTCTCTTGAATAAGATCACTGTGAAGTATCAATATCTGTTACCCTTGAGCGTTTGCTCATTCTATTTTCTGTCTGTGTTCGTGCTTTCTTCTTGTCTAACCGCCATTACATGTTTGGGGGCTTCCTATTTTCTTTGGGGATCTACTCCGGGGCAAATAGCTTTCATCTTTCTGCTTTTAGGTGTAGTTATCTCTCAGGCTGTGACGAGGCGTCTAGGATCAACGTAGGAACGCTCCACGGGTACCTCTAGTTGTGTGGTTAGTTTAGGAATCTGCAACCTATTAGTTACCAACATCTTAGGGGTTCGGCTGCCCGGCTGTTGTTCCTGTCCTCCTCAGCTACCTAACCTAACAGTCACCAAGAAAACTATTGGTAACACATTACGCCGTAAAGGTTTACAATGCTGCAGTGCCCGCAAGGTCCCCCTGCTCAAGAAGGCACATGTGCAGGCCCGTCTGAAGTTTGCCAACGAACACCTGGAGACTTCTGTGATCGGGAGAAGGTGCTGTGGTCAGATGAGACAAAAATTGCGCTTTTTGGCATTAACTCAACTCGCCATGTTTGGAGGAAGAGAAATGCTACCTATGACTCAAAGAACACTGTCCCCACTGTCAAGCATGGAGGTGGAAACATTATGTTTTGGGGGTGTTTCTTTGCTAAGGGCACAGGACTACTTCACCGCATCAATGGGAGAGTGGATGGAGCCTTGTACCATAAAATCCTAAGTGACAAACTCCTTCCCTCCGCCAGGACATTAAAGGGAATCTGTCACCTATTTTTTCCCCTATAAGATGCTGCCACCGCCATCAGGGGCTTATCTACAGCATTATTTAATGCTGTGAATAAGCCCCTGATGTAACCTGAAAGATAAGAAAAACAAGTTATATTATACTCACCGGGGGGTCTGTCCGGTGGGTGTCACGGTCCGGGTCCGGTGCCTCCCATCTTCTAGCGATGACATCCTCTTTCTTGCTTCTGTTGCTGCTCCTGCACAGGCTTACTGATCTGCCCTGTTGAGGGCAGAGCAGAGTACTGCAGTGCACAGGCGCCGGACCTCTCTGACTTTCCCGGCGCCTGCGCACTGCAGTACTCTGCTCTGCCCTCAACAGGGCAGAGAATTACGCCTGCGCAGGAGCCGCAATAGAAGCAAGGAAGATGACGTCATCGCTAGAAGATGGGAGGCAGCGGACCCGGACCACGACGCCCATCTGACCTGGACCGCACCGGACCTCCCCCCGGTGAGTATAACTCGTTTTTCTTATCTTTCAGATTACATCGGGGGCTTATCTACAGCATTACAGAATGCTGTAGATAAACCCCTGATGGCGGTGGCCGCATCTCATAGGGGAAAAAATAGGTGATAGATTCCCTTTAAAAATGGGTCGTGGATGGGTCTTCCAGCAAGTCAATGACCCAAAACACACAGCCAAGGTAAAAAAGCAGTAGCTAAAAAAAAAGCATATTAAGGTTATGGAGTAGCTTAGCCAGTCTCCAGACCTTAATGCCATAGAAAACTTATGGAGGGAGTTGAAGCTCCGAGTTGCCAAGCGACAGCCTTAAAATCTTAATGATTTAGAGATTATCTGCAAAGAAGAGTGGACCAGAATTCCCCCTGACGTGCTCAAAACTCATCAACTACAAAAAAAACATCTGACTGCTGTGCTTGCCAACAAGGGTTTTGACACCAAGTATTAAGTCTTAGTGGCAAAAGTCTCGTAAGAAGCTTATGAAGGTCCTGGAGTGGCCTAGCCAGTCTCCAAATCTCAACCCCATAGAAAACCTTTGGAGGGATTTGAAAGTCCTTGTTGCCCAGCGACAGGCCCAAAACATCACTACTCTAGATCTGCATGGAGGAATGGGGCAACATACCACCAACAGTGTGTGCCAACCTTGTGAAGACTTACAGAAAACGTTTTGACCTCTGTCATTGCCAACAAAGGATATATAACAAAATATTGAGATGAACTTTTGTTAATGACCAAATACTTATTTTCCACCATAATTTGCAAAATAAATCTTGCCAAATCAGACAAGGTGATTTTCTGGATTTGTTTTCTCATTTTGACTCTCATAGTTGTGGTCTACCTATTGACGTCAATTACAGGCCTCTCTCAGCTTTTTAAGTGAGAGAACTTGCACAATTGGTGGCTGACTAATACTAAATTGTACCTCAGGAGGTTGTTGTCTATCAGAAAATCAGGCTCAGAAAAGTTCCCTGTCTCCATGTAGTTGGTGCATTGTACATGTGTTGGATGCAGTGTATTGGCTGTGTCTGACTAAGCAGGAACTTGGTCTGATCTTACTAGATCACCTGGGCATGGGGGAAGAAAAAAGTGTTCAGACATTGCAGCGTGGGATCGCAAATGATTCTTTCTTTGAAGTAAAACATTGTTTTAAAAAAAGGCATGGAAATGTTTTACCTCACAAAAAGAATCAGATGCTAATCTGTGCTGTAATGTCAGTATATTCTTCTGCACCCCCTCCCCCCTTACCAGTAGCTGTGGTATGAACAGACCATGTTCCTGTACGGTCAGACACGGCCATTACACAGTACACAACCGGGTACGCATTTATAAGATTATCTCAGCACAGGAACATTTTATTTAAGCACATTCAATTGTGGAAGTTATTATTAGTCCAAAATCTATTTATTAGAATGAACTTTTGTTTGTGGGAAACCCCTTTAAGTTAGACAGATAAATAATTAACACAACCAGACAAATATTTGAAAAACAGAGTGAATAGAGTCTGAAAAAAATCCACTCTTCAAAGTTAAAACATGACCTCAATGAGATACATATGTTATGCTGGTCTCACTGTGATTAAAACTTTACAATGTTTCAACCCTGTACTTTTACCAATTTTACTATTTTTTGTTTTTTAGAGACTAATTCTTTGCTTGACTTCATTGAAGATCCAAAGCGGGAGGAATCTCTTATTGGTATAAACTGATAAAATTTACAAGTTGTCCACTACTTTTGGACCATCAACTATGTTTTTTAACTGCTCAATTCTTCACTGTTTCTAATATATTTTAAGTGATTCTATGTTTGCGTCTGTTTGGTCACATGACCCTCTGTTTGTAAGCTCTTCTCTCCGGAGAGAGCGGTGGTATATTTAGGTATTGCACCACCTCCTCTTGAGACACGTCCGTTATCTGTCACATGCCATTCAAAACTAGAGCCCAGAAGATGAGTGAATCCGATGACACAAAAGTGGAAGAAACAGAGGGTCACGTGACCAAAATAAGATGCATATGTAGAAGCAGTGCAGGTAATGAAAGTATATTCGAAAAAGACTAGCATAGTCCTGTTAAGACCCATGATGCTGATTCGAGAGTAGTTCACCACCATTTTATTTGCTTTTCAAACTTGTTATAAATCTGTCCCATCACAAATACATTGGTATTACACACCTTTTTTTTCTTCTTTCTATTATATAAAGTATCACAAAAAAACCCTCATTAAAAGCCAAAACAGGGGTCCAGAGAAATACAGATACACAGGACTATATACATGAATTTTTTATTAGTTATTCATTGGTGTGGCCTCACATGCTATTGTATCTATGCAATAGACATAAGTTTAAGCACGGTGCATTATACAATTTACCTTACATAGTGGGTGGAAAATTGTTCCCCTCCCCCTTGACCTGCTTGGTTTGTGTTACTCTGGATGACTTTTTCTGTGTATCTGTATTTCTTATTTATTAAATTGAAAGTTTTGTCTTTTAATAAGGGTTTTTTTTGTGATATTGATTGAATAGAGTTCTTTTCACTTATTGTGATTCCGGATTGGTATTTTCTGTTTTTCTATTATATAAAGTAGACCATTATATAACACCTGTCCAAAGCAGCATTAACCCCTCCAGGAAAATAGAAAACCGTATAAATTATAATTAAGCAATATCAATATATGTAAATTCAAATGAATACATTATAAAATACAAATATAGAAAAGATTGAATTCTGATACCACACAGAGAAAATTAATGGGACATCACTGACCCCTGCGCATATGAAAGCAAATTACATATGGTATGAATCACACCATGCAGAAAAACAGTGTGTAACATCAAGTATCACATATAGACAATCCACTAACCCCCCCCCCCACTGTCCAGCTGGGATAAAGATCAAAACCTGGTCTAAATAATAGCCAGTATATGAATAACTAACTAAAAAAACAAGGTCCCCCTGATGAAGCATTCTGTGTGAAACATGAGTTGTGTTTGATGGACATCTGGACATTCTGCTACTACACATACTTCATCTTCTCTATCTCTCTCCATTGAGCTGTGATCTCTTTCTCACTACTAGCTAGAGGCGTAGCTACGGGTTCAGCTGAGGAGGGAGGTGGGGGGACAAAACATCTGAGTGGGCCACTCACTGGTAACCCTAATTACAACTGTGGTGGGTGAAACCACAGCAGATGACCATGCTATTACTGAAAATAAACATACACTGATATTACTGCCATATGGTGACCATATAGTGATGTATACCGGTCCTGCAGAACATAAAAGTGATTACAGTACAGTTATAGATGGTGACTTACAGCTGATGTTCTTTCTGATGGAACCGTACACTTTTCCCGTCCTTTCCATCTGACCCAGATCGACATGACATCTTCTTCAAGCCAAGACTCATCTGCAGAGATTACAACAGACACACTTAACTTCTCATATTTCCAGCCCCGTCCCCATCTACTCCCAATCTTCACAAACTCCTCATCCTGCAGTCACCCCAATGCTGAGCCACTGCTGCTGTAAGGGTCTCTTTTACTGCACCCGCTATTTAGCATATAAACAGCTCTCCTCTTATTGCCTCACATCATAATGCCCTCCACTGTGCCCCTTACGTAGTAGTAATGCTTCCTTTGTGCCCTCTAGATGGTAAAATTACCCCCTAGAAACTAATAGCGCACTGTGCAAATGCCTTAGATAAGTGTCCACATTTTTTCCCTTTGACGGCCACAATATTTTGACTTCTATAACAATAATGTTTCTTAAGTGACCACTTAACATTTAGTTATGTCCACTGAGTGCTCCAATGTGCAGCTCCTCTGTACACAGTATGGTGGGCCCACAACTCCCCTATACACAGTATGGTGTGCCCACAGCTCCACTATACACTGTATGATGACCCACACTGCTCCCCCAAAACAGTATGACCCCACACAGTAGACTTCACACTATATAATGGCCCCCGCACTGTATAATGGCCTCCCCACACCGTATGATTGCCCCAATAGTACGCTCCAAACTGTATAATGGCCCCCACACTTTATGGCCCCGAAAGTAGTCCCTAAAATGTTTGAGGGCCCATCACACTTCATCAGTGTCCCCCCACAATAACCTCCACATTGTTTTAGGGTCCCTTATTGTTTAGGATGCTCCCCAAGTTTTAATTAAAAGTAAAAAATATCATATACTCACCTAAGACAGAATCCTGATGTGTTCAGTGGCAAGGCCGGACGCTGTCACCGCGCCGGCTCACACACAGGACATCAGTCCCTGCACTGTACATTGACATCACTGCAGCGGGATTCTGACTTCCTGTGCATATGTCGGTGCCTTGGCCGTTCTGTAGACCACAGGCTTAAAGCGACCTGCAGTCTACAAAACGGAAAGCGATAGTGCGGGGAGATTGTGTCTCCCTTTTCTACCGCAGAACTTAATTAAGAACTTAAAAGCTAATGATAACGTTGGTCTGTGCTTTGTGCAACGCACCCTCTACTCCTTGGTACCTACACTACTGCTACCAGCACCTGGTCTTTGGGTAGGTGTTATATCTTGATATTGTGCATGAGATCACTATTACAGGGTGGGCGATGTATATGGATACACCTAAATAAAATGGGAATGGTTGGTGATATCAACTTCCTGTTTGTGGCACATTAGTATATAGGTGGGGGAAAACTTTTCAGCATGGGTGGTGATCATGGCACCCTTACAAAATCCAGCTGCTGCAGCATCTCAACGAGGATGACCCAGATCGGCGAATAAAGTTACGTTAAAACAAAGCACACCATTGTTGATCTTGCGAAATTCTCAATAAGTTTGATGTGTCACATGTAGGGTTGAGCATTCCGATACCGAAACCCGAGTCCGATACCTGAAATCCAATGTAAGTCTATGGGAACAAAATATCGGAATTTTTTACATTCCGATATTTTGTTCCCATAGACTTACATTGGATTTCAGGTATCGTACTCGGGTTTCGGTATCGGAATGCTCAACCCTAGTCACATGACCTTCTTCCCATTTGAAAAAAAATAAAGTTGGATCCAAAATGGCCAACTTCAAAATGGCTGCCATAGTCACCACCCATCTTGAAAAGTTTTCCCCCTCCCATATGCTAATGTGCCACAAACAGGAAGTTGATATCACCAACCATTGCCATTTTCTTTAGGTGTATCCATATACATGGCCCACCCTGAATATTGGAATTTATTGGACCTCTGTAACAAAAAGAATTATCAGAAACGCCATTAGATTATTGCTAAACACCTAATCACTTGATAGCTAGGGTCTATTTTTTTTATACATGTGACTAAACAACATAGTAATTTTTTATTTTATTTTAGGCATGGAGTATGTAGTGGATGTTAAAGTGTTGGACTCTGATAATGGTGTTATAAGGTGTAACTTGTGCAAAGTAGCCGGGGCGTTGGCGACTATGAAGGAACACCTTGTTGGAATAAATCACATTAAACTCTATATGGTAGGTGTTTTGTTCATTACTTTGCTTAAATTTAAAGTTGCAAGAAAAATTAAAGTAATCTTTTGGAATAAGATTTCTGCATTAAAGGGATTTTCCCACAAACATACCGTAAGTTCATTTTATGCAATAGATCTTGGAATAAAAATAAGTTCTACGAAAACAAATGTTCCTGTGCTGAGATAATCTTATAAATGTGCCCCTGCTGTGTACTGTGTAATGGCTGTGTTTGACCGTACAGGGACATGGTCTGATCATACCACAGCTCCTGGGCAGGGGAGGAAGCAAAGGAATATACAGACTGTGAAACAGCTGGGGATTACAGCTAATTATTTTTTTGAGGTAAAACATTGCTTAAAAACAGGCATTGAAATGTTTTACCTCAAAAAAAGAATCATCTGTGATCCCATGCTGTAATGTCTATATACTCTTTGCTTCCCCCCTACCCAGGTGATATGGTATGATTAGACCATGTCCCTGAAAGGTTAGACACGGCCATTACACAGTACACAGCAGGGGCACATTTCTAAGATTATCTCAGCACAGGAACATTCACTTCCTATTGTGGACCTTATTTTCATTCCAAGATCTAGTGAACAAAATGAATTTTTGTTCATAGGGAAAAAACCCCTTTTAATTATTAATTAATTATAAGTTACTGGTAAATTTAGATATGTTTTGCATTTTTTTATTCATGAAAATATCTGAGATTTTAGTAAAATTGCCATAGTATTTTGTTGCTATGTTAGCAGTGTTAAAAAGGAAGTTTACAAATCATGTTTTAACAGATCTATTCAGTTTAGAAGCAACTTTGGCAGACCTACAATTTGGAAAACCATGAAAAGTGATGCCATTTAAAGACTGCACTCCTCAAGTTATTAAAAACTGTGACAGGAAATTTGTTAGCTCCACTGGTGACTTACAGGAATTAATGCAAAGTCATATGAAAAATTGCATTTTTTTCAACCAACATTTGCTTTAGCCCCAAATTTCTTACAAAATTTCTCCCACTCTCAAACATGTAAATTTCCCTCATGGTCAGAAAGATCCGTATGGGCACACAGAAGGACGCGTCAGCAAAGGAGCTATAGTGCACAACTTACCCCAAAAGCGACCCAATTTTGGAAAATAGACCATTCGAGGAATTCATTTAGGGGTGTGTTGAATATACAAATGCCTCACAAAACTTTTTAACATTTAGACATGAAAACAAAAATTTGCTTGTTGTCCAAGCTGAGTGTGACCGGTGCGCAAGTGTGAACGGTGGTAAGTGTGACTTGAGATTCAGTGACTTTGGATTCAGGGAGTTTCCAAGGGAGGATTTACTGAATTGCTGTTACTGTATATTTTATTAATACTTTTTATTTATTTTTACTTATCTTTGCTGTCTGGTGAAATCCCCATTAGATATGTGCTCCACTATTGCCAATGCCATCCAGTGTACATCTTGCCACATGTATGCAGTCCTTGAACAGCCGATCGAGGGTGCATACTGCTGTGTGAGATGTGAGCACGTTGTGCATTTGGAAGCCCAAATCTTGGATCTAAATGTGCAGCTGGCAACACTGAGATCCATAGACAATATGGAAAGGAGTCTTCTGCTCACTGAGCAGACGCTCAATGGGATAGATGAGGGGGGGATGCTAGGGTGGAGCTGCAGGACACTGAAGTAGGAAGCTGGGTGACAGTTAGAAAGCGGGGTTAGAGGGAAGAGCGCCAGGGAGGCTAGTCCTGATCTGGCACACCCCAATAAGTTTGCAAACTTGGCAGATGAGGAGGTTGTCAGTACAGGGGTAGCACTGCTGCAGCCAGGCATGTCCTCTGAAAGCCGGGGAGTGTCTGCTCCAGTAAGGGGGGAATTAGGAGAGCAGGGCAGGCCAGACAGGTGCTGGTAGTGGGGGACTCAATTATTAGGGGAACAGATAGGGCAATCTGTCACAAAGACAGGGATCGTCGAACAGTGTGCTGCCTACCTGGCGCTCGAGTCCGACACATCGCTGATCGGGTTGACAGATTACTGGGAGGGGCTGGTGAGGACCCAGCGGTCATGGTGCACATTGGCACAAATGACAAAGTTAGAGGCAGGTGGAAGGTCCTTAAAGATGATTTCAGGGAATTAGACTGCAAGCTTAAAGCAAGGACCTCCAACGTGGTATTTTCTGAAATACTGCCGGTACCACGTGCCACACCAGAGAGGCAACGGGAGATTAGGGAGGTTAATAAGTGGCTCAAGAATTGGTGTAGGAAGGAGGGGTTTGGGTTCCTGGAGAACTGGGCCGACTTCTCAGTTGGCTACAGGTTCTATGCTAGGGATGGGCTGCACCTCAATGGGGAGGGTGCAGCTGTGCTGGGGGAGAAAATGGCTAGAAGGTTGGAGGAGTCTTTAAACTAGGGACTGGGGGGGAGGGTATTCATTTTATAGGAGGGGAAGGCAGTACAGATAGAGACCTGGGCACAAATAATGAAATTGGGGGTGGGGGTGGCATGGAGGGTGGGGTTAGAACAGTTAATAATTTAAGAAAGGATAGAGGTTCAGAGAGATACATAAAGTGCATGTATACTAATGCTAGAAGCCACACCAACAAAATGGCGGAATTAGAATTAATTTTGTTGGAACATAATTATGACATGGTGGGGATATCTGAGACTTGGCTGGATGAGAGCCACGACTGGGCGGTTAATTTACAGGGCTATAGTCTGTTTAGAAATGACCGTAAAAATAAGCGAGGTGTGGGGTGTGTGTTTATATGTAAAATCATCCTTAAAACCCATCCTGCGTGATATCTGTGAATCTAATGAAGATGTAGAGTCTCTGTGGGTGGAGATTAGGGGAGGGGGGAAAAATAATAAATTATTGATAGGGGTTTGTTATAAGTCTCCTAAAATAATGGAAGCAACAGAGAATATCCTCGTAAAGCAAATAGATGAAGCAGCAACTCAAGGAGAAGTCATTATTATGGGGGACTTCAACTACCCTGAAATACATTGGGGAACAGAAACCTGCAGTTCCAGCAAAGGTAATAAGTTTTTGGCAACTATGAGAGACAATTACCTTTCACAACTAGTTCAGGACCCAACAAGAGGGGGGCACTGCTAGACCTAATATTATCCAACAGGCCAGACCGCATATCAAATATAAGGGTTGGGGGTCACTTGGGTAATAGTGATCACAAAATAATAAGCTTTCATGTATCCTTTAATAAGATGTGTAGTCGAGGGGTTACAAGGACACTAAACTTCAGGAAGGCAAATTTCCAACGGATGAGAGATGATCTTGGTGCAATAAACTGGGACGATATCCTGAGACATAAAAATACACAAAGAAAATGGGAGACGTTTATTAGTATCCTGAATAGGACCTGTGCACAGTATATACACTATGGGAATAAACATGCTAGAATTAGGAGGAAACCACTATGGCTAAATAGAGCTGTAAGGGGCGCAATAAGGGACAAAAAGAAAGCGTTTAGGGAATTAAAGCAAGTAGGTAGTGAAGAGGCATTAAATAAATACAGAAGACTGAATAAATTCTGTAAAAAGCAAATCAAGACAGCAAAGATTGAGGCAGAGAGACTCATTGCCAGAGAAAGTAAAAATAATCCCAAAATATTCTTTAACTACATAAATAGCAAGAAACTAAAAAATGATAGTGTTGGTCCCCTTAAAAATGTCTGGGTGAAATGGTGGATGAGGATGAGGAAAAAGCCAATATGCTAAATGACTTTTTTTCAACTGTATTTACACAAGAAAATCCCATGACAGATAACATGATCAGAGATAAAAAAATTTCTCCATTAAATGTCACATGCTTAACCCAGCAGGAAGTACGGCGGCGTCTAAAAATCACTAAAGTTGACAAATCCCCGGGCCCGGATGGGATACACCCCCGAGTACTGCAGGAATTAAGTACAGTTATAGATAGACCATTATTTTTAATCTTTAAAGATTCCATAATAACTGGGTCTGTACCACAGGACTGGCTTATAGCAAATGTGGTGCCAATATTCAAAAAGGGGGCAAAAACTGAACCTGGAAATTATAGGCCAGTGAGCTTAACATCTACTGTGGGTAAAATCCTGGAGGGTTTTTTAAGGGATACTATATTGGAGTATCTGAAGCTGAATAACCTCATGACACAGTATCAGCATGGGTTTACGAGGGACCGTTCTTGTCAGACTAATCTGATAAGCTTTTATGAAGGGGTAAGTTCAGGACTGGACCAAGGGAATGCAGTGGACGTGGTGTTCATGGACTTCTCAAAAGCTTTTGATACAGTGCCACACAAAAGGTTGATACATAAAATGAGAACAATGGGGATAGGGGAAAATATGTGTAAGTGGGTTAAGAACTGGCTCATGGATAGAAAACAAAGGGTGGTTATTAATGGAGCACACTCGGACTGGGTCACGGTTAGCAGTGGGGTACCACAGGGGTCAGTATTGGGGCCGCTTCTCTTTAACATATTTATTAATGACCTTGTAGGGGGCATACAGAGTAGTATTTCAATATTTGCAGATGACACTAAACTCTGCAGGGTAATAAATACAGAGGAGGATAATTTTATATTACAGGAGGATTTATGTAAACTAGAAGCTTGGGCTTATAAATGGCAAATGAGCTTTAATGGGGATAAATGTAAGGTCATGCACTTGGGTAGAACAAATAAGATGTATAATTATGTGCTTAATTGTAAAACACTGGGCAAAACTGTCACTGAAAAAGACTTGGGTGTATGGGTGGACGACAAACTCACATTTAGTGGCCAATGTCAGGCAGCTGCTGCCAAGGCAAATAAAATAATGGGATGCATTAGACGAGGCATAGATGCTCATGAGGAGAACATAATTTTACCTCTATACAAGTCACTGGTGCGACCACACTTAGAATACTGTGTGCAGTTCTGGTCTCCGGTGTATAAGAAAGACATAGCTGAACTGGAGCTGGTGCAGAGAAGAGCGACCAAGGTTATTAGAGAACTGGGGGGTCTGCAATACCAAGACAGGTTATTACACTTGGGGTTATTTAGTTTGGAAAAACGAAGGCTTAGGGGTGATCTTATTACAATGTACAAATATATGAGGGGACAGTACAAAGACCTTTCTAATGATCTTTTTACTCTTAGACCTGTGACGGGGACGAGGGGGCATCCTCTACGTCTGGAGGAAAGAAGGTTTAGCCATAATCACAGATGCAGATTCTTTACTGTAAGAGCAGTGAGACTATGGAACTCTCTGCCGTCTAATGTTGTAATGAGTGATTCCTTACTAAAATTTAAGAGGGGACTGGATGCCTTTCTTGAAAAGTATAATATTACAGGCTATATTCACTAGTTTCCTAGATACAGCGTTGATCCAGGGAGCTAGTCTGATTGCCATTTGTGGAGTCGGGAAGGAATTTTTTTCCCCAATGTGAAGCTTACTGTTTGCCACTTGGGTTTTTTTTGCCTTCCTCTGGATCAACATGTTAGGGCAGGTTAGGATAGGATATGGGTTGAACTAGATGGACTTAAAGTCTTCCTTCAACCTTAATAACTATAACAAAAATTTACGTTGTTCCAGTAAAATGTTGTTTTAGCACCAAATTTATAATTTTTACAAGAAGTAATAGCGAAAAACAGAACCAAAAATTTGTTACACAGTTTCTCCCGAACACAATGGTATCCCATATGTGGCCAAAAACTAATGTTTGGGCACACGGCAGAGTTCAGAGGCTAAATTGTACTTTTTGATTTTCAGAGCACAAATTTGGCTGAATAAGATTGCAAATGCGACATGGCATCCACAGAGTCGTTGAAGTGCCAAAAATGGCGAATTCCCGAGTGTCGCGATCCATTTTTAGATTTGTGGCAGCTCTGGTTCCTCTATAATTTAAATGTAGCTTTTTTTGTCCGTTTTCCTTGCTGATAGCGTGCTGCAGCTGCTGAATTGCTGGGTCAGGTGATGTGGGTGGTGACCACTCCCACCATCTTTTAAATAGTCACCTGATGCATCAGCTGACTGTCGGTGATAGAGTTATTCTATGGAGACCAGCCTTGCAGTTGCAGCTCTCTGGTGTCAGCGCTGTATCAGCTACTTCTGGAGTTCGGGGTTCTGTTTCTTTGTCTTCTGCTGTGTGAAACTTGGCAACGGAGTTTGAAAGCTAAGTATTGTGTTTTTACCTTGTCTGTCTTGTGCTTGTCACCACCCTCTGTGTTGTACCATCTGCAGTGGTGAGGCTAGCGCCCTTGCTGGCCAGTGCACTAGCCAGGGCAGTGCAAGGTGAGAGCGAGGGACGAGGTTCATGACTGCGGTGGGGGGAAGGGCCCGCTTAGGGCGTTAGGGGAGTGCAGGCTCAGGTTGGAGCTCAGGAGGTGTCCTATCCCTTATTAGCTATGGGTAGGGCCTTCATCTCCCCATTTCCATCCCGTTGTGTGTGTGTGTGTCATGCCGTACGCTGACCGCGACCTCCTGTGGGATCGTGACAAGTATTTGGTGAGCATTTTTAATCCACAGATGCTTGATAATTTTTTATAATATTGGGCCTTGGAAATATAAAATTACAGTATTTCAGCTGCAGATGGAAGGAAGAGAGCCACAGTATTCATTACTGATGGGTAGGCGGAGCCCCAGATCAGGATGTTACCTCAGATCAAAAGAGTGCTGACTGGCTGGCCCCTCCAGCTCGGGCTCCTCCTACTCAGCTCCAGTCTAAGATTTGAGGTCCAGAGGATGGTCGCTGCTAATGCAGCTCCTCAGAAGATTTTATTATTTTATATTCGGACAGGAGACTTGGATCACCAGTTGGTCTAGAGGTCTCAGGGGTACCAGCGCTGCTGTACCCCAACCTCTCCCTTGGCGGATCTGTATTTACTTAAAGTCCCTGCAGAATCCTTGCCGGCCCTGGGGGATGAGGAGAGCTTCCCTGGCGGGACGCAAACCACACGTGCGGTCACTGCGTTCCTCGCCCTGGGGGGAAGCATGGGCACAGCGCCAGAAACCCCTGAGGGTCCCTGTGGCGCCTTGGCTGGTGAGTACTCCACACAAATTTTTGATTATAATTATGTGTGAGTGCTTTAGCGTCTGGATGAGCAGCGCTATTACTTGTATGTCAGTATGCTTCAGCGCTGCTGTGACAGCGCTACTACATGTATGTCAGTATGCTTCAGCGCTGCTGTGACAGCGCTGTTACAAGTAGATGTGGTGATTTTTTGTCCGCAGGCAGATACCTGCAGGACAGAGAGGGAGCAGGAGCGGGGGAGTTCGCGCTCAATATTCGAGCTGGCGAGGGCGTGGCCTAACTATTCCCGGTCTTCTGAGCAGGAAGACCGCGCTCTGGCGTTTCTCCTGCGACCCCCTCACTGTGGCGGCCATTACACAGGCTCCTGGGCTCCTCAGACCGCTCCTCTCCTCATAAGACACCACGGCCAGCTGGGTGAGTGCTGATTCCTCACCCTGCAGCGCAGCGATCGCTATCCTGCAGCTGCAGTCTCATTAGAGACATAAAAATTGGCTGGGGCTCACAAATATATATATTGTGGTGAGTTTGCAATATTAACCCCTCTGAGGGTTATTTCTACCAGCTAAAATTTTTTGACTGAATACCGCTGGGGTAACCCTGCTTGGTGGAGCGTTAACCCTTCAGCGTTTAAAAAAAAAAAAAAAAAAAACCGCAATGCCCGGAAATTTCGCATGGAGTCGCTTCGTTCCGTTGTGGCAGCTCTGTCACAGAACGATTTTCTGGTGTCAATCGACATTCGCGACGCCTATTTGCATATTCCCATCGGAAAGGCTCATCAGCGCTTTCTTCGATTTGCCATAGGTCAGAATCATTACCAGTTTGTGGCTCTGCCGTTCGGCTTAGCCTCAGCGCCAAGGGTCTTACAAAAATTCTGGCGCCCCTCATGGCAATCCTTCGAAGACAGGGGATTACGATTCTCCCTTATCTGGACGATCTTTTGATCGCGGCTTCCTCGGTGGAGGAGGCGTTGACGGCTCGGGATTTGTCTCTTCAGTTTCTGAAGGACTTCGGTTGGCTGGTCAATTGGGAGAAGTCGTCCCTGGAACCATCGAGGACAATCCTCTTTTTGGGAATGCATCTCGACACGTTTCGGTCGGTAGTTTCCCTACCACCAGACAAACAGTCATGTCTTCTTCGACATGTACAGATTATGAAATCCTCAACGGCAATGTCCCTACGGAAGTGTATGCGTCTTCTGGGACTGATGGTGGCGTCCATGGAGGCAATTCCTTTTGCCCAGTTCCATTCCAGGACTCTCCAAAGGTTCATCTTGAGTCGATGGAACCAGTCGCAATCGCTGGATTGCAGTGTCACCATTTCTCGCGCGGTGCGGGATTCTCTAGAATGGTGGTTACGTCCAGGGGCATTCTCCCTGGGGAAGTCTTTCCTCCCTCCGAAGTGGTCAGTTATAACCACCGATGCCAGCCTGACGGGCTGGGGGGGTGTTTGGAACAATCTCTGGATTCAGGGGGTATGGTCATCGGAAGAGTCTTTTCTTCCGATCAACATCCTGGAATTGAGGGCGATTTTCCTTTGCCTCCAACATTGGACGGTCCCTTTGAGCAGTCTGCCAGTACGAGTGCAGACAGACAATGCGACGGCTGTCGCGTATATCAATCACCAAGGTGGGACAAGGAGTTCCAGACTCATGGTAGAGGTGTCCCGAATTCTGATTTGGGCAGAGGCCAGTGTACCAGCCATTTCGGCGATTCACATTCCAGGGGTTCAGAATATTACAGCGGACTTTCTCAGTCGCAGAAGGATGGATCCCGGGGAATGGAGCCTCCACCCGGAAGTTTTTGCACTACTGTGCTCTCGCTGGGGAACCCCCCAAGTGGATTTGATGGCATCCAGGTCCAATGCCAAGTTACCGACATTCATGTCCAGGTACAAGGACCCGAAGGCGGTGGCGGTGGATGCTCTAGTGGCTCAGTGGGATCAGTTCGAGCTGATCTATGTATTCCCGCCGATATCCTTACTTCCTCTAGTACTGCGTGGATCAGACTAGAGAGAATTCCAGCTATTTTGATAGCTCCAGACTGGCCAAGAAGGGTGTGGTTCTCGACAATAATGTCGCTGTTGGCGGCACCTCCTTTTCCACTCCCTCTTCAACCGGACTTGTTGACTCAGGGGCCCGTTTGTCATCCGGACTTGATGTCCCTGCGTTTGACGGCGTGGCTCTTGAGACCGAAATCTTGACCCGTAGAGGTTTCTCAGCCGAGGTCATTGCTACCCTTCGTGCTGCAAGATGTCCGGCTACTACTAGGATTTACCACAAAATTTGGGAAACCTTCTTTTCGTGGTGTTTGGGGTCCTCTCGGAACCCGAGAAAATTTTCCATTCCCAACCTGTTGGCTTTTCTGCAGCATGGGCTAGACAAGGGTTTGGCAGTCAGCACTCTGAAAGGTCAGATTTCTGCTCTGTCCTTATTGTTCCGGAGAACCATTGCTTCAAATAGAGACGTGCTCTCCTTTTTCCGAGGTATATCTCGTAAGTTTCCGCCGCGGAAGGCACCCGTGTCTCCTTGGCGGCTCAACCTTGTTTTGGAGGCTCTTCAGCATAAACCTTTTGAGCCTATGGTTTCTGCTAGCCTTTCTTTACTTTCTTGGAAGGTGGCTTTCCTTGTTGCAGTCACTTCCTTGAGGAGAGTTTCTGAGTTGGCAGCTCTTTCTTGTTCGCCTCCTTTTCTGGAGTTTTTTCCGGATCGTGTAGTGCTTCGCACTCGGGGTGATTTTTTGCCTAAAGTGGTGTCACAATTTCATGTTAACCAGGATATTGTGTTGCCTTCACTCTGTCCGGATCCGAAGAATGCGAAAGAGCGAGATTTACACACATTGGATTTAGTGCGGGCCTTGAAGTTTTATCTATCTATTACTCAAGGTTTTCGTAAGACGGACTCCCTGTTTGTGGTTCCAGCAGGTCGTCGGCGTGGTCAACGAGCTTCCAAGGATTCTATAGCTCGTTGGATCCGGTCAGCTATTTTGGAAGCTTACCGCCTTCGGGGTGAATCTTGCCCGATTAAGATTCGAGCCCATTCCACGAGAGCTGTGGCCTCATCGTGGGCTTTTCATCAAGGTGCCTCGGCAGTGCAGCTCTGCCGAGCGGCAACTTGGCGCTCTGTCCACACGTTTACAAGGTTTTATAAAGTGGACGTCAGTGCTTCCGCTGATGCAGCCCTCGGACGTAGGGTCCTGCAGGCAGCTGTAGTTTAAAGTTCTGGATGAACTTGTGTTTAGCGCTGGTTGCGCTTTGTTGTTAAGGTTGTTGGGTTTCTGCCTTTTGTTGGTTTTTCCCACCCTTATTTTTGAACTGCTTTGGGACGTCCCATCAGTAATGAATACTGTGGCTCTCTTCCTTCCATCTGCAGCTGAAACACGGATTTTGGTAAAAACTTACCTGTAAAATCCTTTTCAGCGAAGGAAGGAAGAGAGACACAGCACCCTCCCAAGGCAGAAGTGTGTTGATGTTTTCAGATGCAGCGCGACCCTTATCTGATAGCGATTATCTGGGCTGAGGTCAGCGCGCTAAGGCTCTGTTCCAGCATCGCCAGCTCATCGCAGTAGTCAGGTTCCGTGAGTAGTACCTGGAACTCTGTGGTTTTTGGCTTTCTTTGCATGCATAACCTGTATCCTTGTGTTTTTTCTCTGAAGTTCCTTCAGAAGGGGTTATGTTGCTCCGCTGGTGATCTTGGCTCTTTTCCTAAAAGCTTTGGTACGACTGGAGCTGAGTAGGAGGAGCCCGAGCTGGAGGGGCCAGCCAGTCAGCACTCTTTTGATCTGAGGTAACATCCTGATCTGGGCTCCGCCTACCCATCAGTAATGAATACTGTGTCTCTCTTCCTTCCTTCGCTGAAAAGGATTTTACAGGTAAGTTTTTACCAAAATCCGTGTTTTTCGGACTATAACAAGGCACCGGACCAAAATACATACCCCAAATTTAGAGGAAGAAAATAGTGGAAAATTTTTTTATGTGAAAATGGGGGTCCGTCTTATAGTGTAAATTTAGTAGCTTACCGAGGGTGGAAGAGTCACAGGAAGCAGCAGGGTCGCTGCTATAGGAAGCTTGCAGCATGAATGGGACCATTCTGCAGGCCCTGGGCTGGGAGGAGGGGTGTCCTGACGGTTCAAGGGAGGAGCCATTGATCTCCCGGCGATGGGCTTCAGGAAAATGGCCGCCAGAGTCTTTGTATGCGCAGATTGAGGCCTCGGCTTGTCATTGACTGATTACTCCGGTCCCGCTTCACCCCTGGACTATAGGAAGCGCCCTCATTTTCCACCCAAAATTGGGGGGGAAAAAGTGCATCTCATAGTTTGAAGAATACGGTACATTTAATTTTTACAAGGTGTAGAAGAAAATGGATCCCATACTTTGTTATTCATATTCTACTGAATGTGGCAATACCCTTCATGTAGTTGTACACTACTGTTTGAGCACACAGCAGAGCATGGAAGGAAAGGAATGCTATTTGGAACAAAGACTTTGTTTGAATAGATTGTGGGCATAGATAGAGCCCTTGAGGTGCCAGAACACCAAAATAAAAAAGACCCTCTTTTAAGGTACTGCCACACTTAGTGATCTCGTTAGCGATCTCAATAACGACGCAAGCTAATGAGATCGTTTTTGTGATCGTTTTAATGTCGCTAGTAGCTGCCACACTTAGTGATCTCGTTAACGACGCATAAGCTGTTAGCGATCTCATTAACGACTTTAACGGTCATTGCGATGTAAAAAACAGCGCACATCGCTCACAAAAGGTGCCAGACACAGCAATATAGGCTCACCAGCGGGACGCCAACTATCTAAATACGGTCCAGAACTCTAGTGAACGATCAGCGAGATCACAGCAGGGGCCACGTCGTTGCTACATGCCACACACGTTAGCGTCACGAACGAGATCGCTAAATAGTGACGTATTTTAGCAATCTCGTTAGCGATGCTGTTTAGTGTGGCATACCCTTTAGAAACTTCACTTCTTAAGTAATTCATATAGATGTCTAGTGAGTATGTTGAACCCACAGTAGCCTGACAGAATTTAAAAACTCTGGGCCTTGTAAATAAAACATTACATATTAACCACCAAAATGTTAGCTGCAATTTTTTTTATTTTAACACGGGTAATAGGTGAAAATGAACTCCACCATTTGTTGCACAATTTATCCTGAGTGCAGTGATCTCCAATATGTGCTTGAAAACTACTGTTTGACCTCAAGGCTGGGCTTAGGAGCGTTATTATTGACTTTTCGAGTACAGGTTTTGCTGGAATAGTTTATGAGCACCATAGTTTGCAGAGCCAATAAGTTCCAGAACAGCAGAAAAACCCAAAAAGTTATTTCATGTTGGACATTGCACCCCTGAAAAAATTCATGTCCAAATTCAATTACTATTTTGGCCCCACAGGTGTTTTCAGTCTTCAACCTCCACTTCATGCCATTTGTTTGGAAAAAATGAACCATTTTATTTTAGTGCCAATAGAATGTGCCTGGCTTGGGGTTCTGTAGACACGCACACCATAAATTGAGTAGTTTCTCCCATAGACCTGTCTGCTATTGATCACATTTGGCATTTCATTAATTAACAATTGCCAATGGAGATGCCAGCAGCTGCGATTGATGATTTGCTTGCACAGCTGACAGAATATTTCACAGCCAATCATTCCCCATGCCATGGCATGTAAACATCATGATCTCCAGTGGAGTTCTTTTAGGGTATGTGCACTCGTTGCGGGTTTAGATGTGTTTTTTTCCGCAGTGTTTTTGAACGCGCGGAAACGTATCCAACCCGCAGCACTGTGCACAGCCAATGTAATTCTATGGGAAACGTAGGTTTACTGTGCACATGCTGCGGAAAAAATTGTGTGGATTTTCAACGTTTTATTTTTCGCAGCATGTCAATTCTTTGTTCGGAACGTCAGCGTTTCTGCGCCCATTGATTTGCATTGAGTCGGGCACTACCGCAGCAAAACCGCAGATCTAAAAAATATCTGCGGTTTTGCTGCGAGTAAAACACTACAGTTCGGGAGAAGGGAAGTGTGTGGGCAGTGACTGTGTGCGTGTATACTGTATACTGTGTGCGGTGTGTGTCGGTGTCTGCGTGATCTTTGTATGTGCGGGGGTCTGCGGGCCTGTGTGTGTGTATGCAGGCATCGTCCGATGGGACTAGTGACAGTGACTGACACATTAGCCAATGATGGGACTGTAGTATTCCCATCATCTGGCTAATGTGTTGAATGTAATAAAAACAAACAAACATACATTACATACACATAACATACAGAACATACACATAACATACAACACATAGCATAGAGAACATACTTACCAATCACCTTGTCCCCGGCGCCCTCTTCTCCTTTAATAAAAATAAAATAAAAAACCAACCTATACTTACCTTTCCGTTGTAGTCCAGTTGTTAACGAGTGTCCCACGACGATCTCCGGTGTAGAACACTGACAAAGGGTGTTTATTCTTTATTCTTATGTTTACTTTACTCTTATGTGTGTGTTTTTTTAACCCTTTTAAACTAAGATTAATAATGGAGAGGCGTCTTATTGACGCCTCTCCATTATTAACCTGGCTTAATGTCACCTTACAGAGGGCTAAGTGCCGGAATTGACGCATCAGATGCGCCAATTCTGGGGTGGCTGGGTGCTGGTATTTTTAGCCAGGGGTGCCAATATCCATGGCCCTTTCCTAGGGTATGAATAGCAGCTCGCAGCTGTCTGCGTAGCCTTTCTGGCTATAAATTATAGGGGGAACCCACGTCATTATTTTGGGGGGGGGGGGTCCCCCTATTTTAATAGCCTGTAAAGGCTAGCTGCAGGCTGATATTCATAGCCTGGGAAGCTCCATGGGTATTAACCCCTTCCCAGGCTAGAAATACTGTCCCCTGCCTTTGGCTTTCCCGCCCTGGCGCAGAAAATTGCGCAGGAGCACACAATATTTTTTTTTAAATTAAAGATATTGCGTGAAGATTTTGTGTGTGTGTCTTTAACTGTTTATGTACAATTTTATCATCTATCTATCATCTAGCTATCATCTAGCTATCTATCCATCTATCTATCTATCATCTATCTAGCATCGATTTATCTATCTATTATCATCTGTCTGTGTGTGTAATGGAGTGCGGGTTGGACAAATGTGAAAGAGGAGGTTGGACAAGAAATGACATCACAAACCTTTTTTTTTTTTGTTACCTGCGTTTTCTGCCGAGAGGTGCGGGTTCTGTACAGAAAATTCTGCAGGCGAATCTGCAACGTGTGCACATACCCTTACAGTCTTTTTTTCATGGGAGTATAAAGATGACAGCGATGCTAATATGGCTTCATTCACCGTTTACATGGGCCTCCTTCAGAGAAAAGAGTTGATTAGTGGGGGTGAGAGGTGTTGGATCCTCGCCGATCTAATATTTCTGAATCTTAAATATCAGTTATCCATAGCTTAAGTTTGGAAAACCTCTTTAACTAATATTGCACACCAGCACATTTTATAATAAAAAAAATTCCAAGAGCAATAACTTTTTTCTTTTTCTCCATTGATGTAGTCATATGTTTACTTTTTTTGTGTTAAAGGTTATATTTTACATTAGAACCATTTTTAGCACATATATGTAAATGAGTATCTTCTATAATTTTGGGAGTGAGGAAGAAATTTCCCTTTTTTTTGCATTGTTTATTATACAAGAAACTAATTTTGAAAATCTGGAACGAGGGACACATATTGTGGTTAATCGATTTGCCTAATTTTGCCTCCTTTATATTCAACGACATAGAAATATTGCACCTGTTAGTGGTCCCTCACACTACAATAACCCTCTTGTAGCTCCCCTACACACAGTATGATGGCCCTACAGCCCCTCACAGTCGCCCACACTGAAGACAGTCGCCCACACTGTAGTCCTTTTCGCACAGTGTGATGCCCCCACACACAATATGATGCCTTCACATTACTCCCAAACAGTATGAAGTTCTCCCCTATACACACAGTATGAGACCCCCACAGCCCACTCCACCCACATATGATGCCCCAACAGCCCATCCACAGTACAAACTCTCCACAGTGGCACCTGAATGCTGTATAGTTTTCCCAATAGTTTGAAGTTTCCACAGTGGTACCTCATGCAAGAATCCCATATGCCTCTGTGTCATAGAATCATAGAATAGTAGAGTTGGAAGGGACCTCCTGGGTTATCTGGTCCAACCCCCTTCTCAAAGCAGGATTCTCTAAATCATCCCAGACAGATGTCTGTCCAGCCTCTGTTTGAAGACTTCCATTGAAGGAGAACTCACCACCTCTCGTGGCAGCCTGTTCCACTCATTAATCACCCTAACTGTCAAAAAGTTTTTTCTAATATCTAATCTGTCTCCTCCCATTCAGTTTCATCCCATTGCTTCTAGTCTTTCCTTGTGCAAATGAGAATAAAGATGATCCTTCTACAATGTGACAGCCCTTGAGATATTTGTAGACAGCTATTAAGTCTCCTCTCAGTCTTCTTTTTTGCAAGCTAAACATTCCCAAATCCTGCAACCGTTCCTCATAGGACATGGTTTGCAGACCGGTCACCATTTTGGTGGCTCTTCTCTGAACTTGCTCCAGTTTGTTGATGTCTTTTTTTAAATGTGGTGCCCAAAACTGGACACAGTATGTGTCCTTTCACCTGCTCCTCTGTGACTGATTTGCTTTCTGCTAGCAGTTAAGTGACCTGAAAATATCACGAAACCTGAAGGTGCTTAAGCCACTACCCAAATGGAATTATTAAATAGGGCAGTGATATTTACCTGCTCCACCATTGTGTGCAACTGTACCTGTATCCAGAGCACACTTACACCATTAACGGTGGGACATATCCCCGACCTCCCCAAATTCAGGGCTATACATGTATCCGGGATAGTTGGGAGGTACAGTACAGACCAAAAGTTTGGAGACACCTTCTCATTCAAAGATTTTTCTGTATTTTCATGACTATGAAAATTGTACATTCACACTGAAGGCAACAAAACTGTGAATTAACACATGTGGAATTATATACTTAACAAAAAAATGTGAAACAACTGAAAATATGTCTTATATTCTAGGTTCTTCAAAGTAACCACCTTTTGCTTTGATTACTGCTTTGCACACTCTTGGCATTCTCTTGATGAGCTTCAAGAGGTAGTCACTGGAAATGGTTTTCACTTCACAGGTGTGCCCTGTCAGGATTAATAAGTGTGATTTCTTGCCTTATAAATGGGTTTGGGACCATCAGTTGTGTTGTGCAGAAGTCTGGTGGATACACAGCTGATAGTCCTACTGAATAGACTGTTAGAATTTGTATTATGGCAAGAAAAAAGCAGCTAAGTAAAGAAAAACGAGTGGCCATCATTACTTTAAGAAATGAAAGTCAGTCAGTCCGAAAAATTGGGAAAACTTTGAATGTGTTCCCAAGTGCAGTTGCACAAACCACAAGCGCTACAAAGAAACTGGCTCACATGAGGACCGCCCCAGGAAAGGAAGACCAACAGTCACCTCTGCTTCTGAGGATAAGTTTATCCGAGTCACCAGCCTCAGAAATCGCAGGTTAACAGCAGCTCAGATTAGAGATCAGGTCAATGCCACACAGAGTTCTAGCAGCAGACACATCTCCACAACAACTGTTTTTGTGCAGCAGGCCTTCATGGTAAAATAGCTGCTAGGAAACCACTGCTAAGGACAGGCAACAAGCAGAAGAGACTTGTTTGGGCTAAAGAACACAAGGAATGGACTTTAGACTTAATATTTGTTTGCTGTTGTGTGCTGTAAACAGCTTACGGATGCTTTTATTTGCAGGAAAAACATTACTTTACTGTATATCAAGATTTAATAAGATCAAGTCTTGACAAGCTTCACGTTTCCGAAATAATAAAGGAATATGCAAAAGAGATAGAACGTGCAGAGGGAAGACGTGGTATTAAAGTAAGTCCTACATGTTTATAGGCCATTTCATTTTAATATGTGCTATTACTACACTACTAGATTATACCTATTTTGCTGGAACATGCCACCATTTGATCAGTAGTGATCCATCCCATTTCTGGGGGAGGGGGGGCAAAAGGTGAACAATATTACATCAGACAGACAAATCCTCAATGTCCATAGTAGAGCTCCTCTCTCTCAGGCCTGTGGGCACCCAGACTGTGCCATGTCCAGCATCCAGGCTCTATAGCCTAAACGCAGTGTCTCACTGACCCCGGTCAGCATAGCAAGGACTCCTGTCCGTTACCTGTTGGTGTCGGCCACACAGGTTCCCGGATGCCTCTTATCCTCAGAGGTATCCCACAAATACTTCTCACTGACCCCGGTCAGTATCACTCATGGTTGTCGGCCCGTCCACTCTGGAGGTATCTCACAGACCTCCTTCCTCTGGTTCAGACTAGCCAGCACTGCCCACAGACCATTAGGTAGTGTCCAGCCTGGACTCATGGAACTCTGTCCACACTGTCAGACTCCCAAAGCACTCTCTCATGCACTAAACACCTCTATTACATAGCTTGTAACCACACCCACAGGTGAGGTATGGATCAAATGGGTTGGTCACCTGGTCATGACCTCACTTCTGGTCCTCAAACCTTCAGGTCTTGAAGGAAAACAGGGGTACAGTGAGCACCCTCACCCAGAGGTGAGGTAATATGGGTAACCAGACCCTCCCATCTCTCATAGCTACCCGTAACCCAAACCCTGGGGCACTAAGCGACATAGTAGTGCTCATGTGCACTAAAGACAAAATACTCTGGGTTGCATCGCAGGGAGCAGCTCACTACTAGTCCCAGAAAACATTCCAGGCTTACAGTGCAGAAGACCTCTTACTTTGCGCCATATACCGGCCATTCATCACCGTGTCGGTCACTGTTTTGCCATGACAATTACACCTCCATGCATATTTTGAGGAGCACATACAGTGCCACCTAACTGTAAGAGGGGTCACTGCAGACAAGCTGAAGGTTGCTATCAAAGCAACCTGGGCTTCCATAACACCTCAGCAGTGTCACAAGCAGATCACCTCCATGCCATGCCGCATTGATGCAGTAATTGATGCAAAAGGAACCCCGACCAAGTATTGAGTGCATTTGCTGAATATACCTTTTAGTAGGCCAGCATTTCGGATTTTAAAATAATGTTTTTCAAGCTGGTGTTATAAAGTATTCTAATTTACTGAGATAATGACTTTTGGGTTTTCATTGGCTGTAAGCCATAATCATCAACATTAACAGAAATAAACATGTGAAATAGATCACTCTGTTTGTAATGACTATCTGAGTGTCACTTTTTGTGTTGAAGAACTGACATAAATTACCATAACTTTTTGATGTTCTAATTTTGTGACCTGCACCTGTATTTTAGTCGCAGTATTTGCAAATGATGGAGAAAATGCATTCTGTTAAAACACTCAGAATCATTTAACACCACCTTTGTATGTTTTTAGGTTGAATATGTTTCAGCAGCAGACATGAAGAAAGAAGAAGGTTAGTTGTTTAATTTTTCTAATTGTTAAACTTTTTTTAAACCTCAAAACGAAGCAGGATTGTGCTCAGTAAACTAGACACTGTCAGGTTGGCACTGAAATTTTTAGTCTGACACTATGCATTAAAAAAGTTAGCTCCTCCTCCGCAGTGTACACCCCTCCGACAGGAACTAGGATGTTCAGTTTTAGCTTAGTGTCAGTAGGAGGTGGACACGGGTCTCTCCAGAGACCCTTATCTACCTATTGTGCGTCGTTCCTTTTCAGGTTTTTCCGGAGGGATACAGTGTGAACAGTCACTACTGTACTCCCACTCAGAGACTATGAGTACGGCGTGTACTGCCACCCCGTATCCTCATATGTCTAGTGTGGCAGGACCCCAACCTCTAACACAGAAGCGTGTTCAGTTGATCCGGATTCAGTCCTGCCTCTGTCTCCTTCCTACTCGCCTACCAGAGCCTGTCGGTGTTTGGAGACGTGGACGTCCCGCAATGCTGCTTTTTCTGACGTCCAACATCCGTAGATGGAGAGGTAATTCTATTTTCCCTCTCTCCCCAGATTCCAAAGGCGAGGAAAGGAAAGAAGATACTAACCTTTCCTTATTTCCTCATCTTAACATCAGGGGTCGGAGTGTGAAGACCCCCTTTGACTTATCCCCTAGTTCCCATGCGGATTAGGGTGCCAGGCTACTTTTCCGAGGGGCCTCTAAAGCCTCCTCGCTTCCCCCTGCTCCGGCGGTTGTGGTCTCGGCCTACGTATCTTATAGCGATAGGGCGCAGGGTTACCTGGCGTTTAATTTTCCGGGCCTCCGCGCTACCATCCCTTGCTCGGCCGCAGCTTCTAAATTTAGTCCCCGGCTTCAGCGAGACCTAGTTCCGGCACTTAGCCCCGCCCCCCTCTTCCTTGCATTTCAGCGGGCTTCTCTTCCGCCGTTCTCAGGAATGCCCCATCTTCTGCCATCACCTGGTGTCTTGTCGCCGGCGGTTAACTCTGCCACCTCCCGGCCGACGTCATGCCAGGATTACTATCGTTACCATCAGTAAGAAGATTAACAGTATTATACTGCCGCTAGGGCTTTAAAGAGGGCAAGATAGGGAACTAGTGCCGACACCCTCCCAGTCCTGTCCCGGCTCTCTCGGCGCTACCCGGCTCCAACCGGGACAGCACGGTGGCTCAGTGGATAGCACTACAGCCTTGCAGCGCTGGAGTCCTAGGTTCGAATCCCACCAAGGACAACATCTGCAAGGAGTTTGTATGTTCTCCCCGTGTTTGCGTGGGTTTCCTCCGGGTTCTCCGGTTTCCTCCAACATTCCAAAAATATACAGAAAGGCCTTCTGCTTCTGCTGCGGCCTACTACAGAGCTAGGCCACGCCTCCCGCTGGCCGCCCAATCACACAAGCCGTAGCTCCGCTCTAGCCCCGCCCACTCCGGCCGACCATTCTGCGCAGCTCTTTCTCCTGGTCCCTTCTTCCCTCCATACCTTCACAGAGCGGGAACTTTGCGCGCGCAGCTAGCCCCATCCACGAATCGCTGCCATCTTCACGCAGCTCCTGCAGCCCAGTCTATTCAGCCAGCGGTGGGGTGAGTTTTTCATCTTCGGGTCAGAAGCTATATCTGCAGCCGCGCTCTCCAAGCTGTCTGTTCCCCCATTAATCTCACCAAACCCATTAACCTCCACTGTACTGTGCCAGTGTTACCTCTGTAACTGTCTCATCCATCATTCCCCCCACTATGGGAAGGAAAGGAATCGTATACCTCCCTCTGTTTGGAACGACTTCCTACTCCTACCACTGTCATCGGGTCACCTCGGATGCATCGGCTATTAACCCCTCGCATAAACAGAGGAATGCCTTCGCAGGAAAACCAGAATTTTTACAGGAAGCACCTACATTAGTTTACAGTATCATTACAGTATCTCCCTCTCCTCCCCCTCCACAGGTCAGGCACCTTGTATGCTCTTCTTGTAATGGCAGACTCCCTTCAGGTCAATCGTCTCCCCTCTTCCAGGCCTGCAGCGACCCCACTGTACCCACCCAGGAACCCCTTTCTGTCCCTGGCGGTTCAGAGCCCCCCACCCCTGAGTGGGCTGCTTCTCTGTCACGATCTGTGATGGACCTCACCAGGGTGTCACAGACCCTAGTGTCCGTTTTAGACAGATTGCCACTTCTAACACCCGCGGTCGCCAGCGAGTCACAAAACTCCCAGCCCGTTCCTTCCAACCCAGGCCGCAAGAGACCTAGACTGGAGCACCGTTCTAGGTCCTCTTCCCGCTCCGCCTCACCAGACGACCCCTCACGCCATGATCCCTCTCTAACGCCTTCCTCTCCGGAGTCAGGCTAAGCGTCTTCGGACGCGCTTTCGGAAGATGAGTCGGACCTGGATTCAGAAAAGGCCTCCAGCATGACGGATACGGTGCAGAGCCTGATTGTGGCAGTCAATCAGACCTTAGGCATCAAACATACCGCTACGAAATCCGCAGACCAGGCGGTTTCGTTCAGTCAGTCCAGACCTCCTTCCAAGGTCTTTGCCTCGCATCTGAGTTCATGGAGATACTCTAGGGAGAGGGTTTTCTCCGGCATGTTTTGCTGTGGCTCAGTGGACAAAGAAGCTGACCACCAATCGCAGGCCCAAGGATCTTAACCCAGGTGCACAACAGGGAGTAGAGATTATTCTCCCTCTGATTCCAAGCCTACTGTTCTTCCGTCAGGCCAAATGACTGTACAGGCTATACCTCAGCACAGACTTCGTGGTGCGGTTTTCTACAGATAAGACCGTTATACCTAATGCCGTCAGGTGTCCAGACCTAGACCGCGACACAGGATCGGCTCTCTCTCCCGTACCCTTCTCCAGGGTTCTCTCCGCACGATTGTAGTCGCAGGATACCGATAGCCAATCGCAGCAATACTCCATCCGCCTTCCAGGGTTCTGCGCACCGCCCACCAGGTACAGTAGCCGTTTTAAACTGTTGTATTTTCAGTGGATCAGACGGGTCTTGAGTGGACTGCTGCCGTGGTGCTGGTATTCCGTGCTGTTTCAGGAGCCGTGCTGTCAACAGCTAGGGGTACTGTAGTACGCTCTACGCTGCCGTCATCTGTGCCGCTCCCGCTCTACGCCCTCCACAAGGAGATGGGCCATGATAAAACCCGCTGTACGGCGTTGGCCTTGCAGATATGCGTTTTGCTTCTCCCGACAGCAAGGCTTGGCCATTACTCCCCACATGAAGGTGTTAGAGCCCTGGCATACAAACTCTTCCATATCTCCTGCTCACAGGCACTCGTCCTACATCTTCCTGCAGCCCTCCCTCCAGACGCTGGCATTACACTGCTCTAAGCAGACAGGGGCTGCTCCCACCTCTTCTCGATGCAGTGTTTGGGGCCTGTTTTCCAGTTGAATAAAAGTCCGTGTTACCCGGCAATGTCTGCTGTGGCTCAATGGATAAAGAACTTGACCACAGTTCGCAGGCCCAGGGGTTTAAACCCAGGCTCACAGCAGAGAGTAGAGTTTAGTCTCTCTCTGGTTCCAGGCCTACTGTTCTACCTTCAGGAGAGATGACGGGTCAGGACAGACTTTGTGGTGCAGCTTATTTACGCATGAGACTGTTATTCTGCCTAATGTCGTCAGATATCCAGACCTAGACCGCAAGGCAGAATTGGCCGTCACCTATACCCTTCTCCGAGACTTTCTCCATGCCGATTTAGTCGTAGGCCTCTGGGAGCCGATTTCAGCTGTGTTCTATCCTGCCTTCAGACGCACCACCTACCAGGTACAGTGGGGTAGTTTGAAGCTGTCGTATTTCAGTGGATCAGACGTGACTTTGGGTTGACTGCTGCAGTGTTACTGGTGCCCTGTGGTGAATCAGGTGAGTCAGACGCGCTCTCCTCTACGTTCCTTGCGTTCTATTGCAGCAGTACCCTATCCACTATCCAGGATTTAGATGCGTAATTTACCAGACGCTTTTAGTCTATACTTGCCATCTTTCCTGTGGCTCAAACGTGCCCGAGGTCTTAACTGCATCTGTTCCGCTCTTCCGTCCCATTGTCAGGTAAGTCGGAAGCGCCCTCTATCATTTACCTCCGGGGTCTTTTGCAATATCTGCCTTTGCTCCAGTCTATCCACCTCTCGGTGAGAGGTGTCCGGTATTCATCACTTCTGGTTGGCTACAGCAGCGGTTTTCAGTTCGCTTTCAGGTTAGTCACAGGCATTTTCTGCTGTGTGTTTTCATGATCAATAACATCTGCGGTCTAGTTACAGAAAATCTGTCACGTACCACAGGGAGGATCTCGTTAACATAAGGTGGTTCTCAGCGGCAGCATGAGTGGCCATGCCATTTCAGGTAAGTCAGACAGGCTGTTGTCAGGTACCAGATGGTCGCAGTTTTTTCTTCGACCACACACTGGGCCCTGTTTGCAGGTTGATCACCAGGGACCTGTCTTCACCATCTGATCATTTGGACCTAGCACTAACTATCCGTAAGTCAGTTACAGTGTTCCTCTGGCTATCTTTATTTTCCAGTGCGTTACTCTCATCATAGAAAGCTTACCAATTTACTGTTTATACGTGGTGGCTGTTTTTACTGAGTCAGCACCCATACATGCTCCATGACTCTCATGCCTGTTCTCTGTTCTGTCCTAGGTGCATTTGAGCTACCTCAATACCAGAGATCCCTATCTAGATGTCGGTACTTACCTCTTCTTTCTTACAGACACTGGATAAAGCCTCGAGCAGCTCCGGGTTTTTGTTTCCGAGGGTGGCAGCATCAGGTTCTCCCACCTTAGAGAAGAATTGGAGCTCACTCTGCACACGCATCAACCAGTGAGGAACACTGCTCCAGGCCTGTTTTCAATTAAGAGTTTGGTGATAACACGTTTCTTCCGTCAGCAGGATTCGTATCTTCTCACTAGTATTTTCGGTGGTGTGATGTCTCATACTTGGGTAAGTGGGTCCACACACTACGATCTTCTCCCTGCTTCTCCCAGGACATACAGGATCGACAATGTCATCATAGGGAAGGATCTTTCTGTCGTCTGTCAAGTTGCTTCTGCTGTCTATGTGCTCTTTCCTATGAGCCTACCGTCCATGGTTCTTAACATACTACATGTTTTCTTTATAGACTTGCCACCTTCGACTGCTCATATTTTAGGGTGTCTCCCGTCGCCCATCTGGATCCTCATTCTTTCCTTCGCCTGGCTAGGACTCATCCTTCGTAGCACTTTTTCTTCAGGCTTCCCGGCCAGGTCAACATGCATCCGACCCCCTCCCTTTCAGAACACGGGCTCGGCGTATAGAGGCCCTGCGGAATCCTGTCGATCATTGTAGGTCTATAAGGTCAGAGCAGAGCACCTTCTTCTGGGTTTAGGCACACTCTACCCGGGCAGGAGCCGCTCTTGGCGGTACACGTAGAGATTCCACCCTGCTTCTCGTCAGAGCGATGGTCTGCTCTCTTTAAGTTGTAAGATTCTCCAGAATCCATAGATTGCTTTGGCGGATACTGGCTTAGCTAGTAACTCCGTGCAGGTGACGGAGGTGAGTTCTCCGACCTGATTAGAGTTATCTGCTGTTCCCTCCCTTGGGTACTGCTTTAGGACGTCCCATGGTTTCCTGTGTCCCCCAATGAAGCGGTAGAGAAAACAAGATTTTGGTTGCTTACCATATTATCTGTTTCTCGGAGCCTTCATTGGAGGACACAGCACCCACCCAGGTTGAACAGCTCTGCTTATTATATTGTTACAGTTTGAGTTGTGTTTTCTGTGGTTTTTATCTCCTTACAGATTGCTTCTCCTACTACTTTCTCACTAACTGAACATCCTAGTTCCTGTCGGAGGGGTATACACTGCGGAGGAGGAGCTAACTTTTTTAATGCATAGTGTCAGCCTCCTAGTGGCAGCAGCATACACCCATGGTTTCCTGTGTCCCCCAATGAAGGCTCCGAGAAACAGATTTTACGGTAAGCAAGCAAAATCTTGTTTTTGTTCGTGGGAAAACACCTTTAACCCCTTAACAACCAGGGGTATTTCAGTTTTTGAATTTCTGTTTTTTGCTCCCTTTCTTCCCAAAGTCATAACTTTTTTATTTTTCCATCAATATGGCCGTTTGAGGGCTTGTTTTTTGTGGGAGAAGTTGTACTTTTGAACAACACCATTGGTTTTAACATATCTTGTACTGAATTTCCAAGTGCAGTGAAATTGCAAAAAAAGTGCAATTCCACAGTTGTTTTTGTTTTTTTACATTGTTCACTAAATGCTAAAATTGACCTGCCATTATGATTCCCAGGTCATTACGAGTTCAGACACCAAACATGTTTAAGTTCTTTTTTATTTAAGTGGTGGAAAAAAATTCAAAATTTGTTTAAATAAATGGCGCCATTTTCCGAGACCTGTAGCGTCTCCATTTTTCGCGATCTCTGGTTGGGTGAGGGCTTATTTTTTGCTCACCGATCTGAGATTTTTAGTGATACCATTTTGGTACAGATACGATCTTTTGATCGCTCGTTATTGCATTTTATTGAAATGTAGCGTCAACCAAAAACCGTAATTCTAGCTTTTTAAAAAAAAATTCTTGGTACGCCGTTTAGCGATTGGGTTAATTCTTTTTTTTATATTGATTGGGTTAATTCTTTTTTTTATATTGATAGATCGGGCGATTCTGAATGCAGCGATACCAAATATGTGTATATTTTTAATTTTTTTGTTTTATTTTGAATTGGGCGAAAGGGGGGTGATTTGAACTTTTATATGTATTTTTTTTATATATTAACTTTTTTTTTTTTTTTACTTTTTGCATGTTTCAATAGTTTCTATGGGACACTAGAAGCTACAGTACTTTGACCGCCTCTACCGCACACAGGTGATGATCAGATCGCCTGTGTGTAACATTAATGCTCACTTGCTATGAGCGCGACCACTGGGGCGGCGCTCTTAGCAATTTGGCAGTGACAGCCATAGAGGTCTGCTGCAGACCCTGATTGTCATGCTGACCCATTGGTGACACGCGATCATGTGACGGGGTCACCGATGGACTGGATTAGCGACGTGCTTCCTGTAAGCTCTAGTTAAATGCTGTCAGAGATTGACAGCGGCATTTAACTAGTTAACAGACGCAGGTGGATTGCAAATGTAATTTGTCAAACTCTGACACAGTCCAGTGTTTCCCTTTTCCCATAAAGCACAATGGCTATGGCAGCACTCATGAGTGGCCACTGGCCTCTTCTTTCCATCATCCACTTCTTACCTAGATGATGGCATGATCACAGACATGGCCTCACAGTGCACCATTAATAGTTAACCATCCATATTGCTATATATCCTGCAAAAATGAGTGAATGAGCCCAAAGTAAGACAATAATAAACACCTACTTGCGTATAAAGAAAATCAAATTTTATTATATATATCTAAATAGGCAAAATTTAATTTTTTCCAATAAAACACATGATAGATCAATGATGAAGACACAAATATATATATATACTAGATGGAGGCCGGATGCTATCGCATCGGGAGTACCGTAATGTCACGATAGGGGCTGGCTTTGTAGCGTTGAGAATCTCTCCACCCATTTGCTCACCCACCTATCCACTCTCTCTTTCCCCATGTGCTGACTTCTCCCTTCTGTGCTCTCTTCTTTGACCTGTCTACCCCAGGTGCTATCCCCCTTGTCTGCTGTGTTCTCTCCTCATGTGCTGTCCCGTTTGAGCTGTCTTCCCCCTGTGCTCTGTCTCTCTCACCACTGTGTCTTGACCGTGTACAGAACATACCACAGCTCCTGGGCAGGTGAGGAAGCAAAAGACAATACTGATATTACAGCAAGGGATCACAAGAGGATTCATTTTGTGAGGTAAAATATTGTTTAAAAACAGTCAGTGAAATATTTTACCTCACAAAATGAATCCTCTGTGATCCCCTGCTGTAATGTCAGTATTGTCTTTTGCTTCCTCCCCTGCCGAGGACATGTGGTATGCTCCGTACACGGTCAGACACAGACAATTTTTAAAATGAACTTTTGTTCGCGGGAAAATCCCTTTAATGTGACCGGCTTCCTCTGACGCGTCGCGCATCTGCCGCCGGGATCAGCCGAATGATTCACTGCGCCTCTGTGGAATTCACGCAGGCGCAGTGCGAAGGCGTTCCGCTGGTGGTACCGCGCAAGAGGCTGTGAGTCTGTGTGTGGTGCATATAGATTATGTGTGTGTGGTGCAACGGTGTTCCGCTGGTAGTACCGAACAATAGGTTGGTTCCAGCAGCAGTTTCATATTGAGACACCCATCACTTGGGTGTCCCAATATGGCAATCGGTGAACTTCCTCCGCTTGGAACTCTGGGATACGGTGAAATCTGGACAGAACAGGAAATGAAAACATTACAAGGCAATTATATAAATATATGTGAAACGTGTTGGGGCTACGATATGAACGTACATCTGGCACCTTCCCACATGGGTAAGTACTGATTTGCAGTTTAGTACGCTCTGTTACAAAGAAGTGAGCCCTTTATACTCTCCTTCTCTTTCAGTCCTTTACACTGTCTGTACTGATTGATTTGTATTTTTCAACTCTTATGTGAGAACATGGTTTCTGTAGCACATTGTTGTCTAATTTGCATTACATCGCTCCCTTTTAGTAGGAGTTGTACAGTTAGGTCCATAAATATTTGGACAGAGACAACATTTATCTAATTTTGGTTCTAGACATTACCACAATGAATTTGAAACAAAACAAATCAGATGCAGTTGAAGTTCAGACTTTCAGCTTTCATTTGAGGGTATCCACATTAAAATTGGATGAAGGGTTTAGGAGTTTCAGCTCCTTAACATGTGCCACCCTGTTTTTAAAGGGACCAAAAGTAATTGGACAATTGACTCCAAGGCTATTTCATGGACAGGTGTGGGCAATCCCTTCATTATATCATTCTCAATTAAGCAGATAAAAGGGCTGGTGTTGATTTGAGGTGTGGTGTTTGCATTTGGAAGGTTTAGCTGTGAAGGAAACATGCGGTCAAAGGAGCTCTCCATGCAGGTGAAACAAGCTATCCTTAAGCTGCAAAAAACAGAAAAAACCCATCCGAGAAATTGCTACAACTTTAGGAGTGGCAAAATCTACAGTTTGGTACATTCTGAGAAAGAAAGAAAGCACTGGTGAACTCATCAATGCAAAAAGACCTGGGCGCCCACGGAAGACAACAGTGGTGGATGATCGCAGAATACTCTCCATGGTGAAGAGAAACCCCTTCAGAACAGCCAACCAAGTGAACAACACTCTCCAGGAGGTAGGCGTATCAATATCCAAATCTACCATAAAGAGAAGACTGCATGAAATTTAATACAGAGGGTTCACTGCACGGTGCAAGCCACTCATAAGAATCAAGAATAAAAAGGCTAGGCTGGACTTTGCTAAAAAAACATCTAAAAAAGCCAGCACAGTTCTGGAAGAACATTCTTTGGACAGATGAAACCAAGATCAACCTCTACTAGAATGATGGAAAGAGAAAAGTATGGCGAAGGCGTGGTACAGCTCATGATCCAAAGCATACCACATCATCTGTAAAACATGGCGGAAGCAGTGTGATGGCTTGGGCATGCATGGCTGCCAGTGCCACTGGGTCACTAGTGTTTATTGATGATGTGACACAGGACAGAAACAGCCGAATGAATTCTGAGGTATTCAGAGCCATACTGTGTGCTCAGATCCAGCCAAATGCAGCCAAACTGATTGGTCGTCGTTTCATACTACAGATGGACAATGACCCAAAACATAAAGCCAAAGCAACCCAGGAGTTTATTAAAGCAAAGAAGTGGAATATTCTTGAATGGCCAAGTCAGTCACCTGATCTCAACCCAATTGAACATGCATTTCACTTGTTAAAGACTAAACTTCAGACAGAAAGGCCCACAAACAAACAACAACTGAAAACCACCGCGGTGAAGGCCTGGCAGAGCATCAAAAAGAAGGAAACACAGTGTCTGGTGATGTCCATGAGTTCAAGACTTCAGGCAGTCATTGCTAACAAAGGGTTTTCAACCAAGTACTAGAAATGAACATTTTATTTACAATTATTTAATCTGTCCAATTACTTTTGGTCCCTTTAAAAACAGGGTGGCACTTCATCCTATTATATTTAATGTGGATACCCTCAAATGAAAGATTAAAGTCTGAACTTCAACTGCATCTGATTTGTTTTGTTTAAAATTCATTGTGGTAATGTCTAGAACCAAAATTAGATAAATGTTGTCTCTGTCCAAATATTTATGGACCTAACTGTATATATCCCTGCATCAGGCTATGTGTGTAACATCAAAAATAAATTTCTCCATCGTCTCATTGGGAGACACAGACCGTGGGGTGTTATGCTGTTGCCACTAGGAGGACACTAAGTATTATACAAGCAAAAAAAGGTTAACTCCTCCTCTTCCTCCTCCTGCAGTATACACCCTCCGTCGGCTCAGACCTGAACCAGTTCTTACTTAGTGTCTGTAGGAGGCACTAGGGTCTGCTCTCAGACCCCACTTTTTTGTCTTTTATTATTTTTCTTTCTTCCACGCACGGAAGGGCGACGGGTCTTAATGAAAAGTCCCGATCTCCCAAATCCAGCAACAGGCGGAAACGTGAAGTGTCGTCTTCTCGTACCCCCTCCTGCTACGCTACCATGGGGCGACAGATCCCTTGAATGGGCCGTCTCCCCATGAGATACCTCGAATACCACTCACCACGAAATCCCTCTCCACCTCCCTATCAAAGGGACGGTCGATTGAGGAGGTACGGTGATTCGAGGAGACACTGTGAATACAGGCTGAGGCCTCTACTGAAAGCGGCTGGGCCAATGGAGGCAGACATAGATCCCTCTCCACCTCCCTATCAAAGGGACGGTCGATTGAGGAGGTACGGTGGTTCCAGGAAGACATGATCGCATGGGGCCGCTGGCCCCGCACATCAGTGAGTACAGGCTGCAGGCCTTTACTGAAAGCGGCAGACATAAATCCCTCTCTGTCTCCCTATCAAAGGGACTGTCGATTGAGTGAGGTACGGTGGTTCCAGGAGACATGACCGCATGGGCTGCTGGCCCCGACATCAGTAAGTACAGGCTGCAGGCCTTTACTGAAAGCGGCAGACATAGATCCCTCTCTGCCTCCCTATCAAAGGGACGGTCGATTGAGGAGGTACGGTGGTTTAAAGAGGCGAGCTCCCTTCAGCGCGCCACAGTTTTCTCTCCTAGTGGAGCCGCCGAGAGTGTGCAGCCGCGCGGTCTAGTTGGAGCCATTGACGCGGCCTATTTGTGGCGCGCGGCCTAGTGCCGCCGCGCGGCCTAGTTGTGAACCGCCTCCGGCCTAGCTGTAAAGCCGCTGCGGCCTAATTGTGGAGCCGCCGCGGCCTAGTGTGGAGCCGCCGCCGCAGTCTAAGTGTGGGCGCCACGGTCTAGTGTGGAGCCGCCGCCGCGGTCTAATGAGGAGCCGCCGCTGCGGCCTAGTGGAGCCGCCGCCGCGCGCCTAGCTGTGGGGCCGCTGCCGCGGCCTAATTGTGGAGCGCAACAGCGGCCTAGTTGTGTAACCGCCACAGCGGCCGCCGCTGCGGCCTGTTGTGGAGCCGGCGCCGCGGCCTAATGTGGAAGCCGCCCCCGCGGCCTAATGTGGAGCCGCTGCCGCGGCTAAATTGTGGGCGCCGCACCAGCGGCCTAGCTGGTAAGGGCGCCGCCCGCGGCCTAGTGTGGATCCGCTGCCGCGGCCTAATTGTGGAGTCCGCCGCGGCGGCCTAATTTGAAGCCACCGCGGCGGCCTAAATTATGGAGCCGCCACAGCGGCCGCCGCTGCGGCCTAGTGGAGCCGCCGCCGCGGCCTAGTAGTGGAGCCGGCGCCGCGGCCTAGCTGTGAAACCGCCGCCGCGGCCTAACTATGGAGTCGCCGCCGCGGCCTAAATTGTGAAGCCGCCACAGCGCCTAGTTATGGAGCCGCCGCAGCCAATGTGGAGCCGCCGCCGCGGTCTAGTGTGGAGCTGCGGCCTAGTGGAGGCGGCCCTAATTGTGGAGCCGCCGCCGCGGCCTAAATTGTGGAATCGCCACAGCAGCCTAGTTGTGGAGCCGCCGCATCGGCCTAGTTGTGGGCCGTGGCCTGCTTATACCGCGGGCGCTTCTGTGTTGCGCCGCAGGCTCTTTTGCGTCGCGCCACAGGCTCTTCTGCGTCGTGCCGCAGGCTCTTCTGCGTCGCGCTGCAGGCTCTTCTGCGTCGCGCCACGGGCGCTTCTGCATCGTGCCGCGGCTGCCTCTATGTAGCACTTCGGGCGCTTCGTCGTCGCGGGCGCTTCTGGTTGGACCATCCACTAATCCATCCATCTGGATCATCAAAGGCTCAGATGGAGGGTCAGCATCCGCTAGCTCAGGTTCCCGCTATCCCTCTTCTGGGGAATTCAGTGAACATGACTGAGTATGAGGCGGATGTAGCGGTTGACCCAGAGTCACCAGAATATCAAGAATCCATAGATTCTCGCATTGAAGCAGTTTATAAAGTCCTGAGTGTTAATGTACAACCCGGCTCTATTTCAGTTCACGCCTGGTCGTTCTAAAGAGTTAAGCGACCTCACATATTCATCAAGAGTTTATTGATATTGTTCAAGAACAGAGGGGTCGTCCAAACAAACATTTTTCAGGTTAAGAAATCACTCAAAATTCGATATCCTTTTCCAACTAGGGTATCGAAGGAGTGGACTGTTTTTCCGGTGCAGATCCCTGTTTCCCGGTTGGCAGCAAGGGCAAGGATGGCCTGGCGGAAGATATAATTAAATCTTCTCATGACAACCCTCTTCCCACTGAGGTAATCATTCTTGCTTATCAGATTTCTCGGGCAGGTGACTATGTCGTGCATGATTCTTAGATGCAGCCGCCTGCTCTGCACTCATGGCGGCTAATGCCATCGCCATTAGAAGAACCTTATGGATCCAAGAGTGGCGCGCAGATTCTGCTTCAAGGAGGTCCCTGACTTCTCTACCGTGTCAAAGCAGTCGCCTCTTTGGAGAGAGACGAGATCAAATCATATCTGATACTACTGGGAGCAAAAGCAAATTTCTCCCGCAGCGCAAACTCAGCCGATCTTTTTGGCCTCAAAACCAAATCCGTTTTCGGCCTTTTTCGCGGCTCTTCCAACTGGTTTTCCGCATCTACTTCGTCCCTGCAGTCCCATCCTCCGCATAGGGATAGGGTTTTCAAATCCTCTCAAGCCTGGAGAAACAGATCATCACGGTCGGGACGTAAGGGATCCTCTTGTCGCAAATTCTCTTCGCAATGACTCTTTGCCGGGTCCTGTGGACCCAAACAGGGTAGACAGCCTCTTGTTCCACGAGATCTGGTTGTCGGTCGTTCACGAACGGCGGGTCCGAAATCTGAAATAAAGGGCGCCTATCTCCACATTCCAATACCTCTGGGTCATCAAAAAAAAAAAAAAAGACATTTTTCTTTGGTTTGAGATCGGAGACGATCGCTTTCTGTTTTCAGCTCTGCCTTTTGGCCTCGCCACCGCCCCAGAGTATTCACAAGAGTCATGGCGGCGGTCATGACAATCTTATACTGTCGGGGCGTGATGGTTCCTTCCTTAGTTAGATGACCCTCTCATCAAAGGATCGTCTTTTCGGGCCTGTACAGACAACATCGACCTTTGCTGTCGACACCCTTTCACGCCTAGGCTGGCTAGTGAACCTGGATAGGTCCTCTCCCGTTCCTTCTCGGAAAATTCCCTTTTTGGGAATGATTTTGGACACTTTCCAAGGGTTGGTATAGCTCCCTCCAGAGAAGATGTCTTCCTTAAAACGGAGAATACTCCTGTTGTCTCTGGGACGCTCTCACTCTCTTCGTTTCGCAATGCAGGTCCTAGGGAAAATGGTTGCTTCCATCAAGGCAGTACCATTTGCTCAATTCCATTTCGCCGTCAACAGGAGTTGATATCAGTATGGGACAGAAATCCAGCATCTGTAGGTCGCCGACTTCGTCTGTCTCCCAGGGTTAAGCGCTCGCTGACGTGGATGAGCGCTTCCTCTTTAAATCAGGGAAAGTCCTTTCTACCGGTACATTGGTCGGTAGTGACCACCGATGCCAGTCTCCTCGGCTAGGGTGCGGTGTTTTTGTCACCACTCTGTTCAAGGTCGTTGGACTCCTCAGAAGACCCGTCTTCCGATCATCATTCTGGAGATCAGAGCTATCAGACTAGCTCTTGTTCACTTTCTTCAACTGTTAGCCGGATGTCCCATCCGGATTCAGTCGGACAACGCCACGGCTGTGGCGTACATCAACCGTCAGGGTGGCATTCGGAGCAGATCCGCAATGCTCGAGGTATCGCACATCCTGCAATGGGCAGAGTCAAACCCCCTCTCTCATCTCTGCGGTGCACATTCCGGGAGCAGGACAATTGGGCGGCGGATTTTCTCTGACGCCAGTGCTTAGCCTCCGGAGAATGGTCCCTTCACCCGGAAGTATTTTGTCAGATTTGCCAACACTAGGGCACTCTGAATGTGGATCTCATGGCATCCAGACTAAATGCCAAGACTCAGGCTTTCATAAGCAGGTCTCGCGGTCCTCTAGCCATCAGATCGAACGCATTAGTCCTCCCTTGGAGTCACTTTCATCTCCCTTACGTTTTCCCAACTCTTCCATTACTTCCCAGGGTCATTCGGAAGATCAAAGCAGAAGGCGTTCCTCTCATTCTTGTCATTCCAGACTGGCCGCGCGCCGCCCATGGTATGCGGAACTAATCCAGCAGCTGGCAGACGTTCCCTGGAGGTTACCGGATCTTTCGGACCTTCTTTCTCAGGGTCCAATTTACCATCAGAATTCGAAGGTGCTGAATTTGACGGTTTGGACATTGAATCCTGGTTTTTAGCCCAGGCGGGTTTTTTCTCAGAAGGTTGTCTCTATCATGATCAATGCCAGGAGACCGGTTTCCATGCGCATTTATCATCGTGTTTGGGAAACATTCTTTTCCTGGTGTAAGAATAAGGGTCGCTCCCCTTTTGGTCTTCTCTATCCCTTCCATCCTAGAGTTTCTCCAAGCAGGATTGGATTCGGGGTTGGCTCTTTTCTCCCTGAAGGGGCAGATTTTCTGCTCTATCTCCGTCCTTTTTCAGAAACGGATTGCATCTAAGTCTCAGGTTAAAACTTTTATTCAAGGGGTGTCTCATTTCGTTCCTCCTTACAGGAGGCCCTTGTGATCTTGGGATCTTAATCTGGTCCTCAGTACCTTACAAGAACCACCCTTAAAGCCTTTACCTGAAGTATCTTTGTCTTTTGAAAAGTTGTTTTCCTGGTTGCTATAACCTCCATCAGGCGGGTCTTGGAATTGGCAGCTTTATCTTGTAAACCTCCCTTCCTCATTTTCCACCAGGACAGGGTGATCCTTAGATCCTCTCCTTCTTTCTTACCTAAGTCGTGTCCGTTTTTCACATCAACGAGGAGATAGTTCTACCTTCATTGTGTCAGGCGCTAGTTCACCGCACTGAGAAAGCCCTTCACACTCTGGATTTGGGAGGGCTCTTCGAAGGTACATTTCTAGGACGGCATCCTTCCGTAAATCGGACGTCCTTTTCGTGTTTCTGGAGGGAAGCAGACAGAGTTCCCCTGCTTCTGAGGTCACGTTAGCAACATGGATCCGCCTTGCAATCATGTCAAGGGTCAGCCTATCCCGGCTGGAACTAAGGCACACTCCATTCGGACTATGGTGGCCTCTTGGGCCATTTGGCACCAGGCTTCGGCACAATAAGTGTGCAAGGCTGCGACTTGGTCCAGTCTGCATATTTTTTGTTAAAGCATTACAAGGTACATGCTCAAGTTTCTTCAGATGCGTTTCTTGGCAGACAAATTCTGCAATCAGTTGTTGCGCATCTGTGAGTTTTTTTCTGTTAAATTATTTAAAGCATTTATGCATTTGGCTTACGAGGCTACATCCGTTGTGATGTTTGTTCCCACCCAGGGACTGCTTTAGGACATCCCACGGTCTGTGTCTCCCAATGAGACGATGGAGAAAAGTAGATTTTTGTGTACTCACCGTAAAATCCTTTTCTCCGAGACACTCATTGGGAGACACAGCTCCCACCCTTTCTAGTCTGTAGCCTCGTGCCTTTTTGGTTTTCCTCTTATTGCATCTCTGTTATGAGCTCCTACTGCTTTGGTACCGAACTGGTTCAGGTCTGAGCCGACGGAGGGTGTATACTGCAGGAGGAGGAAGAGGAGGAGTTAACCTTTTTTTGCTTGTATAATACTTAGTGTCCTCCTAGTGGCAACAGCATAACACCCCACGGTCTGTGTCTCCCAATGAGTGTCTCGGAGAAAAGGATTTTACGGTGAGTACACAAAAATCTACTTTTCTCTTTTAGGCTTTGTAATAAGCGTGCATGTCCTATATAGTATTTGATGGTGACCTTCTAATCATTTGTTTCAAAAAAAGAAGGGTTATTCCAGGCACCAAGTCACTTATTTTCTCTGCATGTTATTTCAACCCAAATCCTCCAAAATAGCCTCGATGGATCTCTTCTGGGTGGTGCATACATAAATAACATGTATTATATCAGAAAAAGTAACAAGAAAAGCAGCACTCACCCAATCCTTCTTTCAAGATGTGGTTTTAATCCATAAAATTGGTTACATTGATTTTTGCGGAAGTGCAGGTGTCAGGGGAGTTGTTTCATGAACAGTGAGACCTGCCGGACTGCGGCCGTTTCACGCCTTGCTGGCGCTTCTACGTGTCCATAAAAAAACTACCCCCTGACACCTGCACCCCCGCAAATATCAATGTAACCAATTTTATGGATTAAAACCACATCTTGAAAGAAGAATCCAGGTGAGTGCTGCTTTTCTTGTTATTTTTTCTGATATATTCTAATCATTTGTGTCCACGTCATATACCGATAAGCATCTGTCTACTATCGACTTTTTAATCATGAATTAATAAAATTTACATTTTTTATTATCATTATGAGTATCCTTCTAGTACTATTTTCCTCTGGAGCTTAGCGCGCTAAACTTTTGTAGGCTCTATTCATCCAGGGAGTTGCCCCTTTTCCAATACTTATATATATCCACTGTGTCGGTTTTGTAAAGATTTTGTCTATTTAGATATATGCAATACAATTTGATATTTTTAATACATAAATAGGTCTTTATTATTATCGTCTTACTTTGGGTTCATTCACTCCTTGTTTTTGTAGGATATATTCATTTTGGATTTCCTTCTTATTGGTGGGACTATGATTCCTCTTTTTTGTCCGTAGTTTTGGTGCTTGGAGATTTAGTGTACCATCCCTAGTGCTACCTGACACTCCTCTACTTCCTAACTTGTCTGTGATCAGATAGCTGTGGGTAGCATAGAAAGACATTGAAGATCGTGTATGGTCTCCGACCAACTGGTTGCTCAGTGGACTAAGATTGGCCTAATATTTTTGTTTTCAAATGCACACCCAAAGACCAATTCATTATTTTTTTACATCAGTCTTAGTGAATATTTCTGATTTTTTTCCCCCTCTTCATATTGCTTTTCTTAGAAAACTGGGTGACTGTACCTAAAGAAAGAGAGTAAGTATGTTTAATAGCATTTTCACGTTTAACATGAAATATTGCTAACATAGCAAATTAAAAATTATGAAGATTAACAAACTTTTTCTAATTTTCCTTTCAAATTACCCAGTTTAAAAAGTTGGTATCATGCTGTAATTTATTAATTGTTTGCTCACTTTTTCCTGTTTTAAACCTTCCTTTCTTTGCTTTGTGTTCATGTTTTGTTTTATTTTGTTCTAGTTCTATGGAACAGAGTAAGGTAAGTTAATTTTGCACATATGAAATTTTTTACAACACAAAACAGGAACTGAAATATCTAGTTTCTGCAAGAAAAAAGATTGCGCAGCATTTAGGAAGCAGGCAAAGGGACGGGAGCTCCCTCCGCCTTCAGATCAACGCCCCTACGACGTCATGGCGGGGGCCTGATCATTGCCTCTGTGATCCTGGGTCACCAAGCTACAGAAGGCTTCTCAGACCATGTTCAAAGTGTGGTCTCAGAAGCTTTCTGTACAGGTGTAATGCATTGCAATCAAAGTAAAAAAAGGGAAAGTCCCATAGAGGGATCTGCATGTGTCATGCGTACATATTTTTAACATGGTATATTCAGGGACATGCGTTAGCGTACGCATGCGTCGTTTCACTGTGTTCGGCGAAGCGCAACATGTTGCATATTTTGAAGCGTTAAATATGCGCAGTCATGCGGATAAGTTTGTCAAAACAACGCACTGTCTATGGAAACGCATTGGTACGCAAGGACATGCGCATAGATGCGTTCAATGCGCATGTGGACTTCAGACTGCGCATGTCCAGTAACTGATTACAGCACCTGGAAATGTCAAACATATCGAACGCATGCGCATAAACAACGCAAACGCATGCAAAAACGCATACACACAAAGCATTTTTTTTTTGCGTCATGTGTAAGATGATGCGAATAAAAAAACGCTGCGTTTTTGCATACTTTTGCGCATGCAGATGCTGCGCTGTGCACACAAACGCTAATGTGAACCTAACCTAAGTAAAAAAAAAAAAAAAAAAAAAAAATTTTTTTAAAAAGTACCAAATAATAATTAAAAATATTATTCCAATAAATACACATTTTTATGTTGAAGAAAAGTACACATTTGGTATCGTGTCTGGAACGACCCAATCTGTAAGTTTCACAATAGTTAACCCCTTCAGTGGACACTGTAAAAAAAAAAAAAAAGGCAAACTGTGCTTTTTCACCGTACCACTGGAAAAAAAAAGTGCAATAAATAAAAGACTAGTGTAAATAAAAATGGTATCGCTGAAAACGTCATCTTGTTCAGCAAAAAACAATCTGTCATACAGCTCCATCAAAATTAAAAAGTTATAGCTCTCAGAATATAGCAATGCAATAATTATTATTTTCTATAAGATTTTGTGTAGAAGTGCAAAAACATAACAAAACGATATAAATGTGGTATCGCTGTTATCGTACTAATCCCAAGAATAAAGTTGCCATATCAATTTTATCGCATACAAAACGGCATTAAAAAAAAAACAATTCCTGAATGGCTGGATTTTGTTCATTCTGCCTCCCAAAAATCGGAATAGAAAGCGATCAAAAAATATGATATGCCCAAAAATGGTGCCAATAAAAACATCAACTCATCTCGCAAAAAGCAAGCCTTCACATGACTTTCTCAGCAGAAATCTAAAAAAAAGTCTCTCATAATATGGCGATGCAAAAACTAGTTTTTCAAACAAAAGCGTCTTTTAGTGTGTGATAGCAGCCAAACATAAAAAAAACTATATAAATCTGGTATCAATGTAATGGCACCGGCCCGTAGAATAAAGTCGTCTAATCACTTATACCACAGGAGGAATGGCGTAAAAAATAATTTTTTGATTTTTTTTCTTTCTGCCTCGCAGAGATAGCAGTAAGGCTCAGCTCACATCCTGTGCTCTACGCTGAGCTCTTACATCGGGGTTTCCGTGTAAATCTCTGAAATACGTGATTCCGACAGAACCCCCGGCAGAAGATTTCTAATAATGAGGCCGATGGAGTCACTCTGGACGCCATCTGACCTGTGATGCATCGCTGTCCATCTTTTTAGGTGTGCATAAAGGCCAGATGGAGTCCAGAGTAACTCTGCTGCCTCATTACAGTGAATTGATCCCTCGTGGGTTTCATCTGAATCATGTCAAACAGAGATTTAGATGGAAACCCCAAAGTAAACCCCAATGTTCCCAATAAAAGTTTCAACTCAATCCACAGTCAACTTTTCTAGCACTTATGGGTTCTGTATGTGGAGTCTGCAAGCTATTCTAGAAAAATCAGCGCCCTAAGAAGAAAATAGCGCTCCGTCCTTCCAGAGTCTTACCGTGTGACTAAGCAGTACTGTACAGCCACATATGAGGTATTTCCACGTTCAGCAGAAATTGTGTGACGGATTTTGGTTTCATTTTACCCAATTCCCATTGTACAAATGTAAAATCTGGGTTGTTAAAACAAACATTTGGTGGTAAAAATGTAATTATTTTTTCTTTACTGCCCTATTGTATAAAATTCTATGACACACCCATGGTTTCAAAATGATTACTGCACCCCTAGATTAATTCATTGATATGTGTAGTTTATAAAATGGGGTCATTTGGGGGCGGGGTTATGCTGTTCTGGCACCTCAGGGGCTCTTTCAGTGGGTCATTGCACCCGCAAACCATAACAGTATAATCTGCGCTATAATATGGCGCGCCTTCCTTTCTGAACTTTGCACTGTGCCTCAAAAGTAATTTCCGATTACATGTAGGGAATTGGTGCAATCAGGAGAAATTGCAAACTGTGAGATCACAGTTATAAAAATTAAAAATTTAGGGGCTAAAACAACATTTTAGTGGTAAAAAATATTCTTATTCGCTGCCCAATGGTATAAATTTCTTTCAGGCACATGTGGTGTCAACATGCTCATTGCACTCTTAGATGAGTTAATTGGGGTGTAATTTTTAAAAATGACCACTTATGGGAGGTTTCTGCTGTTCTGACACCTCAGGTGCTCTGCCAATGTAACATGGCACCCTCAAACCATTCCAGCAAAATCTAAATTCCAATATGGCGCTTGTTCCCTTCTGAGCTTTGATTTGTGCCTCAAAAGTAATTTTCGACCACATGTGGGGTATTGATATACTCAGGAGCAATTGCATAATTGTTACCCTTGTGAAAATAAAACATTTGGAGCTAAAAAAAAAAATTTTGTGGGAAAAATTAGAATTTTTTTTTTTTTTTTAATATTCTCTACGTAATAAGCTTATGTGAAGTATCCGAGGGTTTAAGGTGCTCACCACATATTTAGATACATTCCTTGAGGAGTCTAGTTTCCAAAATTGGGTCACTTGTCAGGGGTTTCCACTGTTTAGGCACATCAGGGGCTCTCTAAACTCGACATGGCGTCCGCTCTCGAATCCAGCCATTTTTGCGTTCAAAACGTCAAACGGTGTTTCTTCCCTTCTGAGCCCTTCCATGCCCCTAAACAATAGTTTTCACCCACTTATGAGGCATCTGTGTATTCAGGAGAAAATGAACCTCAAAATTTGATGTGAAATTTCTCCTGTTACCCTTGTAAAAATAAAAAAAATTGTTGCTAAAGTGAAATTTTTGTGAAAAAACATAAATGTTATTTTTTTTCTTCCACATTCCATTAATTCCTGTAAAGCACCTGAAGGGTTAATAAACTTCTTGAATGTAGTTTTGAAAAGTTTGAAGGGTGCAGTTTAGGTATTTTCTGTCGTATAGTCCCAAAGTTACCTCAAATGTGATGTAGTTCCTAAAAAAAAAAAAAAGGTTTGTAAAATATGTTATAAAAATGAGAAATCGCGGATCAAATTTTAGCCCTTATAACTTTCTAACACAAAAATAGTAGTTTAAAAATTGTGCTAGACATGTGGTAAATGTTATTTATTTACTATTTCGTGTGATATAACTCTAGTTTAAAGCCCGGGTCTCACATAGCAATACACCAGCGATCCCGACAACGATATGCACTTGTCAGGATCGCTGGTGTATCGCTATATTATCGCTGCTGAGCTGCCAAACAGGCAGCTCAGGGCAGCGATCGGCACAGCGACACTGCGGGTAACATCGCTTAGTTACCCGCAGTGTACCTTGGATACCAGCGCCCTGATGCAGGGAGCTGGTATCCAAGGTACACAACGGGTTTCCAAGCGCTGCGCGGTGCCTGGAAACCCGCTGTGTACCTTGGATACCAGCTCCCTGCATCAGGGCGCTGGTATCCAAGGTACACAGCGGGTTTCTAGGCACAGCCCCGCGCCTGGAAACCCGCTGTGTACCTTGGTTACCAGCGGATCGCTGGTCTCCCGCCTGTCACACGCAGCGATGCGTGCCTGTCAGCGGGAGACCAGCGATCAAAAAAGTGTCCAGACATTTCAGCGACGATCAGCGATACCCGGCAGGGGGGCTGATCGTCGCTGAATGTCACACACAGCGATATCGCTGGTGAGCTCGGTGCTGCGTCACAAAACTAGTGACTCAGCACCGATCTCGCTAGCGAGATCGTTGTGTGAGATGGGCCCTTAAGGGCATAAGAATAAAAATTTGGAAAATTGTGAAACACTTACCTGGAGTGTTTCTTGCATGTAAACAAGTAAATACAGTTAAGGTTTAAGCAAGGTTAAGGGTATGCCACACT
>JARQOD010000006.1:213899314-213929798 GCA_033576555.1 Oophaga sylvatica | reverse complement strand
GGCGGAGGGGTGAGTATATAGGACAGCTGCGCTCCCCTCCCCCCCGACCCCTGGTATATGACTCGAATATAAGCCGAGAGGGGGACTTTCAGCCCTAAAAAATGGGCTGAAAATCTCGGCTTATATTCGAGTATATACGGTAAATAATGAGAAAACCAAAAGAAGGGTACCCAAAGCAACGGACTGGAGGAAATACTGGACAAAGGAGTATTCAAATATAATTGCCTTTATTACAAAAAATAGCAAACAAGTAGTACTACATTAGAATAAAAACATGTGCCCGTACTAGGATAATATATACAGTAACATAATATAAAAATTAAAGTTACGGTATACCGTATTTTTCGGACTATAAGACGCACCAGACTATAAGACGCACCCAGGTTTTAGAGGTGGAAAATAGGGAAAAATATATTTGAAGCAAAAAATGTGGTAAAATATTTAATAACATACTATTATATGTGGTGTTATTATATATAATAGTATGTTATTATGTTGGAAGCAACGGGTAGGAGATGGTGCTGCGGGACCAGTGTGGTGTCTGTAAACTACTATGTGAAGACGCTGGAGGGTGAGTATAAGGCTGGGGTCACACATCCGAGAAACTCGCACGATTTCGTGTGAGTCTCTCGCATGAACACCCGGCACTGCCGCCGGCACTCAGACTGGAGCGTGCGGCTCTGCATAGAAATACATGCTGCATAGAAATGAGAGACAGATGATAGAGACAGAGTGATAGAGATAGAGATGATAAAGATGATAGAGACAGAGATGATGAAAAGATGATAGAGACAGAGATGATAAAAGATGATAGAGACAGAGATGATAGAGACAGAGATGATAGAGACAGAGTGATAGAGATGATAGAGACAGAGATGATAGAGACAGATGATAGAGACAGAGATGATAGAGACAGAGATGATAGAGACAGATGACAGAGATGATAGAGACAGATGATAGAGACAGAGATGATAGAGACAGATGATAGAGACAGAGATGATAGAGATGATAGAGACAGAGATGATAGAGACAGATGATAGAGACAGAGATGATAAAGATGATAGACAGATATAGAGACAGATGATAGAGACAGAGATGATAAGATGATAGAGACAGAGATGATAGAGACAGAGATGATAGAGACAGAGATGATAGAGACAGAGATGATAGAGACAGAGATGATAGACAGATGATAGAGATGATAGAGACAGATGATAGAGATGATAGAGACAGAGATGATAGAGACAGAGATGATAGAGACAGAGATGATAGAGACAGAGATGATAGAGACAGAGATGATAGAGACAGAGATGATAGAGACAGATGATAGAGACAGAGATGATAGAGACAGATGATAGAGACAGATGATAGAGACAGAGATGATAGAGACAGATGACAGATGATAGAGACATGATAGAGACAGATGATAGAGACAGAGATGATAGAGACAGATTATAGGGACAGATATAGGGACAGATGATAGAGACAGATGATAGAGACAGAGATGATAGAGACAGAGATGATAGAGACAGAGATGATAGAGACAGAGATGATAGAGACAGAGATGATAGAGACAGAGATGATAGAGACAGAGATAATAGAGACAGAGATGATAGAGACAGATGATAGAGACAGAGATGATAGAGACAGTTGATAGAAATGTGACACGTATGCGTTTCATGTGCACATGATGCGCTGCACAAAAAAACGCAAGTGTGAAAGTCGCCTAACCTTTTAATTAATTCTCTGTTGTACAGTGTGTCTGAAGGACCTGTGATGACATCATGAAGAGGCAGGGCTTTGGTCATGTGATGCTCCAGCCCGCCCTCTTCATGACCTCATCACAGGTCCTTCACAGGAGCATTCAGCCTCCCATCAGCACAGCCCCAGGCTGTCAGGTATGCCAGCTGCTCCTGCTGCCTCCTTCTCCTTCAGACACCGATCTGCCCAGCTGCTGCAGGAATCAGGCGCTGGGGAACGATGTGGCTCTGTCATTAGCTGCTCCCTGCTCACTGCTCAGCTGATAGGTGGGCGGGGAAGCGGCTGATTAATATTCACTGGACTTAAGTAGGGACCAGGGGTTTCCCCAGCGCTTGTTTCCTGCAGCAGGAGGGGATATTTTCTTACCTCCTGCTGATCCCACTCCACCGCTGCCCCCTGCCCCCCTCCTTACATGTTACATTCCGACCATAAGACGCACCCACACTTTCCTCCCAAATTTGGAGGAAAAAAAGTGCGTCTTATGGTCCAAAAAATACGGTATATATGTTTATATATATATCACAGTACAGACCAAAAGTTTGGACACACCTTCTCATTTAAAGATCTTTCTGTGTTTTCCTGACTATGAAAATTGTAAATTCACACTGAAGGCATCAAAACTATCAATTAACACATGTGGAATTATATACTTAACAAAAAAGTGTGTAACAACTGAAATTATGTCTTATATTCTAGGTTCTTCAAAGTAGCCACCTTTTGCTTTGATTACTGCTTTGCACAGTCTTGGCATTCTCTTGATGAGCTTCAAGAGGTAGTCACTGGAAATGGTTTTCACTTCACAGGTGTGCCTTGTCAGGTTTAATAAGTGGGATTTCTGGCCTTATAAATGGGATTGGGACCATCAGTTGTGTTGTGCACAAGTCTGGTGGATACACAGCTGATAGTCCTACTGAAGAGACTGTTAGAATTTGTATTATGGCAAGAAAAAAGCAGCTAAGTAAATTACTTTAAGAAATGAAGGTCAGTCAGTCTGAAAAATTGGGAAAACTTTGAAAGTGTCCCCAAGTGCAGTTGCAAAAACCATCAAGCGCTACAAAGAAACTGGCTCACATGTGGTCTGCCCCAGGAAAGGAAGATTAAGAGTCACCTCTGCTTCTTAGGATAAGTTTATCCGAGTCACCAGCCTCAGAAATCGCAGGTTTACAGCAGCTCAGATTAGAGACCAGGTCAATGCCACACAGAGTTCTAGCAGCAGACACATCTCTACAACAACTGTTAAGAGGAGACTTTGTGCAGCAGGCTTTCATGGTAAAATAGCTGCTAGGAAACCACTGCTAAGGACAGGCAACAAGCAGAAGAGACAAGAACTAGGGACTGGGAGAAAAGATGGACACCTCCTAACAGAAGTTGTAGCAGTAAAAAGACAAACAAACAACATAGAACATAGAGGTCCGAAGACCAAGCAAAACTAATTGAGTAAGGTAACAAAGCACCTGGCTAGTTTCAGAGTAGAAATTACAATGAAGTCCAGCAAAGCCAGAAGGGCGGAGCAGGATTAAATAGGCAAAAAAGGTCATGTGACCAGCAAGATAGAAAAAACCTAACAGGAGAGTTCTAACAAGCATGGCTACCACAGCATCTTGCAGCGGGATGCTATTCCATCCGGTTTGCGTTTAGTTGGACCATCATTTATTTTTCAACAGGACAATGACCCCAAACACACCTCCAGGCTGTGTAAGGGCTATTTGACCAAGAGGGAGAGTGATGGGGTGCTACGCCAGATGACCTGGCCTCCACAGTCACCAGACCTGAACCCAATCGAGATGGTTTGAGGTGAGCTGGACCGCAAAGTGAAGGCAAAAGGGCCAACAAGTGCTAAGCATCGCTGGGAACTCCTTCAAGAGGGTTGGAAGACCATTTCCGGTGACTACCTCTTAAAGCTCATCAAGAGAATGCCAAGAGTGTGCAAAGCAGTAATCAAAGCAAATGGTGGCTACTTTGAAGAACCTAGAATATAAGACATATTTTCAGTTGTTTCACACTTTTTTGTTAAGTATATAATTCCACATGTGTTAATTCATAGTTTTGATGCCTTCAGTGTGAGTGTACAATTTTCATAGTCCTGAAAATACAGAAAAATCTTTAAATGAGAAGGTGTGTCCAAACTTTTGGTCTGTACTGTATCTCTCAAACTTTTAGAGCAGGAGACCAAAGGAAAGAAGAAATAAATGAATAATAATTGGTCACATGAACATCAATAAAGCTATATAGGCCTATGCAAAGCCCCAAAAGAATTGATTCAATTATTTATATCAAACAAGTGTGTATGAAATCAATATTCGAAGTAGTGACGCAAACAATTCTTAAACTAATCCACAGGGAAAAATGTGTATACCAAGGAAAATATAAAAAAGGGGGAATTCTCTCAGATAAAAAAAATCAAAATAATGCAGTGAGTTATAATGCAGAATCACTAAAAGGGGCTTGTATCTTTAAGGTCCGCCAGGTCCTAGTGTAGTTCACACCCCGACGCGCGTTTCGGAATTAAATTCCTTCCTGACGAAAGTTGCCCACTACTTTATCATTGATGACCTATCCTCAGAATAGGTCATCAATGTCTTATCTGTCGTGGTCCAGCTCCTCCACCGATCAGCTGTTGTCCTTGTCAGCTGCAGCCGCTGACTGGAACTGCTCAATTGCGAAGCTGCTCCATCTTCTAATAGTGACCCCACCTGGGTACTAATATATAAATCCACCATGGGCTCCAAAATTATGTACATCATTATAAATACTACTCCTCAGCATTGAATAGTTGCAGTGACATACATAAAAATAACATAGACACAAACATTTATCTCCATTTTCTTGCTTTCTTTGTGGACAGGTTCTGTAGTATTCAGACTGTACTGTTCTGAGGTGCTCAGCACACACAGGGTCACATGTTATGTTACGGTAGCTGAGGAGTGCAGGTAAAAAAGGAAATACACCAGAGCAGTTGGAAACTATGAGATTGCAGTACCCTGACTAACCACCACAACTAGAGGCAGCCGTGGAGCGTTCCTACGTTGGTCCTAGACGCCTCGTCACAGCCTGAGAAACTAACTACACCTAAAGATAGAAATAGGAAAGCTATCTGCCCCGGAGCAGAACCCCAAAGATAATAGAAAGCCCCCAAACATGTAATGGCGGTTAGACAAGAGGAAATACTGACACAGAAAGAAAATAGTATGAGCAAACGCTGGGGCCCAAACTATCTAAATAGAAAAGGATAAGAAGGGTACTTACTGCAATCTCAGAAAACCCTGAAAAAACACCAACTCTACTAATTTCAAAATCACCTGAGATCACACGACCTCTACCACCTAAATTAGTTCTCTGGTGTAACAAAAACAAAACAGCAGCCACTGAAAAAAAACTGGAAAAAGCAAAAGTACAAAACACAGTGGCTGGACTAAACAGAGAGGGCAAAAGCCCCCGGAGGGGACCCTAAAGGCCCCCACAGAAGTGCAGGACAAAATGCAAAAATATAGCAAAAACACAAAATAAGAAATTGTCTTATCTGATAGCAGGAGATGCAGACACGACACAGCAGGCTACAAGGGAAACTGGAAAGAAGGATTCAGACCAGAACAATTGAACACCGGCAACCCTGATGGGAAAATGACTCCCTTATATAAGACCAATCAGCAACACCTGATTCCCAGTCCTCACAATCCTCACTAGTACCGCTTGTAACCACCAGAGGGAGCCTCTGCTCAGAACTCATCTCAAACCCATTCACAACAGTCACAGTGTGCTCATGGGAAGAATAGTCTTTACTCCATCACATGCTCCTTGCTGCAGGATCGCCCATATATGCTTTTTAAAATGCCAGTGTTGCTAAAAACCAGAGTATCAGAACTGGTGGCAGAATAGACTTGGGAGAATAGTGAATGCACAGCTGCTGTGCACATACAGTGGAATGAAGTTTTACTTGTGTTTTACATTGAGATGGAAACTTGATATAACCCTTTACGTGAGGATGAACTGCATATGTCAAATAGCTTTTACAACAGTGATGCCCAGCTTTGGGGTATCGCTGTATGCTTTGCCGCCCTGACCCCACTGGAAAATAATTGAATATGCTTTCCAATGGGGTCATTGGAAAGTAATGCTACTCTATTTAAATATAGAAAACAGAGGAGCACTATCCCTTTTCTTTTTCACTGGAACTAAAGAATATTAGAGTGTGAATTTCGTCTTCTCCTTCCACTTATGCGATATCGTGGATTTGGAGTCTTGTGATCGGGGAAAGGGACTTGTGGTTGACACTATTACTATGTAAGCTATGGTAGACTAGTGACATTCTGACAATTCCAAGGCACACACACATACATACAAAGCTTGTTTATATGGCTATTGTGGTGTTTGTTCACTCTGTATATATTATACGATTTGGTGCAAAAAGAATATAGAAAAAGCATCTCAAATATGACCATGTAATTAAATCCAACATGTTAACATTTGCTTTTGCCAGTTATTTAAGCTCTGTCTGAAAGTTTTGTTCATCATTGTAAAGAGGCAATGGATTCTATTATTTGAAGGAGGTAAATGATAAGAAGAAACCCAAAATTTAGGGCTCATGTAGACTTCTGGGCAATTTGGTCCAATTATTATTATTATTATTATTTATTTCTATAGCACCATTGATTCCATGGTGCTGTACATGAGAAGGGGTTACATACAAATTACAGGTATCACTTACAGTAAACAAACTAACAATGACAGACTGATACAGAGGGGAGAGGACCCTGCCCTTTCGGGCTTACATTCTACAGGATTGTGAGGCAGGAGACAGTAGGTCGAGGGGTTGCAGCAGTTCCGGTGTTGGTTGAGGCGATATCTCCGGTAGTGGTGAGGAGGTAGCAGGGTCATTGCAGGCTGTAGGCTTTCCTGAAGAGATGGGTTTTCAGGTTCCGTCTGAAGGATCCGAATGTGTTTGATAGTCGGACGTGTTGGGGCAAAGAATTCCAGAGGATGGGGGATATTCGGGAGAAGTCTTGGAGGCGGTTGGGTGAGGAGCGAATAAGTGTGGAGGAGAGAAGGAGGTCTTGGGAGGATCGAAGATTACGTGAGGGAAGATATCGGGAGATTAGTTCAGAGATATAAGGAGGAGACAGATTATAGATGGCCTTGTAGGTCAGTATTAGTAATTTGAACTAGATACGCTGAGGGAATGGGATCCAATGAAGAGATTTGCAGAGGGGAGAAGCGGAGGAGTAGCCAGGAGAGAGGTGAATTAGTCGTGCAGCAGAGTTAAGGATGGACTGGAGAGGTGCGAGGGTGTTAGCAGGGAGGCCAGAGAAAAGGGTGTTGCAGTAGTCGAGGCGGGAGATGATGAGGGCGTGCACAATCATTTTAGTAGATTGAGGGTTGAGGAAAGGACGGATTCTTGAAATATTTTTGAGCTGAAGGCGACAGGATGTAGAAAGAGCTTGGATGTGCGGTTTGAAGGACAGGGCAGAGTCAAGGGTTACTCCGAGGCAGCGGACTTCTGGTACGGGGGAAAGCGTGAAGTCGTTAATTGTGATAGATAGGTCAGGTAAGGAAGATCTGTGGGATGGGGGAAAGATTATGAGTTCAGATTTGTCCACATTGAGTTTGTGACGGGCTGCTGGCCGCGTCTCTCCATACTTGAACGTGACGGTCTCCTAGAAATATATGAAGCTTTCACGCTTGGGCTGCAGAGCTGCAGCCTGTCCGTTTATCGCGTTGCGATATTGAATTGAGATCCTCGGATGTCTGCATAAGCCCCTATTCTGAAAAGTTTATTTCTTTCATTGTAAAGGATCCACAGAGAAGGATACTGCGTTCAGAATGAAAAGATATTCTTGTATGCGTCTCAGATGCTACTATCAATTTCCATAGTGCATTCTGCATGAGGGCCTGCATTTTTCATAATCTACTTTATTCTTTATTCACACTTATGGCTTTCTCTGTATTGTTTTAACAGAAAAAAATGTTTAACCTTATATGTTTAATTCAAATGGATTTTTGCAACAGCAAATGACTTTGCTTGGCTTTAGGTAGCCTTCATTCAGACTGGTTTTTCAGTTGGTAGTAGTCTTTTCGCATTAAAATAGCATAGTCTTTTATGCTATTTTACACAATGAAAAATGAAACTTGGTAGTTCCCCTTAAAGTCAGTGGTGTCCAATCTGTTAAGATTTTGAAACTGAAGTCATAAGAAACCTAAGCCTTGACTCCAGTGTGAACACAGTCCGAATTTGCTTGTCTCTTAAAGCACCGCTTAAACATTGTTTTTTATTTTGCCGCTGAAATCCAATCCCCTGTGTGATATTCACCTTTCTATGTTTTCATCGCCGCTCTGGTCTGGCTCCTGCAGTTTGTGACCTGCCAACTGATCCTGTTTGTTTACTGGGCGAACCAGAGGTCACTAATCAATGTAAGCCTATGAGTGCCTTCTTCTTGCTCTGGTAGACTTGCATTGAGAGCTTTTGACTTCCAGCCAGTTAGAAGCTGCACTCACAAGATGGGGGACCAGAGCGGTGCTGAAAAACGGTGACGATGACGAACGATGAATATATGACCGGGAGCAGGGGACTTACGTTTAAAGCACCACTCCGGTGGTGAAAAAAACCTCTGGAATGGTGCTTTAATTTGAAACCATATAAAATCATTTTCTGGAATAACTTAAATAACAAACTAATATAAATTATGGATGTTGTTTTCTTTACAGTCTCAAGTTGTAGATAAAAGACAAATGGCCTTAACTTATTCGGTAAGTTAATAGTAGATTTTACTTAGAATGTCTTAGTAAATTATACATTTTATACATTTTCTGTATTCTCCTTTACCCTTATAAAATTGTAATATAAGACAATACAATTGACATTTTCTAGGAAAACTTCAAGATCTCATCCCGGGAAGAAGCAAACATAGTACTGAACTTGACACAGTATCTGAGCGACCAACTGGAGCAGTATTTTTTCAAATACAAAGGACTTACAGTAAGTATTCCAAAATTGGATTGTGTGCTATAGCTTTGACTTGGGTAAAGAAAGCACATATTATGACAGCTGTTTTTATTTATAGTACCTCTGCCACTTTGTGTAAGTTCATTAAGCCCTTCACCCCCAGCCTGTTTTCACCTTCCTGAGCAGGCCAAATTTTACAATTCTGACCAGTGTCCCTTTATGTGGTAATAACTCTGGAACGCTTCAACATTTCTGTGTGATTCTGAGATTGTTTATTCATGACATGTTGCACTTTATATTAGTGGAAACACCTAAATACAGTGGGCACAGAAAGTATTCAGACCCCTTTAAATTTTTCTCTTTGTTTCATTGCAGACATTTGGTAAATTCAAAAAAGTTCATTTTTTTTCTCATTAATATACACTCTGCACCCCATCTTTACTGAAAAAAAACAAAAATGTAGAAATTTTTGCTAATTTATTAAAAAAGAAAAACTGAAATATCACATGGTAATAACTATTCAGACCCTTGCTCAGACACTCATGTTTAAGTCACACGCTGTCTATTTCCTTGTGATCCTCCTGGAGATGGTTCTACTCCTTCATTGGAGTCCAGCTGTGTTTAATTAAGCTGATAGGACTTGATTTGTAAAGGCTCACACCTGTCTATATAAGACCTCACAGCTCACAGTGCATGTCAGACCAAATGAGAATCATGAGGTCTAAGGAACTGGCCAAGGAGCTCAGAGACAGAATTGTGGCAAGGCAGAGATCTGGCCAAGGTTACAAAAGAATTTCTGCAGTACTCAAGGCTCCTAAGAGCACAATGGCCTCCATAATCCTTAAATGGAAGAAGTTTAGGACCAACAGAAGTCTTCCTAGACCTGGCTGTCCAGCAAAACTGAGCAATTATGGAGAAGAGCCTTGGTGAGAGAGGTAAAGAAGAACCCCAAGATCACTGTGGCTGAGCTCCACAGATGCAGTAGGGAGATGGGAGAAAGTTCCACAAAGTCAACTATCACTGCAGCCCTCCACCAGTCGGGCCTTTATGGTAGAGTGGCCCGACGGAAGCCTCTCATCAGTGCAAGACATGTGAAAGCCTGCATAGAATTTGCTAAAAAACATATGAAGGACTCCCAGACTACGAGAAATAAGATTTTCTGGTCTGATGAGATGAAGATAGAACTTTTTGGTGATAATTCTAAGCGGTATGTGTGGAGAACACCAGGCACTGCTCATCACCTGCCCAATACAATCCCAACAGTGAAACATAGTGGTGGCAGCATCATGCTATGGGGGAGTTTTTCAGCTGCAGGGACAGGACGACTGGTTGCAATTGAAGGAAACATGAATGCGGCCAAGTACAGAGATATCCTGGATGAAAACCTCTTCCAAAGTGCTCTGGACCTCAGACTTTGCCGAAAGTTCACCTTCCAATAAGACAATGACCCTAAGCAAACAGCTAAAATAGCAAAGAAATGGCTTCAGAACAACTCTGTGACCATTCTTGACTGGCCCAGCCAGAGCCCTGACCTAAACCCAATTGAGCATCTCTGGAGAGACCTGAAAATGGCTGTCCACCAACGTTCACCATCCAACCTGACGGAACTGGAGAGGATCTACAAGGAAGAATGGCAGAGGATCCCCAAATCCAGGTGTGAAAAACTTGTTGCATCATTCCAAAGAAGACTCATGGCTGTACTAGCTCAAAAGGTGCTTCTACTCAATACTGAGCAAAGGGTCTGAATACTTATGACCATGTGATATTTCAGTTTTTCGTTTTTAATAAATTTGCAAAAATTTCTACATTTCTGGTTTTTATCAGTCAAGATGGGGTGCAGAGTGTACATTAATGAGAAAAAAATGAGCTTTTTTGCATTTACCAAACAGCTGCAATGAAACAAAGAGTGAAAAATTTAAAGGGGTCTGAATACTTTCCGTAACCACTGTATATCCCTTCAAAATAGCCATGAAGTAATAGAACAACAAACCCCAAAAAGGAAAACTTCACAAATGGCCAAATACCAAAAATATACAAGTTTATTGAACAAACAAGACATACAGTAATAAAAAGGCAGGTACCACAAGAATCAGAAAGACAAAAAGGCGGGTAACCCTGCATATGTGAAAGCAGCAGGTATATAAATCTCAATACATATATATATTTAATAAATACATGTCAAGTGACACAATAAAAGACACATTATCAAAAGGTAAGTATATACATGAATTTCATGTCACCATGCACCCCTTTATATACCTGCTGCTTTCACATATGCAGGCTTACCCGCCTTTTTGTCTTTCTGATTCTTGTGGTACCTGCCTTTTTATTACTTTATATTAGTGGTAAATTTTGGTCGCTATATCGAAAATTTGACAAATTTACTTTGAAAAGTTAGCAATTTTCAAACTTTAGATTTTTATGCCCTTAAACCAGAGAGTTATACCACACAAAATAGGTAATAAATAACATTTACCACATGTCTACTTTACAAGAGCTTCATTTTTCAACATAAACTTTTAGGCTATGTGCACACGTTGCGGAATTGCCATGGAAATTTCCGCGGCAATTCCGCACCTCCCTGCCGCGGGAAATCCGCATATTATAGGTATGCGTATTCCCGCTAAACACTAGCGTTTTGCAAGCTGAATTAGCTTGCAGAACGCTAGCGTTTTACAAGCTATCTGACAGGGTGGTCACACGAGTCAAGCAAGTGTTTGACTCGTGTGACCAACTTTTTACTATTGATGCCGCCTATGTCGCATCAATAGTAAAAAGATCTAATGTTAAAATAATAAAAAAAATAATAAATAATGATATTCTCACCTTCCGGCGGCCCCTGCAGCTTTCCCGCCTTCAGCGACGCTCCCGGCAAGTTCCGTTCCCAAGAGTCCTTTGCGGCAATCATCCCGATGACGTAGCATCTCGCGAGACCGCTACGTCATCTGGGTGATCTCGCAATGCACTCCTGGGAACGCGATTGGCGGGAGCGTCGCTGAGAGGCGGGAAAGCTGCGTGGGACGCCGGAAGGTGAGAATATCATTATTTTTTATTTTAATTATTGTTTTTACATGGATATGGTACCCAGGGCTTGGAGGAGAATCTCTTCTCCTCCAGACCCTGGGTACCATCCGCACATGAACCGCTTACTTTCCGCATGGTGGGCACAGCCACATGCAGAAAGTAAGCGGTTCAATGCATTCCTATGGCGGCGGAATCGCCGCGGTTCCGCAAAAAAGAATGAGCATGCTGCGGATTCTCCCGCGATGCGATTCCGCCGGGGAAAAACCCGCAGCATGTGCACAGCATTGCGGAATCTCATAGGCCTTAATGAGTTGTATTGTGTAAGCGGTTTTGCCGCGGTTTCGCGGCGTTTCCGCCGCGAAAAACCGCTAAAAATCCGCAACGTGTGCACATAGCCTTAACCTTTCTAACAAACAAAAATCAGCAATTTGTAATTTTTCCAACAAAATTCACAAAACCATTTTTTTTACGGACCATGACCCTTTTGAAGTGATTTTGAGGGCCCCATGTGGTAGAAAGTACCCAAATGTGACATCATTCTAAAAACTGCACCCCTCAAAGTGCTCAAAGCTACTTTTAAGAAGTTTATTAACCTTTTAGGTGCTTCACCAGAATTGCAGCAATGTGGAAGGAAAAAATGAAAATGTTACTTTTTCCCACCAAAATATTGATTTAGCCCCAAATTTTGCATTTTCAAAAACAGGAGAAAATGGGCCATAATTTTTTTGTGCAGTTTCTCCTGAGTATGCCGATATACCACACATGCGGTGAAAAACTACTGCTTGGGCGCACAGCAGGGCTTGGAAGGGAGCACCTTTTATACCTTTTAACCTTTCCTAAACTGTGGAAATACTCCACAAATGACCCCATTTTGGAAACTACACCTCTGGGAATCTGTAGTGACAATTTTGGCTCAATGGGTGTTTTCCAGTAACAAGCAGGTAGTGGATGTTGCTGACTGAAAATTGCAATTCTTCATTTCTCCATCGCCTCATTGGGAGACACAAACCATAGGTGTTATGCTGCTCCCACTAGGAGGACACTAAGCTAATACACAAAGAAATTGGTAATTAGTGTCTGTAGGAGGCACTAGGATCTGGCTTCAGACCCCCACTTTACTATCTTCATTTTTACTTTTTTGATTTTTTTTCTACGGATTCAAGGGGCGACGGGGCCTTTCTAGGTTACCGATCTCCCAAAACCATCAACAGGCGGGCACGCGGAGTGTCGTCTCCCCATATCCCCTCCTGCAACCTCAATGCGGCCTGAGCTCTCAGGGGCGACGGATCCTTCAATGGGTCCGCTCTCCCCACACCAGGAACAGACGGGAACATGGGGTGTCGCCCCCAAGTACCCCCTTCTTGAGCCAGGTTCTTCAGCCGGACATGCCAGCCCGCCTCAACAATCCTGACAGAAAATTTTCCTCCGGTAACATGCAGAGGCTCCATGCGGCGTCCGTGCGGCCCCACTGCACCACCACTGCCAGAAAGCGGATGGTGACTGGAGGCAAAATAGACCTCTCCACCTCCCTATCAAAGGGATGGTTGATTGAGGATGGATGGCGTGCAGCGCTCCTGACTCTGCTACATACCGGCGATGTGAGTACAGCCACTGGTTGGCACATTACCGCCATGAAAAGCGCCCGGTACATGAGATATTAACCCTCTCCCTATCAAAGGGATGGAGGATGGACGGCGCAGCGCTCCCGACTCTGCTACATCCCGGTGACGTGAGTACAGCCACTGGTTGGCACATTACCGCCATGAAAAGTGCGCAGTGAATGAGAAATTAACCATCTCCGCCTCCCTATCAAAGAGATGGCGGATTGAGGTAGTGTGACCGCATATGCCGCAGGCTCCCACCGCAGTGAGTACCCAAACGCTGCCGCACTTTTTTCCATGGCAGCTGCTGATGCATCCTCCCACCAGCTGCCGAGGCCTATCATAATAGGCCGTGGGTCCGACTGCCGCCGCGGCCTGCACCATCACCACCGCGGTCTGCGCCATACCGCCGCCGCCTGCTCCAAAACGCTCATTGGAGTCGCAGCCGCGGCCTCTCTGGTAACCGCCGCCGCGCCTTCCTCAAAGGAGCCGCCACCGCGGTCTTAGTCACCGGAGTCGCTCCTGCGCCTCACCTATTGCGCCGCTACAAGTCTCCGCCGCAGCCGTCCAGCAGGGCCGCGGCCTTCCCCAACTGCCGCGACTGCCTCTCTAATTTAGTCCCCGGCTTTTGGCCGGGTAGGCCTCAGTTCCGCCCTCCCGGGTAGCTCCGCCCACGTTTTTTTGGCGCTCTCCCTGCTTCTCGGCCCCTCTGCATCCCTCCTCCCACCTGTTTTGGTGCTTCTCGTCAACAACGAGAAGCGCCAACTCAGTCCCGGCCGCCATTTTCTCCCTTCAACGCTGCATCTCCTGAGTAGTGGAAAAGCTATTCTGGTGTCTGACAGACGAAAATGGACGGGACACAGGACCCTGGGTAAGCTTTAACAGCGCTTAACCCCTTCCCTGCAAGTCTCCATGCTGTTAATATCTGAGGCTCCATGCGGCGTCTGTGCGGCCCCACTATATCACCGCTGCCCAAAGGTGGATGGTGACTGGAGGCTAGCAAAACCTCTCCATCTCCCTATTAAAGGGATGGTGGATTGAGCAGATAATCAGTGCGGAGGATGGCGAGTGGTTTGCATGTGACCTTCGTTACTCGTCTGTCACTGCTACGCAGTGTGCCGTCTCTGGCGGCACGGAAATATGACCTGGGAGCACTGACTGATAAAACGCACGCTTACGCCTAGTGTACTACGTGTAATGCCCCACTACCGCGAAGGCTATCCACTGCAATCTGTGCAGTTTGCATCTTCTCGCAGGAGCCCAACGAAGGGGCAACGTCTCCGGCTTCAGTTTACCTTACGACGAAGGCCCTCTGCCCTTCGAGTCTTCTTACAGGGGCTGACAGCAGCAAAGAATGCCCAATTTTCTAACTAACGTCTCACAGGCATTCTGCTGTTTTTCGTGTACGCATGCTCCCTTTCCAGCTCCCCCGTCACTGGGGATTGCAGCAAACACGACTCAGGATATGAGTCTTATGTGGCCGTATATCCGGATTCGTCAGACTACCAGGAATCCTTAGATGCCCTCATCGATCCGGTTAATAGAGCTCTCAGAGCTGTACTATGTCAAAAATTAGTCTTTACCTCACTGAGACCTTCAAAGGGACCAAACATCCTCACAGGTTTTGTACTATTCTCCCTGAGTTGCTGACATAGGTCAGAGATATAGTAGATGCCGGACAAATGATTCTCGGAGCTAAAACCGTTTAATCACGGTGCCCTTTTGTCCACTCTCCAAAAACAGAGTGGACGGAGTCTCCAACAATGGATCCTATATTGCGGCTCGCTTACTAACCTCTACGGTCTTTGACTGACGGCTTGTCTATTAAAATCCCCACTGGCCGTCCAATTGGCCCGCGGTCAGTCTTTTGAGGTTTCTGGGGCAACTCTCTTTCCTTCTCTCGCCGTCACCTAGGTGGCCACAGCATGATGTTCGGACTAGGGCCCTAGCCAAGATCAGTCAAGACAATAGCTTGCCTCACTAGGTGGTTAGTCTGGATTACCAAATAGCCTGGGCCAGGGATTATGGGTACATGCATCCCTAGATACAGTGGACGACGACGCTCTTATAGCTTCAACGCCATTACCATCAGCAGAGCCCTATGGCTCCGAGAGTGGCGAGCAGAATCCCCTTTGAAGAAGTCTCTAACTTCCTTAAGCTCTTCCATTCCTGGGAACGCAGACTCTCACGGTCCAAACTCAAGGGTACCCCTTCCCACAAGTTTCTCAGTATTGCAGTATCTGAAAGACTCGGACAGGGTAGGCATCCATCTACTCCTGCTTTACCAGGTCCGGCTGGCGGGTATTCTCGACCATGGGTTTGAAATCTACTGGTTTCCAGATACGGACATACAATTCCTGTTCCCCTCGCCAACTCGTTCCTCCGGTCCCTTCTTTTAAGGACAAAAGGAACAAGCGGCCCCACCTTATTAGGCCATTTCATGTACTCCGCATCTATGGATCCATTCTCACGCTCCCACACACAGACAGGTTCAAACTGTCTTACCCAAACCTGTTCGTCGTTCCAAAGAAGGACGGAACCATGCGTCCCATACTAGAAGTAAAACTGACGAACAAGTTTGTCAGGGTGCGTCTCTTCAATATAGAATTTTTCCTATGTTATCACCTCTCATTCCAATCCTTCCCAGCCCGACAAGGATTTCTCCGCTTCTCCATCACAGACAACGATTTTCTGTTCACGCCTTTAACCTTCTGTCTTGCCTCTGCTCCCAGGCTGTTCTCCAAGGTCATGGCAGTCGTTATTTCTATTCCGTGCTCTCGGGGCATAGTGATTCCACTCTACCCAGGCGACCTCCTTTTCAAGAGATTGCACGTTCAAGCCTGTGCAGACAGGGTCAGCATCACCGTGGACACTCTCACTCGTCTAGGTCGGTTAGAGAACTTGCGCAATTCCTTTTCATCCCATCTCAGAGGATCCTCGTTTCAGGCCTGGACACTTCCTGAGTGTTGATAATTCCCCCTTCAGGTAAGATTTTCACTGATCCAGGAAGCTCAGAAGTTTCCTCTCGGTCGTCCCCTTTTCCTGCAGTCTGGAACGCAGGTCTACAAAAAAAAAAAAAAATAAATAAAAAATGGTGCCGAGAATCCATCAGTACCATTCCCTCGACTACATCTCCATTGTCTGTAGCAGACATTGCTACCAGCGTGGGACGGATATCCATACTCTATGGACCGCTATTTTTCGCCAGTCCCTTCGGATCAGACGGTCTCTGAGGTAGTGGACGTTGTTGTCCTTAATAATTCAGATAAAGTACTTTCTTCCTGTTCCCGCGCTGGTGTTGACCACTGACGCCAGTCTCCTAGGTTGGAGAGTGCTCCCCCGCCTCCACATGGTCCAGGGATGCTTGCCCTTGGGGAATCAGGTCTCCTGATCAATTTTCTTGAGATTCGGGCAATCAGACTAGTCATCCAATTTCAGCTGCAGATGGAAGGGAGGGAGACACAGGAATTCATTACTGATGGGTAGGCGGAGCCCCAGATCAGGATGTCACCTCAGATCAAAAGCGTGCTGACTGGCTGGCCCCTCCAGCTCGGGCTCCTCCTACTCAGCTCCAGTCTAAGATTTGAGGTCCCAGAGGATGGTCGCTGCTAATGCAGCTCCTCAGAAGATTTTATTATTTTATTTCGGACAAGAGACTTGGATCACCAGTTGGTCTAGAGGTCTCAGGGGTACCAGCGCTGCTGTACCCCACCCTCTCCCTCGGCGGATCTGTATTTACACTATGGTCCCTGCAGAATCTTGCCGGCCCTGGGGGATGAGGAGAGCTTCCCTGGCGGGGACGCAAACCACATGTGCGGTCACTGCGTTCCTCGCCCTGGGGGGAAGCATGGGCACAAGCGCCACAAATCCTGAGGGGTCCCTGTGGCGCTAAGCTGGTGAGTACTCCACACAAAATTTTATTATTAATGTGTGAGTGCTTTAGCGTCTGAGTGGCAGCGCTATTACATGTATGTCAGTATGCTGCAGCGCTGCGGTGACAGCGCCGGTACATGTAGAAGTGGTGATTTTTTGTCCGCAGGCAGATGCCTGCAGGACAGGGAGGGAGCAGGAGCCAGGGAGTTCGCGCTCAATATTTGAGCTGGCAGGGGGCGTGGCCTATCGCTTCCCGGTCTTTGAGCAGGAAGACGCGCGCTCTGGCGCTTCTCCTCCGACTCCCCCACTGTGGCGGCCATTACACAGGCTCCAGGGCTCCTCAGACCGCTCGTCTCCGCATAGACACCACGGCCAGCTGGGTGAGTGCTGAATTCTCACCCCGCAGCGCAGCGATCACTATCCTGCAGCTGCAGTCTTATTAGAGACTTGAAAATTCGCTGGGCTCACACAGTATATATATATATTGTGGAGAGATTGCAACATTAACCCTTCTGAGGGTTATTTCTGCCAGCGTTTTTGACTGAATGCCGCTGGGGTAACCCTTCCTGTGGGAGCGTTAACCCTTCAGCGTTTATAAAAAAAAAAAAAAAAAAAACGCATATTTTTTGCTGGTACTGCCTCGTTGACCTGCAAACACAGGTGAAGCATGTCTGAACAGAGTTCAGAAGCCGCGGACCATGTCCCAGTATCACTGCGGCAATCAGATACGCAGACCTCAACAGCGTCTAGCACTGAGGTCGACAATGGGGCAAAATTGGATGATATCGCTCGCTCGATTAACAACTTGTCTGACCTTTTAGGTCAATATATGTCTGCTAATTCCTCTCAGAGGAAGCGACGCAGGCCGTTACCGGCCTCTACACGGAGCGAGTCAGATGTATCCGATTTTGGACAGAGTTCCCCTTTAAATTCGGAAGAAATATCCGATTCAGATGAGGACGAACCGCAGGGGCGTTCTTCTCTGGCGAAACGTACGGAGGCATTGATTGAAGCCATGAGAGAGATGTTACAGTTACCAGAGGAGGTAACTAGTCGTCCTGGTAAATCAGCACGTATGTTCCAGGAGTCCCGTGCTTCGCGTACAACATTACCAGCTCTGAGGGAGCTTAATAGTGTAATAGAAGAGGAACGTCTGTGCCCAGATAAGCGTTTTCACGGAACGCATTTCTTTGATGCACTTTATCCTTGCTCTGCGGAGTTAAAGGATAATTGGATTTCTGCTCCTGAAGTGGATGTTTCCTTATCCCAGCTTAGTAAATCCTCTCTACTCCCTGTTAAGGGGAAAGCGAGTTTGCAGGAGCCGTTGGACAGAAAAACGGAAATGGCGGCAAAAACAAGCTATGAGTCTGCGGGGCATGGATTCCGAGCGGTGCTAGGATCCATGTGTGCTGCTAGAGCTTCTCTAGGCTGGTTGGCACGTTTAAAGACGGAGTTGCAGAACGGATCTCCGTTACCTGATATACGGGAAACTTACGAATTGTTAGAAACTGCAGCCCGTTATATCTTTGATGCCGGTCTGGATACGGCATCCCTGCTGGCGAGAGCGCAGGCTTTAGCGGTCACAGTCAGAAGAGCTTTATGGCTCAGACAGTGGGCCGGGGACGCAGTTTCCAAACAGGGTTTATTGGCTTTACCTTACAAGGGTGGCCTCCTTTTTGGATCCGACCTCACAGAGCTGATTTCCAAGGCTAAGGCGAAGGAAGCAGCATTGCCACAGCGTAGGGCCATGGCTTCGGTATCCGGTAAGCCTGGTGGCTATAGCGGTCGGCGGTCCTTTCGGGGCCGAGGACGACTTAGTCACTCCTCGTGGGGATCGGGTCGTTCCTCTTTCTCAGGAAAAAAGTCTTCTCAGAAAACCCGTACTCCTTGGAAGCAGAATTTCCGCCAGGACAAGCGGGAATCCGACAAGAAGCCCGCCAAGTCAGATTGACGCCAGGGGTCCACTCGAGGACTCTCGAGTGGGGGGTCGCCTACTTCATTTCAAGGCGACTTGGACGGCTCGCGTTTCAGATTTCTGGGTAACGCGGGTAGTGTCGGCAGGCTATTTCATAGAGTTTGCTTCTCGACCCCCAAATGTTTTTTGTCAGTCTCGCGTTCCGTCAGAACCCGAGCTTTTTGTCGCGCTACAGCGAGAGGTCGAATTTCTGCTACAAAAGGGTGTAGTAATACCGGTTCCGTCAGAGGACCGAGGAAAAGGTTTTTTATTCCAACCTTTTCGTAGTTCCCAAAAAGGAGAACAAATTTCGCCCGATTCTGGATCTCAAGCGATTAAACCGGCATGTCCACGCCCGGAAATTTCGCATGGAGTCACTCCGCTCCGTCGTAGCAGCTCTGTCACAGAACGATTTTCTGGTGTCAATCGACATTCGCGACGCCTATTTGCATGTTCCCATCGGAAGGGCTCATCAGCGTTTTCTTCGGTTTGCCATAGGTCAGGATCACTATCAGTTCGTGGCTCTGCCGTTCGGCTTAGCCTCAGCGCCCAGAGTCTTTACAAAAATTCTGGCGCCCCTCATGGCAATCCTTCGAAGACAGGGGATTACGATTCTGCCTTATCTGGACGATCTTTTGATCGTGGCCTCCTCGGAAGAAGAGGCAGTGACGGCTCGAGACTTGTCTCTTCAGCTTCTGAAGGACTTTGGTTGGCTGGTCAATTGGGAGAAGTCGTTTCTGGAACCATCGAGGGCAATCCTCTTTCTGGGGATGCAGCTCGACACGATTCGGTCAGTAGTTTCTCTACCACCAGACAAACAATCATGTCTTCTTCGACATGCAGATTATGAAATCCTCAACAGCAATGTCCCTGCGGGAGTGTATGCGTCTTCTGGGACTGATGGTGGCGTCCATGGAGGCAATTCCTTTTGCCCAGTTCCATTCCAGGACTCTCCAAAGGTTCACTTGAGTCGATGGAACCGGTCGCAATCGCTGGATTGCAGTGTCACCATTTCTCGCGCGGTGCGGGATTCTCTAGAATGGTGGTTACGTCCAGGGGCATTCTCCCTGGGGAAGTCTTTCCTCCCTCCGAAGTGGTCAGTCATAACCACCGATGCCAGCCTGACGGGCTGGGGGGGTGTTTGGAACAATCTCTGGATTCAGGGGGTATGGTCATCGGAAGAGTCTGTTCTTCCGATCAACATCCTGGAATTGAGGGCGATTTTCCTTTGCCTCCAACATTGGACGGTCCCTTTGAGCGGTCTGCCAGTCCGAGTGCAGACAGACAATGCGACGGCTGTCGCGTATATCAATCACCAAGGCGGGACAAGGAGTTCCAGACTCATGGTAGAGGTGTCCCGAATCCTGATTTGGGCCGAGGCCAGTGTACCAGCCATTTCGACGATTCACATTCCAGGGGTTCAGAATATTACAGCGGACTTTCTCAGTCGCAGAAGGATGGATCCCGGGGAATGGAGCCTCCACCCGGAAGTTTTTGCACTACTGTGCTCTCGTTGGGGAACTCCCCAAGTGGATTTGATGGCATCCAGGTCCAATGCCAAGTTACCGACGTTCATGTCCAGGTACAAGGACCCGAAGGCTGTGGCGGTGGATGCTCTAGTGGCTCAGTGGGATCAGTTCGAGCTGATCTATGTATTCCCGCCGATATCCTTACTTCCTCTAGTACTGCGTCGGATCAGACTAGAGAGAATTCCAGCTATTTTGATAGCTCCAGACTGGCCAAGAAGGGTGTGGTTCTCGACAATAATGTCGCTGTTGGCGGCACCTCCTTTTCCACTCCCTCTTCAACCGGACTTGTTGACTCAGGGGCCCGTTTGTCATCCGGACTTGATGTCCCTGCGTTTGACGGCGTGGCTCTTGAGACCGAAATCTTGACCCGTAGAGGTTTCTCAGCCGAGGTCATTGCTACCCTTCGTGCTGCAAGAAGTCCGGCTACTACTAGGATTTACCACAAAACTTGGGAAACCTTCTTTTCGTGGTGTTTGGGGTCCTCTCGGAACCCGAGAGAGTTTTCCATTCCCAATCTGTTGGCTTTTCTGCAGCATGGGCTAGGCAAGGGTTTGGCAGTCAGCACCCTGAAAGGTCAGATTTCTGCTCTGTCCTTATTGTTCCGGAGAACCATTGCTTCGAATAGAGACGTGCTCTCCTTTTTCCGAGGTATATCTCGTAAGTTTCCGCCGCGGAAGGCACCCGTGTCTCCTTGGCGGCTCAACCTTGTTTTGGAGGCTCTTCAGCATAAACCTTTTGAGCCTATGGTTTCTGCTAGCCTTTCTTTACTTTCTTGGAAGGTGGCTTTCCTTGTTGCAGTCACTTCTTTGAGGAGAGTTTCTGAGTTGGCAGCTCTTTCTTGTTCGCCTCCTTTTCTGGAGTTTTTTCCGGATCGTGTAGTGCTTCGCACTCGGGGTGATTTTTTACCTAAAGTGGTGTCACAATTTCATGTCAACCAGGATATTGTGTTGCCTTCATTCTGCCCGGATCCGAAGAATGTGAAAGAGCGAGCTTTGCACACATTGGATTTAGTGCGGGCCTTGAAGTTTTATCTATTTATTACTCAAGGTTTTCGTAAGACGGACTCCCTATTTGTGGTTCCAGTTGGTCGTCGGCGTGGTCAACGAGCTTCCAAGGATTCTATAGCTCGTTGGATCCGGTCAGCTATATTGGAAGCTTACCGTCTTCAGGGTGAATCTTGCCCGATTAAGATTCAAGCCCATTCCACGAGGGCTGTGGCTTCATCGTGGGCTTTTCATCAAGGTGCTTCGGCAGTGCAGCTCTGCCGGGCGGCAACTTGGCGCTCTGTCCACACGTTTATGAAGTTTTATAAAGTGGACGTCAGTGCTTCCGCTGATGCAGCCCTCGGACGTAGGGTCCTGCAGGCAGCTGTAGTTTAAAGTTCTGGATGAACTTGTGTTTAGCGCTGGTTGCGCTTTGTTGTTAAGGTTGTTGGGTTTCTGCCTTTTGTTGGTTTTTTTCCCACCCTTATTTTTGAACTGCTTTGGGACGTCCCATCAGTAATGAATTCCTGTGTCTCCCTCCCTTCCATCTGCAGCTGAAACACGGATTTTGGTAAGAACTTACCGGTAAAATCCTTTTCAGCGAAGGAAGGGAGGGAGACACAGCACCCTCCCAAGGCAGAAGTGTGTTGATGTTTTCAGATGCAGCGTGACCCTTGTCTGATTGCGATATCTGGGCTGAGGTCAGCGCGCTAAGGCTCTGTTCCAGCATCGCCAGCTCATCGCAGTAGTCAGGTTCAGTGAATAGTACCTGGAACTCTGTGGTTTTTGGCTTACTTTGCATGCATAACCTGTATCCTTGTGTTTTGCTCTGAAGTTTCTTCAGAAGGGGTTATGTTGCTCCGCTGGTGATCTTGGTTCTTCCCTAAAGCTTTGGTACGACTGGAGCTGAGTAGGAGGAGCCCGAGCTGGAGGGGCCAGCCAGTCAGCACGCTTTTGATCTGAGGTGACATCCTGATCTGGGGCTCCGCCTACCCATCAGTAATGAATTCCTGTGTCTCCCTCCCTTCCTTCGCTGAAAAGGATTTTACCGGTAAGTTCTTACCAAAATCCGTGTTTCTGCCTGCTTCCCGATGGTCATTCCCCCCGGATCCAATCAGTCCACGCCACGGCTGTGGCATACATCTGTGGTCAGGAGGGCTCACGAACCACAGGAGCTATGCTTGACGTAGCTCGCAGTCTGCAAAAAGGCAGATACAAACCATTTACCTTTTTGTTGGCAGCTCACGTTCTAGGGTTAGGAAATTGGCGCACGTTTTTTCTCAGCCGCCAGGGCCTGATCCCAGGACTGTTATTCATTTCCCTGGAAGCCTTTTAGCACGGTTGGCAATGCTGGGTAACGCTGCATATAGACCTCAATGGCCTCAACGCTAAGCGCCAAAGTCTCGGCATTTCTAGATTCGTTCTGTGACCTAATTGTTCTCGGGTCAGATGACCTGGTACTTCCGTGGCATCAGTTTTTCGCTTCCAATACTTTTTCTCCGCCTCTTCTGCTAATTCCAAGTGTCTTCCAGAAGTTCAAGGCGGAGGGAATCCCACTGTTTTTTTCGTCGCACCAATCTGAATACGACGAGCGTGGTACGTGGTTCTAGTGCATCTAGACCCCTACCTCTGCGGTTACCAAACCGTCCAGATCTTCCTCTTCCAGAGCGCCAGGACTCGAGTGGGCTGGACTTAACGACCTGAGCATTGACCGCCACACGTAGCGTTGACCGTTATCGTCAATGTCCAGAAATTTACTCTCAGGCGTTTGTTTCCCACTTGTGTTTGCCATTTCGTCCATATTGGAGTCCCTCCAAAAGGTTTCCATTCAAGCCTGGCACTGTTTTCTCTCAATGCTATCCACCCTGTTTTCATCTGATCTCAGGTGCTTTACAAGTGGTCTTCTTCAAACTCCTGTAAGATGTATCTATCACTCTTCCTTCTTGGACAGCTCCCTTTCTGGTTGCTGTAACAAACACTTCCAGAACAGCGCCTTTCTCCAAATAGGTTTTTTTCTCTATGTTTCCAGAGCGACACAGAAAAGGCCTACCTGCCTTTTTTTAAAAAAAAAAAAAAACCTACCGTAGCCAGATATATCTGCTCTCCAATTTAAGAAGGTTTCCGAGTCTGAGGTCTCCTATCCCTGCGAACCTCAGAGTAAACTCCACTACGTCAGTACGGCGTCCTGGGTCATTTGGCCCCGGACGTCGATACAGCAAGGTTGCAGGGCTGCAACTTGGTCCAGTCTTCTCATGTTAGTTAATCATTACACTTAAGCCTTTTCAGAGGCTAGCCTTAGTAGATAAATTCTGCAATCCACAGCAGCGCATCTGTAGACCAGATTATTCGCTGCGTATATTAAGGTTTCGGCTGTCGTGCTGTTTCCCACCCATGGACTGCTTTAGGACGTCCCATGGTCTGTGTCTCCCAATGAGGCGAAGGAGAAACAGGGATTTTTGTGTACTCACCGTAAAATCCTTTTCTCCGAGACGCTCATTGGGAGACACAGTACCCACCCTTTTTAGTCTAACGACTTCTGTTTGTCTCTTTCAGCCGATGTGGTGATCACTAATATTATGTGAATGATCGTACCTTGGTATGATGTTAACCTACTCCTACTGCTTTTGCACCGAACTGGTTCAGGCTAGAGCCAGCAGAGGGTGTATACTGCGTAGGAGGAGCCAATTTCTTTGTGTATTAGCTTAGTGTCATCCTAGTGGCAGCAGCATAACACCCATGGTCTGTGTCTCCCAATGAGCGTCTCGGAGAAAAGGATTTTCCGGTGAGTACACAAAAATCCCTGTTTTACTGCCCAGTACGTTGTAGTCACCAGTATGTTATAGTGCCCATACATTGTGCCTGTTCATTGTAGTGGCCACACATTGAGCCCAGCTAATGCTTTTGGAGTCATGGAACCCATTCATTAAGTGGGCTCTCATCGCTGCAGAAATTCCAAACATGTGGATGCTAAATGTGGTTTAGGCACACTGTGAAGCTCAGAAGGAAGTGGACATTTGGATTTTGAAGCACAAATTTTGCTGACATTTTTTGGGGGGGAGCCATTTTGCTTTTCCAAAGCCTTTGTACTACTAGCAATGTGGAAGACCCCTATATTTCCATTGACAGATGACAGACCTGAGTGGGGACTTGATTTTTTTGGGAATTTATTTAAAGATTTTATTGGGAAAATTTTACATACTGTTAAACTGTAAAGCGCTGCGGAATATGATGGCGCTATATAAATAAAGATTATATATTATTATTATTATTACATACCGTTTGGGATCAAATTTATCCTGCACTTTACGCTGAGCACCTACATCGGGGGTTTCCATCTAAATTTCCGAGTGACGTGATTCAATGGGTGGCACTAGCATTCTAGTCTATTTACCCTCCGAAAAGGCAGTTTTTGCATATTTAATTTCCTAGAAGAGCATGCGCGGTGTATAAGTCTCTCCACTCTGACATGCCAGGCCTGGATTGTTACTCTTCCTATCTAAATCTCCAAATTTTGTGATTGAGATGAAACCCCGAGGGAGGCACTCTCTATAATGAGGCAGCACAGTAACTCTGGACTGCGTCTGGCTTCTGTTTCGCTGTATCCTTTTCAAAAGTGCAAAAAACTAGCAGACCGCACTTTTATGCACACGTAAAAAGATGGACCCTGCTGGATCATATGGAAGACAGTCCACAGTGTCTCCATCTGTCTCATTATACGGAATCTTCCGCTGTGGGTTCTGTTTGAATTGCATATTTTAGAGATTTACACGGAAACCCCTGTGTAAGCACTCGGTACAGAGCACAAGATAAATGTGAGCCAAGCCTTACTGTGATCTTTTGGAGGCAGAACGAACAAATCACAAGAGCAGGTCAAGAGTTGTTTTTATTTTTTACGATTTTTATTGCAAAAATTTATTTTGAGAGCTATCATTTTTTTATATATCTGCCGACAGTCATATGACGTCTTATTTTTTTGCAGGATGAGTTGAGGTTTTTATTAGTACTATATACTATACCACAGGGGTCGACAAAGTTGTTCAGAATCTAGGAGCCAGCCAAAAAATTTAGGAGCCAGAATTTTTTTTTTAACAAACTTGGTTTTTAATTTAACAAAAAAACATTACAAACGTTATACACATTTAACTTCTAAAGATAATAAATATTATATTTTGATATATTAGATTTCATAGGCAGCCTTATTTATAATGCACCCCCATAGGCAGCCTTATTTATAATGCACCCCATAGGCAGTCTTATTTATAATGCACCCCATAGACAGTCTTATTTATAATGCACCCCATAGGCAGCCTTATTTATAATGCACCCCATAGGCAGCCTTATTTATAATGCACCCCATAGGCAGCCTTATTTATAATGCACCCCATAGGCAGTCTTATTTATAATGCACCCCATAGGCAGCCTTATTTATAATGCACCCCATAGGCAGCCTTATTTATAATGCACCCCCATAGGCAACCTCTCTATTATAATGCACTCCCGCATAGGCAGTCTTATTTATAATGCACCCCATAGGTAGCCTTATTTATAATGCACCCCCATAGGCAGCCTTATTTATAATTCACCCCATAGGTAGCCTTATTTATAATGCAGCCCCATAGGTAGCCTTATTTATAATGCACCCCCATAGGCAGTCTTATATATAATGCACCCCCATAGGGAGCCTTATTTATAATGCACCCCCATAGGCAGTCTTATTTATAATGCACCCCATAGGCAGCCTTATTTATAATGTACCCCCATATGGAGCCTCTGCTCTGTAATATAATGCAGCCCCTTTACAAAAATAATAAATCCGGTACTCACCTCTCTTGCTCCCGCCTCCTGCGCTGCTCACTGCTCTCCCTCTCAGCGTCTGACTGCCGGCGCCGGGCAGTGACGTCATCGCGCCCGCTTTCAGACGCTGAGAGGGGGATTATGGGAGAGAAGGAACACTCGCTCCTTCTCTCTCAATGCGGTCAGCTGTATCGGCTACGCTACTGCCCGGGCGCCAGGCATGATTTTCTAGGCGCCACTGGCGCCCGGGTTTGTCGAACCCTGCTATACCACATTTATATCATTTTTTTTATGTTTTGGCGCTTTTACAGAATAAAAACTATTTTATAGAAAAATTAATTATTTTTGCATCGCTCTATACTGAGACCTATACGTTTTTTTTTTTTATTTCTGATGGAGCTGTTTGGCAGCTTGTTTTTTGCAGGTTAACTAGTGTGACACTTCTATAGTTCGGGTCGTTCTGGATACGGTGATACCAAATATGTGTACTATTTTTTTTTATTATTATTTTTATATATTAAATATGTGCCATTATTGATATAATGTTTTTATTTTTTTTTTTATTTTAACTTTTAGTTAGTCCCTCTATGGGACTTTTAACTTTTTTCCTCCTGTCACTGGTATAATGCATTGCAATGCACCAACACTACAATGCATTATACAGTGCCTTGCGAAACTATTCGGCTCCCTGGAACTTTTCAACCTTTTCCCCCATATCATGCTTCAAACATAAAGATACCAAATGTAAATTTTTGGTGAAGAATCAACAACAAGTGGGACACAATTGTGAAGTTGAACGAAATTTATTGGTTATTTTACATTTTTGTGGAAATACAAAAACTGAAAAGTGGGGCGTGCAATATTATTCGGCCCCTTTAACTTAATACTTTGTTGCGCAACCTTTTGCTGCGATTACAGCTGCAAGTCGCTTGGGGTATGTCTCTATCTGTTTTGTACATCGAGAGACTGAAATTCTTGCCCATTCTTCCTTGGCAAACAGCTCGAGCTCAGTGAGGTTGGATGGAGATCGTTTGTGAACAGCAGTTTTCAGCTCTTACTATAGATTCTCGATTAGATTCAGGTCTCGACTTTGACTTGACCATTCTAACACCTGGATGCTTTTATTTGTGAACCATTCCATTGTAGATTTTGTTTTATGTTTGGGATCATTATCTTGTTGGAAGACAAATCTCCGTCCCAGTCTCAGGTCTTTTGCAGACACCAACAGGTTTTCTTCAAGAATGGTCCTGTATTTGGCTCCATCCATCTTCCCATCAATTTTAACCATCTTCCCTGTCCCTGCTGAAGAAAAGCAAGCCCAAACCATGATGCTGCCACCACCATGTTTAACAGTGGGGATGGTGTGTTCAGGGTGATGAGCTGTGTTGCCTTTACGCCAAACATATCGTTTGGCATTGTTGCCAAAAAGTTCGATTTTGGTTTCATCTGACCAGAGTACCTTCTTCCACATGTTTGGTTTGTCTCCCAGGTGGCTTGTTGCAAACTTTAAACGACAGTTTTTATGGATATCTTTGAGAAATGGCTTTCTTCTTGCCACTCTTCCATAAAGGCCAGATTTGTGCAGTGTACGACTGATAGTATGTGCACACGTTCCGGATTCTGCTGCGGATCCCCAGCAGATATTGCCCTACGGATCCGCAGCAGACCTGCCAGTGATGTACAGTACCATTCTAGTCAATGGAAATCAAAAAACGCAGTGCACATGTTGCGGATTTTTCCGTGCAGATTTGCTGCGGATTTAAAACTGCAGCATGTCACTTCTTTTGTGCAGATCCGCAGCGTTTTCAGACCTGCTCCATTAAAGGAATCCGCAGGTCTCAATGCAGGGGAAATCTGCACAAAAGCTGCAGTAAATCCGCAGTAAATCTGCACTTAATCCGCAGGTTAAACGCAGGTCATTTTACCTGTGGATTTAGCAAAATCTGCGCGGAAAATTCCACAGCAGAATTCGCAACGTGTGCACATAGCCTGATTGTTGTCCTATGGACAGACTGTCCCACCTCAGCTGTAGATCTCTGCAGTTCATCCAGAGTGATCATGGGCCTCTTGGCTGCATCTCTGATCAGTCTTCTCCTTGTTTGAGATGAAACTTTTGAGGGATGACCGTGTCTTGGTAGATTTGCAGTGGTATGATACTCCTTCTATTTCAAATTGATCCCTTGCACAGTGCTACTTGGGATGTTTAAAGTTTTGGAAATCATTTTGTATCCAAATCCGGCTTTAAACTTCTCCACAACAGTATCACGGACCTGCTTGTTGTGTTCTTTGGTCTTCATGATGCTCTCTCTGCTTCAAATTCAACTTCACAATTGTGTCCCACTTGTTGTTGACTCTGCACCAAAAATTTACAATTGGTATCTTTATGTTTGAAGTATGATATGTGGGAAAAGGTTGAAAAGTCCCAGCATAAGCGCTGTAAGCGCTGCACTGGCAGAAGCCTCTTAGACCATGCTCTGACCATGGTCTAAACAGGCTTGCCGTAGCTGGCTGATCCGGAGGTTGTCATGATGACCTGGAGTTGCCACGGTAACGATCAGACCTTCGGAGTGACGTCGATCGGACGGATGGGAGAGGGGCTTCCTCCCTCTCCTAGCCTTTTAAATGCTGGGATCTATATTGATCTCGGAATTTAAGGGTTAAAGTGCGCATAGTGGTGCTGGCAACGCTCCTGGCCGTGACAGCCGGGTCTCGCCTTTAACTTAAGACAAGCACAGCATTCGGCGGCAATCATGCTTGCACAGCTCCTGTGCGCCCTGTACGATCGTCATGATGTACCCATACATCAAAGGTTGGGAAGTCCTATTCGAACATGACGTATGGGTACGTCAACAGTTGTGAAGTGTTTAAAGGTGTTGTTAAACCCTTTTATAAAATTTGGTATTTTAAAAGGTTTAATCCTAGCAGCATGTAATGTAGACACTGTTAGGCCATTTTCATACTACTCTGTTTCACAGTTTGTACTTGGACCACGAATAATGGAGTTGTCATGGACCTCATGTATGCCTATGAGGCTATCGAGTTTGGATCAGGAGACCTATGGCTAGTCTGTGCATTTCATAGTGTACATCTATTAGTGCCTCTTTGTGTATCTTCGTGGTAATGCACCAACCTTGTGAATTCTAATTTTGCACTCACTTCACCATTTTTGTTTAGAAACATAGTTTGTAAGCTACTGAGATGCAGGGAATAGCTGAGTGTTTTTTTTTAATTGTAATGAAGACCTATAGGCCTCCGTAATAGCTCTAGATAGAGAAAAATCATTTCCATTTTGTATTTAACTTCAAAGTTGGTTAATTTTTTTGACACATCTAAAAAAAATGAGTTGCAGAAGCAAGACATTGTTAGCACAGTTTCACCACTATCTATATGCTCGTGTAGCACTTCAAAGACAAGTCCAGCAATGCGTATGTGTATATGTAGCCAGTCCCTTGCTCTTTTACTGAGAAATCATTGTTTAAATTGAAATGCAAATGAGGTTGAGACGCTGCTGTAGGTCTGAAGCCTCTGTCACTCCACTTTATTGCTCACCCCTTCCTGCTTGACTGACGTTTTCTGTGTTGTCTGACTTCAGGCAATTGAGCCATCAATCAAGCAGGAGGTGGCAGCGCTGGGCGAGCGATAGAGCTGGAATGACAGTGGCTGCAACTCTACCTCAATCCTTCAGCCTCATTTGCATATCAATTCAAATGCTGATTTCTGAGTAATGTAAAGGGTATGCCACACTAAACAACATCGCTAACGGGATCGCTAAAAAACGTCACTATTTAGCGATCCCGTTAGCGATGTTGTTGTGTGCGGCAGCTGCCAGCGACGAGCTTCCTGCTGTGATCTCGCTCGTCGCTGGAATCGTTCCGGACCCTATTTTATCGCCGGCGCTCCCGCTGGGTAAGTATAATCGCTAAATGTAGCACCTTTTATTAGCGATTTAGCGGTACTTTTGTACCGCTAAAGTCGTTAAGGAGATCGCTAACCGCGATAGCGTCCTTAACGACATCGCTAAGTTAGGT
>JARQOD010000006.1:213737568-213899214 GCA_033576555.1 Oophaga sylvatica | reverse complement strand
TTTTCAAAAAAGGAAAATGGGCCATATTTTTTTTGGCTTTTTCCCCTGGGATTCCCGATATCCCCAACATGGGGGTGAAAAACTAGTTGGGGGCGCCAGCAGGGTTTGGGAAAGGGGCACTTTTTCCCTTTTTAAACCCTTTTCCAAAAATGGGGAAATCCCCAAAAAATGACCCTTTTTTGGAAATACACTTGGAATTGAGGACAATTTTGGCTTGGGTGTTTTCCAGTAAAAAGCGGTAGTGGATTTTTGCTGACTAAAAATTGCAATTTTCATTTCCCTCGTCATTGGGAGACAAAAAACCCTGGGTGTTATGTCTCCACTAGGAGGCACTAAGCAAATCACAAGAAATTGGTAATTAGTTTGTAGGGGGCATGGGACTGGTTCAGCCCCCCACTTTCTATCTTCATTTTTATTTTTTGATTTTTTTTTTACGGATTTAAGGGGCGACGGGGGCCTTTCAGGTTACCGACTCCCCAAAAACCCTCAAAGGCGGACCGGAGTGTGTCACCCATATCCCCCCGCAACCCCAAAGCGGCCCGGCTCTCGGGGGAAGGATCTTCAAAGGGTCCTCTCCCCCACCGGAAAAACCCGGGAACATGGGGTGTCGCCCCCAAGTACCCCCTTTTGGCCCGGGTTTTCACCGGAAAGCACCCGCTCAAAATCCTGACAGAAAATTTTCCCCCCGGAAAGCAAGGCTCCTGCGGCGTCCGTGCGGCCCCATGCACCCCACGCCCGAAAGGGATGGGGATGGAGGCAAAAAAGACCTTCCCCTCCCTATCAAAGGGATGGTTGATTGAGGGTGGGATGGGTGCAAACGCCTGACTTTCACTACGGGGTGTGGTCAGCCATGGTTGGCACATTACCCCAGGGGAAAAGCCCCGGTACATGAGAAAATTTTAAACCCCTCCCTATCAAAGGGGTGGAGGATCCCCCCGGCCCCCCTCTGCTACACCCGGTGACGTGAGTAAGCCACTGGTTTGGACATTACCGCCATGAAAAAGGGGCGTGGGAATGAGAAATTTAAACCCTCCCGCCTCCTTCAAAGAAAATGGCGGATTGAGGAAATTTTGACCCCAAAATGCCGAGGCTCCCACCGCAGTGAGTACCCAAACGCGCCGATTTTTTCCATGGCAAAATGCTGATGCATCCCCCCCACCCCTGCCCGGGGGTTCATAATAGGCCCTGGGTCCCGATGCCGCCGGGTGCACCCTCACCCCCCGGGTCTGCGCCCCTACCGCCGCCGCCCGCTCCAAAAAGCTTTGGAGTCGCGCCGCGGCCCTTGGTAACCGCCCCCGCCCTTCCTAAAAGGAGCCGCCACCGCGGTCTTTAGTCCCTCCTCCCACGTTTTGGGCTTCTCCTAACAGAAGCGCCAACCCAGTCCGGCCGCCATTTCCCCCTTAACCCTGCATTCCTGGTGGGGGGAAAAATTTTTTTTTTGGGGTGTCTGCAGACGAAAAGGGGACGGGACACCCCCCCGGGAAATTTTTTAAAACAGCTTTTTAACCCCCTTCCCGAAAGGGCCTCCTGCTGTTAATATTGAGGCTCCATCGGCGTCTGGGGGGCCCCAACATATCCCCGGGTCCCCAAAGGTGGGGGGTAAATGGGAAAAAAAAAACCCCCCTTCCCCCCCCTATTAAAGGGATGGGGATTGAGCAGATAATCATGCGGAGGATGGGGGGTTTGAGGGCCCTTCGTTTTGTCTGTAAGCTACGCAGTGTGCCGTCTCGGCGGCAGGGAAAAAACCCCCTTGGAGCACTAAAAAAAAAAACCCGGCACGCTTACCCCTAGGGTAATTTTAATCCCCCCTACCGCAAGGCTACCCAAATGAAATTTCTGGGCGGGTTTGCATTTTCGCGGGGCCCCAAAAGAAGGGGAAAGTCTGGCTTCATTTCCCTTAATAGGTCTCCCCTTCGATTTTTCTTACGGGGGGCCCAGCGAAAGATTGCCCAATTTTTTTCAAACCCTTTTCTAAAGGCATTTGTGTTTTTGTGTAGGGGGGGCCCCTTTTCCCCGCCCCCCCGTCCGGGGGATTGCAGCAAACGACTCAGGATATGGGCTTATGTGGGTATATCCGGGATTCGTAAAATTTACGGCCCCCTTATTTGCCCAAATCCCCCCCGGTTTTTTGAGCCCCTCAGGGGTGTACTATGTAAAAAATTTGTCTTTCCCCCCACTGAGCCCTTCAAAGGGCCCAAAAAACCTCGGGGGTTTTTGTACTTTTCCCCCTGAGTTGCTAAATAGGTAAGGATATAGTAGAGGGCCGGACAATGATTCTGGGAAAAAAAACCCCTTTAAAATTGGGGGGCCCCCTTTTGTCCCTCTCAAAAACAGAGTGGACGGAGTCCCAAAAACAATGGATCCTATTTTGGGGGCTCGTTTTCTAACCTCTACGGTTTTTTACTGGGGTTTTTCTATTAAACCCCAAAGGGCCCCCCAAATTTGGCCCGCGGTAGCCCCTTTTTGGGGTTTTTTGGGGGGAACCCTTTTCCCCTTTTCCCGTCCAGGGGGCCACAGTGATTTGGAAATAGGGCCCACAAAAACCCGTCAAGACAATAGTTTGGGCCTACTAGGGGTTATTTCGGGGTTACCAAATAGCGGGGCCCCGGGTTTTTGGGTAATGAAAACCCAGAACAGTGGACGAGGCCCGCTCTTATATTTTCAACAAATTAAAATTTTAAACAGGCCCTTTTGGGTCGAGATTTGGGAGAAAAGATCCCCTTTGAAAAATTTTCTATTTTCCCCCAAGCTTTCCCAATTCCTGGGAACGCAGACTTAAAAGGGGCCCAAAATCAAGGGTCCCCTTCCCCCCTTCTAGTTTTTCTATCGAAATTTGGAAAAGGGTTGGCCAATTATCCTGCTTTACCGGGCCCCCGGTGGGGGTTTTCTCAAAGGGGGGTTTTTAAATCTACGGGTTTTCCCGATAAAAAATACAATTTTGTTCCCCCCGCCACTTTTCCCCCCCCGGGCCCCCTTTTTTTAGGCAAAAGGAAAAGGGGCCCCCCCTTATTGGGCCCCCTTTATTTTCCCCAAACTATGGATCCATTCTCCCCCCAAACACCAGACGGTTTAAAAAGGTTTAAAACCCAAAACCGGGGTTGTTTTCCCCAAAAAGGACGGAAAACCGGGTCCCATTAAATAAAAATGCGAAAAGTTTGTCAGGGTGGTCCTTGTTTTAGAATTTTTCTATGTTTCACTTCTTCCCCCCCCTTCCCACCCCGGACAAGGTTTTCCCGCTTCCCCATAAAAACAACGATTTTTGTTCCCCCCTTTAAAATTCTGTCTTGCCTCTCCCCAAAGGCTTTTTCCCAAGGTTCTCGTCGTTTTTTTTCTTTTCCCCTGCTCTCGGGGGCTTGACCCCCCCTTTTTCCCAGGGACCCTTTTAAAAAGGGTTGCACTTTTCAACTGTGCAGACGGGTCACTTTCACGTGGAACTCTCACGGGCTAGGTCGGTTGGGAGAACTTGCGCAATTCCTTTTCTCCCATTCAGAGGGTCCCTTTTAAGGCCTGGACACTTCCTGAGTGTTGAATTCCCCTTCAGTAAGATTTTAACTGATCCAGGAAGCCAGAATTTTCCCTTTCTCGGTCGTCCCCTTTTCCTGCGTTGGAACGCGGTCTACAAAAAAAAAAATAAATAAAAAAAAATGGTGCGGAACCCATCATACCATTCCCTCGCTACATCTCCATTGTCTGTAGCAAACATTTGCTACCAGGGGTGGGACGGATATCCATACTCTATGGACCGTATTTTCGCCATCCCTTCGGATCAGACGGTCTCTGAGGTAGTGGACGTTTTGTCCTTAATAATTCAGATAAATACTTTTTTGTTCCCGCGCTGGTGTTGACCACTGACCGCCTCTAGGTTGGAGAGTGTCCCCCCCTCCACATGGTCCAGGGATGCTTGCCTTGGGGAATCAGGTCTCCTGATCAATTTTCTTGAGATTCGGGAATCAGATAGTCATCCCATTTCAGTGCAGATGGAAGGGAGGGAGAACGGGAAATTCTTTTATGATGGGAGGCGGACCCCAGATAGGATGTCACCTCGATCAAAAGGTGCTGACTGGCTGGCCCTCCAGTCGGGCTCCTCCTATCAGCTCCAGTCTAAGATTTGAGGTCCCAGAGGATGGTCGCTGCTAATGCAGTCCTAGAAGATTTTATTTTTTATTTCGGACAAGAGACTTGGTCACCAGTTGGTCTAGGGTTCAGGGGTACCAGGTGCTGTCCCCCACCCTCCCCTCGGCGGATCTGTATTTACACTATGTCCTGCAGAATCTTGCCGGCCCTGGGGGATGAGGGAGCTTCCTGGCGGGGACGCAAACCACATGTGCGGTCACTGCTCCTCGCCTGGGGGGAACCCATGGCACAAGCGCCACAAATCCTGAGGGGTCCCTGTGGCGCTAAGCTGGTGAGTACTCCACACAAAATTTTATTTTAATGTGTGAGTGCTTTAGCGTCTGAGTGGCAGCGCTATTACATGTATGTCAGTATGCTGCAGCGCTGCGGTGACAGCGCCGGACATGTAGAAGTGGTGATTTTTTGTCCGCAGGCAGATGCCTGCAGGACAGGGAGGGAGCAGGACCGGGGTTGCGTCAATATTTGAGCTGGAGGGGGGTGGCCTATCGCTTCCCGGTCTTTGAACAGGAAGACCGCGCTCTGGCGCTTCTCCCCCGATCCCCCACTGTGGCGGCCATTACACAGGCTCCAGGGCTCCTCAGACGTCGTCTCGCATAGCACCAGGGCCCAGTGGGTGAGTGCTGAATTCTCACCCCGCAGCGCAGCGATCACTTCCTGCAGCTGCGTCTTATTGGGAGATTTGAAAATTCGCTGGGCTCAACGTTATATATATTTGTGGAGAGATTGCAACATTAACCCTTTGAGGGTTATTTCTGCCAGGTTTTTGACTGAATGCGCTGGGTAACCCTTCCTGTGGGAGCGTTAACCCTTCAGCGTTATAAAAAAAAAAAAAAAAAAAAAAACGCATATTTTTTTTTGGGGATGCCTCGTTGACCTGCAAACAAGGTGAAGCATGTCTGAACCCGATTCAGAAGCCGCGGACCATGTCCCAGTATCATGCGGCAATCAGATACGCAGACCCCAACAGCGTCTAGCCTGAGGTCGACAATGGGGCAAAATTGGATGAATATGCTCGCTGATTAACAACTTGTTGACCTTTTAGGTCAATATATGTCTCTAATTCCTCTAGAGGGAAACGAGCAGGCCCTTCCCGGGCCCCTAAACGGAGCGGTCAGTGTATCCCATTTTGGACAGAGTTCCCCTTTAAAAATTTGGAAGAAATATCCGATTAGATGAGGACGAACCGCAGGGGCGTTCTTCTTGGCGAAGTAGGAGGGGATTGATTGAAGCATGGAGGGATGTTACAGTTTCCAGGGAGGTAAAATAGTGTTTCCCGTAATCACACGTATGTTTTCCCGGGTCCCGTGCTTGCGTAAAACATTACCCCCCTCTGAGGGGCTTAATAGGTAATAGAAGAGGAACGTCTGTGCCCAGATAAGCGTTTCAGGAACGCATTTCTTTGATGCACTTTATCCTTGCTCTGCGGGTTAAAGGATAATTGGATTTCTGCTCTGAGTGGATGTTTCCTTATCCCATTAGTAAATCCCTCTATCCCTTTTAAGGGGAAAAACGGTTTGCAGGAGCCGTTGGACAGAAAACGGAAATGGCGGCAAAAAACAAGCTAAGTCTGCGGGGCCCTGGATTCCGAGGGTGCTAGGATCATGTGTGCTGCAGAGCTTCTTAGGTGGTTGGCAGTTTAAAGACGGGTTGCAGAACGGATCTCCGTTACCTTTATATACGGGAAACTTACGATTGTTAGAAACGCAGCGTTTATCTTTGATGCCGGTTGGATAGGCATCCCTGCTGGCGAGAGCGCAGGCTTTAGCGGTCCAGTCAGAAGAGCTTTTTGGCTCAGACGTGGGCCGGGGACGCATTTCCAAACAGGGTTTATTGGCTTACCTTACAGGGGGGCCCTTTTTGGATCGACCTCACAGAGCTGATTTCCAAGGCTAAAGGCAAAGGGAAGCAGCATTGCACAGCGTGGGGCCCATGGCTTCGGTACCCGGTAAGCCTGGTGGCTATAGCGGTCGGCGGCCCTTTCGGGGCCGAGGACGACTTAGTCACTCCTCGTGGGGATGGGTCTTTCCCTCTTTCTCAGGAAAAAAAGTCTTCTCAAAAAACCCGTACTCCTTGGAAGAAGAATTTCCGCCGGGGACAACGGGAATCCGACAAGAAGCCGCCAAGTCAGATTACGCCAGGGGTCCACTCGAGGACTCTGAGTGGGGGGTGCCTACTTCATTTCAAGGCGATTTGGGGACGGCTCGCGTTTCAGTTTTCTGGGTAACGCGGGTAGTGTCGGCAGGCTATTTCATAGAGTTTGCTTCTCGCCCCCCAAATGTTTTTTGTCGTCTCGCGTTCCGTCAGAACCGAGCTTTTTGTCGCGTACAGCGAGGGGTCGAATTTCTGCTACAAAGGGGTAGTAATCCCGGTTCCGTCAAGGACCGAGGAAAAGGTTTTTATTCCCCTTTTCGTAGTTCCCAAAAAGGAGAACAAATTTCGCCCGATTCTGGATTCAACGATTAAACGGCATGTCCACGCCGGAAATTTCGCTGGAGTCACTCCGCTCCGTGTAGAGCTCTGTCACAGAACGATTTTCTGGTGTCAATCGACATTCGCGACGCCTATTTGCATTTCCCATGGGAAGGGCTCATCAGGTTTTCTTCGGTTTGCCATAGGTCGGATCACTATCAGTTCGTGGTTGCGTTGGCTTACCCTCAGCCCCAGAGTCTTTAAACAAAAATTCTGGCGCCCTCATGGCAACCTTCAAAGACAGGGATTACGATTCTGCCTTATCTGGACGATCTTTTGATCGGGCCTCCTCGGAAGAAGAGGCAGTGACGGTCGAGACTTGTCTCTTCAGCTTTGAAGGACTTTGGTTGGCTGGTCAATTGGGAGAAGCTTTCTGGAACCATCGAGGGCAATCCTTTCTGGGGATGCAGCCGACACGATTCGGTCAGTATTTTTACACCAGACAAAAAAATCATGTTTTTTCGACATGCAGATTATGAAATCCTCAACAGCAATGCCTGCGGGAGTGTATGCGTCTTCGGGGATGATGGTGGCGTCCATGGAGAATTCCTTTTGCCCTTTCCCAAATTCCAGGACTCCCCAAAAGGGTTTCATTGAGTCGATGGAACCGGTCGCAATCGCTGGATTGCAGTGTCACATTTCCGCGCGGTGCGGGATTCTTAGAAGGGGGTTTTCGTCCAGGGGCTCCCGGGGGAAGTCTTTCCCCCCCTCCGAATGGTCAGTCATAACCCGATGCGCCCTGCGGGCTGGGGGGTTTTGGAACAATCTCTGGATTCAGGGGGTATGGTCATGGAAGATCTGTTCTTCCGATCAACATCCGGGAAATTTGAGGGCGATTTTTTTTTCCTCCAACTTTGGGACGGTCCTTTTGAGCGGTCGCCAGTCCGAGTGCAGACAGACAATGCGACGGCTGTCGCGTATACAATCACCAAGGCGGGAAAAGGAGTTCCAGACCCCAGGTAGGGGTGTCCCGAATCCTGTTTTGGGGCCCGAGGCAGTGTACCACCCTTTCGACGATTCAAATTCCAGGGGTTCAAAATATTACAGCGACTTTCTCAGTCGCAGAAGGAGGATCCCGGGGAATGGAGCCTCCACCCGGAATTTTTTGGCACTCTGTCTCTCGTTGGGGAACTCCCAAGTGGATTTGATGGCATCCGGTCCAATGCCAAGTTACCGACGTTATGTCCAGGTACAAGGACCCGAAGGCTGTGGCGGTGGATGCTCTAGTGGGCCCGTGGGATCCGTTGAGTGATTATTATTCCCCCGATATCCTTATTCCCCTTAGTACTGCGTCGGATCAGATAAGAGAATTCCAGCTATTTTGATAGCTCCAGACTGGCCAAAAAGGGTGTGGTTCTCGACAATAATGTCGCTGTTGGCGGGGACCTCCTTTTCCACTCCCTCTTCAACCGGACTTGTTGACTCAGGGGCCGTTTGTCTCCGGATTGTGTCCCTGCGTTTGACGGCGTGGCTTTGAGACCCAAAAACTTGGACCGTAGAGGTTTTAGCCGAGGTCTTGTACCCTTCGTGCTGCAAGAAGTCCGGCTACTACTAGGATTTACCACAAAACTTGGAAACCTTTTTTTGGTGTTTGGGTCCCCTCGGAACCCGAGAGAGTTTTTCCATTCCCAATCTGTTGGCTTTTCTGCGCATGGGCTAGGCAAGGGTTTGCAGTCAGCACCCTGAAAGGTCAGATTTTGCTCTGTCCTATTGTTCCGGGAACCATTGCTTCGAATGAGACGTGCTCTCCTTTTTCCGAGGTATATCTCGTAAGTTTCCGCGCGGAAGGCACCCGTGTCTCCTTGGCGCTCAACCTTGTTTGGAGGTCTTCAGATAAACCTTTTGAGCCCATGGTTTTGCTGCCTTTCTTTTCTTTCTTGGAAGGTGGCTTTCCTTTTGCAGTCACTTTTTTGAGGAGAGTTTTGATTGGGGAGCTCTTTCTTGTTCGCCTCCTTTTCTGGAGTTTTTTCCGGATCTTTTAGTGCTTCGCACTCGGGGTGATTTTTTACCTAAATTGGGGTCCCAATTTATGTCAACCGGATATTGTGTTGCCTTATTTGCCCGGATCCGAAGAATGTGAAAGAGCGAGCTTTGCACACATTGGATTTAGTGGGGCCTTGAAGTTTTTACTATCTATTACTCAAGGTTTTCGTAAGAGGACTCCCCATTTGTGGTTCAGTTGGTCGTGGCGTGGTCAACGAGCTTCCAAGGATTCTATAGCTCGTTGGATCCGGTCAGCTATATTGGAAGCTTACCGTCTTCAGGGTGAATCTTGCCGATTAAGATTCAAGCCATTCCACGAGGGTGTGGCTTCATCGTGGGCTTTTCTCAAGGTGCTTCGGCAGTGCAGCTCTGCCGGGCGCAACTTGGGCTCTGTCCACACGTTTATGAGTTTTATAAAGTGGAGTCGTGCTTCCGCTGATGCAGCCCTCGGACGTAGGGTCCTGCAGGCAGCTGTAGTTTAAAGTTTGGATGAACTTGTGTTTAGCGCTGGTTGCGCTTTGTTGTTAAGGTTGTTGGGTTTCTGCCTTTTGTTGGTTTTTTCCCACCCTTATTTTTGAACTGCTTTGGGACGTCCCATCAGTAATGAATTCCTGTGTCTCCCTCCTTCCATCTGCAGCTGAAACACGGATTTTGGTAAGAACTTACCGGTAAAATCCTTTTCAGCGAAGGAAGGGAGGGAGACACAGCACCCCTCCAAGGCAGAAGTGTGTTGATGTTTTCAGATGCAGCGTGACCCTTGTCTGATTGCGATATCTGGGCTGAGGTCAGCGCGCTAAGGCTCTGTTCCAGCATCGCCAGTCATCGCAGTAGTCAGGTTTCAGTGAATAGTACCTGAACTCTGTGGTTTTTGGCTTACTTTGCATGCATAACCTGTATCCTTGTGTTTTGCTCTGAAGTTTCTTCAGAAGGGGTTATGTTGCTCGCTGGTGATCTTGGTTCTTCCCTAAAGCTTTGGTACGACTGGAGCTGAGTAGGAGGAGCCCGAGCTGGAGGGGCCAGCCAGTCAGCACGCTTTTGATCTGAGGTGACATCCTGATCTGGGGCTCCGCCTACCCATCAGTAATGAATTCCTGTGTCTCCTCCCTTCCTTCGCTGAAAGGATTTTACCGGTAAGTTCTTACCAAATCCGTGTTTCTGCCTGCTTCCGATGGTCATTCCCCCGGATCCAATCAGTCCACGCCACGGCTGTGGCATACATTGTGGTCGGAGGCTCACGAACCACAGGAGCTATGCTTGACGTAGCTCGCAGTCTGCAAAAAGGCAGATACAAACCATTTACTTTTTGTTGGCAGCTCACGTTCTAGGGTTAGGAAATTGGCGCACGTTTTTTTCTCAGCCGCCAGGGCCTGATCCAGGACTGTTATTCATTTCCCTGGAAGCCTTTTAGCACGGTTGGCAATGCTGGGTAACGCTGATATAGACCTCAATGGCCTCAACGCTAAGCGCCAAAGTCTCGGCATTTTAGATTCGTTCTGTGACCTAATTGTTTCTGGGTCAGATGACCTGGTACTTCCGTGGCATCAGTTTTCGCTTCCAATACTTTTTCTCCGCCTCTTCTGCTAATTCCAAGTGTCTTCCAGAAGTTCAAGGCGGAGGGAATCCCACTGTTTTTTCGTGCACCAATCTGAATACGACGAGCGTGGTACGTGGTTCTAGTGCATCTAGACCCCTACTTGCGGTTACCAAACCGTCCAGATCTTCCTCTTCCAGAGCGCCAGGACTCGAGTGGGGCTGGACTTAAGACTGAGCATTGACCCACACGTAGCGTTGACCGTTATCGTCAATGTCCAGAAATTTACTCTCAGGCGTTTGTTTCCCACTTGTGTTTGCCTTTGTCCATATTGGAGTCCCTCCAAAAGGTTTCCATTCAAGCCTGGCACTGTTTTCTCTCAATGCTATCCACCCTGTTTTCATCTGATCTCAGGTGCTTTACAAGTGGTCTTCTTCAAACTCCTGTAAGATGTACTCTATCACTCTTCCTTCTTGGACAGCTCCCTTTCTGGTTGCTGTAACAAACACTTCCAGAACAGCGCCTTTTCCAAATAGGTTTTTTTCTCTTGTTTCCAGAGCGACACAGAAAAGGCCTACCTGCCTTTTTTTAAAAAAAAAAAAAAACCTACCGTAGCCAGATATATCTGCTCTCCAATTTAAGAAGGTTTCCGAGTCTGAGGTCTCCTATCCCTGCGAACCTCAGAGTAAATCACTACGTCAGTACGGCGTCTGGTCATTTGGCCCCGGACGTCGATACAGCAAGGTTGCAGGGCTGCAACTTGGTCCAGTCTTCTCATGTTAGTTAATCATTAACTTAAGCCTTTTCAGAGGCTAGCCTTAGTAGATAAATTCTGCAATCCACAGCAGCGCATGTAGACCAGATTATTCGCTGCGTATATTAAGGTTTCGGCTGTCGTGCTGTTTCCCACCCATTGGACTGCTTTAGGACGTCCCATGGTCTGTGTTCTCCCAATGAGGCGAAGGAGAAACAGGGATTTTTGTGTACTCACGTAAAATCCTTTTCTCGAGACGCTCATTGGGAGACACAGTACCCACCCTTTTAGTCTAACGATTCTGTTTGTCTCTTTCAGCCGATGTGGTGATCACTAATATTATGTGAATGATCGTACCTTGGTATGATGTTAACCTACTCTACTGCTTTTGCACGAACTGGTTCAGGCTAGAGCCAGCAGAGGGTGTATACTGCGTAGGAGGAGCCAATTTCTTTGTGTATTAGCTTAGTGTCATCCTAGTGCAGCAGCATAACACCATGGTCTGTGTCTCCCAATGAGCGTCTCGGAGAAAGGATTTTCCGGTGAGTACACAAAATCCCTGTTTTACTGCCCAGTACGTTGTAGTCACCAGTATGTTATAGTGCCCATACATTGTGCCTGTTCATTGTAGTGGCCACACATTGAGCCCAGCTAATGCTTTTGGAGTCATGGAACCCATTCATTAAGTGGGCTTCATCGCTGCAGAAATTCAAACAGTGGGATGCTAAATGTGGTTTAGGCACACTGTGAAGCTCAGAAGGAAGTGGACATTTGGATTTTGAGCACAAATTTTGCTGACATTTTTTGGGGGGGAGCCCATTTTGCTTTTCCAAAGCCTTTGTACTACTAGCAATGTGGAAGACCCCTATATTTCCATTGACAGATGACAGCTGAGTGGGGACTTGATTTTTTTGGGAATTTATTTAAAGATTTTATTGGGAAAATTTTACATACTGTTAAACTGTAAAGCGCTGCGGAATATGATGGCGCTATATAAATAAAGATTATATTATTATTTTTATTACATACCGTTTGGGATCAAATTTATCCTGCACTTTACGCTGAGCACCTACATCGGGGGTTTCCATCTAAATTTCCGAGTGCGTGATTCAATGGGTGGCACTGCATTCTAGTCTATTTACCCTCCGAAAAGGCAGTTTTTGCATATTTAATTTCCTAGAAGAGCATGCGCGGTGTATAAGTCTCTCCACTCTGACATGCCAGGCCTGGATTGTTACTCTTTCCTATCTAAATCTCCAAATTTTGTGATTGAGATGAAACCCCGAGGGAGGCACTCTCTTATAATGAGGCAGCACAGTAACTCTGGATGCGTCTGGCTTCTGTTTCGCTGTATCTTTTCAAAAGTGCAAAAAACTAGCAGACCGCATTTTATGCACACGTAAAAAGATGGACCCTGCTGGATCATATGGAGACAGTCCACAGTGTCTCCATCTGTCTCATTATACGGAATCTTCCGCTGTGGGTTCTGTTTGAATTGATATTTTAGAGATTTTACACGGAAACCCCTGTGTAAGCACTCGGTACAGAGCACAGATAAATGTGAGCCAAGCCTTACTGTGATCTTTTGGAGGCAGACGAACAAATCACAAGAGCAGGTCAAGAGTTGTTTTTATTTTTTACGATTTTTATTGCAAAAATTTATTTTGAGAGCTATCATTTTTTTTATATATCTGCCGACAGTATATGACGTCTTATTTTTTTGCAGGATGAGTTGAGGTTTTTATTAGTACTATATACTATACCACAGGGGTCGCAAAGTTGTTCAGAATCTAGGAGCCAGCCAAAAAGGTAGCCTTATTTATAATGCAGCCCCATAGGTAGCCTTATTTATAATGCACCCCATAGGCAGTCTTATATATAATGCACCCCCATAGGGAGCCTTATTTATAATGCACCCCCATAGGCAGTCTTATTTATAATGCACCCCATAGGCAGCCTTATTTATAATGTACCCCCATATGGAGCCTCTGCTCTGTAATATAATGCAGCCCACTTTACAAAAATAATAAATCCGGTACTCACCTCTCTTGCTCCCGCCTCCTGCGCTGCTCACTGCTCTCCCTCTCAGCGTCTGACTGCCGGCGCCGGGCAGTGACGTCATCGCGCCCGCTTTCAGACGCTGAGAGGGGGATTATGGGAGAGAAGGAACACTCGCTCCTTCTCTCTCAATGCGGTCAGCTGTATCGGCTACGCTACTGCCCGGGCGCCAGGCATGATTTTCTAGGCGCCACTGGCGCCCGGGTTTGTCGAACCCTGCTATACCACATTTATATCATTTTTTTTATGTTTTGGCGCTTTTACAGAATAAAAACTATTTTATAGAAAAATTAATTATTTTTGCATCGCTCTATACTGAGACCTATACGTTTTTTTTTTTATTTCTGATGGAGCTGTTTGGCAGCTTGTTTTTTGCAGGTTAACTAGTGTGACACTTCTATAGTTCGGGTCGTTCTGGATACGGTGATACCAAATATGTGTACTATTTTTTTTTATTATTATTTTTATATATTAAATATGTGCCATTATTGATATAATGTTTTTATTTTTTTTTTTATTTTAACTTTTAGTTAGTCCCTCTATGGGACTTTTAACTTTTTTCCTCCTGTCACTGGTATAATGCATTGCAATGCACCAACACTACAATGCATTATACAGTGCCTTGCGAAACTATTCGGCTCCCTGGAACTTTTCAACCTTTTCCCCCATATCATGCTTCAAACATAAAGATACCAAATGTAAATTTTTGGTGAAGAATCAACAACAAGTGGGACACAATTGTGAAGTTGAACGAAATTTATTGGTTATTTTACATTTTTGTGGAAATACAAAAACTGAAAAGTGGGGCGTGCAATATTATTCGGCCCCTTTAACTTAATACTTTGTTGCGCAACCTTTTGCTGCGATTACAGCTGCAAGTCGCTTGGGGTATGTCTCTATCTGTTTTGTACATCGAGAGACTGAAATTCTTGCCCATTCTTCCTTGGCAAACAGCTCGAGCTCAGTGAGGTTGGATGGAGATCGTTTGTGAACAGCAGTTTTCAGCTCTTACATAGATTCTCGATTAGATTCAGGTCTCGACTTTGACTTGACCATTCTAACACCTGGATGCTTTTATTTGTGAACCATTCCATTGTAGATTTTGTTTTATGTTTGGGATCATTATCTTGTTGGAAGACAAATCTCCGTCCCAGTCTCAGGTCTTTTGCAGACACCAACAGGTTTTCTTCAAGAATGGTCCTGTATTTGGCTCCATCCATCTTCCCATCAATTTTAACCATCTTCCCTGTCCCTGCTGAAGAAAAGCAAGCCCAAACCATGATGCTGCCACCACCATGTTTAACAGTGGGGATGGTGTGTTCAGGGTGATGAGCTGTGTTGCCTTTACGCCAAACATATCGTTTGGCATTGTTGCCAAAAAGTTCGATTTTGGTTTCATCTGACCAGAGTACCTTCTTCCACATGTTTGGTTTGTCTCCCAGGTGGCTTGTTGCAAACTTTAAACGACAGTTTTTATGGATATCTTTGAGAAATGGCTTTCTTCTTGCCACTCTTCCATAAAGGCCAGATTTGTGCAGTGTACGACTGATAGTATGTGCACACGTTCCGGATTCTGCTGCGGATCCCAGCAGATATTGCCCTACGGATCCGCAGCAGACCTGCCAGTGATGTACAGTACCATTCTAGTCAATGGAAATCAAAAAACGCAGTGCACATGTTGCGGATTTTTCCGTGCAGATTTGCTGCGGATTTAAAACTGCAGCATGTCACTTCTTTTGTGCAGATCCGCAGCGTTTTCAGACCTGCTCCATTAAAGGAATCCGCAGGTCTCAATGCAGGGGAAATCTGCACAAAAGCTGCAGTAAATCCGCAGTAAATCTGCACTTAATCCGCAGGTTAAACGCAGGTCATTTTACCTGTGGATTTAGCAAAATCTGCGCGGAAAATTCCACAGCAGAATTCGCAACGTGTGCACATAGCCTGATTGTTGTCCTATGGACAGACTGTCCCACCTCAGCTGTAGATCTCTGCAGTTCATCCAGAGTGATCATGGGCCTCTTGGCTGCATCTCTGATCAGTCTTCTCCTTGTTTGAGATGAAACTTTTGAGGGATGACCGTGTCTTGGTAGATTTGCAGTGGTATGATACTCCTTCTATTTCAAATTGATCCCTTGCACAGTGCTACTTGGGATGTTTAAAGTTTTGGAAATCATTTTGTATCCAAATCCGGCTTTAAACTTCTCCACAACAGTATCACGGACCTGCTTGTTGTGTTCTTTGGTCTTCATGATGCTCTCTCTGCTTCAAATTCAACTTCACAATTGTGTCCCACTTGTTGTTGACTCTGCACCAAAAATTTACAATTGGTATCTTTATGTTTGAAGTATGATATGTGGGAAAAGGTTGAAAAGTCCCAGCATAAGCGCTGTAAGCGCTGCACTGGCAGAAGCCTCTTAGACCATGCTCTGACCATGGTCTAAACAGGCTTGCCGTAGCTGGCTGATCCGGAGGTTGTCATGATGACCTGGAGTTGCCACGGTAACGATCAGACCTTCGGAGTGACGTCGATCGGACGGATGGGAGAGGGGCTTCCTCCTCTCCTAGCCTTTTAAATGCTGGGATCTATATTGATCTCGGAATTTAAGGGTTAAAGTGCGCATAGTGGTGCTGGCAACGCTCCTGGCCGTGACAGCCGGGTCTCGCCTTTAACTTAAGACAAGCACAGCATTCGGCGGCAATCATGCTTGCACAGCTCCTGTGCGCCCTGTACGATCGTCATGATGTACCCATACATCAAAGGTTGGGAAGTCCTATTCGAACATGACGTATGGGTACGTCAACAGTTGTGAAGTGTTTAAAGGTGTTGTTAAACCCTTTTATAAAATTTGGTATTTTAAAAGGTTTAATCCTAGCAGCATGTAATGTAGACACTGTTAGGCCATTTTCATACTACTCTGTTTCACAGTTTGTACTTGGACCACGAATAATGGAGTTGTCATGGACCTCATGTATGCCTATGAGGCTATCGAGTTTGGATCAGGAGACCTATGGCTAGTCTGTGCATTTCATAGTGTACATCTATTAGTGCCTCTTTGTGTATCTTCGTGGTAATGCACCAACCTTGTGAATTCTAATTTTGCACTCACTTCACCATTTTTGTTTAGAAACATAGTTTGTAAGCTACTGAGATGCAGGGAATAGCTGAGTGTTTTTTTTTTAATTGTAATGAAGACCTATAGGCCTCCGTAATAGCTCTAGATAGAGAAAAATCATTTCCATTTTGTATTTAACTTCAAAGTTGGTTAATTTTTTTGACACATCTAAAAAAAATGAGTTGCAGAAGCAAGACATTGTTAGCACAGTTTCACCACTATCTATATGCTCGTGTAGCACTTCAAAGACAAGTCCAGCAATGCGTATGTGTATATGTAGCCAGTCCCTTGCTCTTTTACTGAGAAATCATTGTTTAAATTGAAATGCAAATGAGGTTGAGACGCTGCTGTAGGTCTGAAGCCTCTGTCACTCCACTTTATTGCTCACCCCTTCCTGCTTGACTGACGTTTTCTGTGTTGTCTGACTTCAGGCAATTGAGCCATCAATCAAGCAGGAGGTGGCAGCGCTGGGCGAGCGATAGAGCTGGAATGACAGTGGCTGCAACTCTACCTCAATCCTTCAGCCTCATTTGCATATCAATTCAAATGCTGATTTCTGAGTAATGTAAAGGGTATGCCACACTAAACAACATCGCTAACGGGATCGCTAAAAAACGTCACTATTTAGCGATCCCGTTAGCGATGTTGTTGTGTGCGGCAGCTGCCAGCGACGAGCTTCCTGCTGTGATCTCGCTCGTCGCTGGAATCGTTCCGGACCCTATTTTATCGCCGGCGCTCCCGCTGGGTAAGTATAATCGCTAAGTGTAGCACCTTTTATTAGCGATTTAGCGGTACTTTTGTACCGCTAAAGTCGTTAAGGAGATCGCTAACCGCGATAGCGTCCTTAACGACATCGCTAAGTTAGGTAGCTACTAGCGATATAGAAACAATCCCGCTAGCGATCTCATTAGTATGCGACGCTAACGAGATCGCTAGCGGGATTGTGTAGTGTGGCAGTACCATGTAGTGTAGTAGAATGAACTATCCATGTAAAGCTATTGTTGGACTTGTCATTGAAAGAGCTACATGAACATATAAGTAGTTTGGGGGGTGAAAACCTTCAGACAGTTTCCTTTTCATATATTATTTCAGTATGTTTTAAAGTCACTGCATAATTAGAAGTTGAACTTTTTGTGTTGTTTTCTCTGTCTGGCTACTCAAGTTTAGCAATACACGTTTCACTGATCCAGTAACTCTTAAATTTACAGATACAAGATTCCACAAGGCCAGACAGCATTTCCACAAAATCCATGACAGCATCAACAGTAAGTATTTAAAGGAAAAATCTGCAGTTTAAATATTGCAAGATTTATGCTGCTCTGTCTGAGGACAGCACAAAGAAATGACTGATACCCTGATGTGCTATGTCACTTGCTAGACATGAAGTAGTTTTGATGAAATACCGTAGTTTTCGGACTATTAGACGCACCAGACCATAAGACCCACCACAAATTTTCAGAAGGAAAATGGGGAAAAAAATTAATGCGTCAAAAGGGGGTCCGTCTTACAGTCCTGAATTCAGCTTACCCAGAGGGGATCGTCAGCTTTGGTGACAGCAGGAGTCCGGCGATTCTTCCAGTGCTTCCAACGCTGCAGGGTGATGATCTCACTCCCATTCCAGTCTGGTGCGGCAGGTTAAGCGGTGCTCGGTGGTGTGGGGGGCTCCGGCGACATTTTATGAAAGCCTGGAGCCCCCACACTTCTATTGCCTCGATAGAAGTTATGCTGCAGGGCGATGATGGTGTGGTGGTGCCGGGGGCTTCGGCGACATTTTCTGAAAGCCTGGAGCCCTGCACTTCTAATGCCTCAATGCTGTGGCCTCCAGGAAATTGGCCGCCGGAGGCCAGATTGATTCCCCAGGCGCAGATTGAGATCACGGCAACGAGATCTCGGAGCCGAGGTCTCATTCTGTGCATGCGCCTCCTCTGGCGGCATTTTCCCGGAGGCCTCAGCGTCCAGGCAATAGAAGAGCGGGGCTCCGGGCTTTCAGAAAATGTCGCCGGAGCACCAGCCACACCATCATCCCCCTGCAGTGTCAGACCAGGACCACCGGAAGAATCGCCTGATTCCTGCTGCAACCACGCTAAGTGTAAGTACCGTACATTCCGACTAAAAGACGCACAACCGTTTTCCCCAAAAAAATTTTGGGGAAAAAGTGCGTCTTATAGTCTGAAAAATATGGTAACTATTTTTCAGTTTTCCATTTCATTTTTTGACAAATACATCAAGTTTATACAAATACTCAATATTTACAGTGTTGACCCTGATTTTCATTACTTCTGCAGTGTGCCATTACGTGCAGAATATCAGTTTCTGGGCCAAATACTGACTGATGGCAACCAATTCTTGTCTACTCAGTAACATGGTGCTCTTTTAACTCGTTTTTTTTATATTATTTTCACAAATTTTGCATATATTTTTGTCAGTGTGAAAATATCTGCAGAATAGTGCTCTTAAAATAGGTTTGGATCAACAGCTCTAAAGTCATGATGAAGCTTCACCACAATTATTCAGCTCCATTTAGATAAAATAAATTCTGTACATATGCACTATGTGAGTTTTTATTAGTCATCATTATAACACTATATGTCGCACTACATTCATGCTTATGGATTTCTATTTCCCTAGAGTTTTCCTTCATGTATTCCTGAAAACCTGCATCCTGAAAAAAGCACTGCAAATCACGGTATTGTGATATTTCAGTTTAATTGTCACAATCAAACTTTTTTTTTTTGGAAAAGTATATTGCTATATTTATATGCCCAATATTTATAGAAAATTATAAGCTTTGTTTTTTTATTGTTTTCTTATCATTTAAAGGTATGAAGAGTGCAGCCACAGAAATGCTATGGCATACAGAAGACTCATCATATCCTGAGAGTACATACTCATGCAGTATGCCAATACAACATGAAAATGCCAAGGGATTGAAACGCAAACCTGAGGAGTCTGAAGATACTTCTTACAAGTTTCGTGCCCCTCTCAGTAACAGCAGTGCCACTGGTATGTGTATGTATATCTATGTGTGTGTAGATATGAAAAGTACACTCCGTTTTTAAAATGCCAGTTTTTTTTTGTCATGTAATCAAAATCCTTCCAAACAAAATAATTATTGAACTTTTTACATCTTTAATGTCATCCATAATCTGTACAATTCTGTTGAGAATGAAACTGATTCCAAGAGTTAAATACTAATCATTCTTACTAACCTCATAAACAGTTAAGCTTTTCTATTAGGATTTTCCTGACATTTTCTTATTACGGCAAAATCCATGATCCGTAATTAGCTTACAACGTTCTAAAATGATCTCATTGAGTAAAGTTAGCACTCAGTAGAAAGGTACAAAATAATTTCCAAGGCATTAGATATACCATGGAACACTGTGAAGACAGTTATCTAGAAGTGGCTTAAATATGACAGTGACATTACCTAGAACTGGACGATACTCAAAAATTGATGAAAAGACAAGAAAAAAATTGGTTCTGGAGGTTGCCGCGAGGCCTATAGCAACATTAAAGGAGCTGCAGGAATTTCTCTATCGCTTCATTGAGGGACACAGGAACCATGGGTGTATGCTGCTGCCACTAGGAGGCTGACACTATGCATATCAAAAAAGGTTGGCTCCTCCTCTGCAGTATACACCCCACCGATTGACATCAAGCTAATCAGTTTTAGCTTAGTGTCAGTAGGAGGTGGACACTGGTCTCTATTGAGACCCATATCTACCTATTGTGCGTCATTTCTTTTCAGGTTTTTCCGGAGGGATACAGTGTGAACGGTCACTACTGTACTCCCACGCAGAGACTATGAGTACGGCGTGTACTGCCACCCCGTATACTCATACGTCTGTTATTTTGGCAGGACCCCAAATAGCCCTAACACGGACGTGTGTTCAGGTGATCAATGGAAGAGAAGAATGATCTGGGCCTTCCTCCGTCGCCCACCAGAGCCTGTCAGTGGAGGAGACGTGGATGTCCTACAACTTGAATCCGGACGTCCGACTCTTGTCAGAGGTACTGTCCCTCTTCCCTCCTAGATAGGACAGAAGACGGAAGAAAAGAGAAGATTAAAAAAAGAGGAGGACAGAGATGGGAAAATAGCGATCATGTGAAAGGCCCTCTACGCTTTCCCCCCTTCATTCCGGGCTCGTACCTCACCAGGTGCCTTGCCTCCCTGGGGAGCCCCCCTTATGTACAGCAGCTCCAGCTGCCCATGCTGAGCTTCTTCCGAGGCACCTTTACAGTTCCAGGTGCCTAGTTGGCATCGCTCCTCGCTTCTTGTGGGGGCCCCTTGTTTAATGCGGTTTGGTGGCCTCCGCGCCGCCCACACCACCGCCGGCGGCCGCAGGCCCTACTCAAGGCCCCGGCTTCACTTTGGGCCTAGTTTTCGCCGGCTCCGCCCCCCTTTCCCTCTAGCTTCCGGGTGGGTTTTTCTCCCGTCCGTCCTTCCTACTAGCGCGGCCTTAGGCTCCGCCCACCGCTCTCAGCATTACTGTGGGCTGGAGCTGCCGCCATATTGCTCCTGAACCCGGCGTTTTGCTCTCCTCTCAGCAGCGCGTGCCTTCATCTCCAGCCGGGTCCTCAGGGAGACCCCATCGTCGGCTGGTGCGCAGGACGTCTCCTAGTAGAAGCCTCTGTTTATATCCGGCAGCAAAACTCTTGTCACATCTGATCAGCTACAGGACACCGTGAGTGCTATGCCCTGCAGAGCTGACATTCTCCTTTGTATCCCCCAACCTTCTGGCATCAGTTAGTGGGACTGCCCATTCCTAAGCACAATGGAGAGCCTGCTCGCCCCCCACCTTCCTCTTCCTCATCCACTCTGGTCAGACACTTTGTATGCTCTTCTTGTAATGGCAGACTCCCTTCAGGTCAGTCATCTCCCCTCTGCCAGGCCTGCAGTGATCCAAAGGGACCCACCCAGGAACACCCTTCTGCCCCTGGCGATTCTGAGACCCCTACCCCGGAGTGTGCTTCTTCTCTGTCACAATCTGTGGCGGACCTCACCAGGGTGTCTCAAACCCTAGTGTCCGTATTAGGCAGATTGCCCCTTTCGACTCCCGCAGTCGCCAGCGGGTCACAAGACTCTCAGCCCGGTCCTTCCAACCCAGGCCGTAAGAGACCTAGACTGGAGCACCGTTCTAGGTCCTCTTCCCGCTCCGCCTCACCAGACAACCTTTCACGGCGTGATCCCTCTCCAGCACCCTCCTCTCCGGAGTCAGGCGAAGCGTCTTCGGACGCTCTTTCAGAAGTTGAGTCAGACCTGGATTAAGAACAGGCCTCCGGCATGACGGATATGGTGCAGAACCTGATTGTTGCAGTCAATCAGACCTTAGGCATCAAAGATACCGCTACGGAATCCGCAGAACAGGCGGTTTCGTTCAGACGGTCCAAACCGCCTTCCAAGGTCTTTGCCTCACATACTGAGTTCATGGAGATACTAAAGAGTGAGAGGGAGAATCCAACCAGGCGCTTTCATAGAGGGAAACGCCTCGGCATCCTATATCCCTTCCCCCCGGATCTTACCACTAACTGGACGATTTCCCCTGCAGTGGACCAACCGGTCTCCAGACTGTCCACAATACGGTCCTCCCGCTTTCTAATGCAGCTTTCCTCAAGGATGCCAACGATAGAATTATAGAATCGCTGGCAAAATCAGCTTTTGAAGTGGCCGCTTCTACCTTATGCCCGGCCTTTGCCTCTACTTGGGTCTCAAAGCCCATAGCCAGATGGGCCAAACAGCTCCGCCGAGAGTGCTTGCGGAGCTGGCAGACCAAATTTCCCATGCCGGGCAATATTTAGTATCGGCCTCACTGGACGCCGCGTCCTGCGCTGCTCAGGCATCCAGCAATTCTGTAGCCATCCGGAGGAACATTTGGCTAAAAGCATGGCAAGCTGATCTCTCGTCAAAGAAGTCGCTCACAGGCCTCCCCTTCCAGGGAGACCGTCTGTTCGGCTCTAGGTTGGATCAGAACAATAAAGAGGCGATGGGAGCACGAGTTCCCTCCTCCCTCAGTCCAAACCTCGCACACCCATTCAAAGGTGGCAGTTCCGCTCCTTTCGCCGTTTCCCGGCGTCGGAGGATTCTTCTGGTCAGCGCAGGCCGCAGAATCGGCAGGTCAAGAAGAAGGCTTCCTTCAGGCCTACTCCTTCCTGGCGTTCTCATAACTCCCATGGTAGATCCACCAGGGCAAGACCTGGCAGATCTTCCTTGGCATGACTCGGATACAGGGCCCAGCGTTTCTCCCAAGCTGGGTGGTCGTCTCATGCTGTTCAGAGACGTTTGGCTCCACTTGGTGAAAGACGCATGGGTCAGGGAGGTTGTATCCTCAGGATACAAAATAGAGTTCACTTCCCGTCCCCGAGATCGGTTCTTCGAATCCCGCCCCCCAAGGGATCCTACTTTGGTCCTGGGTTTTTTTGCATCCATCGACTCCCTTCTCAGTTCCGGGGTTATCGTCCCCGTTCCAGAGCAAGAACGCTTCACAGGTTTCTATTCAAACCTGTTTGTTGTGCCGAAAAAGGATGGCGCGGTTCGGCCCATTCTGGATCTCAAGTTGCTGAACAGGAGAGTCCGCCTGCGTCACTTCAGGATGGAGTCTCTTCGCTCAGTTATTTCGTCCATGGAGACACAGGAATTTCTGTGTTCATAGACATCCAGGACACCTACCTCCACGTTCCGATTTGCCCAGCTCATCAGAGGTTCTTGCGATTTGCAGTACAGCAGAACCACTTTCAATTTGTCGCCCTGCCTTTCGGTCTTGCGACCGCTCCCAGGGTCTTTACAAAGATCATGGCGGCAGTGATGGCCATCTTGAGAATCAGGGGCCTGGTTCTCATTCCAGACCTCGACGACATCCTCATCAAGGCTCCGTCCCTCCCTCAGGCACAAGAAAGCCTGTCCATCGATCTCGACACCCCGGCTTGGTTCGGGTGGATCGTCAACAGGAAGAAGTCCTGCCTTGTTCCATCCCAGCGCCTGGTCTTCCTGGGCATGCTGTTCGACACCCGTCAGGCGAAGGTTTTTCTCCCCAAGGAGAAAACAGTTCTTCAGCAGGGAGTTCGGTCTCTGCAGGGCCATCAGCTTCCTTCCCTCCTGTCAGCATTGAAGGTGCTGGGCAGAATGGTTGCAGCCTCAGAGGCAATTCCCTTTACACAGTTCCACCTGAGACATATTCAGCGGGCTATCCTGTCTCAGTGGGACAGGTCTGTCCTGTCGTTTGATCATCCGCTTCGTCTCCCTCTCAGAGTCAAGCAGTCTCTCAACTGGTGGCTGTCATCCCCCCTCATCCTCCTGGGCGGTCCTTCCTCCCAGTCCACTGGCAGGTTATAACGACGGACGCCAGCCTTCTGGGCTGGGGGGCAGTTTTTCGCCACCTGACAGCTCAGGGTCGTTGGTCAGCACAGGAATCCTCTCTACCGATCAACATCCTCGAAATCAGGGCCATCTTTCTCTTCCTCCTTCACTGGGAAATGCTTCTCAGGGGCCTGCCGGTCAGAATTCAGACGGACAATGCCACAGCGGTGACGTACGTCAATCACCAAGGAGGGACCAGAAGTTCCCTGGCGATGGCCGAGGTACCCAGTATCCTTCACTGGGCGGAAGCGACGGTTCCGGCAATATCCGCTGTGCATATTCCCGGTTTGGACAACTGGGCCGCCGACTTCCTCAGCCGCGAGGGTCTCGCGGCAGGAGAATGGTCCCTGCATCAGGAGGTCTTCCATCAGATCTGTCTTCGATGGGGAACTCCGGACGTGGACCTCATGGCGTCCCGGCTGAACAGGAAGGTTCCACGGTTTGTCTCCAGGTCCCGCGACCCTCTCGCGTTGGACGCCGATGCTCTGGCCATTCCCTGGTCTCAATTCACTGTTCCCTACCTGTTCCCGCCCCTTCCTCTTCCCAGACTGCTGAAAAAGATCAAAGCAGAAGGGGTGCCTGTCATTCTGATCGCCCCAGATTGGCCCAGGAGGTCTTGGATCGCAGACATTGTCAATCTCCTGGCGGACGCCCCCTGGAGTCTCCCAGACAGGCCAGATCTTCTGTCACAGGATCCGATCTGCCACCTGAGTTCTCGGTCGCTTAATTTGATGGCGTGGCTGTTGAGACCGCGGTATTGAGAGCATCTGGGTTCTCCGATCGGGTGATTCGCACCATGATCCAGGCCAGAAAACCGTCGTCCTCTAGGGTCTACTATCGAACCTGGAAGGCCTATTTTCGCTGGTGTGAGTCTAGCATCACCCCGCCAATGAAGTTGTCGCTCCCAGCTATCTTGGCTTTTCTCCAAGCGGGACTGAATTCTGGCCTCTCTCGGCACTCTAAAAGGGCAAGTGTCTGCCCTTTCTATCCTCTTTCAGAAATCCTTGGCATCTCGTTCTCAAGTCAAGACTTTCCTTCAGGGAGTGACGCATACGGCTCCCTCGTACCGGAATCCTGTGGACCCCTGGGACCTCAATCTCGTTTTGGAGGTTATGAGATGTGCTCCCTTTGAACCTCTCGGAGAGGTTGCCCTGTCTGTTTTGTCCTGGAAAGTGGCCTTTCTCGTGGCGATCACTTCCATCAGATGAGTTTCAGAATTAGCGGCTCTGTCCTGTCGCCCCTCTTTCCTGGTTCTTCACCAGTATAAGGTAGTGTTGCGGCCTCCGCCTTCCTTTCTTCCCAAGGTGGTATCCACTTTTCACTTGAATGAGGATATTGTCCTGCCTTCCTTCTGTCCGACTCCGACTCATTCTCTGGAGCGCTAATTGAACAGGCTAGACCTGGTCCGAGCAGTGAGGATCTACCTGGATAGGACTGCTTCCTTCAGGAAGTCGGATCTTCTGTTCGTCTTTCCAGACAGGGCGCGGAGAGGCCTGCCAGCCTCCAAGGCTACGATTGCGCGTTGGATTAGGACTGCAATATTGGAGGGTTACCGAGTTAAGAACAGAGTGCCCCCCTGAGATTAAGGCTCACTCCACCCGGGCGGTAGGCGCCTCCTGGGTGGTCCACCATGGGGCATCCGCCCTACAACTTTTCAAAGCGGCAACCTGGTCTTCCATCCACACGTTTGCCAAATTTTACAAGGTCCACGCCTACACTTCGGCGGACGCTAGCCTAGGCAGAAGTATTTTACAGGCGGCATTGGGGACTTCGCCGACCTGAATGGAGTTTCCTGCCATTTTTTTCCCACCCCAGGGACTGCTTTGGGATGTCCCATGGTTCCTGTGTCCCCCAATGAAGCGATAGAGAAAACAGGATTTTGGTACTTACCGTAAAATCTGTTTCTCGGAGCGTTCATTGTGGGACACAGCACCCTCCCATATGTTTACAACTCTTGTCCTTTCTTCTGATTGTTATTGTTATGATTGAGTTGTCTGTTTTTGTTGTTTGGTTCTGTCATGTTGTTTTCCTACTGCTTTCTCACTAACTGATTAGCTTGGTGCCAGTCAGTGGGGTGTATACTGCAGAGGAAGAGCCAACCTTTTATTGAAATGCATAGTGTCAGCAGCATACACCCATGGTTCCTGTGTCCCCCAATGAACGCTCCCGAGAAAAAGATTTTACGGTAAGTACCAAAATCCTGTTTTCTGACACTTACTGATTGTGTACTGTATGTGACTAGAATCTACCATATTCTTCATAGGTCTGGCCTTTGGAGTAGGGTGGCAAGGCACTTTCTTACAAAAAAAAAATAATCTGATCCCTGCTATGTTTTGTCAAAACTTAAATCAGTTCTATCAAAAGCATGTGGGAAACGGCTTATAGTCTGATGAGACCAAGGTTGAACTTTTAGTCATAAATCCGAAAGATATGTTTGGTGCAAATCATCAAAATAACATCATACCCATGGTAGAGACCGCATTATGCTTTGGAGCTATTTTTCAGCAGCTGGAACTATAGCTTTAGTCAAGGTTGAGGGAATTCTGAACAATTCCAAACATCAGACAATTTTGCAGCTAACCCTTCAGGCCTCAGCTAAAAAGATGAAGAGGAATTTCATTTTTCAGCATGCCTCTAAATCAACAGAGTTGCTTCACCAAAAGAAGATCAAAGTTTTAGAGTGGCCCAGATCTGAATTCAATTAAAAAAAGCCTCTTGGCTGATCTGAAGAGGGTGTTGTACACAGTAGATAACCTCATTATCACGAGAAACCTCTAGGTGGGCACTTGCCAGCGGTTTCAGCAGCCCTGACAGTGGGAGCCCGGAGCCTCCGACGGCCTATGACAGCGGTACTCACAGCGCCCTGGAGCTGGGCAAGATGATAGCAATACAGCAGAGCTGGAGTGAGCAGAACACCAGGTGGTGAGTGTACTGCCAGGACCTGTGGTCATGTGACCCCCAGGGGGCGGAGCTTAGCATCCTGCAGCTGGGGATGAGTGCAGGACGCTACAGGGACCCTGGAGAAGGGAAAGGGGGTCACCGAACACCAGGGAAAGGACGGGGCACCAGAGGGAGACGGAATCCAAGACAAGCCGAGGTTAGTAAACGTGAGAGACAACGCGGTACACAAGGAGCAGGCTAATAAAGAACAGTCAGGGATGTGGCAGGAGTCAGAAAACCAGAGAAGCATATATGCAGTACAGAATCAAGAGGCAAAATCACAACGGGAAACAGAGCCGGGTCAGAACCATACAAACAAGCTAGAACACAGGCACAAGGCACAGGCAAACGGGTCAACACACTCAGCCAAGGGCAAAAGTATAACTGACGGGGATTGGAGCTTCCAAGGGCTATAAGAAGCTCTCCCCGAACCAAAGAGAGGCCACAATAATAAACCCCAGGTGTGCAGGTCAGAGCCTGCACTGGGATCAAGACATTAACCCCTGGTGTGCAGGTCAAACCTGCACTGGCCTTAAGACCTTAACCCCTGGCGTGCAGGTCAAACCTGCACTGGGATCATGACATTACCCTGCTCTTAACGGGGGCCTCTGGACCCCCTGGCTTGCCCGGGTACCTGGCATAGAAAGCCCGAACCAGGCGATCCGCATGTACCGAGTGAGCAGAGACCCATGAGTGATCCTCCGGTCCATATCCCTTCCAGTGGACCAGGTACTGCAAGGAGCGGCGCACCCGCCGAGAGTCCACAATATGTCCGACCTCATACTCCAAGTGACCTTCCACTAACACTGGAGTAACAACAGACTCCGAGTCCTCCTTGACAGACCCCACGGTTTTCAACAGAGATTTATGGAACACATTGGTTATTTTTAATGACGGGGGGAGATGCAACCTATATGCCACAGGATTGACTATCTCCACAACCTCATACGGACCGGTGAACTTCGGTCCCAATTTAGCTGATGGTACCTTCAAGTTGATGTTACTTGTGGAAAGCCAAACCTTCTCCCCCACCTGAAACATGTGTCCCGGGGCTCTCTTTTTGTCTGCAAAATATTTATACCTCTCCTGGGCCCGAGAGATATTGCGCTGGACTTCAGCCCAGATATTTTTTAACCATTGAACGGATCCCTCCGCCCCTGGACAACCGGAATCCAACCGTGAAAACTCCCCAAAATGGGGATTAAACCCATAATTGATCAGGAATGGGGACATGTTGGTGGATTGACTCACTCTGTTGTTAAAAGCGAATTCCGCCAACGGTAACGCATCACACCAATCCTCCTGTCTGGCGGAGGTCAGACACCTGAGAGTCTGTTCCAGGGATTGATTGGTGCGTTCCGTCTGACCATTACTCTCCGGGTGATATGCTGACGAGAAGGAGAGTGAGATTCCCAATTTCTTACAGAATACTCTCCAAAATTTTGTCACAAACTGCACACCTCTGTCAGACACAACATTCAGGGGTACCCCTTGCAAACGAACCACATGCAGCACAAACAATCTTGACAATGTTTCTGCTGAGGGTAATGCTGCCAAGGGAATGAAATGGGCCTGTTTAGAAAACCTGTCCACCACCACCCAGATCACGGTATTGCTCCTGGAAGGTGGAAGACCGGTAATAAAGTCCATGGAGAGATGAGTCCATGGCCTATCAGGAACCGGTAAAGGTATGAGTTCCCCAGCCGGCCGGCTATGCGAGCTTTTGGAACAGGCACAAACTCCACAAGCAGAAATGAATTTCTTAACATCGGACCCAATTGAAGGCCACCAAAACACCCTGGCTACTGCCTCTCTAGTGGGCGTGATACCAGGATGAGCACTAAGCCTAGACTCATGAAACTCTTGCAGAAGTCTAGGCCGCAATAATTCTGAAACAAACAATTTATCCCCTGGCCTGGCCGCCGGAGCTAGGAACTGAGTCCTCAAAATTTCTTGTTCCAACTCTGACGAGATCCCCGCCACTACCACCCCCGGACGAAGAATGGAGGACGGTGGCTCGGGGGGAGACACCGGGTCAAAACTTCGGGACAGGGCATCCGCTTTAACATTTTTGGACCCCGGTCGAAAAGTAATAGAGAATTGAAATCGTGAAAAAAAAAAAGTGACCAACGGGCTTGTCTAGGAGTAAGCCTCTTAGCAGATTCAAGGTATGCCAAATTTTTGTGATCCGTGATAGGGTGAGCCCCCCTTCCAAAAAGTGCCTCCATTCTTCGAATGCTAGCTTGACCGCAAGAAGTTCTCTATTGCCTACATCATAGTTTCTCTCGGCGGAAGAGAACTTCTTGGAGAAGAAGACACAGGGTTTGAGATTAGTAAGGGTGGCCGAACCCTGGGACAACACTGCCCCCACCCCCACTTCAGAAGCATCCACCGCCACAATAAAAGGTTTGGACGGGTCTGGCTGAACCAACACCGGGGCGGACATGAAACATTTCTTAAGCGCTGAGAAGGATTCCTTAGCAAGTCCCGACCAATTTTTTACATCAACACCCTTCCGGGTAAGATCTGTGAGTGGTTTAACCACTTGTGAGAAATCTTTAATTAATCTCCGGTAATAGTTTGCAAATCCTAAAAAGCGCTGGAGCCCCTTGAGATCTCGAGGCTGAACCCAGTCTACAATAGCCAGCACCTTCTTAGGATCCATACGAAACCCCACACCGGACACAATCAGCCCAAAAAAGACAGTTCCTGTACGAAAAACGAACATTTCTCCAATTTCACAAACAATTGATTCTCCCTGAGTCTCTGGAGAACTGTCTGTAGATGTTGCAAGTGAGACTGACTGTCCGGGGAATATATCAAAATGTCATCCAAATAAATTATAACAAAACGGCCTATCAGATCTGAAAACACAACATTGATAAAGTTCTGGAAAATAGTTCTGGAAAATAGCGGGGGCATTAGTTAACCCAAATGGCATCACCAGGTTTTCAAAGAGTCCCTCTGATGTGAGGAATGCCGTTTTCCATTTGTCCCCTTCCTGAACCCTTATCAGGCTGTAGGCCCCCCGGAGAACCATTGGGCCCTTGATAACTGGTTACATAAGTCTGGAATGAGGGAAAGCGGGTAAGTGTTCCTAACAGTTATCTTGTTAAGTTCCCGAAAGTCGAGGCACGGCCGCAAACCACCATCTTTCTTCACGAAGAAGAATCCTGCTGCCACGGGTGAAACAGAAGGCCTAATATTCCCTTTGCGGAGACTCTCAGCTATGTACTCCTTCATGGCTTGACGCTCTGGCTCGGACAAATTGAACAACCGAGCCTTATGCAACTTGGCTCCGGGTACTAAATCAATGGCACAATCATAGGGTCTATGTGGTGGCAGCGCCTCAGCCTTGCTTTCGGAAAACACGTCTTCAAAATCCTTCAGGTATTCCGGAATACCCTCCAGACCAACAGATGACACATACAGATTTAACAGAGTTGACAAGAGGTCCCAGGTTACAACATTTATCCCTGCATCCCCATTGAGTGATCTCCCCCGTCACCCAATCAATGGTAGAATTATGGCGTTGAAGCCAAGGCATCCCCAGTACCAGTCCCGCAGGCAAGTTATCTAACACAAGACAACTTAGTTTTTCCACATGAGGGGGACCCACTTTCAGAGAAAAAAGTTCAGACCTGAAATAGATACCGTCCGGGTAAGAGGGGACGAGTCATTAGCCACAAGTTTAAACCCCAGGTATGCAGGTCAGAGCTTGCACTGGGATCAAGACATTAACCCCTGGTGTGCAGGTCAAACCTGCACTGGCCTTAAACCTTAACCCCTGGCGTGCAGGTCAAACCTGCACTGGGATCATGACACTCATAATCAAACAGATTTGGAGTGCTACTGCAAGGAAGAGTGGGAAAAGATTGCTGATTCTATCTAGGCCATGTGTTTTTGAGACTCCTACTCAAAAACACTGAACAATATCATAAATTCAAAGTATATGTCAAGAAAGTACAAGTTTAACGGTGTGCATATTTATGCAACCACATTATTTTAGCTCTTACTTTTGTATTTCCTCCCAAAATGATTTCAGTTTATTTTCAATTGCATTGTACAGATAAAGTTCTGAAATTATTTTACTTGCTATGAAGTTTCTACATGACAGTCCTGTTATTCACAGGGGTTTGTACAGTACAGACCAAAAGTTTGGACACACCTTCTCATTTAAAGATTTTTCTGTATTTTCATAACTATGAAAATTGTACATTCACACTGAAGGCATCAAAACTATGAATTAACACATGTGAAATTATATACTTAACAAAAAAGTGTGAAACAACTGAAAATATGTCTTATATTCTATGTTTTTCAAAGTAGCCACCTTTTGCTTTGATGACTGCTTTGCTCACTCTTGGCATTCTCTTGATGAGCTTCAAGAGGTAGTCACCGGAAATGGTCTTCCAACAATCTTGAGGGAGTTCCCAGAGATGCTTAGCACTTATTGGCCGTTTTGCCTTCACTCTGTGGTCCAGCTCACCCGAAACCAGATGTAACAGGAAAATTGGAAATAAATGGTATATAATAAAATAATAAAACCAATAATTAAATATACTAAATTATACCCCAAAAATTCCTAGAAAAGGATGGCAGATCATCCGGTGAAATAAAGAGAAACCAGAGGATATGGTATGGTGAAGCACCCCCACAGTGAAGACAGGGTAACAAAGAATATAGACAACCAAAAAAATGTGCACCAATAAAAATATGTTATTATTATACAAATAGCACATCAAAATACAATAAGAATTAATTAAATAATTTTAATGTTAAAAATAACAGTGAGAGACCCAGAATATACATGTGCTGGAAGGAATTAATAATGCAATGCTCAACATATAACCAGGTGAATATACACAGCCAGTCCAATGACCTCTATGGGAGCTTATAGCAGAATTAAAATCATGTGTGCAACGCTAAAAAAGCTCGTGCCCAGATAATGTGCAACATGGTGCAGATAAAAATCAACTATAAGAAGGGATCACACAGTGCCAATTAAATGTGATGCAAGTGAAAGTGTTAAGCAAAATAGCTAACCCAAATAGAGGTATATGGCGATCGGCATAAAATTCAAAAATTACCTGGGAGCATGAACCGGCACAGGGGAATCTCAACCACGCGCCCCGACGCGTGTTTCGGTATATGACCTTAACACTTTTACTTGCATCACATTTAATTGGCACTGTGTGATCCCTTCTTATAGTTGATTTTTATCTGCACCATGTTGCACATTATCTGGGCACGAACTTTTTTAGCGTTGCACACATGATTTTAATTCTGCTATAAGCTCCCATAGAGGTCATTGGACTGGCTGTGTATATTCACCTGGTTATATGTTGAGCATTGCATTATTAATTCCTTCCAGCACATGTATATTCTGGGTCTCTCACTGTTATTTTTAACATTAAAATTATTTAATTAATTCTTATTGTATTTTGATGTGCTATTTGTATAATAATAAAATATTTTTATTGGTGCACATTTTTTTTGGTTGTCTATATTCTTTGTTACCCTGTCTTCACTGTGGGGGTGCTTCACCATACCATATCCTCTGGTTTCTCTTTATTTCACCCGAAACCAGCTAGATTGGGTTCAGGTCTGGTGACTGTGGAGGCCAGGTCATCTGGCATAGCACCCCATCACTCTCCTTCTTGGTCAAATAGCCCTTACACAGCCTGGAGGTGTGTTTGGGGTCATTGTCCTGTTGAAAATTAAATGATGGTCCAACTAAATGCAAACCGGATGGAATAGCATACCGCTGCAAGTTGCTGTGGTAGCCATGCTGGGTCAGTATGCCTTCAATTTTTAATAAATCCCCAACAGTGTCACTAGCAAAGCACCCCAACACCATCACACCTCCTCCTCCATGCTTCACGGTGGGAACCAGGCATGTAGAGTCCATCCGTTCACCTTTTCTGCATTGCACAAAGACACGGTGGTTGGAACCAAAGATCTCAAATTTGGACTCATCAGACCAAAGCACAGACTTCCACTGGTCTAATGTCCATTCCTTGTGTTCTTTAGCCCAAACAAGTCTCTTCTGCTTGTTGCCTGTCCTTAGCAGTGGTTTCCTAGCAGCTATTTTACCATGAAGGCCTGCTGCACAAAGTCTCCTCTTAACAGTTGTTGCAGAGATGTGTCTGCTGCTAGAACTCTGTGTGGCATTGACCTGGTCTCTAATCTGAGCTGCTGTAAACTTGCGATTTCTGAGGCTGGTGACTCGGATAAACTTATCCTCAAAAGCAGAGGTGACTCTTGGTCTTCCTTTCCTGGGGCGGTCCTCATGTGAGCCAGTTTCTTTGTAGCGCTTGATGGTTTTTGCAACTGCACTTGGAGACACTTTCAAAGTTTTCCCAATTTTTTGGACTGACTGACCTTCATTTCTTAAAGTAATGATGTCCACTCGTTTTTCTTTACTTAGCTGCTTTTTTCTTCCCATAATACAAATTCTAACAGTCTACAGTCATGGCCAAAAGTTTTGAGAATGACACAAATATTAATTTTTACAAAGTCTACTGCTTCACTTTTTCTAATGGCAATTTGCATATACTCCAGAAAGTTATAAAGCGTGATCAGCTTAACAGCAATTACTTGCAAAGTCAATATTTTGCTAGAAAATGAACTTTATCCCCCAAAACACATTTCAACATCATTGCAGCACTGCCTTAAAAGGACCAGCTAACCTCTTTTCAGTGATTGCTCCATTAACACAGGTGTGGGTGTTGATGAGGACATGGCTGGAGATCAATCTGTCATGATTAAGTAAGAATGACACCACTGGACACTTTAAAAGGAGGCTGGTGCTTGGCATCATTGTTTCTCTTCTGTTAACCATGGTTATCTCTAAAGAAACACGTGCAGTCATCATTGCAATGCACAAAAATGGCCTAACAGGGAAGAGTATCGCAGCTAAAAAGATTGCACCTCAGTCAACAATCTATCGCATCATCAAGAACTTCAAGGAGAGAGGTTCCATTGTTGCCAAAAAGGCTCCAGGGCGCCCAAGAAAGACCAGCAAGCGCCAGGACCATCTCTTAAAAGTGTTTCAGCTGCGGGATCGGGCTACCAGCAGTGCAGAGCTTGCTCAGGAATGGCAGCAGGCAGGTGTGAGTGCATCTGCACGCACTGTGAGGCGGAGACTCTTGGAGCAAGGCCTGGTCTCAAGGAGGGCAGCAAAGAAGCCACTTCTCTCCAGAAAAAACATCATGGACAGACTGATATTCTGCAAAAGGTACAGGCAGTGGACTGCTGAGGACTGGGGTAAAGTTATTTTCTCTGATGAATCCCCTTTTCGATTGTTTGGGACATCAGGAAAACGCCTCATTCGGAGAAGACAAGGTGAGCGCTACCACCAGTCTTGTCTCATGCCAACTGTTAAGCATCCTGAAACCATTCATGTGTGGGGTTGCTTCTCAGCCAAGGGAATCAGCTCTCTCACAGTCTTGCCTAAAAACACAGCCATGAATAAAGAATGGTACCAGAATGTCCTCCAAGATCAACTTCTCCCAACCCTCCAAGAGCAGTTTGGCGATCAACAATGCCTTTTCCAGCATGATGGAGCACCTTGCCATAAAGCAAAGGTGATAACTAAATGGCTCAGGGAACAAAACATAGAGATTTTGGGTCCATGGCCTGGAAACTCCCCAGATCTTAATCCCATTGAGAACTTGTGGTCAATCATCAAGAGACGGGTGGACAAACAAAAACCTAAAAATTCTGACAAAATGAAAGCATTGATTGTGCAAGAATGAACTGCTCTCTGTCAGGATTTGGTCCAGAAGTTGATTGAGAGCATGCCAGGGAGAATTGCAGAGGTCCTGAAGAAGAAGGGTCAACACTGCAAATATTGACTTGCTGCATTAACTCATTCTAACTGTCAATATAAGCTTTTGTTACTCATATGTTTGCAATTATTATATTTCTGTCTGTGATAAAAAAACACCTGTCAAACACACATAAAAACCATAAGGCAGCAGATCATGTGAAAATATAATATTTGTGTCATTCTCAAAACTTTTTGGCCATGACTGTATTCAGTAGGACTATCAGCTGTGTATCCACCAGACTTCTGCACAGCTAAACTGATGGTCCCAACCCCATTTATAAGGCCAGAAATCCCACTTATTAAACCTGACAGGGCACACCTGTGAAGTGAAAACCATTTCCGGTGACTACCTCTTGAAGCTCATCAAGAGAATGCCAAGAGTGTGCAAAGCAGTCATCAAAGCAAAAGGTGGCTACTTTGAAGAACCTAGAATATAAGACATAATTTCAGTTGTTACACACTTTTTTGTTAAGTATATAATTCCACATGTGTTAATTGATAGTTTTGATGCCTTCAGTGTGAATTTACAATTTTCAGCTGCAGATGGAAGGGAGGGAGACACAGTACTTCATTACTGATGGGTAGGCGGAGCCAGATCACGATGACACCTCAGATTAAAAGCGTGTTGACTGGCTGGCTCCTCCAGCTCGGGCTCCTCCTACTCAGCTTTCTCCAGTTTACAATTTGAGGTCCAGAGGACGGTCGCTGCTGGAAGCAGCTCCTCAGAAGACTTTATTATTTTTTATCGGACAAGAGACTTGGATCACCAAATGTGGTCTAGAGGTCTCAGGGGTCTCAGCGCTGCTGGACTCCCACCTCTCCCTTGGCGGATCTGTATTACCCTAAGGGTGGTCCCTGCAGAAACCTGCCGGCCCGGGGGGATGAGGATGGCTTCCCTGGCGGGGGCGCACACCGCGCTGCAGGGGTCACTGCGTCCCCCGCCCTGGGGGGAAGCATGGGCACGCGCCAGAAACCCATGGGGGTCCCTGTGGCGCCTTCGGCTGGTGAGTACTCACATTTTATTAAAAGTGTGTGAGTGCTTTAGCGACTGCTGCGGCAGCCACTGTACATGTACAATGCCGGTGACTAGTTTTTTTATGTCCGCAGGTGGATGCCTGCAGGACGGGGGAAAGAAGAGGAGTACGCGCTCTTTTTATTTTTTGAATTTCGCGCCGCTCTGAGCGCGCGCGCTTTACGGCAGTCTCCATTTCCGGCTCCTCTACATGGAGCACGTCGGAGACAGAGCGCGGCGGCCATTGCTGATAAGAAAGCAGGCTGAAAGCTCTCCGGATCGCTCCCCTCCCCTCCCGGCAGGAACGGTACCAGCTTGGTGAGTCGCTTCTAGCCCGCCGGGCAGAAGCTTAACCCTTTCACCTCCACAGCGCGGGCGCCGTCTGGGGCGCTACTGAGTGACAGATTGCGCGGTCCTGCAGCTGTTTTGTCGTATATGGGGCTCGCACACTCTTTTAATGTTAAAAAAGAGGTTGTGGGGAGTCTGCGACATTAATACTGCCACTATACGTTCCCTATAACGATCCCAATAACGACGCATACTATGCGATCGTTTGTGATCGTTTTTTAATGTCGCTAGTAGCTGCCAATCTTAAGCGATTAGTGATCTCCTTAACAACTTTGGCGGTCATTGCGTTATACAAACAGCGCAATTTTTTAGCGATCTTGTGGAACTTTTTTCTGTATAGTGTGGCATAGCTGTCCTGCAGCTGCGACCTTATAACAGGCGCTTGGGGCTCACACCCTTTTCATTATCAGGGTTGTGGGGAGTCTGCTACTTTAACTCCTTCTTGGGCGGTTAACTCTTAGTGGTAAGACAGCTGGGGTAGCTCTCTCTTTAGAGCTTTAACCCTTCAGCGTTTTGTTTTTTCTTTAAGAAACACTGTTCTGGTTACTGACAGGTTTAACCTGCCATATACTGTGCGCGGGCATGTCAGATACCATCTCCCAGATCCGCTACGGATCAACCTCGCGTATCTGGTGCACAGACCTCGACTCGGAGGTTCCAGCAATCCACTAGCCTCTATTGATGGCCTGTCTGACCTTTTAGATTATGGAGTGTCAGCTAGATCCTCTCAAGGAAGCGACACAAATCGGTGCCTTCCTTTTCGCTTAGCGAAGAAGTCCGTTTCGGATAAGGAGGATCGGCAGGGACACTCTGCCTCTCTCATGGGCCGTACTAAAATTTCTATGGCTATGAGGGCGTTACAGTTACCGGAGGAGGTAACTAGACGTACTGGTAAGTCGGCCCGGATGTTTCAGGAGTCGCATGGCGACGGCTTTGCAAACTGTATCCGTTTTTTCTACGGGGTTGTTTGTTAATTGGACCCCTTCTCCTGAAGTGAATGTCACTTTATTCCAGCTTAGCAAATCTTCCTGGTAAAGGGAAGGCGAGTCTGCAGGACACGCTGGACAGAAAAACGGAGATGGCAACAATATCCACCTGCGAGGCAGTGGATCATAGATTCGGTATTAAGGATCTAGGTGTACTTGTTAAGCTCACCTGAGCTGGTTGGACCGTCTAAGGACGGCGTGGCAAGATGGATCTCCTCTATCGAGGTAGATGGGCTTTTCAAGTTGAAGGATGATGCGTCACTGCTATCCAGGGCGCAATCCTCGGCAGTCACAGTCAGAAGAGCACTGTGACTTGAACAGTGGAACGCGGTTTCCAAGCAGGATTTGCTATCTTTAGCTTAGAAAGTGGTCAGCTATTTGAATCTGACCTCACGGAGCTGATTGCCAAGGCAAAGGCAAAAGAAACAGCTTTACCGCAGCGCAGAGCTGTGACTTCTGCGTCTGCAGGACTAGTGCCGATAGTTATCGGCGGTCCTTTCGGTTCAAGGGATGATCCGGCCAACCCTCTGGGGGTTTTGGGTCGTCTTTCTCTTTTTAAAAAAAAAAAAAGAAAGGGGGAATTCTCAGAAATTCCGCATACCCTGGAAACAGAACTTCTGTTAAGACAGAATCTGGCAAAAAAAAAAAAAAAAATCCGCTAAGGCGGACTGACATCTGAATCTCACTCGAGTGCTCTCGAGTGGGAGGTCGTTTACTCCATTTCAAACCGACTTGGGTTTCCCGTGTGTCGGACGCCTGGGTGACACAGGTTGTGTTGGCAGGCTACTTCATGGAGCTTCTTTTTCGACCCCGGACAGTTTTTTTGCCAATCTCGCATTCCGTCAGAGCCGAACTTTTTACCTCTGTATTGCGAGAGGTCGATTCCCTTCTGCAGAAGGGTGTGGTGATACCGGTTCCGCAGAGGACCGGGGAAGAGGATTTTTTATTCGACCTCTTAGTAGTCCCCAAGAAGGAGGACAAATTTCACTCTATTCTGGAAAAGATTGAATCGGCTTGTCCACACCAGATAATTCTACATGGAGCCGCTTCGCTCCGCTATGGCAGCTCTGTCGCAGAACGACTTTTTGGTCAATCGACATTCGCAACGCTTATTTGCATGTTCCCGTCGGAAGAGCTCACCAGCGCTTCCTTCGTTTTTGCCATAAATCAACCATTACCAGGTTGTGGCTCGGCCTTTCGGCTTGGCCTTAACGCCCAGAACTGTTACAACGATTCTGGCACCTAAATCTCATGGCAATTCTTCAAAGACTGGGGCTTTCGATTCGTCCCTACCTGGACGACCTTTCGATTGTGGCCTCAAAGGAGAGGCTGTGACGCAATCTATCCCTTTAGCTCCCTGAGGATTCGGGTGACTGGTCAATTGGGGGAAGTCGTCTCTGGAATCGTCGCAGGCAATCCTGTTTTTGAGGATGCATTTCGTCACGGTACGGGCGGTGTTGTCCCTACCTCCAGACAAGCAGGCATGTCTTCTCCGACATGTACAGATTATGAAGTCTGCGACAGCAATGTCCCTTCGGAAAGTATGCGCCTTCTGGGTTTGATGGTGGTGTCCATGGAGCACTTCCGTTTGCCCAATTTCATTCCAGAGCTCTCCATAGGCTCATTCTGAGTCGTTGGGATCGATCGCAAGTTTTCACTGGACTGCAGCGTCACCATCTCTCACAGGGTGCGAGAATCCCTAGGATGGTGGTTACGTCCAGGAGCGTTATCCCTGGGAAGGTCTTTCTTCCCTCCGAAGTGGTCGGTCATAACCACCAATGCCAGCCTGACGGGCTGGGGAGGGTGTCTGGAACGATCTTCGGATTCAGGGAGTATGGTCATCGGAAGAGTCGGTTTTACCGATCAACATCCTAGAATTGAGGGCAATTTTTTCCTTGCCTCCAACACTGGACGGTCTCTTTGAGCGGTCTGCCAGTCCGAGTGCGGACAGACAACGCGACGGCGGTCGCGTATATCAACCACCAAGGCGGGACGAGGAGTTCCCATGATGGAGGTGTCTCGGATCCTGATTTGGGCCGAGACCAGGGTTCCAGCCATCTCTGCGATTCACATTCCAGGAATCCAGAATACCACGGCGGACTTCCTCAGTCGCGAGAAGATGGATCCCGGAGAATGGGGTCTTCATCCGAAAATTTTTGCACTGCTGTGCTTCCGTTGGGGAACTCACTAAGTGGACTTGATGGCGTCCAGGTTCAATACCAAACTACCGACCTTCATGTCCAGGTACAAGGACCCGAAGGCTGTGGCGGTAGACGCTCTGGTGGATCCGTGGGACCATTTCGAGCTAGTCTATGTGTTTCCGCCGATATCCTTACTCCATCTGGTGTTGCGTTGGATCAGACTGGTGAGAATTCCGGCTATTTTTGATAGCCTCAGGTTGGCCAAGGAGGATGTGGTTCTCGACACTAGTGTCGCTTTTGGCGGCGCCGCCATTCCCACTTTCCTCTTCGCCCGGACCTGTTAACCCAGGGACCCGTTTGTCATCTGGACTTGAAGTCTCTGCGTTTGACGGCGTGACTCTTGAGACTAAAATTTTTGACCCTTAGAGGTTTTTCAGCAAAGTCATTGCCACTCTGCGAGCTGCTAGTAGTTCGACTACTACTAGGATTTATCACAAGACTTGGGAAGTCTTCTTTTCGTGGTGTTCGGGTTCTTCAAGGAACCCGAAGGTTTTTTCCCTTTCCCAATTTGTCTACAGTATGGCTGGACAAAGGTTTGGCAGTGAGCTCCCTGAAAGGGCAGGTTTCTACTTTGTCCTTACTGTTTCGGAGGGCTATCACCTTCCGTAGAGTCGTACGTTTCCTTTTTCGCGGAGTAACCCGTCAGTTTCCGCCGCGGGAGGCGCCTGTGTCTCCATGGCGGTTCAACCTGCTCTTGGAGGCTCTTCAACATGTGCCTATGAGCCTATGAGTTCTGCTAACCTTTCTCTACTTTCTGGGAAGGTTGCCTTTCTTAGTGGCGGCAACCTCTTTGAGAAGGGTTTCTGAGTTGGCGGCTCTTTCTTGTTCGCCTCCTTTCCTGGAGTTTTATTCTGATCGAGTAATCGCACACGGGGCGACTTTCTACCTAAGGTGGTGTCGCAATTTTCATGTTAACCAGGATATTGTGTTGCCCTCGCTTTGCCTGGGCCAGAGGAATGCAAAAGAACGGGCCTTGCCCACATTGGATTTGGTGCGGGCTTTGTAGTTCTATTTGTCTATTACTCAAGTTTTTCGCAAGTCAGGTTCCCTGTTTGTAATTCCTGCAGGTCGCAGGTGTGGTCAACGAGTTTCCGAGGACTCTATAGCTCGTTGGTTTCGGTCGGGTTTTTTTTTTTTTTTTTTGGACGTTTACCGACTTAAAGACGAGCCTTACCTGATTAAGGTTCGAGCTCACTCCACGAAGGCTGTGGTTTCATCGTGGACTTTTCATCAAAGGGTTTCGGCAGCTCAGCTCTGCCGAATGGCGACCTGGCGTTCTGTCCACACATTTACAAAGTTTTGTAAGGTGGACGTTAGTGCTTCCGCTGCTGCGGCCTTAGGACATAGGGTCCTCCAGGCAGCGGTGGTTTAAAGTTCTAGTTAACTTGTATTTGGCGCTTGTTGCGTTTTTATCTAGGTTGTTGGGTTTCTGCCTATTTTTGGTTTTGTTTCCCACCCTAATTTTTGAACTGCTTTGGGACGTCCCATCAGTAATGAAGTACTGTGTCTCCCTCCCTTCCATCTGCAGCTGAAAGACGGATTTTGGTAAGAACTTACCTGTAAAATCCTTTTCAGCAAAGGAAGGGAGGGATACACAGATCCCTCCCATGGCAGAAGTGTGTTGTTGCATTTAGAGATGCGGCGTGACCCGTCTCTGATAAGCGATTATCTGGGCTGAGGTCGACGCGCTACGGCTCTGTTCCAGCATTACCAGCTCATCGCAGTGGTCAGGTTCCGTAAGTAGTACCTGGAACTGTGTGGTTTTTGCCTATTTGCTTGCATAACCTGTATTCTTGTGTTTTTGTCTCTGAAGTTTTTCAGAAGGGGTTATGTTGCTCCGCTGGTGATATTGCTCTTCCTTAAGCTTGTGTACAACTGGAGAAAGCTGAGTAGGAGGAGCCCGAGCTGGAGGAGCCAGCCAGTCAACACGCTTTTAATCTGAGGTGTCATCGTGATCTGGGCTCCGCCTACCCATCAGTAATGAAGTACTGTGTCTCCCTCCCTTCCTTCGCTGAAATGGATTTTACAGGTAAGTTCTTACCAAAATCCGTCTTTCATAGTCATGAAAATACAGAAAAATCTTTAAATGAGAAGGTGTGTCCAAACTTTTGGTCTGTACTGTAGGCTTGTTATACCCACTGCATTTAAAACGGATGTAATACGGATTGCATACCAATGACAATACAGATCAAAAACTGACCATTTTTTAGATGAAAATTGTATGACTATTTATAATCTCGTGTGAATTTATCCTAAGAGTCAATGAATAAAGAAGTTCAGAAAGGTTTCCTGCTTCAGTGAAGAAAAAGGATGAAAAATACTACATGCAACTAGGATGATAGCGGAGAAAAAAAAACCTGTCTGTTCCTCCGAGATGGAAACCTTCACAGGGATATGTGATTGCATACAGTGCGTTTTTGATGCATTGTCGCTGGCGTTTTTTCCACGCGGAAATGGGCCAAAAATGCTATGGAAATCTTGTGCTAGCTAATTCAATGAAAATCCTGAAGTGTTGTGCAGATGATCAGTAAATTTACTTTGAGTATTTGCAGTTCGTGTTTCTGCAGCGTGTCAATTCTTTGTGCGTTTCAGAAACGTTTCCCACACATTGACTTCAATTGAGTCAATCAAATCCGCAGCCAAAACGCAGGTATAAAAATGTTTGCGGATTTGTTGATTTTTTTTTGTTTGTTTTTACGGGCTTCCCATGGTGTCTCCCGTGATGTTTCCCACGCTGTCATCTGTGTGACAGCGTGGGAAACAGCGGCTCGGTGGTTCAGATCGGCAGTAATGCTACCACCGGTAAGACAATCGGTCAGAGTGCTGCGGGGTCACACTGTGAGATGTCAGCATTACCCCGCAGCTGTGACTGTGACCCGCGGCAACGCTACCGCCGGTAAGACAGTCAGAGCGCTGCAGGGTTGTGCTGTCAGATGTTGTCATGACCCCGCACCTATGACTGTGATCTGCAGCGGTGACCTGCGGTAAAAAGCTTACCGCAGGTCAGCAGGCTTGGGCTGATGAGACTACTGCTCCCATCAGGCTATGTCTGCTGTCACTGATAACTGTGATAGGAGCCGCTGATGGGAGCCATAGTCTCATCAGCCAGCGCCTGTTCTCACATTTTAAAAAAAAACAAAACATGTAAATAATTACATGCATAATCAAATAAAAATAAAAAACACATTATACTAACCTAACACCAAATCCCGATGCCCTCTCGTCTACTAGAAATAATCAAAAATAATAAACTACCATATACTCACATCTATGACTGTTCTCAAAGTGATCAGGATCGTCGCGGGACATTATGGATTATCTTCTCGGCGGACAGGTGAGGAATATTGTGCTTTATTTATTTTTGTTGCCGGAGACGTTGGCGTCAGTGGATTAGGCTTTTGGTTAGTATTGTTTAATTTAGATTCAGTAAAGGAGTCTGTGTCATTATTTCAAATAAAGGACTTTATTTTGGGGGTCTTTTTTTTTTTTTTTATAATATCACTATTTATTTATTTTACTAATTTATTTAGCGCCATTAATTCCACAGCGCTTTACTGACATTATTGGCACTGTCCCCGAATGGGGCTCAAAATCTAAATTACTTATCTGTATGTCTTTGGAATGTGGGAGGAAACCGGAGTACCCAGAGGAAACCCACGCAAACACGGGGAGAACATACAAACTCCTTACAGATGTTGTCCTTGCTGCGATTTGAACCTAGTATCCCAGCGCTGCAAGGCTGCAGTGCTAACTACTGAGCCACCTTGCCGCTATGGGGTTAGTAATGGGGGCGTCTCATAGACGCCTCTCCATTACTAACCTCGGGGCTTGATGTCACCTGACAATACCAGGGTGACATCAACCCCCCAACCATTACCCGCTTGCCACCGCTACAGCGCATATGGGAAGAGCAAGGCTAAGTGCCAGATTTAACGCATCTTATAGATGCATCTTTTCTGGGGTGGCTGATAGCTGATGTTTTTAGCCTGGGGGTCAATATCCATGGCCCCTTCCAAGTCTATTAATATCAGCCCGCAGCTGTCTGCCTAGCCTTTGCTGGTTAGATTTTTATAGGGGGACCCTATGTCCATTTTTTTAAGGAGTCCCCTGTAAACTAGCCAGTAAAGGCTAAGTAAACAGCTGTGAGCTGATATTAATAGCCTGGGAACTTTTATGGCTATTGGCTCCTACCCAGAACATCAGCTACTTCAGCCATCAGCTTTCCTTTTGCTGGTTATGAAAATTAAGCGGGAGCCCACTCAGTTTTTGTTTTTTTTTAATTAAGAGTTGTTTGGTTACAGCCTATGTAGGTTCATTCTGTTAAAGATCCTACATAGACTGGTGACAATGTGTTTGTGTGTGTGTTTGTGTTTATATACCGACTTAGTAATGAGGGTTTCAGCAGCAGATTGGAAGGAAGGGAGACACACTAGTCATTACTAGTGGGTAGGCGGAGCCCACATAGGATAGAAACACCTCAGATTAAAAAAGTGTTGACGGCCCCTCCAGCTAGGGCTCCTCCTACTCCAGCTCTCCAGTCTAAAATTTGAATTCACAGAGGATAGTCGCTGCTGAAGCAGCTCCTCAGAAGATTTTTTATTTTTATTGAACAGAGACTTGGGCCCCCGTGGTCTTGAGGTCTCAGGGGTCTCAGCGCTGCTGGACCCCCACCTCTCCCTTGGCGGATCTGTATTACCATTTAAGGTGGTCCCTGCAGAACCCTGCCGGCCCCGGGGGATGAGGGTTGCTTCCCTGGCGGGGACGCAAACCGCGCTTCTGGGGTCACTGCGTTCCCGCCCTGGGGGGAAGCTATGGGCACAGCGCCACAAATCCCTGGGGGTCCCTGTGGCACTCAGCTGGGTGAGTACTCAACATTTTAATGTTTTGAGTGCTTCAGCGACTGCTGCGGCAGCCGCTGTTACATGTGACATGTTGGTGACTAGTGTCTTTTGTCCGCAGGTGGATGCCTGCAGGACATGGAGAGCGGAGGAGTCGCGCGCCCTTTTTTTTTAATTTTCGCGGCGCTCTGAGCGCGCGCTTTACTACTGTCTTCTTCCGGCTTCTCTCTCAGAAGCACAGCGCGGCGGCCATTACTGGATCAGGGAGCTGAAGGCTTCCTTCCTCACTCTCCTCCCCTCCGACAATCGAAGACCCTACACCGCGGCCAGCTGGGTGAGTCGCTTCTGCCTGTCAGGGCAGAAGCTTAACCTCCTCACCCCCACAGCGCAGGACACTGACCGCTACCGCTAACGATCATTATAACGACGCATACTAATGCGATCGTTTTTTTGTGATCGTTTTAGTGTCGCTAGTAGCTGCCACAGTGGGCGATCTCATTGACGACACATAAGTGGTTAGCGATCCCCTTAGCGACTTTGGCGGTCATTGCGATGTACAAATCAGCGCAATATTTTAGCGTTCTTGTTTAGTGTGGCATACCTTTGAGAGCACTGTCCTGCAGCTGTTACCTAATAAGAGGCACCTGGGGCTCGCACACCCTTTTCATTAAACATGGGTTGTGTGGGAGTCTGCGACATTAACCCCTTCTTTGGCGGTTAACCCTTTATTGGGGGACAGCTGGGGTAGCTCTCTCTTTAAGAGCTTTAACCTTCAGCGTTCGTTTCTTCTTTAAGAAACCACACTGTCCTAGTTACTGACAGGTTTAACCTGCCATATACTGTGTGAGGACATGTCAGATCAGGGTCCAGGAGGTGCGGACCATCTCCCAGATCCGCTACAGGATCAGTCTCGCGTATCTGACACGCAGACCTCGACGGCGTCAGGCGCGGCGGTCAGAGGTTTCAGTGATGTCAAAATGGAGGCCCTCGCTCGTTCTATTGATGGCCTGTCTGACCTTCTAGGTTATTGGGTGTCAGCTAGATCCTCTCAGAGGAAGCGACACAGGCCGGTACCTTCATTCCCGCGCAGCGACTCGGAGATCTCGGGCATGGAGGGTTTCCCTTTCAAGCTCAGATGGGGAGGTGTCCGATTCGGATAAGGAGGATCGGCAGGGACTCTCTGCTTCTCTTTTGGGTCGTACAGAGGCTTTTATTGGAGCCATGAGGGAGGCGTTACAGTTACCGGAGGAGGTAACTAGACGTCCTAGTAAGTCGGCCCGGATGTTTTCAGGAGTTGCATAGGTCGCGATCAGCATTACCACCCTGAACACGTCCGATCTCATCTGATCTCGGAAGCTAAGCAGGGTTGGGCCTGGTTAGTACTTGGATGGGAGACCGCCTGGGAATTCCAGGTGCTGTAGGCTTAAAGGAACGCCTGTGTCCAGATAAGTGTTTTCAGCTGTATCCGTGTACGACGGAATTGATTGATAATTGGATTCCTTCTCCTGAAGTGGATGTCCCTTTATCCCAGCTTAGCAAGTCCTCATTACTTCCTGTTAAAAGGGAAGGCGAGTTTGCAGGATCTGCTGGACAGAAAAACGGAGATGGCGGCGAAATCCATCTACGAGGCCGTGGGTCATGGATTCAGAGCATGTGTGCTTGTAAAGCTTCTCTAAGCTGGTTAGACCGTCTACGGACGGCGTGGCAAGATGGATCCCCTCTATCCGAGGTAGATGGGCTTTTTAAATTGGAGGATGCAGCCCGATATGACAGTGATGCAGGTTTGGATACTGCGTCACTGCTGTCCAGGGCGCAATCCTCGGCAATCACAGTCAGGAGAGCACTGTGGCTTAGACAGTGGACCGGAGACGCGGTTTCCAAGCAAGGTTTGCTATCCTTAGCTTACAAGGGTGGTCAGCTATTTGGATCTGACCTCACGGAGCTGATTGCCAAGGCAAAGGCAAAAGAAACGGCTTTACCGCAGCGAAGAGCTGTGACTTCTGCGTCTGGCAGGCATAGTGCCGGTAGTAGTCGCCGGTCCTTTCGGTCCAGGGGACGGTTCGGTCAGCCCTCTTGGGGATCGGGTCGTCCCTCTTTTTTCTGGAAAATAGAACGCTCAGAAATCCCGCACTCCCTGGAAACAGAGCTTCCGCCAAGACAAGCAAGAAGCTGACAAAAAGCCCGCTAAGGCGGACTGACGCCAGGGTCTCACTCGAGTGGGAGGTCACCTGCTCCAATTCAAACCGACTTGGGCTTCCCGCATGTCGGACGCCTGGGTGACGCGGGTTGTGTCGGCAGGCTACTTGATAGAGTTTCTTTCTCGACTCCCAGACAGTTTTTGCCACTCTCGCATTCCGTCAGAGCCCGAGCTATTTGCCGCTCTACTGCGGGAGGTCGATTCCCTTCTGCAGAAGGGTGTGGTGGTACCGGTTCCGCCGGAGGACCGGGGAAGAGGGTTTTATTCCAACCTCTTTGTGGTCCCCAAAAAGGAGGACAAATTTCGCCCCATTCTGGATCTCAAAAGATTGAATTGGCATGTCCGCACCCGGAAATTCCGCATGGAGTCACTTCGCTCCGTTGTGGCGGCCCTGTCGCATAACGAATCGACATTCGGGGCGCTTTTTGCATGTTCCCGTCGGAAGGGCCCACCAACGCTTCCTTCGTTTTGCCATAGGCCAGGACCATTACCAGTTTGTGGCCCTGCCATTCGGGTTGGCCTCAGCACCCAGAGTTTTTACGAAAATTCTGGCACCTCTCATGGCGATTCTGCGAAGACAGGGGGTTACGATTCTTCGCTATCTGGACGACCTTTTGATTGTGGCGTCCTCAAAGGAGGAGGCGGTGACGGCTCGCAATCTATCCCTTCAGCTCCTGGAGAACTTCGGGTGGCTGGTCAATTGGGAGAAGTCGTCTCTGGAACCGCAATCCTGTTTTTGGGAATGCATTCGACACGGTACGAGCAGTGGTGTCTCTGCCTCCAGACAAGCAAGCGAGTCTTCTTTGACATGTAATGAAGTCTTCGACAGCAATGTCCCTTCGAAGGTGTATGCGCCTTCTGGGTTTGATGGTGGCGTCGATGGAGGCAATTCCGTTTGCCCAATTTCATTCCAGGGCTCTCCAAATGCTCATTTTGAACCGTTGGGATCGATTGCAGTTTTCACTGGATTGCAGTGTCATCATCTCCCACAGGGTGCGAGAGTCTCTAGGATGGTGGTTACGTCCGGAAGTGTTATCCCTGGGTAAGTCCTTCCTCCCTCCGAGGTGGTCGATCATAACCACCGATGCCAGCCTAACGGGCTGGGGGGGGGTGTCTGGAACGATCTCTGGATTCAGGGAGTATGGTCGTCGGAAGAGTCTGTCCTGCCGATCAACATCCTGGAATTTAGGGCAATTTTCCTTTGCCTCCAACACTGGACGGTCCTTTTAAGCGGTCTACCAGTCCGAGTGCAGACAGACAACGCGACGGCGGTCGCGTATATCAACCATCAAGGTGGGACGAGGAGCTTCAGGCTCATGATGGAGGTGTCTCGGATCCTGGTATGGGCCGAGGCCAGGGTGCCAGCCATCTCTGCGATTCACATTCCAGGAGTTCAGAATATCACAGTGCACTTCCTCAGTCGCGAAAAGATGGATCCCGGAGAATGGAGTCTTCATCCGGAGATTTTTGCACTGCTGTGCTCCCGTTGGGGGACTCCCCAAGTGGATTTGATGGCATCCAGGTTCAATGCCAAGTTACCGACGTTCATGTCCAGGTACAAGGACCCGAAGGCTGTGGCGGTGGATGCTCTGGTGGCTCCTTGGGTCCAATTCGAGCTAATCTATGTGTTCCCGCCGATATCCTTACTTCCTCTGGTGTTGCGTCGGATCAGACTGGAGAGAGTCCCGGCTATGTTGATAGCCCCAGATTGGCCAAGGAGGACGTGGTTCTCAACGCTGGTGTCGCTCCTGGCAGCGCCTCCACTTCCACTCCCTCTTCGCCCGGACCTGTTAACCCAAGGGCCCGTTCGTCACCCGGACCTGAAGTCTCTGCGTTTGACGGCGTGGCTCTTGAGACCGAAATATTGACCCGTCAAGGCTTTTCAGCCGAAGTCATTGCCACTCTGCGAGCTGCCAGAGGTACGGCTACTACTAGGATTTATCACAAGACTTGGGAAGCCTTCTTTTCGTGGTGTTCGGCTTCTTCTAGGAATCCGAGGATTTTTTCCATCCCCAATTTGTTGGCCTTTCTGCAGTACGGGCTGGACAAGGGTTTGGCAGTTAGCACTCTGAAGGGTCAGATTTCTGCTCTGTCCTTGCTGTTTCGGAAGGCTATCGCCTCGCATAGGGACGTACGTTCCTTTTTTCGCGGGGTAATCCGTCAGTTTCCGCCGCGGAAGGCGCCTGTGTCTCCTTGGCGGCTCAACCTTGTTTTGGAGGCTCATCAACATGGGCCTTTTGAGCCTATGGACTCTGTTAACCTTTCTTTGCTTTCTTGGAAGGTTGCCTTCCTAGTGGCGGTCACCTCTTTGAGAAGGGTTTCTGAGTTGGCGGCTTTTTCTTGCTCGCCTCTTTTCCTGGAGTTTCACCCGGATCGCGTAGTGCTTCGCACACGGGGCGACCTTCTACCTAAGGTGGTGTACAATTTCATGTTAACCAGGATATTGTGTTGCCCAGCTCTGTCGGTGCGAGGAATGCGAAGGACGGGCCTTGCACACATTGGATTGGTGCGGGCTTTGAGTTCTATTTGTCTATTACTCAAAATTTTCGGAAGTCGGACTCTTGTTTGTGATTCAGCAGGTCGTCGGCGTGGTCAACGAGCTTCCAAGGACTCTATAGTCGTTGGATTCGGTCGGCCTTTTAGAGGCTACCGACTTAGGTGCGAACCTTGCCCGGTTAAGATTCGAGCTCACTCCACGAGGGCTGTGGGTTCATCGTGGGCCTTTATCAAGGGGCCTCGGCAGCTCAGCTTGCGGGCGGCGACCTGGCGCTCCGTCCACACGTTTAAAAAATTTTATAAGGTGGACGTTAGTGGCTTCGTGATGCGGCCTTAGGACGAAGGGTCCTGCAGGCGGCTGTAGTTTAAAGTTCTCGTTAACTTGTGTTTAGCGTAGTCGCGCATTTACTAGGTTGTTGGGATCTGCCTTTTTTTTTTTCCCACCTTAATTTTTGGACTGCTTTGGGACGTCCCACTAGTAATATTCTAGTGTGTTCCCTTCCTTCCAATCTGCTGCTGAAAGACGGATTTTGGTAGACCTTCCCTGTAAAATCCTTTTCAGCGAAGGAAGGAAGGGAGACACAGCTCCCTCCCATGGCAGAAGTGTGTTGTTGTGTTTTCAGATGCGGCGTGACCCTTCTCTGATAGCGATTATCTGGGCTGAGGTCGGGCGCTAAAGGCTTGTTCCAGCATTGCCAGCTATGCAGTGGTCAGGTTCGTGAGTAGTCCCTGGGACTGTGTGTTTTTTTCTGTTATATGATAACCTGTCTCCTTGTTTTTTTCTCTGAAGTCCTTCAGAAGGGGTTATGTTGCTCCGCTGGTGATATTTGCTCTTCCTTAGCTTGTGTACGACTGGAGAGCTGGAGTAGGAGGAGTCCTAGCTGGAGGGGCCGGTCAACACTTTTTTAATCTGAGGTGTTTCTATCCTATGTGGGCTCGCCTACCACTGTAATGACTAGTGTGTCTCCTTCCTTCCTTCGCTGAAAAGGATTTTACAGGTAAGGTCTTACCAAAATCCGTCTTCGGGCTGGACACTTTTTCATTACTAAAGGGTATGCCACACTAAGCGAGATCGCTAACGAGATCGATAACGACATCACTAAACGTCACTATTTAGCGATCTCGTTAGCGACGTCGTTGTGTGTGATATGTAGCAACGAGTGGCCCTGCTGTGATGTCGCTGATCGTTCACTAGCGTTCTGGACAGTTTTTTGATCGTTGGCGTCCCGCTGGTGAGCCTATATCGCTGTGTTTGGCACCTTTTGCGAAGACGAGCGACCTCGTTTGGACGCATATGACAGCGGCGCAGGCGGACTAGGGTTTTTTAGCGTCACGGAGTGGATCGCAATATCTGTAGAAGCAGGCAGGTGGGACTAGGTTCTCATTTGCGTCACAGAGAGGATCGCAGAAGTTGCAAAGCAGGCTAGCAGGACGCAGAGAGCAGGAGCGATGCTGGAAATTCCTATGAATGGAAAGCGCTCGAGAACAATGAAAGGAGCGTATACACCATCTTTCAGACGCGGTCAAAACATAAATTATTGCACATATATAGCATATATCTGTGCTGAGGGGCGTGGAAAAGGTTGCGCTCAGTACATGCTAATGACAGATCCTAACGACCGCAAAGTCGTTAAAGAGATCGCTGACCGCTGATGTCTCGTTTATGAGATCTCTGTTTGGCAGCTACTAGCGACCTAAAAGCGATCATACCAACGATCTCGTTAGCTTGGTCGTTATCGTGATCGCTAACGAGATCGCTTAGTGTGGCAGTACCTTAAGCTAGAGCTTGGTGTCAATGACAGCTGCTGACATAAGCATAATCCCATTATTCTGATGCTACTGCATCAGCATGAAAAGGTGATGTTGAACCAAGAAATTACATCACAAAACTTTTTTAAAAAATATCTTATTTAGCTCAAAAAACCTTTCATTGCTGTACATAATCACATGCAAATAAACAATACAAAAACAGCATTTTTGCCGCAGCAGTTTTAATGCAAGAGATGCAGATCCTTGCAGAAATTTCTGCAAGCAAATATCAACGTGCGAACATTAGGCCATTTTCACACTACAGTTTTTTTTTGTGTACAGATGAAAATAGGATGCATTTTCATTCAGAATTTAATCAGTGTATTCATAATGTGCAAAAATAACCTATTTGATAGACTTTGAGAAACCCCATCAGTCAATGATGAACAGATAGCACTAAATGACATGAGTGCTCTCGAGTTTTCACTGACACAGGCAATGACTAGTATCAAAATTGGACTTGTCCTGGGTTTTTCTGTTTTAGGACACTTGATTACAAAAAAAAACCAGCGTTATGAACATCCACTTATAAACTATAATTGTTAGTTGCTTTCGCTGTAAGAAAAACAGATCGAACATGTATGAGAAAATTGTCTTGTGCAAAGGTTTTAGACTGGATCTACATGAAGTAGGTATTTTGCGGTATAACTGTTGTTACAGAGAGACAGCGTGGAGAGCAGTACTTATGTAAAGACAATTTTTTTTATTTTCCAGTGATCAAACCCTTTAATATGTTGGTAATTAAATGGAACGTGTCAGAAGGGTTATGCATAGTAACCTACTCAGTCAGGTCAGCGCCGTTATACTGAATAAAATGATGCCTTGTTTGATGCAGTTCATCTTGTGGCTGTTTCTTAATCTTTATTTTCAGTTTTGTGTTAATGATATGCTCGTGCCCTAAGGCGGGGTTCATGTATGTGGTGCTCTGATTAGATATTCATAGTGCAGACTGCTGACAGGTCACTGATCTCTCGCTGACCTGCCCCTAGTTTGCATAATGAATATCAAAACATACTGAATAGAAAAAAAAAATGCTCCTGCAGGCAGGTGCCAGCCGTAGCACCTGCGCTGCAGCATAATCACATGGTTAATGTGCACTTAATACCTTTTGTAGATTTACTTGAGCGAAGAAAAAAAAGTCATTTTGAAAATGGCACCCAGGGCAAAGATGGCGCCGCGTGCGCATAGCAGCTGTCGACGATCTCCAAGAACTGCTACTGCACAGGCGCGGGCAGCACCATCTTGGCGGAGGACTTTTATTTCTTATCCGCTGGCACCTGTGCAACAGCAGTTATCGGATCTTTTTTTTCCTCGCTCAAGTAAATCTGCAAAAGGTATAATTTGCACAGTAACCATGCGATTATGCTGCAGTGCAGGTGCTATGGCCTGCATTTGCCTGCAGAAGCGTTTTTTTTTTTTCTATTTATTATTCAATATGTGATGATATTCATTATGCAAACTGAGGGGACAGGTCAGTGAGGGATCAGTGACCTGTCAGCAGTCTGCATTATGAATATCTAATCAGAGAACCACATACGCCAACCCCCCCTTAGGGCACGAGCATATCATTAACACAAAACTGAAAATAAAGATTAAGAAACAGCCACAAGATGAATTTCATCAACCAAGGTATCATTTTATTCAGTATAACGGCGCCAACCTGACACTGTGTGTAGGTTACTGTGCAAAATCCTGCTGACAGGTTCCCTTTAACAAAATGGAAGATACTGTAAACCTTGGAGACTTTCAAGGTTCTATTTTACAAGAAGTAGTCACATAAAACAATCTGAATGGAACGTTTGGAGCAAATTGGACAAAAAATAGAAAATATGGATTCACTGGGAAAGTGGGATAAAATAGGAATGTTGTTAAGCTTACATTCATGCACAAGTGACTGAACATAATGTTTTTTTTATTTTCAGAATCTCAGAGCCGAAAAAAGAGTAATTACATGGAGCACTATGATTTTCCTACGATGCGTTCCTCTTCCTCCAGTACAAATATCATGGTTTCCCCCAAGCAAAGCTCAGCTGAAGTGTCCTCTTCACATTCCTGTTCCATTGCGTATCTTCACGGTACGAAGATACACATCGTTCCTATATCTTCCATTTCTGACACTTACAGAAAAAGTAGTATTCCCAATGAAAAAGTTTCTAAGACATTTGGTGGAGAGATGCAAATAGTAAAAGATACACCACAGAATAGTATCTCTCAGAAGAGGTCGTATGACAACATTTCAAATATTAAGGCTGTTCAAGAAACTAAGTCGTTAAATGATGCTTACAGAGCAAAGAAGATTGATTTTGGTGCTGAGGAAAATATTGCTGTTGCTGGACCATCATGTTCCACTAGCAACTGCTCATTGGAACCTAGTTCTGAAAAGCCTTCATCAAGCTCATCAAGCCAACCACAAGAAAAAACTTCCAAAACTTTGAGTCCTGAGGTACTTCAACTTCTCAAAGGCCAAGATGCAAGTACTGTGACAAATATTCTTCGTACCCTTTCTCCCTTTTATCCTTCTCTTCAGGGTAAGTGTAAAGAAGCAAGACTCTACATTGAAATCCATGAGATCTTTTAGGTTTTGTTTTTTTCTTTCGATCCTAGACATATACTGCATTTTAAAGAAACATGGACCCCCCCTCCAAAAAAAAAATCACTAAAATTGAAATAATATGCACCACAAACAATGTTTTTTTTTGTTTGCCATTCATGTTTCTCTATGGGATTTCAGTAAACATCTGACAGCAGCCTTTTTTTTGCAAAAAATATCCAAAAAATCCTAACTTGTAAAGAAATATTGAAAAGAGTAGCATTTTTTCACAACTGTATAACAGTAGGTTGTCTGCATAGAGAATTTGCCTTCTTAACCACTTTACCCCAAGGGTGGTTTGCATGTTAATGACCGGGCAGTTTTTACAATTCTGACCACTGTCCCTTTAAAAGGTAATAACTCTGGAATGCTTCCATGGATCTTGGTGATTCTGACATTGTTTTCTCGTGACATATTGTACTTCATGTTAGTGGTAAAATTTCTTTGATATAACTTGCTTTTATTTGTGAAAAAACATAAATTTGGCTAAAATTTTGAAAATTTCGCAATTTTTCAACTTTGAAATTTCATGCCTATAAATCGCAGAGGTATGGCTCACAAAATACTTAATAAGTAACATTTCCAACATGTCTACATTACATCAACACAATTTTGGAACCAACATTTTTTTCAATACAAAGTTAAAAGTCCCCGGCAATTTTCCTCATTTGGCAAGGAGGACGTTTTCAGCTGGTGTCGCACCTCAGCCTCACTTCCAACTCCCTCTTCGCCCGGTTAATGATTAACCCAAAGGACCCATTCTAACCGCCAACCTCGTTAGGTGGCTCGAGACCAATTTCCGAAGGGTTTTTCAAATCATTGCACTTAGCTTCCAGGAGTTTTTTGATTTTCAAAGAAATTGGAGCATTCTTTTTTTTGGGCCAAAAAATTTTCATCCAATTTTTTTTTTCCAGTAACGGGCTGAAATTTGGACAACATAATAGTTTTGTTGTTGCAATTTGAACCTATTCGCTGGATACTTCCATTTTTTGCGGGGAACCATGTTTCGCCGCGAGGGCCAGTGTTCCATGGCAGGCGCAACCTTTTTCGAGGTCACAAATGGCTGCATTTGAGTATCGGACCGCCTGTCTTGCTTTTGGAAGGTGCCTTGAGGGCTGCCTCTAAACTAGTTGGCCCCCCCCTTTCTATTCACCACCTAGTCCCAACCGACCTACCCTAATGTCACAACATAACCAATATGCCCTCGCTCCCTGGGGAATAAGAAGTAAATTAATTTTTTTATTTATTTTATTATTTTTCTCCTCTTGTGTGATAAGGGGGGTGTCACTACTTAAGACGTTTTTTGATTGGCGGCCATAGGCTTACGCTTAAAGCAACCTTTTAATTGGCCACTCAGAAGTTGGGTTTTGGCCTTTATCAACCGCACTAGTTTTGGGCCATCTGGCTCCTCCGTTTTTTATAAGTGACGTTGTGCTTTATGGTTTGACGAAGGTGCGGCGCGTAGTTGAAGTTTGTTATTGTTAGCCTATTTCGGCCATTTACCTAGTTTTGATTGCTTTTTTTTTCGACTTTTTTGGAGCGACTGATCCATAAAACTAGCCATTCAGTAATCTGTTGGTGGGGGGGCCTTTTCCTTAAAGAGGGTTCCTCGATGTGGTATTGTTTTTCAAGGCGTGCTTTTATAGTTATTCGACGGTTTGTTCCGCATTGACATCGCAGGATACAGTTCATTGTATACCTGACTGTTTTGTTTTTTGCTGTTATATGACAATAAACTGTTTTTTTATTATTTTTGAATCCTTCAATTATTTGCTCGCTTATATTTTCTTCTTAGTTTTCGCTGGTGAGCTGAGTAGGGAGCCCTAGCTTGGGGCCGTCACATTTTTCAATCCCTGATTTTCTATCTATGTGGTCCTATTTAGATGCTGTGTAATTCCACTTTTCTTCGCTGGATAAGATTTTACAAATCAATCGTTTTTGGCTGAATTTTTATTTAAAGGGTTCCACACTAAGGAGATTCATCCTAGTCACTAAAGTTTTTAGGAGGGTCGTTACGACGCGTGTGGGATATTACAACATGTGGTACCTTTTTTGTCGTTTGATGTTCATAATGTTCTAGTGAGCGATATTTTTGTTGCTCTTATATATCGCTTGTTTGATTTTTGTACACGGCGAATTTTTTGACATTATACAGTCGCCAGGGGGGACATTTATAGGCACGAGTGGTCGATATCGTGATCATGACTAGTTATTTGCGTACACAGAAGGTCCAGATTAAAGCAGGCTCAGACCAGAACAGGACATGCTGGAGCTTTCTATAAGCAGGGCCGGAATGAAAGCCTACCCTCTCTGAAGGGAAACAGTAATTCACAAAGAATTACGCGAGCGGGGGTGCCTCAGTACATGCATGACGAGTCCTCGGCAAACTAAGAGCAATCACAGTGAGCTCGTTTATGAGGTCTCTGGGCAGCACTAGCGTAAGCCTCTCCACGCTCGTTAGCTTCCTCGATCTACGCACGAACACTGCGATCATGTTTGATCGCAGTGTGCCGGGGGTTAGTGCGCTGGGAGCAGTCTGTGACCGCCCCTGGCACATAGTACCGGGTGTCAGCTGTGATAATCAGCTGACACTCGGCCTCAATCAGCTGCGCTCCCCCGTGAGCGCAGCTGATCGCATATGACGTACTATCTCGTCCACGGGCCCGGGTCACCTGGACGGGATAGTAAGTCAGATGTCAGAAAGGGGTTAAATTTAACTAAGCAGTGCAGATTTTTTTTTCCATTCCTGTACCCACAGTCTCACACTATGCACTTTTTATATATAGAATGTACTTACATCAAAGTAGCTCAGCCTCATCTTGATACTCCTACTTCACGCTGCATTTTATTCCTGTACACTCCAATTGTGTGATGCATCAGAACAGTATGGCATCACACGGATGCAGGCCCATTACCATCTCTGCTTGCAGTGGGGTCAGTGTGATTACCTTTTTGTCTTTATATTCTCCTAAATAAGATAAGGGATTGTAAGAATACTACGGTCCCGACGGCTCATCTATGTTCTACGTCATAATCAGTGTATGACAGGCACTGTATAGCCATCATCAGTAAATGCGATTAAAATTGACCAAAGATGGAGGGACAGAAACTCATGTAAATACAGTCAATGCAATTTCAACATACACGAACTTCTGGTAACTGAGATGGTGATCCATTTCAGGTAACATAAAAAAATATAAATCCCAAGGGATTAACATGAGATCACTATACCATGCTGAAGAGTATTATGCCATGAATTTTCAGATAGAAAGGTACAGAACAACTAAGTAAGGGAATACTAGCTGAATTCATATATATATACAGCATTGAAAATGCAACACCAAGGAGTACATGTTGTGGAATTATGAAAGCCACAGTATCAGTTGACATGTTACTAATATGGAAATAATGAGAAAATGGAAAACATTTTTTAATTATTCAGTATAGAGTATGAGCACCACATGCAATAATACATGCACTTAAATGCCTTGGCATGCTATCTGTGAGATTATTAATGATTGAGGAATGTTCTGCCACTTTGGTTACACTTGCATGTCATGCAAATCAGAAACATCTGCAGCTGGTATTTCGCTTTGCAATTGCCGACCAATGACATCCCAGATATGATTGATGGAAGAAAGGTCATGAGATGCTTCAGGCCATGGAAGCACATTTAGGCCATGCATGCTATTCAGGTTGCACGAGCCACATGAGGCCTGATGTCATGCTAATAAACAACTTCTGATAAAATTTGGATATTTGATTGCACCACTGGTTGCATCACCACCTCAATGTAACACCAAGCTGTTAGTTTACCTGTAATGAAAACTAAAGGAGTCTGATTACTGTACATTATGCCACCACAGCTCATATTCCCAGTAGTAGGATTGGTTTAACATTTCATTTCCCCTTAAAGGCCTCTTTACAATGTTACCCACATGGTCTTGTCAGATTTGAAGAATGTAGTGATCTATTCTGTACTGGAAGTGAAATCTGCCATCAAATATCTAGCCTAAGGCATCAAGCAGTGTATACACAAACCATGAGAAGGCATTTGTATGACATTATTCTATGTGCCAGACATCCATCTGAAATTGTTCTGTTGACATCATGCCACCTCTCTAAAATGTTGTGATTTGCAGTGCTGGACAGCAATGGAGGTGTATCCTCTTCAGCGATGAGTCCTGCTTTTAGATGTAATGCTAGCCTGTTATATTTTGGTAGCTGAGGAGAGTAAGCAAAAACGGCAATACACCAGAGAGGCTGGAACCTATTGGATTGCAGTAACCTGAACTAACCACACAACTAGAGGTAACCGTGGAGAGTTCCTACGTTGATCCTAGACGCCTCGTCACAGCCTGAGAGATAACTACACCTAAAGGCCGAAAGATGAAAGCTATCTGCTCCGGAGCAGATCCCCAAAGAAAATAGGAAGCCCCCAAACATGTAATGGCGGTTAGACAAGAGGAAGCAAGGACACAGACAGAAAATAGAATGAGCAAACGCTGGGGCCCAATCTGTCTAGACAGAAAAGTACAGGAAAGGATACTCACTGCAATTCCAAAAAAAACCCTAAAATAACCCAACACTACTGATTGCAAAAACACCTGAGATCACACGACCTCTACCACCTAAATCAGTTCTCTGGTGTAACAAAACTAAGCCGCAGCCACTGAAAAAACAGGAAAAAGCAAATGAACAAACAACAGTGGCTCCAGATAAACTGAGAGGAGCACAAGCCCCCCCGGAGGGGACCAGGCTGACCTCCACAGAAGTGCAGGGAACAATGCAAAAAGCAAGCACAAAAAAGCAGAAAATATCTTATCTGATAGCAGAAGATGCAGGCAAGACTCAGCAAGCTTCCAAATGAACCAGGAACCACAATTGAGACAAGAACAATTGATCACCGGCAACCATCATGGGAGAGAACCTCCCTTATATCAGACCAATCCGTGATCCCAGATTGCCACTCCTCGCTGAAAGGTTCACTACTGTCAGTAACCACCAGAGGGAGCCTCTGCTCAGAAACCATTTTTAGCACATTCACAACACTAGCCACAGATTGGTCTGGAGACCATGTGGACAACACCAGGAAGAGACTTGCAAAGAGGAATGTGAAAGTGTACCAGGAGATGGTTTTCAACACGACAACGTATGGCCACATGCTGCTTGTTCTACAGTGAGCAGCATGTGTGGCCTAAATGTACTACCATGGCCTGTAGTTTCTCCTGTCTTGTCTCACATTGAGCTCATCTGGGACATCATTGGTCGGCAACTGCAAATTGAGCTGCCAGCAGTCGATCTCTATTTGCTTGGACAAGAGCATTCTGTGCGGCAGAACATTGCTCAACCAACCAATAATAATCTCATTGATGGCATTCTTAGTGTAAGTGCATGTATTTCTGCATGTGACACTGATACATGATACTGAAAAAAATCAAGATGTTTTAAAAATTGTTTCCATTTTTCATCATTATAATATCATTTATCCTGTGATTTCCAAAATTACATGACTTTCCCTTCTTCATAGACAGATGTTCAGTACCCAGCCACAATCACTATGCAGTGGGGGGGTCACCGCAATAAATGTACCTCAGTCAGTGACTGAAGTACACTGATACTATAATTGATGTCACTTTTTAAAAGAAATGGCTAAGCAATCTGGAACTGACATAAATATAAGAGCCAAAAGTTTCAACATTTTGTGATGTTCTAACTATTTAACTACAGAATTCAGGCTAACCTATTTACAAAGAATCAAGTAATAAAGTATGCACAACAGATGTGAATATATAAACCTACAGAACTGATGTGTCACTTTCAAATAATAAAATATAATATTTTTATTAGATTATTCTTAAAAACACAATAATAGTAATGTAAATTCATGGAAATACGAAACAAAAATGCTGTCAAACTGAAATAATTGTTCTATAATAGATAATGGTATAAAATAATAAATTATTACGCAAAAGGATTTGCGCCTATCCCCCAGCTTCCCCAATGCTATGGTAATGTCAAGATCCGTCTGGGTTGGAGCCGATGTTACTGCAAACACTAGGGAAGCAGAGGCAGGTAGCGTAGTCAGATGGCAGCCGGAGGTCGGTACACAGGAGAGCAGTGTTTGTAGCAATGGATCAGGCGGAGAGCGTAGTCAGAAGGCAGGCCGAGGTCGGTTCACAGGAGAGCAGTGTTTGTAGCAATGGATCAGCAGGAAACGCTTGACTAAAGGCTTGGAGCTCAATAATCTCGCAATGACACACCCACAGGGCCAGGTTTATATAGGGTGTGTAATTGGCAATCAGAGGCCCAATCAAGAGAGCACTAGGTGTAGCCAATCAGGAAGAACAGTCAATGGTATCTGGGTTCAGCAAGGAACTTTGCAGCCAGCAGAATAGCTCAGATGGTAGAGCTGCTGGCCAGTGGACAAGAGGTACTGGGTTCGACTCCTGACAGTACTCCCCTCCTTCCAGGATGGCCTCTGACATCTCAGGAGCTGGCTTATCCGGGTACCTTTGATGAAAGGCTCTTGTTAGTCTAGGAGCATGGACGTTGTCCCTTGGTTCCCATGAATTTTCCTCTGGTCCGTAACCCTTCCACTGCACCAGATACTGCAGTTTACCTCTGAATTTTCGGGAGTCCAGAATCTTATCCACAATGTATTCTTCTTCACCACGGATCCTTTCTGGTGGAGGAGGTGGCTGAATTCTTCCTGGAAACGGGTTTTCACAGAAGGGTTTGAGCAAGGATATGTGAAACACTGGATGAATCTTTAGATTGTTGGGAAGTTTTAAACGAAAAGCAACCTGGTTAATTTTTGCAGAAATTTGAAAAGGTCCAATGAATTTCTGACCCAATTTGGAGGATGGCACATGTGTCTTAAGGTTTTTAGTGGACAGCCAAACTTTGTCTCCAACCTGAAGAGCAGGGGGCACTCTCCGATGTTTATCTGCTGCTTCCTTATATTCTTCCTGGGTCTTGAGCAATATCTCTGATAATTCCTTCTGGGATTCCTGTAATTTTGTAAGCCTGTCATTAACAGCAGGAATGGGAGTGTTCACTGGCAGATTAGGGATAAATACTGGATGTACTCCATAATTAGCAAAAAATGGGGTTTGAGATGTAGCGCTATGTATGGAGTTGTTGTAGGCAAACTCTGCTGTTGGTAAATAGTCCACCCAGTCATCCTGAAGATAGGAAATGAAGCAACGGAGGTATTGCTCCAAAGTCTGGTTCGTTCTCTCCGTCTGGCCATTGGACTGAGGATGGAAAGCGGTAGAAAGATTCACCGTGACTCCCAAGGCTGTACAGAAACTCTTCCAAAATTTTGACGTAAACTGAACGCCTCTGTCAGACACCACGCTGTCAGGAATTCCATGTAACCTGAATACTTCTTTGATCATCAGTTCTGCAGTTTTTTCAGCAGTAGGAATTCCTTCAGTTGGAATAAAGTGGGCCATTTTTGTGAGTCGGTCCACTATGACAAGGATGACGGTCATCTGTTTGGAAGGGGGTAGTTCCACAATAAAATCCATGGAAATAGATCCCCAAGGCCTGGATGGAACTGGGAGTGGTTGCAAGAGTCCTAGAGGAGACGATCGTGGGGTCTTGTTTCGTGCGCATGTTAAACAGGTTGAAACATATTTCCTCACGTCCTTCCTACAATTAGGCCACCAAAAGAAACGAAGTAGTAAGTCTTGTGTTTTTGCAACTCCAGGATGTCCTGCCAGTTTAGAATCATGGACACTTTTGAGGACTTCAAGGCGAGAAGATTCAGGTACATATATTTGGTGTTTCTGCATCCAAAACCCTCTTTGAATGAAAGATCGACGTCTTCCGAAGGATGGTTAAGGAAAGAGTCCTCTTGATATCCATCTTTAATTCTATTACCTAGTCCTCTAGAGTGCAATATTCCCAAAAAATTTTTAGGGCCTAGAATTGTATCATCATTACTAGACCTCTCCTGAGGTTCCGAACACATCCTGGACAGGGCGTCAGCCTTGCCATTCCTTGAACCAGGCCGGTAAGAGATTATAAAATTGAATCTTGAGAAAAATAAGGCCCATCGTGCTTGTCTTGCAGACAATCTTTTTGCTGTACGGAGGAATTCAAGATTCTTGTGGTCCGTGAGGACAGTCACAGGGTGATTGGCACCTTCCAGAAGATGTCTCCACTCGGAGAAGGCAACTTTAATGGCTAACAGTTCTTTATTACCAATGTCGTAGTTCTTTTCTGCAGATGACATGGTGTGGGAAAGAAACGCACATGGGTGAAGTTGCATCTTGTCCCCAACTCGCTGAGACAGAATAGCTCCCACTGCAGAGTCCGAGGCGTCCACTTCGACAGTAAATGGCAATTCAGGATTTGGGTGTACTAACAATGGAGCAGACGTAAAAAGAGTTTTCAACTTGTCAAAAGCCTCCTGTGCCTCTGGAGACCAGAAAAATGCTTTTGTCTTTTTTGTTAGTGTAGTAATTGGTAGTATGATCCGTGAAAAGTTCTTTATAAATTTTCGGTAAAAATTTGCAAATCCTATGAAACGCTGGACGTCTTTTAAATTTCTTGGAACAGGCCAGTCCACTACAGCATTGATTTTGCCGGGATCCATGCTCAGACCTTCTGGGGAGATGATATATCCCAGAAATTGGATACTGGTTTGTTCAAACTCACATTTTTCAAGTTTAATGTAGAGATGGTTCTCCTGTAGTCGTTCCAAGACTAACTGGACGTGCCTGCGATGCTCTTCCAAGGTGTCTGAAAATATAAGAATGTCATCGAGATAAGCCACAACGAATTGGTCCAAGAAATCTCGAAATACATCATTAATAAAATGTTGAAAGGTGGCTGGGGCATTGCTAAGGCCAAAGGTCATAACAAGAGATTCAAAATGTCCATATCTCGTTCTGAAGGCGGTCTTCCACTCATCTCCTGGGCGAATCCGTATGAGGTTGTAAGCCCCTCTAAGATCCAGCTTCGTAAAGATTTTCGCAGAACGGAGTCTCTCAAATAGTTCAGGAATCAAGGGTAGCGGGTAGCGATTCTTGACAGTGATATTATTCATCTCTCTGTAGTCAATACATGGCCGCAGAGTGGAGTCTTTCTTTTCAACAAAGAACAGGGGTGCCCCAGCTGGAGATGTGGAAGGTCGAATAAAGCCTTTCTCTAAATTTTCATCCAGGAACTTTCTTAATACCTTCAATTCAGGTTCGGAAAGATTGTAAATCCTTCCAAATGGAATGGTTGCTCCTGGCAGCAATTCAATGGGACAGTCATAAGGACGGTGAGGAGGTAATTGATCTGCTTTCTTCTTACTGCAGACATCAGAGAACTGCTGATATTGAGGTGGTAGTTTCTCTTCCTTCTCATGCGAAATCTCAGAGATTTGGACTTGTTGTAGAACAGGGGGTTCCTTATGACAATTATTCTTACAGTAGTCAGATGGAAAGGTGATGGTCCTTGATGCCCAGTTGATAGAAGGGTTATGGACTGAAAACCAGGGGATCCCTAGAATAACCGGAAATTTCGGAGATGAAATAAGATGGAAACTGACAGCTTCATGATGATCCTGGTCGATACAAATCTCCAGTTCGATTGTCTCATGCGTGACAGGTCCAGAAGACAAAGGTGATCCATCCACAGTTTCCATTTCAATTGGTGTGGATTTGGTCCTACTGCAAATATCATTATCATGTGTAAATTTTAAGTCCATAAAATTTCCTCCTGCTCCCGAATCCAACAGGGCAGAGCATTGTATTTTTTGGGTGCCCATTACAACCTGAATGGGGATTACAAAATGAGATGATGTGGTATGTATTTTGTCTATTTCTGGCGTTACTGATGAGATAGTCTGCAAGATGGAATCCGACTGCTGAGAAAGGTCCGTATTGCTGGCAGACCTGTTGTTGGTAAAGGCTATAGTCCTTTTGTTAGGACAGTTGATGGCATAGTGTCCAGGGTCCCCACAATAGAGGCAGAGATGTTCTGCACGTCGCCTCTCCTTCTCCTGTGCAGAGAGTGGTCTTCGGATGACGTCGATCTGCATCGGTTCAGACACAACTTGCGTCTTTTCTTGGTGGTCTGATGCTGAAAATGAGAAGCCAGGGCTATTCCCAAGTGCTCGCAGTCTCTCCTTTCTCCTTTCAGTAAGTCTCTGGTCAATCCGGATACATAGTTGAATAAAGTCCTCCAACTGGTCAGGGGTCTCAACCCTGGCAAGCTCGTCTTTCACTGGTTCTGATAACCCTCGTCGAAATTGACTTCTCTGGGCCGCTGGATTCCAGGTGGTGTCGGCCACCCAGCGACGGAACTCCGATGTATATTCCGCAACAGAGCGACGTCCTTGGCGCAAATTATGTAATTTGGTTTCTGCTGTGGCACAGCGGTTTGGGTCATCAAAAACTTGATTCATAGCTGCGATGAAAGCTTCCAGGTCATTAAGGAGGGCATAGTCCTTTTCTACATAAGGTGAAGCCCAAGCAAGAGCTTCATCCGTCAGGAGATTTATCATGAAAAAAACTTTCTTCCTCTCACTGGTAAAGGGAGCAGGTTGCATCTGGAAGTATATGCGGCATTGATTGAGGAATCCTCGGTACTGCTTGCGATCCCCACTGAACTTTGCAGGCAGCGGCAGCCGCGCGTTTGATTCGGACCCTGAATTGCGCACGTCCAGAAGTTGTTTTTGTAGCTCAATTACTTCCTGTTGTATCGCCGTGAAATCAGTTTGTAACTTGGCATATTTTCCTTGAGAGTCAGTACAAAAACTTTGAAGCTCCGTAACTTGCCGTCTCAGGGTGTTCACAGCGGACTCCATTTTGGCGCGAGATTATTCTGTCAAGATCCCGTCTGGGTTGGAGCCGATGTTACTGCAAACACTAGGGGAAGCAGAGGCAGGTAGCGTAGTCAGATGGCAGCCGGAGGTCGGTACACAGGAGAGCAGTGTTTGTAGCAATGGATCAGGCGGAGAGCGTAGTCAGAAGGCAGGCCGAGGTCGGTTCACAGGAGAGCAGTGTTTGTAGCAATGGATCAGCAGGAAACGCTTGACTAAAGGCTTGGAGCTCAATAATCTCGCAATGACACACCCACAGGGCCAGGTTTATATAGGGTGTGTAATTGGCAATCAGAGGCCCAATCAAGAGAGCACTAGGTGTAGCCAATCAGGAAGAACAGTCAATGGTATCTGGGTTCAGCAAGGAACTTTGCAGCCAGCAGAATAGCTCAGATGGTAGAGCTGCTGGCCAGTGGACAAGAGGTACTGGGTTCGACTCCTGACAGGTAATGTCTGCCGGGACCGAGTGCGGTCTGATGTCCATGGACACAGACAATGGAGAAGATGGAGAAATTAAGTTCTCCTTCTTTGCTCCGGTGGTACGATTCTCTCACGTGAGAGAATCTGATCCTAGTAAACTTACAATCTGATCAAGCTTTGATCAGAGTGTTATTGCCAAAATCGAGCCGATTCTCTCAGAAGAGAGAATCATCACTCGTGTGACCCCAGACCAAACTCTAGGAAGCGCTGATAAGCCACCGGGTAACAGACTCTTGGATTAATCATTTGAGATACATTGTCTCTGTATTATAAATGTATTTTTTCTCTGAAATAACAGTGTTACTGGCTGAAATGACATAATTCTGGCAGCATAAATCAGCTGTCAGGTTTACTTTAAGGAAGTAATAGTATGTAATTGTAATTAACAAAGTTGGCACTTGTGTAGTAAAACAAAAGGGCATTGTATTTCATTTTATGGACGTACACACGCCAGTTCCTTAAATTGGTGGGTTGAAAGAAGAAATAATGTCCAAGTGTTTATTGTGATATTCTAACAGAGTAGGCATTGCATCCAGCTCTTACCACTGGACCGACCTGTGCTTGATCCATGATGCTGTTATTTTGCCTTTTTTTTTTGAGCATCTGTGCCTTAAAAATAGACTTATGTATTAGATACCCCCTTAATGCTGTCTGTCATTTAAAGGTTTCAAAATACTGTTCATCACAGCTTGCTCTGTAGCTGCAGATAAGTCTGGGTGCCCATGCTGACCCCTATCCCCAAAAATTCTTTCATGGAGCAAATTAGCAGAAATACCTTGTGTTTGGTTTAAAAATATCTAAGTGACTATCCACACTGCCATTTTACAGATTTGTGTTGTGCAGATCTGTAATCCTGTACACCAGAACGGGCAAAGGATACAGTGGTGAATCTCATCATGGGGACACTCCCTGCACTGCGTTTCAATCCACCAGTATCTGTATCCGCAGGATGCATATACTGATGAATGCAATGATGGAAGAGGGAACCACTAGCTTTCACAAAGGAGGCATGGTGACGTCACTAGTTTGCACCAACTTAGCAAAGTTTCGGTACACAGAGCAAACAGCGGAGGAACTGGAATAGTTGAGTCGTATTTTGTATTTTTTTTTTTAAATTATATGTCAGTACTTGTAAGGGGAAAATGTGGGGGCCATCATACTGTGTGAGGGACTGGGGTGGACCACATTTGTTTGGGGGCATAATACTGTGTAGGGAGACCGTGGGGGTCATTTTACTGTGTGGATGAACTGTGGGAGCTGATCTACTATATGGGGAGACTGTGGGGCCATAATATTGTGTGAAGGACTGTGGGGACATCATATTTGTGTGGGGACCATACTATTGTGTGAACAACTGAAGGGACATGAAACTGTTGGGAGCTGTGGGGTATTTTTACAAATATTACAAAAAGCCCTATCGTAACAAGTATTAGCAAAAGCAGCTAGTCTGCATACTTAATTCTGCTCAATATTATGTGATAAAAATGAATATAAAACAATAACTATACTAACAGAATTAAGTTTGGTCTGTTGGTTTAGTCCTCCAGAACAGTCACATTTTCTCGTGAGAAAATTAACTGCCCACCCATTCTAATATATATATGTATTGTAAATATTATGGTGCATCATGGATTCATCATGTTTGAAAACCCACTAGATGCCAAAGAGCGACTAGCACAAAGCCCAAGTCTACCAACAAACATAGCTAATTGTTTGGCAGTGAACCACACGTAGTTATCCATGTAATTCTATGTTCCTGCACACAGAAATAAGGATACATATCAAAGCCATGAGCTTACTGCAATAGTAAGTGAAATATGTCATTACATAAATTTCCTCATACTGTGTTCTTCTTTTTTTTCTTACAGATGTAAACCTTGAGATGCTTGCGCAAGTCCTAATAAACACTGGGGTGCTCGACTAATGTCCTGAAATATGATTGCAGGGTTTGGTATAAAACATACATTTGAAAATAAATTTTTCTTCATGTTGGATACTAGGACTAAATGTAGTAACATTCAACTTAGACATTTATTTTGTATGTTATTGATATGTTATTGCTTTTATTTTAATAAAGATTTTTGATGTTGATAGGTCTGTTAATCACTTTTTTGAACCCTTAACTTAGATTATTCTTCACCCCCAATCACATATATAATAAGTGGCTACTTTAGTGTTCAAACTAACTCCTTAAGTCTGAAACAATTGAAGTATGGAATAAATTGCTCTGAGATAGTGCAGCACTAATTATATTTTAATGAGGACCAGTCAAAAGTGGACAGCTTTTGCACTTATTTTATTCCTGCTGTTGTGTTAAAAAAAACTAAACCATAATACTTAATGGAGCAGCATTCCTGGAGAACTGGGCCTACTTCTCTGTCGGCTACAGGCTCTACGATAGAGACGGGCTGTACCTCAATGGGGAGAGTACAGCTGTGCTTGGGGAAAAAATGGTAAGACGGATGGAGGAGCTTTTAAACTAGGATTTGGGGGAATGGAGAGTAGTTGTGCTAGTAAGGGGATAGATAGAGTAGACAGAGAGAGGGAGGCTGTAGGGATAAATGAGGATTTAGGGGGTGTTATGATATGCAAGGAAAGCAGGGAGCTGAGTAGGAGTAACAAATGTGCTAATAATATTAAATGTCCTCTGGCAAATTCAAGAGGTCTAGCAAACAAAAAGAATGAAATAGAGACTCTTATGACGGTCACAGAATACGATGTGATGGGCATTACGGAAACATGGCTTGACAAGAGCCATGACATGTTAACAAACGTAGAAAGTTACTCTACATTTAGAAAGGATGGGAAAGATAAAGGTGGAGGGGTGTGCATCTTCGTAAAATCCACATTAAAATCTGTGCTCAATGAAGACATTGGGGGAGTTACAGCAATGTAGAGTCACTATGGGTAAATGTACATGGGGATGGCAATAATGGAAAGCTCCTAATTGGAGTTTGCCACAAGCCTCCTAATTTAGCTGAACAGGTAGAGGATAAAATGCAACAAATTAAAAAGATTAACTATCCAAATATTCAATGGGAATCTTCAGGTTGTGCTAAAAGCTACAATTTCTTATCCAACTGTGGTTCAGGACAATTTCCTCTTTCAGCTGGTTGATGAACCAAGGGGAGGCAATCTGCTTGATTTGGTTCTGTCAAGTAGACCAGATTCAATTTCAGATCTACAGGTCAAGGAGCATTTGGGAAACAGTGATCTTAACATGGTAAGTTTCAATGTAATTTTTAATAAAACATTCAAAAGGGGAAATGCCAAAACCTCTAACTTTAGCCCTGCTGTTCTGTTCGGGTCAAAAATGACCCGTTTTGGAAATTAGATATTATTTTATTCATTCATTTTTTGATTTTGAAACTTGTGGTTCCTTCTATTTTCCTAATTTACGGGGTTCATACTAAGGGTACTTTATTTTTTTTTTCGGTGCTTTACTTTTTGCGCTACAGTTTTTTATACACTTGTTATGTTCGGGTCAAAAATGACCCGTTAGCCTTTTATACTAATCTACAGCCATTTTTTGAGTAAAACAAAGGATTTTTAGTTTATTTTGAGACTACTTATTGCATCTACTATTGTTTATCAAGTTATCTAGTTGCTTTAGGTGCACAGATGGACATAAATGGATGGATACATGTATACAAATGATTTCAGTACAAACCATACGGATTGTCTTTCAGTACAATTTTTATTGCTGTTCCTCTACAAATAAATCAATTCAGTTTTCAAGATTGCAAAAGAAAATAGTTTATTTTCCTTGTGAACTGACAAGCTAATGAGAATGTATTTTGTTGTGTGTTATCTTAGCCTTGCAGAAGGTGCCTGTGTGTCTCCGCCCTTATCTTGTCAGTATAGTAGTTCAGTCAGACATTCCAAGGCTGTTGGAGAAAGGAGCTGGAGTCTGGAGCTGCACACAGAGTTTACCTCACAGCTTTGAATACATGGTACCCGTGGTATTTATGACTGTTGAAGTTTTGCAAAAATGATGCGAAAACGTGGATTGAAAAAAAATAGATTAGTAGAAACCTTTTTTTGAAAAAAAACTGAAATTTTTATTTTTTTCTGATTATTTTTTACTATTTTTTCAGCTGCAGATGGAAGGAAGAGAGCCACAGTATTCATTACTGATGGGTAGGCGGAGCCCCAGATCAGGATGTTACCTCAGATCAAAAGAGTGATGACTGGCTGGCCCCTCCAGCTCGGGCTCCTCCTACTCAGCTCCAGTCTAAGATTTGAGGTCCAGAGGATGGTCGCTGCTAATGCAGCTCCTCAGAAGATTTTATTATTTTAATATTCGGACAGGAGACTTGGATCACTAGTTGGTCTAGAGGTCTCAGGGGTACCAGCGCTGCTGTACCCCAACCTCTCCCTTGGCGGATCTGTATTTACTCAAAGTCCCTGCAGAATCCTTGCCGGCCCTGGGGGATGAGGAGAGCTTCTCTGGCGGGAACGCAAACCACACGTGCGGTCACTGCGTTCTTCGCCCTGGGGGGAAGCATGGGCACTGCGCCAGAAACCCCTGAGGGTCCCTGTGGCGCCTTGGCTGGTGAGTACTCCACACAAATTTTAATAATAATTATGTGTGAGTGCTTTAGCGTTTGAATGAGCAGCGCTATTACTAATGGCTTCAGCGCTGCTGTGACAGCGCTACTACATGTAATGTCAGTATGCTTCAGCGCTGCTGTGACAGCGCTACTACATGTAATGTCAGTATGCTTCAGCGCTGCTGTGACAGCGCTACTACATGTATGTCAGTATGCTTCAGCGCTGCTGTGACAGCGCTACTACATGTAATGTCAGTATGCTTCAGCGCTGCTGTGACAGCGCTACTACATGTAATGTCAGTATGCTTCAGCGCTGCTGTGACAGCGCTGTTACAAGTAGATGTGGTGATTTTTTGTCCGCAGGCAGATAGCTGCAGGACAGAGAGGGAGCAGGAGCGGGGAGAGTTCGCGCTCATTATTTGAGCTGGCGGGGGGCGTGGCCTATCTATCCCGGTCTTTTGAGCAGGAAGACGCGCGCTCTGGCGTTTCTCCTGCGACCCCCTCACTGTGGCGGCCATTACTCAGGCTCCTGGGCTCCTCGGACTGCTCCTCTCCTCATAAGACACCACGGCCAGCTGGGTGAGTGCGGATTCCTCACCCCGCAGCGCAGCGATCGCTATCCTGCAGCTGCAGTCTCATCAGAGACATAAAATTGGCTGGGGCTCACAAATATATATATATTTTGGTGAGTTTGCAATATTAACCCCTCTGAGGGTTATTTCTACCAGCTAAATTTGCTGACTGAATACCGCTGGGGTAACCCTGCTTGGTGGAGCGTTAACCCTTCAGCGTTTGAAAAAAAAAAAAAAAACCGCATAGTTTTTTGCTGGTATTACCGCTTTGACCTGCTCATACAGGTGAGACATGTCTGAACAGAGTTCAGATGCCGCGGATCACGTCCCAGTGCCATTGCGGCAATCAGATACGCAGACCTCCACAGCGTCTAGCGCTGCGGTCGACAGCGGTGGAAAATTGGATGATATCGCTCGATCGATTAATAACTTGTCTGACCTTTTAGGTCAATATGTGTCTGCTAATTCCTCTCAGAGGAAGCGACGCAGGCCGTTACCGGCCTCTACACGGAGCGAGTCAGATGTATCTGATATTGGGCAGAGTTCCCCTTTAAATTCGGATGGAGAAATATCCGATTCAGATGCGGACGAGCCGCAGGGGCGTTCCTCTATGACGAAGCGTACGGAGGCATTAATTGAAGCCATGAGAGATATACTACAGTTACCGGAGGAGGTAACTAGTCGTCCTGGTAAATCAGCACGCATGTTCCAGGAGTCTCGTGCTTCGCGCACAACATTGCCAGCTCTGGATGAGCTTAATGGTGTAATAGAGGAGGAACGTCTATGTCCAGATAAGCGTTTTCATGGAACGCATTTCTTTGATACACTTTATCCTTGCTCTACGGAGTTAAAGGCTAATTGGACTTCTGCTCCTGAAGTGGATGTGTCTTTGTCTCAGCTTAGTAAATCCTCTCTACTCCCTATTAAGGGAAAAGCGAGCTTACAGGAGCCTTTGGATAGAAAGGCAGAGTTGGCGGCAAAAGCAAGCTATGAGGCTGCGGGTCATGGATTTCGAGCAGTGCTAGGATCCATGTGTGCTGCTAGAGCTTCTCTAAGCTGGTTGGCACGTCTGAAGACGGAGTTGCAAAATGAATCTCCGTTATCTGAGATACGGGAAACTTGTGAATGGTTAGAAACGGCAGCCTGTTATATCTTTGATGCCGGTCTGGATACGGCATCTCTGCTGGCCAAAGCGCAAGCTTCAGCGGTCACAGTCAGAAGAGCTTTATGGCTCAGACAGTGGGCCGGGGACGCAGTTTCCAAACAAGGGTTGTTGGGCTTACCTTACAAGGGTGGCCATCTTTTTGGATCCGACCTTACAGAGCTGATTTCCAAGGCTAAGGCGAAGGAATCAGCATTACCACAGCGAAGAGCCATGGCCTCGGTGTCCAGTAAGCCTGGTGTTTATAGTGGTCGGCGGTCCTTTCGGGGCCGAGGACGATCTAGTCACTCCTCGTGGGGATCGGGTCGTCCTTCTTTCTCAGGAAAGAAATCCTCTCAGAAAACTCGTACTTCCTGGAAGCAGAGTTTCCGCCAGAACAAGCGGGAACTTGACAAGAAACCCGCAAAGTCGGATTGACGCCAGGGGTCCACTCGAGGATTCTCGAGTGGGGGGTCGCCTGCTTCTTTTCAAGGAGACTTGGATGGCTCGCGTTCCAGATTCCTGCGTAACGCGGATAGTGTCGGCAGGCTATTTCATAGAGTTTGCTTCTCAACCCCCAATGTTTTTTGTCAATCTCGCGTTCCGTCGGAACCCGAGCTTGTTGTCGCTCTACAGCGAGAGGTCGAATCGCTACTACAAAAGGGTGTAGTGATACCGGTTCCGTCAGAGGACCGAGGGAAAGGTTTTTATTCCAACCTTTTTATAGTTCCCAAAAAGGAGAACAAATTTCGCCCGATTCTGGATCTCAAGCGATTAAACCGGCATGTCCATGCCCGGAAATTTCGCATGGAGTCGCTTCGTTCCGTTGTGGCAGCTCTGTCACAGAACGATTTTCTGGTGTCAATCGACATTCGCGACGCCTATTTGCATATTCCCATCGGAAAGGCTCATCAGTGCTTTCTTCGATTTGCCATAGGTCAGAATCATTACCAGTTCGTGGCTCTGCCGTTCGGCTTAGCCTCAGCGCCAAGGGTCTTTACAAAAATTCTGGCGCCCCTCATGGCACTCCTTCGAAGACAGGGGATTACGATTCTCCCTTACCTGGACGATCTTTTGATCGGGCTTCCTCGGAGGAGGAGGCGTTGACGGCTCGGGATTTGTCTCTTCAGTTTCTGAAAGACTTCGGTTGGCTGGTCAATTGGGAGAAGTCGTCCCTGGAACCATCGAGGACAATTCTCTTTTTGGGAATGCATCTCGACACGTTTCGGTCGGTAGTTTCCCTACCACCAAACAGTCATGTCTTCTTCGACATGTACAGATTATGACATCCTCAACGGCAATGTCCCTACGGAAGTGTATGCGTCTTCTGGGACTGATGGTGGCGTCCATGGAGGCAATTCCTTTTGCCCAGTTCCATTCCAGGACTCTCCAAAGGTTCATCTTGAGTCGATGGAACCAGTCGCAATCGCTGGATTGCAGTGTCACCATTCCTCGCGCGGTGCGGATTCTCTAGAATGGTGGTTACGTCCAGGGGTTTTCTCCCTGGGGAAGTCTTTCCTCCCTCCGAAGTGGTCAGTTATAACCACCGATGCCAGCCTGTCGGGCTGGGGGGGTGTTTGGAACAATCTCTGGATTCAGGGGGTATGGTCATCGGAAGAGTCTTTTCTTCCGATCAACATCCTGGAATTGAGGGCGATTTTCCTTTGCCTCCGACATTGGACGGTCCCTTTGAGCGGTCTGCCAGTCCGAGTGCAGACAGACAATGCGACGGCTGTCGCGTATATCAATCACCAAGGTGGGACAAAGAGTTCCAGACTCATGGTAGAGGTGTCCCGAATTCTGATTTGGGCAGAGGCCAGTGTACCAGCCATTTCGGCGATTCACATTCCAGGGGTTCAGAATATTACAGCGGACTTTCTCAGTCGCAGAAGGATGGATTCCGGGGAATGGAGCCTCCACCCGGAAGTTTTTGCACTACTGTGCTCTCGCTGGGGAACCCCCCAAGTGGATTTGATGGCATCCAGGTCCAATGCCAAGTTACTGACATTCATGTCCAGGTACAAGGACCCGAAGGCGGTGGCGGTGGATGCTCTAGTGGCTCAGTGGGATCAGTTCGAGCTGATCTATGTATTCCCGCCGATATCCTTACTTCCTCTAGTGCTGCGTCGGATCAGACTAGAGAGAATTCCAGCTATTCTGATAGCTCCAGACTGGCCAAGAAGGGTGTGGTTTTCGACAATAATGTCGCTGTTGGCAGCACCTCCGTTTCCACTCCCTCTTCAACCGGACTTGTTGACTCAGGGGCCCGTTTGTCATCCGGACTTGATGTCCCTGCGTTTGACGGCGTGGCTCTTGAGACCGAAATCTTGACCCGTAGAGGTTTTTCAGCCGAGGTCATTGCTACCCTTCGTGCTGCAAGATGTCCGGCTACTACTAGGATTTACCACAAAATTTGGGAAACCTTCTTTTCGTGGTGTTTGGGGTCTTCTCGGAACCCGAGAAAATTTTCCATTCCCAACCTGTTGGCTTTTCTGCAGCATGGGCTAGACAAGGGTTTGGCAGTTAGCACTCTGAAAGGTCAGATTTCTGCTCTGTCCTTATTGTTCCGGAGAACCATTGCTTCGAATAGAGACGTGCTCTCCTTTTTCCGAGGTATCTCTCGTAAGTTTCCGCCGCGGAAGGCACCCGTGTCTCCTTGGCGGCTCAACCTTGTTTTGGAGGCTCTTCAGCATAAACCTTTTGAGCCTATGGTTTCTGCTAGCCTTTCTTTACTTTCTTGGAAGGTGGCCTTCCTTGTTGCAGTTACTTCCTTGAGGAGAGTTTCTGAGTTGGCAGCTCTTTCTTGTTCGCCTCCTTTTCTGGAGTTTTTTCCGGATCGTGTAGTGCTTCGCACTCGGGGTGATTTTTTTGCCTAAAGTGGTGTCACAATTTCATGTTAACCAGGATATTGTGTTGCCTTCACTCTGTCCGGATCCGAAGAATACGAAAGAGCGAGATTTGCACACATTGGATTTAGTGCGGGCCTTGAAGTTTTATCTATCTATTACTCAAGGTTTTCGTAAGACGGACTCCCTGTTTGTGGTTCCAGCAGGTCGTCGGCGTGGTCAACGAGCTTCCAAGGATTCTATAGCTCGTTGGATCCGGTCAGCTATTTTGGAAGCTTACCGTCTTCGGGGTGAATCTTGCCCGATTAAGATTCGAGCCCATTCCACGAGAGCTGTGGCCTCATCGTGGGCTTTTTATCAAGGTGCCTCGGCAGTGCAGCTCTGCCGAGCGGCAACTTGGCGCTCTGTCCACACGTTTACAAAGTTTTATAAAGTGGACGTCAGTGCTTCCGCTGATGCAGCCCTCGGACGTAGGGTCCTGCAGGCAGCTGTAGTTTAAAGTTCTGGATGAACTTGTGTTTAGCGCTGGTTGCGTTTTGTTGTTAAGGTTGTTGGGTTTCTGCCTTTTATTGGTTTTTCCCACCCTTATTTTTGAACTGCTTTGGGACGTCCCATCAGTAATGAATACTGTGGCTCTCTTCCTTCCATCTGCAGCTGAAACACGGATTTTGGTAAGAACTTACCTGTAAAATCCTTTTCAGCGAAGGAAGGAAGAGAGACACAGCACCCTCCCAAGGCAGAAGTGTGTTGATGTTTTCAGATGCAGCGCGACCCTTATCTGATAGCGATTATCTGGGCTGAGGTCAGCGCGCTAAGGCTCTGTTCCAGCATCGCCAGCTCATCGCAGTAGTCAGGTTCCGTGAGTAGTACCTGGAACTCTGTGGTTTTTGGCTTTCTTTGCATGCATAACCTGTATCCTTGTGTTTTTTCTCTGAAGTTCCTTCAGAAGGGGTTATGTTGCTCCGCTGGTGATCTTGGTTCTTTTCCTAAAAGCTTTGGAACGACTGGAGCTGAGTAGGAGGAGCCCGAGCTGGAGGGGCCAGCCAGTCATCACTCTTTTGATCTGAGGTAACATCCTGATCTGGGGCTCCGCCTACCCATCAGTAATGAATACTGTGTCTCTCTTCCTTCCTTCGCTGAAAAGGATTTTACAGGTAAGTTCTTACCAAAATCCGTGTTTTTCAAAATGCTTTTATACTGTTAAAATTTATTTTAGTTTTAAGTTAGTTGTACTAATAGTTACCTAAAGTTGTTGTTGATGTTGTTGTAAAAGATATAGTTGATTATTTAAGCACAAGTTTGTTACTTTGGTGTAAAATGCAATTAGGCTGTTTTACATTAATCAACACAAAATTTAAAAAAATTAAGTTTTTTTATTCAATTTTTCTTTGATAATGAACAACTATGATCACACACAGTATAATAATGCAACAGGTATTCAAAAAGAACTTTTTAGTGGCTTTAAAACAACATTTTAATAGGTTCGGGTCAAAAATGACCCGAACATAACAAGTGTAGTAAACCCGAACAGAACAGCAGGGTTAAGAAAGCTGATTTAAAAAAAAATTAAGGGAAGAGCTTAATTGTGTGGACTGAGAACTCATCTTGGTAACTGGGGATATCGAACATAAATGAGGCATATTTAAGGAAATACTACTAGAATCCTGCAGAAAACATACCCTCTGGTAATAAAATGTCAAGGAATGAAAAGAAACCATTATGGATAAATAAGGCAGAACAAAATTTAATAAGACAAAAACAAAGGGCATTCAAATTCTTGAAAGCCAAGAATACTGAAATAGCACTTCAGGAGTATGAAGAACTAAATAAGAAATGTAAAAAAGAAGTCAAACAAGCAGAGTTATCTACAGAGAAGCAAATCCCCAATGACATTAAAATAAGTCCCCAAAATTTTTATAAATAGATCAATGCCAAAAAGAAAAATAGATGGTATTAGCATCTTTAAAAGATGACAGTAACAAGATAATTACAGATGATTAAGAAAAGGTTGAGATATTAAACAGGCACTTTTCATCCATGTTCACCAATGAACTGTTTGTTAGACCGGGGTCACACTTGCAAGAAACTCGCACGAGTCTTGCACCTCAATACCCAGCACTGCCGCCGGCACTCGGGACCAGAGTGTGCTGCTGCATGTATTTGTATGCAGCTGAATGATCCTGTCCGAGTGCCGGCGGCAGTGCCAGGTATTGAGGTGCGAGACTTGTGCGACTTTCTCGCAAGTGTGACCCTGGCCTTACAGGGATCATTCACCAAGGCAAAAATCAGAATTCACCACCTGATATAACTAGTTTAACACAAAAAGTACATCTACGTCTGAGCAATTTAAACATTGACAAATCCCCTAGCCCAGATGGCATTCATCCACGGATACTGAGGGAATTGAGCTCAATAATTGACAGACCAGTGTATCTCATATTTTTAAGACTCTATTGTAACAGGGGTGGTTCCACAGAATTGGAGGATGGCTCATGTGGTACCAATATTAAGAAAGGTAAGGTGGATCCAGACAACTACCGTCCGGTAAGCCTGACATCAGTAGTTTGTAAAGTTTTTGAGGGCATTTTAAGAGATGACTTGCAAAAATGTATTGTAGATAATATAACAACTGACAACCAGCATGGATTCATGAAGAATAAGTCATGTCTAACATGTTGGGTTTCTATGAAGAGGTAAGTGCAAACCTGGTTGTTGGAAATGCGGCTGATGTTATTTCAGCTGCAGATGGAAGGAAGAGAGCCACAGTCATTACTAGTGGGTAGGCGGAGCCCAGATAGGATTGACACCTCATAAAAAGAGTGTTGACCGGCCCCTCCAGCTCGGGCTCCTCCTACTCAGCTCTTCAGTTTACAATTTGAGGTCTCAGAGGATAGTCGCTGCTGGAAGCTGCTCCTCAGAAGATTTTATTATTTTTTATCGGACAAGAGACTTGGATCACCAAATGTGGTCTAGAGGTCTCAGGAGTCTCAGCGCTGCTGGACCCCAACCTCTCCCTTGGCAGATCTGTATTACCCTAATGGTGGTCCCTGCAGAACCCTGCCGGCCCGGGGGGATGAGGATGGCTTCCCTGGCGGGGGCGCAAACCGTGCTGCAGGGGTCACTGCGTCCCCCGCCCTGGGGGGAAGCATGGGCATAGCGCCAGAAACCCCTGGGGGTCCCTGTGGCGCTTCGGCTGGTGAGTACCTCACATTTTTACCTCACATTTTTATTAATGTGTGTGTGGAGTGTTTAAGCGACTGCTGCGGCAGCCGCTGTACATCACATGTCAGTGACTGTGTTTTTTGTCCGCAGGTGGATGCCTGCAGGACATAGGAGAGGAGTGCGCGCCTTTTTAGTTGAATTTTCGCGCCGCTTTGAGCGCGCGCTTTACTGCTGTCTCCATTTCCGGCTTCCCTCATGGAGCACACGGAGGCACAGCGCGGCGGCCATTAAAGAAGCAGGCTGAAAGCTTCTTCTGGCTCTTCTCCCTCCTCCCCTCCCGGCAAGATGTTACACTGTTACCAGCTGGGTGAGTCGCTTCTAGCCCGCAGGCAGAAGCTTAACCCCTTCACCCCCACAGCGTGGGCGCCTTCTGGGGCACTAATGAGTGACAGACTGCGCTGTCCTGCGGCTGTTATCGCATAAGGGGCTCGCACACTCTTTTCAATAATAATAAAGAGTTTGTGGGGAGTCTGCGATTTTAATACTGCCACTTAACGTTCCCACTAACGATCCTGATAACGACGCATACTAATGCGATCGTTTGTGTGATCATTTTTTAATGTCGCTAGTAGCTGCCAATCTGGGCGATCTCATTAACATCGCATAAGCGGTTAGCGATCTCCTTAACAACTTTGGCGGTCATTGCGATATACAAAACAGCGCAATTTTTAGCGATCTTGTGGAACGTTTTTCTGTTAGTGTGGCATAAAAAGCTGTCCTGCAGCTGCTGCCTTATAAGAGGCACTTGGGGCTCGCACAACTTTTTCATTATCAAGGTTGTGGGGAGTCTGCTACTTTAACCCCTTCTTAGGCGGTTAACTATTAATGCTGGGGTAGCTCTCTCTTTAAGAGCTTTAACCCTTCAGCGATTGTTTTTTCTTTAAGAAACACACTGTTCTAGTTACTGACAGGTTTAACCTGCCATATACTGTGCAAGGACATGTCAGATGCGGACTATCTGACACGCAGACCCCGACAGCGTCATGCGCAGCTGTCGGAGGTTCCAGTGGTGTCAAAATGGAGGCCCTCGCTAGTTTCTATGATGGCCTGTCTGACCTTCTAGGTTATGGAGTGTCAGCTAGATCCGCTCAAGGAAGCGACACAAATCGGTGCCTTCCTTCTCGCGTAGCGAAGATGTCCGTTTCGGACAAGGAGGATCGGCAGGGACACTCTGCCTCTCTCATGGACCGTACTATTGGAGCCATGAGGGCGTTACAGTTACCAGAGAGAAGTAACTAGGCGTCCTGGTAAGTCGGCCCGGATGTTTCAGGAGTCGCATAGGTCGCGACGGCTTTACAATCTGTATCCGTTTTCTACGGAGTTGATTGTTAATTGGATCTCCTGAAGTGAATGTCCCTTTATCCTTGTAAAGGAAGGCGAGTCTGCAGGACCTGCTGGACAGAAAAATGGAGATGGCAACAATATCCATCTGCGAGGCCGCGGGTCATGGATTCAGTATTAAGGATCTATGTGTACTTGTAAAGTTTCCCTGAGCCGTTTGGACCGTGTACGGACGGCGTGACAAGATGGATCCCCTCTATCGAGATAGATGGGCTTTTCAAGTTGAAGGATTCTGCGTCACTGCTATCCAGGGCGCAATCCTCGGCAGTCACAGTCAGAAGAGCACTGTGGCTTAGACAGTGGAACGCGGTTTCCAAGCAGGGTTTGCTATCTTTAGCTTACAAAGTGGTCAGCTATTTGAATCTGACCTCACAGAGCTGATTTCTGAGGCAAAAGAAACAGCTTTACCGCAGCGCAGAGCTGTGACTTCTGCGTCTGGCAGGACTAGTGCCGGTAGTTGTCGGCGGTCCTTTTGGTCCAGGGGATGATCCGGTCAACCCTCTGGGGGTTTGGGTCGTTCCTCTCTTTTTTTAAAAAAAAAAAAAAAAAAGGGGGAATTTCTCAGAAATTCCGCATACCCTGGAAACAGAACTTCCATTAAGACAGAAGCTGGCAAAAAAACCGCTAAAGCGGTCTGACGTCTGGGTCTCACTTGAGCGCTCTCGAGTGGAGGGTCGTTTACTCCAATTCAAACCGACTTGGGTTTCCCGTGTGTCGGACGCCTGGGTAACACAGGTTGTGTTGGCAGGCTACTTCATAGAGTTTCTTTCTCGACCCCCGGACAGGTTTTGCCAATCTCGCATTCCGTCAGAGCCGAGCTATTTGCCGCTCTACTATGAGAGGTCGATTCCCTTCTGCAGAAGGGTGTGGTGATACCGGTTCCGCAGAGGACCGGGGAAGAGGATTCTTATTCCAACCTCTTTGTGGTCCCCAAAAAGGAGGACAAATTTCGCCCTATTTTGGATTTCAAAGATTGAATCGGCATGTTTACATCCCGAAAATTCCGCATGGAGTCGCTTCGCTCCGTTGTGGCAGCCCTGTCGCAGAACGTCTTTTTGGTCAATCGACATTCGCGACGTTTATTTGCATGTTCCCGTCGGAAGGGCTCACCGGCGCTTCCTTCGTTTTGCCATAGGTCAGGACCATTGACAGTTTGTGGCTCTGCCATTCGGCTTGGCCTCGGCGCCCAGAGTTTTTACAAAAATTCTAGCGCCCCTCATGGCAATTCTTCGAAGACAGGGGGTTACGATTTCCCTACCTGGACGACCTTCTGATTGTGGCGTCCTCAAAGGTGGAGGCGGGGACGGCTCGCAATCTATCCCTTCAGCTCCTGGAGGATTTCGGGTGGCTGGTCAATTGGGAGAAGTCGTCTCTGGAAGTCAATCCTGTTTTTGGGAATGCATTTCGACACTGTACGGACGGTGGTGTCCCTTCCTCCAGACAAGCGGGCATGTCTCTTTCGACATGTACAGATTATGAGGTCTACGGCAGCAATGTCCTTTCGGAAGTGTATGCGCCTTCTGGGTTTGACGTCCATGGAGGCACTTCCGTTTGCCCAATTTCATTCCAGGGCCCTCCAAAGGCTCATTCTGAGTCGTTGGGATCGATCGCAAGCTTCTCTGAATTGCAGCGTCATCATCTCTCACAGGGTGCGAGAATCCCTAGGATGGTGGTTACGTCCAGGAGAGTTATTCCTGGGGAAATCTTTCCTCCCTCCGAGGTGGTCGGTCATAACCACCGATGCCAGCCTGACGGGCTGGGGGGGTGTCTGGAACGATCTTTGGATCCAGGGAGTATGGTCATCGGAAGAGTCTGTTCTACCGATCAACATCCTGGAGTTGAGGGCAATTTTTCCTTTGCCTACAACACTGGACGGTCCCTTTAAGCGGTCTACCAGTCCGAGTGCAGACAGACAACGCGACGGCGTTGCGTATATCATCCACCAAGGCGGGACAAGGAGCTCCAGCCTCATGATGGAGGTGTCTCGGATCCTGCTATGGGCCGAGACCAAGGTTCCAGCCATCTCTGCGATCACATTCCAGGAGTCCAGAATACCACGGCGGACTTCCTCAGTTGCGAGAAGATGGATCCTGGAGAATGGAGTCTTCATCCGAAAATTTTTGCGCTGCTGTGCTTCCGTTGGGGAACTCCCCAAGTGGATTTGATGGCATCCAGGTTCAAATGCCAAACTACCGACCTTCATGTCCAGGTACAAGGACCCGAAGGCTGTGGCGGTGGTTGCTCTGGTGGCTCCGTGGGACCATTTCGAGCTAGTCTATGTGTTTCCGCCGATATCTTTACTTCCTCTGGTGCTGCGTCGGATCAGACTGGAAGAGAATTCCGGCTATGTTGATAGCCCCGGTTTGGCCAAGGAGGACGTGGTTCTCGACACTGGTGTCGTTTTTGGCGGCACCACCATTCCCACTTCCTCCTCGCCCGGACCTGTTAACCCAGGGGCCCGTTCGTCATCCGGACTTGAAGTCTCTGCGTTTGACGGCGTGGCTCTTGAGACCGAAACCTTGACCCGTAGAGGTTTTTCAGCCGAAGTCATTGCCACTCTGCGAGCTGCCAGAGGTCCGGCTACTACTAAGATTTATCACAAGACTTGGTCTTTTCGTGGTTTCGGGTTCTTCAAGGAATCCGAGGATTTTTTTCCATTCCCAATTTGTTGGCTTTGCTACAGTACGGGCTGGACAAAAGGTTTGGCAGTTAGCACTCTGAAAGGTCAGGTTTCTGCCCTGTCTTTGCTATTTCGGAAGGCTATCGCCTCACGTAGGGACGTACGTTCCTTTTTTTCGCGGAGTAACCCGTCAGTTTCCACTGCGGAAGGTGCCTGTGTCTCCTTGGCGGCTCAACCTTGTCTTGGAGGCTCTTCAGCATATACCTTTTGAGCCTATGGGTTCTGCTAGCCTTTCTTTAATTTCTTGGAAGGTTACCTTCTTAGTGGCGGTAACCTCTTTAAGAAGGGTTTCTGAGTTGGCAGCTTTTTCCTGCTCGCCTCCTTTCCTGGAGTTTTACCCGGATCGAGTAGTGCTTCGCACACGGGGCGATTTTCTACCTAAGGTGGTGTCGCAATTTCATGTTAACCAGGATATTGTGTTGCCCTCGCTTTGCCCGGGCCCAGGGAATGCAAAGGAACGGAACTTGCACAAATTGGATTTAGTGCGGGTCTTGAAGTTCTATTTTGTCTATTACTCAAGGTTTTCGAAAGTCAGATTCCCTGTTTGTGATTACAGCAGGTCGTAGGCGTGATCAACGAGTTTTCAAAGACTCTATAGCTCGTTGGATTCGGTCGGCCATTTTGGAGGCTTACCGTCTTAATGGCGAACCTTGCCCGATTAAGGTTCGAGCTCGCTCCACGAGGGCTGTGACTTCATCGTGGGCCTTTCATCAAGGGCTTCGGCAGCTCAGCTCTGCCGAGCGGCGACCTGGCGTTTCGTCCACACATTTACAAAGTTTTATAAGGTGGACGTCAGTGCTTCCGCTGATGCGGCCTTAGGACGTAGGGTCCTGCAGGCAGCGGTAATTTAAAGTTTTTAGTTAACTTGTATTTGGCGCCTGTGGCGCATTTATCTAGGTTGTTGGGTTTCTGCCTATTTTGGTTTTTTCCCACCCTAATTTTTGGACTGCTTTGGGACGTCCCACTAGTAATGACTGTGGCTCTCTTCCTTCCATCTGCAGCTGAAAGACGGATTTTGGTAAGAACTTACCTGTAAAATCCTTTTCAGCGAAGGAAGGAAGAGAGACACAGATCCCTCCCATGGCAGAAGTGTGTTGTTGTATTAACAGATGCAGCGTGACCCTTCTCTGATAGCGATTATCTGGACTGAGGTCGACGCGCTACGGCTCTGTTCCAGCATTGCCAGCTTATCGCAGTAGTCAGGTTCAGTGAGTAGTACCTGTAACTGTGTGATTTTTTTGCCGAATGCATGCATAACCTGTACTCTTATGTTTTTTCTCTGAAGTCCTTCAGAAGGGGTTATGTTGCTTCGCTGGTGATATTGTTCTTCCTTAAGCTTGGGTACGACTGAAGAGCTGAGTAGGAGAAGCCCGAGCTGGAGGGGCCGGTCAACACTCTTTTTAATCTGAGGTGTCAATCCTATCTGGGCTCCGCCTACCCACTAGTAATGACTGTGTCTCCCTTCCTTCGCTGAAAAGGATTTTACAGGTAAGTTCTTACCAAAATCCGTCTTTCTCTGGACTTTGCAAAGGCATTTGATTCTGTTCCACATACAAGTCTTATACTGAAGCTACAGAAGCAAGGACTGGGGGAAACTATATGCAGATGGGTGAGGAATTGGCTAAATGACAGGAAACAGAGTTGTCATAAATGATACGGTCTCTAAATGGGATATAGTCCGCAGTGGGGTACTGCAGGAACTGTGCTAGGACCGATTCTTTTTAACCTCTTTAATAATGACCTTGTGGATGGGATTGAGAGTAAAGTGTCAGTCTTTGCTAACAACACCAAACTAGGATATTAGGGTATGTGCACACGTTGCGGAATTTGCTGCGGATCCACAGCGGATTTGCCACTGCAGATTCGCAGCAGAACTGCAAGTGATGTACAGTACCATTATATTAAATGGAAATAAAAAAACGCAGTGCACATGCTGCGGATTTTTCCGCGCTGATTTGGTGCGAATTTAAATCCGCAGCATGTCACTTCTATTGTGCAGTTCCGCAGCGTTTTGAGACCTGCTCTTAATAGGAATCAGCAGGTCTCAAAACGCAGGGGAAATCCACACAAAAACCGCGGAAAATCCGCATCAAATCCGCACTAAATCCGCAGGTAAAACGCAGGTCATTTTACCTGAGGATTTATCAAAATCTGCACGGAAAATTCCACAGCAGATTCTGCAACGTCTGCACATACCCTTAAAATCTGACCTTGACATTACAATATTGCAAAACGATCTGGATAAGATGACTGAAATTGCAAACACTTGGCAAATGAGATTTAATGTAGATACAGTACATACTCGTGTATAAGCCAAGTTTTTCAGCACATTTTTTTTGTTCTGAAAACGGCCCCCTCGGCTTATACACCAGTCAATTGTCCCAGAAAGACGGTGGGAGCGGTGGAGCCGTGGATCACAGAGGCAGGAGCCGGCGGCTGTGGCTAAAGCGTGTGCTGCTGTTGTAATAGAGCACAGTGACAGCTGCAACTGCCGGCTTCCAGCACACATCATACTCACCTTCCTGTGCACCCTTGCTGCTGGCACTGCAAAGCGTTTGTTCCGACGCCAGCTGTTTTTCCGGCCGAGCGATCACGTGGCCCTGCTCATTAAGGTAATGAATATGCACGCCCCTCCACTTCCATAGGTGTGGAGTGCATATTCTTTACCTTAATGAGCTGGACCACGTGATCGCTCGGCAGGAAGAGCTGCTGGCGGTGGCTGCCAAAATGAGATGCAGGGCCAGCGAGGGCACGCAGGCTGGTAAATAGGATTTTTTTTTCTTTTAACGTGAATCTTGCATACAAGGGTAGGGGATAAGGAGCCATGCATACAATGACAGGGACGGGAAGCCATGCATACAATGACGGACTGGGGAGCCATGCATACCAGGACAGCGATGGGAGAGCCATGCATACAATGACAGGGACTGGGGAGCCATGCATACCACGATAGGGATGAAGGGACAATGCATACCCGGCTTATACTGGAGTCAATAAGTTTGCCCAGTTTTTCGTGGCAAAATTAGATGCCTCGGCTTATACTCGAGTATATATGGTAATTGTAAAGTAATGCACCTGGGGTGGAGTAATCCTCTTGCTTCATATGCATTAAATGGGAGTATACTCGGGACTTCAGAATAGGAGAAAGACTTGGGTATTCTCGTTGTTGTGGGAGGATCTGAAGTGACCCTTCACAGTTGACCAAGTGACTTCCAAATTATTTCACAGGGTATTGCCGGCAATGACCACGTGGAGACTTGTCTCTATTTGGGAGAATCAAAGTAGATTCTTACCCCATGTGTTATATCATCATCTTTTATAGTATTCAGTAAGTTTGTATTTCAACCAATAGTATAAAACCACACCTACAACAATTAACCTATGAAAATGCAAGAAAATTGACCTATAAGAATACAAGAAAATTAACCTATAAGAATACAAGAAAATAGGAAACTACATATATGGTCATGTCTACGTAACATAGGAGAGAACAATAACATACTCATTTCTCAAAGTATTCTACAGTGATACATCCCAAGGTCTCATATATTGTCCAAACTGGAGCAGTCTGGTTTTATTACAGCCCATAACCTTTACTTCTTCATAACGGCCAGGAACTATAGCCTTGTTAAGTAACAGAATTGATCTCATAAACCACAAAATGGAGTTACAAGCACAAAATGGAGCATTCAGTTTTGATCTTTCTTAATTTAGTCCTTCACATTCCCCCCTAGATAAATTTTGTTAACTTATGTCCAGCATCAGAGGTACTATCCCAAGCTATAAGCTCGAGGGGTACTGGTCTTCACATGTCTGATGCCATGTTACCAGACATGGCTGTTGCGGCGTACCCATCCCCCCTGTATACTACAATTTACAAATAACAATTTTTGATAACGGTAGTGGAGATCTTTTGAAAATAGCCATGCGCTTGGCTTCAACATCTTCATCAGATAACTTCTTAAAATCAGTGTAGAGAAGAGCAGGGGTGACAACGCCTTTTGGTATCATCATTAGCTGTCCAAGTACAGAATTTCCTAATACATACAGAAATACACCAAAGAACAAATTTTAGTATTACATACATAACAAGAATAAGGGCAGCAATGTGTAACAAACTTTGCAAGATTCCAGCTATCCAGCCCCCAATTCCCTTAAACCAATTGGCTGGATTAAAAAGAAAATATCCTCCAGAGACTGGGAATTATTCAACAAATCTCTCAATAATTTTTCATAATATTATATAAACTTATTATTCAAGGACATTGGGGAATTTAGGCTGTCCCATGCAGTTACCAATAATATGGAAAATGCGAAAAACCAAAACATTGTGTCCCCTTTATTTGCTATTGGCTTGTTTAACCAGCTTGCAGTGCGATGCGTGGATCCAAGTCGGTCTTCCTTCCAGTTTCACTGACATAGGAGTAATGAGGAGAATTTGATAGGGACCGTCATACAAGAGTTCTAGTGTTTTCTGACATGCCTTTTCACAACCAAAAATCATCAGACTTCAAATTATAACAAATATCAGTTTCTGCTGAATCTGAAAAAGAAGAAACTAAAGCATATGTGTTAGCAAGATTTTTACTAAACTGAATAACATATTGAACAGCACGGTCAGTTTCTTCTAATAACTGCTGAGGCTGGAAATTTGCAACTGGGGTCCTAGCACCAAACAATATCTCATATAGGGTCAGGCCATGTTTTGCAATAGGGGTAATACAAATATGGTATAGTACAATGGGTAGGAGCTCTGGCCATGGAGCCGTAGTCTCCTGCATCATTTTGGTCAATTGTCCCTTCAGTGTGTCGTTCAACCTCTCAATTTTCCCCCTGGATTGTGGATAATACGGAGTATAGAGGGCTACAGTAGATCCAAACATTGTCAGAACCTCCTGATACACATGAGAAGAAAAAGCCGGACCTTGGTCACTTTCAACGACTTCTGGAACTCCACATCTGCAGATAACTTCCATCACCAATTTCTTCGCTGTAGTCTTTGCAGTCATGTTGGTAACGGGGAATGCTTTTCTTGATATATAGGTCCATGTGCCCATATGGCAATAGCAGGGTACATCCGCTTAGGGAAACACACAAGTTGGTCCTTTTTCCAGAGACCATTGTCCATACGTGCCCCATCAGCCTTCCACTGCTTCACCTCTTCTTTTGGAGACATTTTCTGCATCGTCATTAAGCGATCTTGCGGGGTCCGACAGAAAACCTCAGTCTGTTGTAGATCATCAGGTTCTTGTAGAGTCAGGATCTCTTGCAACTGTTTACTCTGAGAGCGTGTGGTCACCATAGTTGGTATGGTTAGTTCAACGGGCAGAAGAGCAGCGGCCTTTGCTTGCATATCTGCAAATACGTTGCCAATAGCCTGTGGATTGTTCCTAGGACCGTGCGCCTTGACTTTGATAATGGCCACCTGAGTAGGCAATTTGATTGAATCTATGAGGGTTTTAACAGCTTCAGCATTTTTCACTGGAGTTCCGGCAGTAGTAATAAACCCTCGATTGGCTTATAGGGCTCCAAAATCGTGAGCAATACCAAATGCATACCGTGAGTCCGTGTATTTATTAGCCCGTCTTTGGCCAAAGTACATGCAGTAGACAGAGCCTGAAGTTCTGCTTCTTGTGCTGAGTCTGACTGTGATGGCGGGAGCGCAGCTGCGTGTACTACAGTGTCCTTTGTGGTAACAGCATATCCCATGTGGAATCTTCCAAACTCATCAGCATATCTTGAACCATCCGTGTATAACACCAGATCGGGATTTGGAAGTGGATTCTCACTGACATTTGGCGGAGTAGCTGCTTCTTCAGTCAGAAGTTGGGAACAATCATGTTGGAGATAATCCTCATCACTGCCATCTTTCTTGGGGACCGGCACTAAAGTAGCGGGGTTGATAAGCTGAGCAGCAGTACTCAATGTCAAGCAGCAGCTGCAAAAGCAAACAAGATTTTAGGATTTATAAAAGAGATAAAATTCCACAATCTCAACATATTATTAACACTTTATAAATCACTCGTGAGGCCACATCTAGAATACGAGATCCAGTTTTGGGCTCCACATTTTAAAAAGGATATTCAGAAGTTAGTTCAAAGATGGGCAATTAGATTATTACAAGGGATGGAAGGCCTCTAATATGAAGAGAGGGTGGAAAAGTTGGGCTTGTTTAGCTTAGAAAAAAGTTGCCTCAGAAGAGATCTCATTAACATGTATAAATATATGTATGGTCAGTACAAAGCACTGGCACATGACTTTTTCCTTCCAAAGACCATACTATGGACCAGGGGCACTCATTACGGGTGGAAGAAAGGTGATTCCGGCAGCTAAACAAGAAAGAGTTCTTTCCAGTTAGAGCAGTCAGACTGTGGAATTCCCTACCTCAAGAGGTAGTAATGGCAGACACTTAACAGCTTTTAAAAAGGGGCTGGATGATTTGCTTGATACACATAATATTGCGGGTTATAGTTAATGTAGTGACAAAATGTACAATTGGAGAAAGGTTGAACTTGATGGACCTAGGTCTTTTTTCAACTTTTGTAACTTTTTAAAGGCAAAAGGAAAAGCAAAAACTGTCCACTTTTGACCTGGTGATAGGTCCTCTTGAAGATGATAGATTATCAGTAATTCATTTGCCTCCTTTCATCCCCATCTCCTTTATACATGTCAATGTCACAAACTGGTGTTCACCTTTCCATGTTCCTGTAGTAGCACCAACCCCCATATCTCTCCCCTTATTTCACTATTCTATCGAGTACACTGTGGTGTTCATTAGACCCCATTTTATACAATATTTTCAACAACTCAAGCATAGAATCCAAAGGGTTGTACAAACAAATTTCACAGCAGAACCTTCTGATAGCCAGATCTTGCTTTCTCTTAGCTTGCAATGCTCTTGCCATCAACCAGTAGTTTGCCTGACCTGAACTGAAAGCCCACCTGTACAGAGAGGGAAAGATTGCCCCCACTCCCCGCTTACTGAAATCTGTCTTGGTACCATTGTTGTCAATGGTAAACCGTGGACAGCAAGATAGAAGGTTGAAACTTGTAGACTGCTACTTTGATGTGACCTCTCAGATTAAAGGGAATCTGTCACCCCATTTTAGCCATATGAGATAAAGATATCATTGCATAGTGCATCCCATAACTAATCTATGGGTACCTATGATATCTCCTGACACCACTGTTGGGCAAAGCACACTGCGCATGCGAGAGGGGATTTTGAAAAGTGCAAGCGCAGGAACACTACGCCGTCTGTGCTAGTCACAGACGGACATACGCAGGAGAAGCCGAGGAGCGGGGGGGGGGGGAAGAAAAACGCCGCCCATCGGACCGAACCGCCCGGATTTGCATACTAGAGAGCGAAACTTTACAAAGGTATTTTTACATGAAAACTGGGGTGTCAGGAGATATCATACGTACCCATAGATTAGTTATGGGACGCACTATGCAATGATATCTTTATCTCATATGGCTAAAATGGGGTGACAGATTCCCTTTAACTGCTGAATGCAGACAGTCCGATGCAGCAAATAAGGGTGTTCTACAAGAAGCCTGGGCAAACGTAGATGGCATTGACTAATGTCCTGAGATATTGCATACATGCTACAACAATGTGCGGGCAGGAGGAGGCCTTTCTAGAGTTCAAGGAGGTTGTTAATAAAGCTGTTATATTTGGGGACTGCGAAAGGGCAGGCAACCTATTTTCCTAGTAACGTTTCTTCTACTTGTAAAAAAGTAAGACACAAAAAATGTGCAAAGATGGATAAAGAAAGATACAATTTATTACTGTGAAACCTAATTTACACAACCTGGTCTGTGTATAAAGGATTGTTTTAAAAGGTAGCAACAGGGCTGACAAAGTGGAGCCCTGGTCAAAAATGAAAAGTGGGGCCCCCAAATGCCAACACATTGCAATATCACACGGAAACATTTAGTGTGCATTTACACTAACCAATTTCAGACCATTAAATGAGCAACAATCGACTAGAATCAAGTTTTGAGGAGGATTTGGAGAATTACTTCTTAAAACAAAATCAGTGTGAACACATGCTAACTTAATCTGAGATTTTGGAGCAGAAACTCGACAAATCCTCATCTCAAATCTCTTAAGTTTGGGGGGGCGTGTCCTACCACCAAGAGAGACGGTCGCATGGTGGAGAGCTCCTCCACGCTGAGCACTTCTAAAAGATTCCCGCAGGAGATCCAGGACGCAACGGGGATACAGACCTGCTGAGAGGGAGCCAGAATAGAGGACCTTACCGGCATAGGTCTTTAGGAACCGGAGCGCTGAGGATCGGCTCCTTTGCTGGGCGCAGGAGAACACGCGGTCTCTCAGGGAGGCTGCTGGAGAGGTGCCGGAAAGCATCGGGGGAATGACGCGGAGTTCCCCAGCAGGCACAGGAAAAGGACTCCCAGGTGAGCGCGGGACACCACCGGGAGAGCCAGGAGCAGAAGCTCCGACACCCGAAGTATCGGTGCTGTAAGGAGGTGAGAGGAGGCTTCCCCAGCTACCTGGCGCCATTTGTAAGACGCTCTGCTGGAGTTTTGGGAGCCAGCCGCAGGTGGACATACGAGGTCAGGCGGGTCCACATTGAGGGGGAACCTGAGGGAGCGTAGGAGGGAGACGAGACGGGCGATAAAGGGGCTGTCTACCACTAAATACTGGAGAGGCTTTTTTTTCCCGCCACTAGAAACCTCCGCCATTTTACTTCACACAGCCTCTAGAGGGGGGCGCCAGCCCTGCATAGTCTGTTAGACTGACCAGTCTACCCCCATGCCCTCTCAAAAGTATTAAGTAGAGGAATAACCGCAGACATTTATGGGCAAATCTAGACAGGTTACAGAGAGGAACACACAAACTCGTCCAGTGGCGATTCACTGGACGATATGAAGCGCTATTTGAACTCAACTCCTCAGGTCAGAAACACAAGGTCCACAACATCCCAAATGCCTACTCGAGAAACTTCCCCTTTAGAGGGTCATCGACGTCAGGTTGCTCCCCTACTAATACATCAGACGTTTGTGAAGAGGAGAACGCAGCCTCCGAGGAAATGAGTTTTGCAGAACTCAGCAAATATATTAAAGCCCTCCCTACAAAAAAAGACCTTGAAGGATTTGCATGTTGGCTGGAAAAGTCCTATAAGCAAGAAATCCACAATTTGCGGAAGGAATTCACAACTCGGATAGAGGATGTGGAGAAATCACAGGAAGACTTACTCCAAGAACTGCAGACACATAGAGACATCATAATAGACCACACACTTAAATTGGAGGATCTCTCATATGGTCTGGAAGACGGAATAACATACGCATACGGGGCCTACCAGAATCTATCAGCCCCCCTGAGCTGAATCACACTGTTCAGAAGATCTTCTTGGACATTTTAGATGATATCGGAGGGAATACTATTGAGTTCGATAGAATTCAGATCTCTGGGTCCCAGACCCAACTCAGACACCCGTCCACGAGACCTCATTTGCAGAGTTCACTTCTATAAAATTAAAGAAGCCATAATGACAGCTTCAAGGAAAAAGGGGTCGATTAAGTATGAAGATCACTCAATCCTAATCTTATCTGACTTGTCCAGGCGTACAATATTACTACGTAGAGCCCTAAAACCATTGTTGTCTGCGTTCAAGGTAAAAGACATTCCATATAGGTGGGGATATCCATTTCAGTTAATTGCCTTCAAGGGTGGTAAATCTGCATCTTTCAGAAGGATCGGCGACTTGACCAATTTCCTGGGAACCTTTGAACTTCCTTTAATGGATCTTCCAGAGTGGCCTTCAAGTCCCACGTTTCCAATCACTCCTCCCAGATGGCTCAAAGCTAAACAATCCAACAAGCGAGGCAACGGAGGAGACTCAACTAGCAAAACTTAAAGCTTCTCTTCTGCTCTCTCATTGTGCTACTTGTTCAACCTGACTTGATTGTCTTTTCCGACTGATTTCGCCAGTCGGCTTGGATACAACTAATGATGTTTTCGGGGGTTTTCTCATAACTATTTTTTTTTGTCTTTTTTCTTCTCCCTCCCTTCCTTCCCAGCTATTAACCCAGACAAATAGTTTCTAATCCCGGCCTGTTTAGTGTCATTTATATAGACGAGTTTAGTCTTTAATAAGGAACTTTTAAACAGTAATGCTAGACTCTCCCTAACCAAACTAGCCTAGAAACTATTCTTTAGGATCTGGAGGATTCAGCCTAGTTAGATCAAGCAGGTTGCTGTTTCCCCCCCTTTTTTTTCTGTTCTGTTTTTATATTAGGGCATGGGGAGAGACGGGACGCCCATTCGTGCTTACCCTCCCTTGGTAGAATGCATAGGTAGAATTCTACCGAAACTCGCATCAAAGATGCATGGTTATTGGAGCTATTGCTTCATCACAATTTTCTTGGTACTCTCTCTTTTCTCTCTCTCTTACTCTCTCTTATCTTCTACTTACTACTTTTCCCCACTTTTGTCTCTATCCGGGATTCCCCTACCGGGGAGCTTCCCAGAACTTAACCATGATAACAATATACTAAATAATGGATAAGATAAAATTTTGCTCCTTCAATGTAAAGGGGCTGAATGTTCCTGAAAAACGAAGACAGGTTTTATATTCAAGCCATAGACAAAAGGTCTCGGTCTTGATGCTACAGGAAAAAACATTTTAAGACTGGAGTTACACCGCAAGGTACCTCCATCCACTATCTTAAGTGTTTCCATAGCACCAACCCACACTCCAAATCCAAAGGAGTCTCGATAGCCTTCCATAGGACTTTTATGCCCAAAATTCAGGAGTCCCTAGTTGACCCAGAGGGTAGATTTGTCTTTCTCCGAATCACATGGGCGGCACGAGAATTGATCTTAGCTAATGTATATTTCCCTAATCAAGGGCAACAGAAATTTGGAGCGGAATGTAGAAAACGCCTGGAGATCTTTGCGGGCTCCTCTCCTGTGATACTGGGCGGCGATTTCAACGTTCCTTTGGATCCTGCAGTGGATGTCTCATCAGGTAAGACCTCATACCCCCTTATCACTATTAATCAAATAAGCAGATGCACAGCATGAGACTAGTGGACATCTGGAGAATCAACATCCCGACACTAGGGATTATAGCTTTCTCCCCAACACACAATATATACAGCAGAATAGACTACTTCTTCATATCCCACAAATTACTAGATTTACCAATGGAGGCCGATGTGGGTTCAATTCTTTGGTCGGACCATGCCCCAATATATCTTACAATTGCATTACAATTATCTACAAGATCGGGCTTCTCTTGGTGTTTAAATGAGATCCTACTTCAGGATGCCCTGTGCAAAAATGAAGTGGAATCTATTTCTCATTTTTAATAGACCATGGAAGTGACCCCACGTCCCCTTCTGTCAAATGGGAGGCCTTAAAAAGTGTGGTACGGGGTATATTCATATCACATGGCGCTCGTTTGAAAAAAGAAAGAATTGCCAAGCTGGCCACATTGTCAGATCAAATACATGAACTAGAACTTAAGCACAAACGAGACCTAGACCCAGATATGTTGGCACTCCTTTCCACAGCAAGACAAAATATGTTTTCAATTCTAGATCAGAAGTCAAGGTGCTTTAGAGAGCGACTTCGAAATCATTTCTACCAACTGGGCAATAAAAGCGGTAAGTTGCTAGCCAGAGCGATTAAACCACGTAACTCGGCCACTTTTATCTCCTACATCAAAAATAAAGGGGGGAAGAAAGTTTATAGCACTAAAGACATTCTCTCGGGATTTAGTGACTATTACAACACGCTATATAATATAGACAGCCATTATAAAGACATATCGGTCTCCTCGCTCCGTCATTGTCACGCTGTCTAGCAGATGTATAAATATATAATGTCAGTAATCTATCAAGTGGGACAACATTCTATATAACATATAAATAGGTAACATTAACATGTATATATAGCATAGTATTACCTGACATAATATCCTGTGGGTCAATACTGAATCCTTTTCACGCTGTCTCTGGCTAGAGGTGGACCGGGGTCTATGCTGACCCTAAACTGGGGTCCTGACTAGTCCCTCTACCTGGAGGTACTGTTAATGGTACAGAGGTCCAGGCCACCAGCGTAAACCCTGTCTCCTATAAATCCCTGACCACTGTAATCTAGTCCTTAGAAGGACCCTGATTACCACCATAGGGAATGGACAGGTAAAGGTTAACAAACAGTATAGACAAACGAGACAGACAGGGGATAAAGTAAATACTGTCTTGCATACAACATTAAAACACAGAGGGAACACCAAAGGTCTAGGAGATAAACTATAAGCAAGGTGAGGAGAAACAACAAAAGAGCTCTTAGCTTAAGTCTTCTCAGAACCGATCCTATCTGCAGTCTGTATGAATGCTTTCACCGGCATCTAACCAGCAGACTGGCAGCTATATAAAGGAAGCTAATTAGAACATAATCAAAAGCAGCCGGGCGAGGCTGGACCTAGTCTTAGCAAAGAGCTAGGTAAAATTAACTCCCTCATTACCAAACACAAAGAAACAGCAACTCAGCTGCGAGAAGTCAGAATGTGCAATCGCGACAATCTTCGTGGCGATGCACCCATGACAGTACCCCCCCTTCTACGAGGGGCCTCCGGACCCTCAGGGCCAGGTCTGTCCGGGTAAGTCGTGTGGAAGGTCCGAACCAATCGATCTGCGTTAATCTCAGACGCAGAGACCCACGTCCTCTCCTCAGGACCATATCCCTTCCAATGAACCAAATACTGAAGGGACCGGCGATTCAGACGTGAGTCAATGATCTTCAACACTTGAAATTCTAAGTTACCATTGACCACCACTGGAGGAGGAGGTAGAAGTGACGGTATAACTGGCGCCACGTACCTCTTAAGCAACGATTTGTGGAATACATTATGGATTTTAAACGTAGGAGGGAGGTCCAGACGAAATGCCACAGGATTAATTATAGAACTGATCCTGTATGGACCGATGAACCTGGGACCCAGTTTCCAGGAGGGAACTTTGCGTTTTATATTCTTGGTAGACAACCACACCAGATCGTTCACACGTAGGTCCGGACCAGACACTCTCCTCCTATCAGACCTCCGCTTGAAACAGTTCCCCATAGCACTCAGACCATTCAGCACTCCTCTCCAAACTGAAGCAAGTGACGACGAGAATCGTTCCTCCTCAGGAACCCCAGATGGACGGGTATGTGGGGTCTTAGAGCGAGCACAAACTCCACAGGACGCGACAAAAGTTATTACCTCTTTATTTAAGTTAGGCCACCAAAACCGGCGAGAAAGGAGATCCACAGTTGCTTTACTCCCTGGATGTCCTGCTAAAGCAGAACTATGATGTGCCTCGATAACGTTTTGTCTTAACTGATTAGGAACAAACAGTTTCCCTGGAGGTCCTCCAGGGGCGTCCCCCTGAGCCTCCAACACCTCCTCCTCAAGCTCAGAGCACACAGCCGACACCACCACTCCTTCCTGAAGGATAGGAACCGGGTCATCCGTCTTTCCGGCCCCTGGGAAACTACGAGATAAGGCATCAGGAAGCAATTTTATTGAGCAGTCATACGTGCGATGAGGAGGTAACTTTTGACACCCCTCCTCTGAGAACATCTCCCCAAAGTCCTCCAGAAAAGGAGGCAAAGTCCTAGGCACGACCGCACCGATGACCGTGTTCATGCAGTTATTCTTGCAAAATTCACCCCACTGGCTTATCTTTCTGGATTGCCAATCAATCACTGGGTTATGTTTAGCCAACCAGGGAAGTCCCAACACAATAGGAGTAGGAAGACCCTCCAACACATAACAAGACAACTGTTCTTTATGTATTGCCCCTACTCGAAGGTCTATGTTATGAACAGCTTGTACAAAGCTACCTTGACCGAGAGGTCTGGCGTCAATAGAAAGTATAGGGATCGGTTTGGCCAATACACTCAGTTGCATACCTTGCACCTGGGCAAACCGAGCGTCCACCATATTAGCCCCAGACCCACTATCAAGAAGAACAGAAATCCTCTCAACTCTCGCACCAACCACCACCTCCGCAGGCACGAGAAATTGAGACGGACCTGGGGACGAAATACCTACTCCCAGGTTGTCGTCCACCACACAACCTGGGATTAACAGTTTTTCGGTGACTTTTTTGCTCAATGAGGCACGGGAGGGACACCCCCCAACAAAATGTCCCTCTCTCCCGCAGAAGAAACACCTTCATGTCTTGCGGCGCACCGCCGATTCCCTCCTACAAAATGATGTCCCACCCAACTGCATAGGTTCCTCAGAACAGACCAGGGGAACCTCCATATAAGGGACTTTAGTAGTGGGTGGAGTAATAACAGGGGGCGGAGTTACCTCGCACCTCCCCCGAAGCCGTCTATCAATACGAATAGCAAGGGCCATAGCAGCCTCCAGTGAAGGAGGAGAATCATACTGAGCCAAAACATCTTTTAATTTGTCAGATAACCCTTGACAAAACTGGCTCCTAAGAGCTGGGTCATTCCACTGAGTATCTGTGGCCCATCTACGGAACTCAGAAGAAAATTCCTCCGCCGGACGATCTCCCTGCTGTATCCTACGTAACTTCGTTTCAGCAAGGGAGACCCGATCCGGGTCATCATACACCAGCCCCAGGGCAGCAAAAAATCGATCTACTGACTGGAGGGCCGGGGAGCCCGGAGGAAGAGAGAACGCCCAGGATTGAGGGTCCCCTTGTAAGAGCGAGATGACAATTCCCACTCTCTGCTCCTCACTCCCCGATGACCGAGGCCGTAGCCGAAAGTACAATTTACATGCCTCCCGGAAGGTAAAAAATTTGTCCCGCCCACCAGTGAACCTGTCCGGGAGAGCAACCTTAGGTTCAGATCTGGTTTGCTCCGGGGGGGACAAAACCTTGGACTTAATGTCCGTAAACTCCATGGACAATTTCTGCAACTGCAGGGCAAGCTGGGCTACTGGATCCATGGTAGCTGGGGAGAATCTATAGTTTGGGCCGGTGAAAATGTCACGCTGTCTAGCAGATGTATAAATATATAATGTCAGTAATCTATCAAGTGGGACAACATTCTATATAACATATAAATAGGTAACATTAACATGTATATATAGCATAGTATTACCTGACATAATATCCTGTGGGTCAATACTGAATCCTTTTCACGCTGTCTCTGGCTAGAGGTGGACCGGGGTCTATGCTGACCCTAAACTGGGGTCCTGACTAGTCCCTCTACCTGGAGGTACTGTTAATGGTACAGAGGTCCAGGCCACCAGCGTAAACCCTGTCTCCTATAAATCCCTGACCACTGTAATCTAGTCCTTAGAAGGACCCTGATTACCACCATAGGGAATGGACAGGTAAAGGTTAACAAACAGTATAGACAAACGAGACAGACAGGGGATAAAGTAAATACTGTCTTGCATACAACATTAAAAACAGAGGGAACACCAAAGGTCTAGGAGATAAACTATAAGCAAGGTGAGGAGAAACAACAAAAGAGCTCTTAGCTTAAGTCTTCTCAGAACCGATCCTATCTGCAGTCTGTATGAATGCTTTCACCGGCATCTAACCAGCAGACTGGCAGCTATATAAAGGAAGATAATTAGAACATAATCAAAAGCAGCCGGGCGAGGCTGGACCTAGTCTTAGCAAAGAGCTAGGTAAAATTAACTTCCTCATTACCAAACACAAAGAAACAGCAACTCAGCTGCGAGAAGTCAGAATGTGCAATCGTGACAATCTTCGTGGCGATGCACCCATGACAGTCATAAAATCAGTATATACATGCAACAAAATAAAATTACTTCCCTATCAGGAGAAGATAAGATGGAACCAGAAAAAGATTTCTCCTTGGAAGAAATATCTGAAACAATAAGTAGCTTGAAGCAGGGGAAGAGTCCCGGCCCTGATGGGTTCTCTGCAGGCTTCTATAAACAATTTTCTACCTTGTTGGGACTGTTGTTTCTAGAAGTTTGTAACTCAGTCTCATCGGGAGGTGCTTTCTCTTCTCAAACATTGATGGCTCATATCACAGTATTGCCCAAACCTGGTAAAGATCCCTTGCTTTGCAGTAATTATCGCCCGATATCTCTAATAAATCTAGATGTTAAAATATATGCCAAGATGATCGCGAAGAGATTGGGGCTTCTGCCAAAATTGATAGACCAAGACCAGGTGGGCTTCGTGCAGGGGAGGGAGGCTAGAGACAATACCATAAGGGCCATCTCATTGATAGATGGAGCTGGGAGGGGGGGACCCCATGTGTATCCTGTTGATTGATGCTGAGAAGGCCTTCGACAGGGTACACTGGGAATTCATGTTTCAGGCTCTGAGAGAGATTGGTCTGGGTGAGGTTATGCTTCAAAGGATCTCGGCTCTTTACACTTCCCCCAGTGCTCAGGTTAAGATTAATGGCTCCCTCTCAGGCCCTTTCCCTATTGGAAACGGCACGAGACAGGGATGCCCTCTCTCCCCACTTCTGTACATTATAACAATGGAATTTTTAGCCATCGCACTACGAAACAACCCCTCCATCAAAGGTATTAAGTTTAAGTCCGGAGAACACAAGTTGTTCCTTTTCGCCGACTACGTACTCCTGTTTATTTCTTCCCCTGCAGTAAGCTTACCAAATATCATGGCAGAACTCCACAAATTCGGCCTTCTAAGTAATTTTAAAATAAATAAGCATAAGTCTGAAATATTAAATGTATCACTACGTCCATCTACGGTAGAACAGTTGAGTTTCACCTTCCCATTTAAGTGGCGCTTCGACTCTTACATATTTAGGTATTAAATTGACAGCTAAAACTTCTAATTTGTATGATGCGAATTATAAACATGTTTTACACAAAGCAGAGCTAGACCTAGAAAAATGGCACAATTTACAACTATCATGGCTGGAGAGAGTCAACGTAATTAAAATGGACCTTTTACCACGTATCCTATATTATTTTCAAACAATTCCTATGCATCTCCCGGCTTTTTTCTTTTCTCGCCTCAAGAGAGCAATTAATCGTTTTGTTTGGTCACACTCGCGAGCGCGTTTGTCATATTTCCTGTTAAGCTGCTCCAAAAAAAGAGGGGGGCTTGGACTGCCAGATTTCTTAATGTATAACTGCGCAGCGATTGGAACCTGTATTTTGGATCTCTATCATAATAGAACCCACAAGAAATGGGTACAACTAGAGAGCGACCTCATTGCCATGATCCCCAAATAATCTTGTGGTCGGTTGAGAGAGGGGTAGGGTGATTGCTAGTTTGCCATTTTTAACTAAAAACATGGCGTCATTCCTCAGACAAAAAGGAAGAGTCCTCCAAATTTCTGCATTCCCTGGACCGTTAACTCCAGTCTATGACAATCCTGATTTCCCTGCGGGTCTACAAAGAGAGTCATTCTTAAATAAACATAGAAACACGCGGCCTATTATATCCGACTACATAAACCAGTCTTCTATGAAATCACTAACTGAAATTTATCAGACCGAAGACCCACCTACAGGAGCTTGGTTTCTTAATGAACAGTTAAAAAGCTTCATAACTCTGACCTATAAACATGCAAATATATTTAGACCCCTAACCCCCTTTGAGGAACTTTGTGTTGGGGGAATTCTCCTGGTTATACGGTCTCATTGCTGTATAATCTGTTCCAATCATCCCAACTACCAAAACACAGTTTCCTATATTTTTCTCTAAATGGGAATGTGATATGGGAGATCGTTAAATCAAGAGGATAGAGACAAGATCCTTCTGTTCACGTTTAGGGCATCGTTGAACGTGGTGTCACAGGAGAGGAGCTATAAGGTTCTATCAAGGTGGTACAGATGCCCATCCACAATACACACCATGTTTCCGGTGATTCCGGATACATGCTGGAGATGCTTGAAAGATAAAGGATCATATATCCATACATGGTGGGACTGTCCACCCATAAAGAACTTATGGCTATCAATTTTTGACCTCTACAATAGGTTATCCCTACGTAAAATCAAACCCACTGTGGAGTTAGCACTTTTGTCCTTAAGTGACATGTCAATCTCTAGATTTAAGAAGAATCTTCTCAGACACTTTCTCACGGCCACAAGAAACCTAATACCTAGATACTGGAAGCAGGAAAAATTCCCCTCCAGTGCGGAATTTGTAGCCGAACTCAATGATATCTACCGCATGGAACAGCTGATAAAACAATCCACAGATGAAACCAACAAAATTTATAACACTTGGGTGTCCTGGTTGGCTTTTAGAGAGTCTCCGGAGCTTGATTCCTGGATTTCAGGGTCCTAAGTGACCATGGAGGTAACTCTGGCTAAATTTGAAATCAATAGTGGGCTTTTGTCATGAGTCATGATTTAACTTTTGTCATGAGTCATCATTTAACTTTTCTTCTGGTACGTGTATTCTAAGATTCATTGGTATTATTGATTTACATTCCACCAGAAGAGATTGCTCTTGATTAGTTAATGGTTAGTATTTATATGCCTGTCTACTGTTATACTACTTATTATAAGCATCTATTGGCATAGAGTCGCAACCCCCCGACCTACTGTCTCCTGCCTCACAATCCTGTAGAATGTAAGCCCGAAAGGGCAGGGTCCTCTCCCCTCTGTATCAGTCTGTCATTGTTAGTTTGTTTACTGTAAGTGATACCTGTAATTTGTATGTAACCCCTTCTCATGTACAGCACCATGGAATCAATGGTGCTATAGAAATAAATATTAATAATAATAATAATAATATGTTTATTCAGAGTCATGACTGTTTTGTATGATTCTTATATGCTGATATAATAAAGCTTGATTTACACAAATTTACTCCCATAACAACATTGGGTCATCTTTGTGTGTTGAGTTATCCGACATAAAGTCCTGCTACCATACTTTGAGAGAGAAGACAAAGGAAAGAATCTGATCTTTAACATGTTCCCATTATTTAACTGAAAGAGTGAACAGCATAAAACATTATTTAAAAAAAAAATGCAAAAATATAGGTTATTTATAACACTAGACAAAAAGAAAAATTCTATAAAAAGTGATCAACGGGCTAAATGCAGAGAAAGAAATGGTATCACTGATGAAGTCTTCTCAACCTGCAAAAAAAAAAGTTATAGATATCAGAATATGGCGATGAAAAAACGTTTGTAAAAAAAGTTTATGCAAAAGTAGCATCATATAAAAACCTGTATTAATGTGATATTGCTGTAATCGTACTGACCTGAAGAATATTTTCACGTTTACCGCACTGTAAATGGATTAAAAAAACAAATTGTTAATTTTTGTTCATTCTGCCACTCAGAAATAAAAAAAGTGTTATGTAGTCCATAATGGTAGCAGTAAAAAATTCAACTTATCCTACAAAAAATAAGCCCCGATAAAGCCCTTGCGGTAGAAAAATAAATAAAAGATAGGTGTGAGAATACGGTGATGCAAAAAGAAGTAAATTTTTGCACAAAAGTATTTCTCTATCGCTTCATTGGGGGACACAGGAAACCATTGGTGTATGCTGCTGCCACTAGGAGGCTAACACTATGCACAAAAAATGTAGCTCCTCCTCCGCAGTGTACACCCCACTGACTGGCACTAGGTTAATTAGTTTTAGCTTGGTGTCAGCAGGAGGTGGACACGGGTCTTTTACTAGACCCATATCTTCTGAAAACTGAGGTAGAAACTAGACAAAACAGCGCAATAGGGTCTTAACTGATAACACAATAATACAATAAGGTGCAGAGAAAAAAGGAATCTGCTCACCTGATGAAGTTGCACCTAAGCAACATGTTTAGCACATATCAGCCGCTGCAAGACACAGGTCCATAAGGAAAGAGTGGCATGGCATCCGGGTGAAGTGTCAGTGGATAGTCGATAATATTTTCAAAAGCTTTATTGGACAAGTTTCAGATCAACGCATTTCGAAGTCATACACAGGACCTAGGTTTTGTCCTGATGAAGAGGTCCTGTGTATGACTTCGAAACGCGTTGACCTGAAACCTGTCCAATAAAGTTTTTGAAAATATTATCGACTATCTGAATATATTCATCAGCAGCACACCCAATGACACTTCACCTGGATCCTGTACCTCACTTTTCTGCATTTTTCCTGTAACGTCTCTATTTTTTATATGAAGCTTTTCCTTCATCTCTGGAGAGATACAGTGTGAACAGTCACACTGTACTCCCACGTAGAGACTATGAGTACGGCGAGTACTGCCACCCAGTATCCTCATATAGTAGGTATGGAAAGTATTCAAAAAGTATGCAAAAATTTCTACATTTGTTTTTTTTCAGTCAAAATGGGGTGCAGAGTGTACATTAATAAGAAAAAATAACTTTTTTGAATTTACCAAATGGCTGCAATGAAACAAAGAGTGAAAAATGTAAAGGGGTCTGAATACTTTCCTTACCCACTGTAAGTCTATCCGGCAGAACCCCAACCTCTAACACATGAAGAGTGTTTAGCTGCTCCTAACTTTGGTCCTGGCCCTTGTCTCCTACCCACTCGCCCACCAGGGCCTGTTTGTTTCAGGAGGCATGGACGTCCCTCAATCCAAGAGGCTCGCACGTTTATTGATGGTCTTCTATGGAAAGGTACATCTCTTTTTCTCTCCCTCACAGGTTGCTGTCCAGAGGTATTGAGGAGAAGGTTCAAGTAAGGATGAAGAAAGAAGGAAAAAGGAAGATAGAGGAAGATTTAACTTTCTCTTATTTTATTTAATTTCTCCAAGGTTTTAGGGAATGGATAGACCTTTCTGTCTATACTGAGCTTATCTCCTAGGTTGACTGCTTAGGGTACGTTCATTAGTGCAGCAAACCCTGGTGCAGCTGTCCCCCAGGTTTCCTAAGTGGGCAGGCACTGGGGACGATCAGTGCAGCAGGGATTGGGGGGTAGAGTTACAGTACCGTTAACTGTGGGGCCTCCCCGCTGCCCTACCGTTTCATCGGTTGTTGTTTTCCAATTTAGGACCCCGGCTTCAGCGCGGCCTAGCATTGGCTGCTAGTTCCACCAGTCTTCCCAGCATAATCGGGTGCGCTTTTCTCCCGCCTATTGTAGACACGCCCCCACCTTGTTACTCTGATGGTTAGTCCCGTCCTTCATCTTTGCTCCACCCATTCTCTTAACTCCATCAGTTAGCTCCGCCCCCTCCTAGGAGCTTTGCAGTTATCTCCGCCCCCATTTTTCAGCTTCACTGTGCAAGTTCTTTCTGAACTCACCCCCCTTCCCTCCAGTCTTGCCCTCCTGCTTCTTCTACCTCCTCTGCTCTTGTCAGGCACTTTGTTTGCTCTTCATGTAATTGCAAACCCACTTGAGGTCAGTCCTCTTCCTCTGTCAGGACTGCAGGAGCCCCCTACTGCCCCTGTCCCATTGTGGGCTATCTCTCTGTCTCAATCTGTGATGAGCCTCACCAAGGTGTCGCAGACCCTGGTGTCCATTCTTGACAGATTGCACTTTTCTACCTCCGCCATTATTAACGGATCACAGGACTTATTGGCTTTACCTACCAACATGGGCCGTAAGAGATCTAGGCAGGATCGTCATTCTAGGTCTTCTTGCCACTCCCCCCCTGGTTTTTCCCGGCGGACAGCTTCCTCCCGGTCCTCCTCTCCTGAGTCAGGCGAGGCTGTTTTTGATGTACTGTCAGAGGATGACTGGATTCTGAATAAGCCTCTAAAATGAGAGACATGGTCCAGAGTCTCATCGTGGCGGTCAACCAAACCTATAACATTAAGAATACCACTACGAAATCTGCAGAACAGGCGGTTTTGTTTAGACGGTTGAGACCATCTCCTAAGTACTTTGCCCACACAGAGAATTTGAAGTACTTTCCAGGGAACAAGAAAACCTGACTAGATGCTTCCAAAGAGGGAAGTGCCTTGGCATCCTATATCCCCTGAGCTCACTGATAACTGGACCGCCTCTCCGACTGTGGATCCTCCAGTTTCCAAACTGTCCACCAACACGGTCCTCCCTCTTATGAATGGAACATCGCTTAAGGACTCCACTGACAGGATTATAGAATCCTTCGCAAAGTCTGCCTATGAAGCGGCCACTTCTACATTGTGCCCTGCCTTTGCCACCACTTGGGTGTCAAAGTCCATAGCTGCATGGGCTACACAACTACGTCAGGGCATTCTTTCTGGAGCCCGACCTCGGGGACCAGATTTCTCATACACAGGAGTACATGGTATCCGCTTCCCTGGACGCCGCTTCATGTGTTTCTCAGGTGCCCTGCAATTTAGTGGCCATCCGAAGGATTATTTGGCTTAAGGCGTGGCAGGCGGAATTATCAAAAAAATCCCTTACCAACTTGTCTTTCCAGGGTTCCTGTCTATTTGGCTCCAAGTTGGACCAAATTATTAAGGAGGCCACTGGAGGGACGAACTCTCTCCTTCCTCAGTCCAAACCTCGCCGGCCTCCTCTGAAGCGTAATCTTTGGTCCGTTTCTCTTCGACTGAGGATTTCTCATGCCAAGGGAGGCCACAGGCTCGCCAGGATAGGAAAAGGGCTTCCTTTATACCAACCCCCTTCTGGCGTCCCCGTAACGCACAGGGTAGATCCATCAGGTCTACACTTGGCAGATCTTTTTCTGCATGACTCATCTCCAGATTCTAGGGAATCTCCTATGCTGGGTGGCTGCATCCAGTTTTTCAGAGACATCTGGCTCGCCTCAGTGGAGGATGCATGAGTCAGGGAGGTTGTATCCTCAGGATACAAAAATAGATTTTGTTTTGCGGCCCCAAAATCGATTCTTCAAATCCCATCATCCAAGAGATGCTTCTCTGGTTCTGGGATTCTTCGCGTCCATTGCCTCTCTTCTCAGTTCAGGTGCCATCATTCCTGTCCCAGACCAGGAATGTTTCACAGGATTTTATTCGAACCTATTTGTTGTGCCGAAGAAGGACGGCTCGGTCCGAGCCATTCTGGATCTAAAGTTACTGAACAAAAGGGTTCAGTAATTGCTTCCATGGAGCCGCATCTCCATGTCCTTATCTTCCCAGGGGATCAGAAGTTTCTGTGTTTTGCAGTATGGCAGGACCATTTGCAGTTTGTCGCCCTTCCGTTCAGGCTCGCAACCGCTCCCAGGGTTTTCACAAAAATCATGGCAGCGGTAATGGCCATTTTACGGATCAGAGGCCTAGTGCTCATCCCGTACCTCGACAACATTCTCATCAAGGCTCTGTCCTTTTACCAGGCCCAGGAAAGTCTGTTCATCATTCTCGACACCTTGTCCCGATTCGGATAGCTAATCAACAGGGCAAAGTCTTGTCTTGTCCCGACTCAGCTCATTTTTCTAAGCATGCTGTTCAACACCTGTCAGACAAGGGTTTTTCTTCCCAAGGGAAAGAGATCAATCCTCCAGCGGCAGGTTCACTCTCTGCTGGGCCCTTGGCCTCCATCGTTCCGCTCGGCCATGGAGGTCCTTCCTTTCCATTCACAGGCAGGTGGTGACGACGGATGCCAGCCTTCTCGGCTGGGGTGCGGTCTTTCGCCACCTGACGGTTCAGGGACGTTGGTCGTCAGAGAAATCTTCCCTGACGATCAACATCCTCGAGATATGGACCATTCTTCTGTCCTTCTGCCACTGAGAAAGACTTCTCAGGGGTCTGCCAATTCGAGTTCAGACAGACAATGCCATGGCGGTGGCATATGTCAATCATCAGGGAGGAACTCAGAGTCCCTTGGCGATGGCCGAGGTATCCAAGATTTTCCACTGGGCAGAGACAACGGCTTACGGCAATGTTCACAATTGGGCCGCCGACTTTCTCTGCCGCAAGGATCTTGCGGCGGGAGAGTGGTCTTTACATCACAAAGTCTTCTATCAGATTTGCCTTTGATGGGGCACTCCGGGTGTAGACCTTATGGCATCCTGGCTGAACCAGAAGGCTCCACGGTTTGTTTCTCGGTCCCACGATCCTAACAGTTTGTTCTTCCCTATCTGTTTCCTCCACTCCCCCTTCTTCCCAGGCTGTTGAAGAATATCAAGGTGGAAGGGGTGACGTCGTTCTGATAGTATCGGATTGGCCCAGGAGGTCTTCTCGCGGACGCCCCCTGGAGACTCCCAGACAGACCGGATTTTCTGTCCCAAGGGCCGATCTGCCACTAGAATTCTCGGGAGTGACCGATGACGGACCTGAATGAGGGCTGGTTTTGTACAAGATAAAAGAGGGCTTTTATTGGTAACATTTTGGCGCAAATAACATTTTTTGATCGCTCCCAGTTTAAGGCTGGATCTCATTGTTTCCAGATCTTGCTCTGCTGGCACAAGGAGATGAGGGCACACAGACTCACCCAGCGAGGATGTCTTAGGGTCTCCCCCCTCCGGGACCGCAGACCGCCTGACAGGTACTCTCCGCCCACAAAGGCAGATCTCCGTCACAAAGGTACGTGTCGGTGCGGCTTCAGGCCTGCTGGTAGGCAGCAGCGGATAATGGCGATGTAACTTTTCTTTGGCCGGCTCAGAAGCTCCTTCCCATGTTACTGTTGGAGGTGTTCTGGGTGATGGATGTTTGGGTAAACCAGGCGATTTGAGAAGATTGAATCCTTTTTGTGTGTTTTCACGCTGTGGTGTTTGCCTCATGTTGGTATTTCATGTTTTCAATAAACGACTTTGTTTTTGCTGGCGCTTGGTATTTGACTTTGACAAAATGTTGATACAGGCTGGTGGGTGAGCACATGGGGGAGAGATTCTCAATGCTGCAAAGCCTGCCCCATCGTGACATTACCGCCCTCCCGATGCGATAGTATCCGGCCTCCATCTAGTAACCTCATAAAGGGACACTGGTCAGAAACGTAACATTTGGCTTGGTCAGCAAGGTGAAAACAGGCTTGGGGGTGAAAGGGTTAATGACTGACATTACATAACGCACAAACAGCGGAAGTCGCCAAGTAACCAGTGCACGCAATGTATAGGCGCCATTCACATTACATAAAGCCACACCTCCCGTACACTGCCGCAAACACTACGTAAACTACGGAAGCCGACTAGCCGATCCATCTGATCACGTGTGAGGACGTCGGCTTATGGACTGGCCGGATGAGCGTGATGACGTCAGGTGTGCGTGTAAACGAAAACGTTTATTGGACGCTTGCGTTCATGTTGATGTGAAGCGAAACCGTGCGGTTGGTGTGAGCGCGGCAGTGTCGGGTGCGTCCTCCGTCCTGTGAAGGTGAAGGTGAGTATGAGGGGAAGAGCGCCGGGTGTGTCCGCGCCGTGCATTCTGGGAGCCACTTTGAATGGCGCCGCCGTCGCTCTCCTGAAGCGCCCTGAGGTGTGCGGTGACGAGCACGCAGCGCGCCGTGAGGCCAGGGAATGGCTGCAGCTCCAGGCTCGGTAGTAACGCAGGCCACAATGGTGCCGGCCCGCTCGTCTACCTCACAGTCTCCGGAGCTGTGGAAGGCTGGGCAGCCATTGCTCCTCTCTCCCACGTTGTGGGGCGACAACCAGTGTAGCTGTCATGGTGGCCATTCCAGGGGTTTCTAGCTGCCAGCTGGAGTCTTTTGTCTAGAGTTTATGTACCTAAATACGGCCGTTGGGCAGTGTATGGGCGAGGAGATGCACATCCCCAGAAAGCTATGGCAGCTGGTGTTACCCTGGGCTCTCCCCAATGCAGTCTTTAGAAATGAATGAATTAAAGGGGGTCATCTATTTTTTAAAGGGAGTGTCCACTGGTCAGTGAGGGGCTGACCACTGGGACCCGCACCCATGTGGCTCTCAGGGAACTTTTGTCGTTTTGTAAAATTGCACAGCAGGTGAGACACCTGATAATTGCTCCGCTTGATGGCCCCCATAGGGAATAATGGGGTGGAGGTTGAACATGCACACTGCTGCTCCATACTCACAGGATAGAAGTCCCTTGATCTCCCGGTCAGTGTGGATTCCATTGTACTGGTCTCCAGCAATCAGTGAGTTAACACCTAACCCTCTGGATGGCTCATAACTTGTTCAATATATAGGCCTGGTCAAAGCTGCTTGAGAGTAAATAAAAAAAAAAAATCTTTAGTGCACCCCTGACTCTTCAATCCTTTCACTAGTCTTTGACGAATGGGTTAGAGTAGTGACTTCAAAACTGTATGTGATCACTGCAGCCATTCACTGGGCTTCAGTGGTTATGTCAATGTAGTAGGCACTGCTGAGCTCATTGATTTGCTGCAGCCATAAATAACTAGAGATGAGTGAACGTTGTTGGCGCTCTCCTTATTCGGCAAGCTATAGCGCTTACCGAAAAAGCTGCATCGGGAACCCGGATATCTGGAGACGCGCTCCCGATAATCAGCTGTTCGGCGCCGCAACTGCATGTGTCACGGCTGTGTGACAGTCACAACACATGCATGGAGAGGCAATTGGAAAAATATCAATAGAAGAAACGTTTCGACCAGCCATAAGTCTTCCGAGCATGCTTCGAAAAGACCTGTGGCTGGTCGAAAGATCGCATATATGTCAGAATAAATGGAACCTTGATGGGTTTTTCACCTCAATTACAGTCTCTTCTACATGAAAAGTCCTGTGACAGAAGAATGGTAAGATCACTTCCAGTGCTGCTGGACAATAAGTATACCTGGCTCAATTTTTTACTTTACTGAACATCTGACCTCTTTAGGCCATGTGCAGACGTTGAGTGACCTCAGTATGTGTAAAAACCACCAAAACAAAAGAACACTTTATAAATAGACCAAGTACAATAAAAATGCAATTTTTATTGGACAATTAGTAAAATCAAGCAATAAAAATAACAACGAAAAACAGATACAGAACAATGGTGGAGTAACCCAGCTATATATATCTATTATATAATTGACATAGCAATTGGGGAAGCAGAACAAGGAAAAAGCATCTACACAGCTAGGCAAAATAAGAGTGTTGTGCAAAAATCAACATATCTAAATATGTCCATGTGGCATATAATCAGACACAATGGTAAATAATGGCATGCTCAAGCCAAACGTAAACAGAGTACCTGTCGTTAGTATATATGCAGAATACTTGTAGTTAGTATATATGACGTGACCACCACACCATTGTCTTGAAAGGAACTGTCAGACCCACTATAGCGTTACTTGCCACTGGTTCAATATGACTTTCACTTTATGGCCTTATTTTATTGGATCAAATTATAGGTGTCTCAGTATTTGTAAGCCAAAACCAGAGATGAATACAGAAGTGGTGACGTGTTTCTATTACACTTTTCCTTTGATTGTTCCACTCCTGGTTTTGCTTACAAATACTGAAGTAAAATACTGACCAAATACTGAACATGTAAAAGTCCAGAAACTACTGTTAACCCCTTCACAGCATTGGACATGTCAGAGTTGGTATGTTGTTACCGACTTTGGATGTATGGATACGTCCAGGCGATTTTGCAAGCACAGAAGCTGTGCCCGTCAAATCACCGCCGGGTGTTAAGCTGATATGACAGTGGACACCGGGCACTCACTGCCAGGAGCGGTGTTCGCGCACACCATTTAGAAGGCAGGCTTCAGGACAGAGGCTCCCTCTGCCCTCCCGATATGCTCCCCGGCAATGTGATTGCGAGGGGCCAATCGTCGTGGTGACGTGACATCGTGATGATGACTTTCGGGTCACAAGGTACTAGCAAGCTGCTTTGACCTTTCACAGTGCATGGTCTAACAAGCTTGTCTGCAGCACTGACAGGTTTTAAAGCATAGCAATGCTTGTGCATTGCTATTCTTTAGAACTGTGATCACATTGCTAAAAGTGAAAGTCCCATAGTGGGACTAAGTTAAAAAAAAGTTCAAGTGTTTTTAAAAACACAATAAAAAAGAAAAAATATATTGTACCCATAATATATATATATATATTTTTTTTAAAAAGTGCACATTTGCAATTGGCACGTCCAGAATGACCTGACCTAGAAAACTGTCCAACTAGTTAATTCCTTCAGCAAATGCCGTAAAAATAAATAAATAAAACGAGGCAAAAAACAATGCTTTATCATCATACTGCCGAACAAAAAGTGCAATAAAACAATCAAAAATATGAATGTAAATAAAAATAGTACTGCTGACAATGTCCTCTTGTCCTGCAAAAAAACAAGCCACCATACAGGTCCATCAGTTGCAGCTCTCAGAATAAAGCGATGCAAAATAATTATTTTTTATTTCTATAAAATAGTTTTCATTGTGTAAGGCTAGTTTCACACTTGCGTTTTACTGACCTGCGCACGGCCGTCGCTAAGTTCCGCCCCCGGCCCCGCCTTCTCCCGGCCGCTCTGCCTATGGGCGCATGACACTGCATGCTACCTACGTACCCTATCTTTGGCATTGCGTACGTAGGCTGTGTGCAGGTATGCGTTTGCCGGCGCATGCGTCCTTTTGACGGTGCGCCGAGCGCACCAAAATGCAACACGGTGCGTTTGGCGCAGGTCGTCGTATCGTCAAAATGACGCATGCGCCGTCAAACGCATACCTGCGCATGGCCTGCGTACCCAATGCTAAAGATAGGGTACGCAGGTCGCATGCAGCGTCATGCGCCCATAGGCGGAGCCGCCGGGAGGAGGCGCGGCGGAGCTTAGCGACGGCCGTGCGCAGACCGACGCAGGTCAGTGAAACGCTAGTGTGAAACTAGCCTAAAAGTGCCAAAATATAAAAGATATAAATGTGGTATTACTGTAATTGTAGTGACCCAAAGAATAAAGTTGCCTTATCAGTTTTGCCACACACGGAATGGCATAACCCCCCCCCACACACACACACACACACACACACAAAAAAAAATCCTGAATTGTATGTTTTTGTTCATTCTGCCTCCCAGAAATCGTAATAGAAAGTGACCAAAAAATGTCATGTGTCCGAAAATGGTACTAATAAAAATGTCAACTCGTCTCGCAAAAAACAAGCTGTCACATGACTTTGTTGGCAGAAATATAGAAAAATTACAGCTCTCAAAATATGGCTATGAAATTTTTTTTTGACAAGAGCAGAGCTTTTTTACTATGACAGCAGTCAAATATAAAAAAAAGCTATATCAATCTGGAATCGCTGTAATTGCACCGACCTATAGAATAAAGTCGTCTAAGGAACAGCGTAAAAAAGAAATAAAACCAATTCTTCACCTTCTGTTAATTTCTCCGTCGCCTCAATGGGGGACACAAGACTATGGGTGTTATGCTGCTGCCACTAGTAGGACACTAAGCAATACACAAAAAAGGTTAACTCCTCCTCGTGCAGTATACACCCTCTGCTGGCTCAATCCTGAACCAGTTCTGGCTTAGTGTCTTTAGGAGACACTAGGGTCTGGCTTCAGACCCCAATTTTTTGTCTAATTTTTCATTTTTTTTTCCAATTTTATTTTTCCCAATTATATTTTTGCGGAATGGAAGGGCGACGGGGTCTTCTGAAAAAGTCCGTTTCTCCCAAAATCTTCAACAGGCGGGAACGCGGAGTGTCCGCCTCCCCGTAACCCCCCTGCAACGTCACCTCGCCTGAGCTCTTTTTTTCTGGGGCGACGGATCCCTTTAATGGGTCCGTTCTCCCCGCATCTACAGACGGGAACACGGGGTGTCGCCCCCATGTACCCCCTTCTGGAGCCAGGCCTTCAGAAGGTCAGAGTCTTCCGGCGCTAGGAAGCCCTCTGCACCACCACTGACTTGAAACCTGGTGTTGCGAAGATTAACCTCTCCGCCTCCCTATCAAAGGGATGGCGGATTGAGCAGACTTGACCGCACATACTGCTGGGGCACAGTGAGTACACAGCGCAAGGCCGCTGCCGCAGACCTTCATAGCAGCCACTGTCGCGGCCTCCCACAGCTCCAGTGTTTGAGCGCTGAAATTTAGGCCACGGCTTGGGCCTAACCTTGGAGTCCACTGCGGCCTGCTTCAGCAGCCACTGCGGTCTTTTCACCGGAGCCGCGGCCTCTACAGCCGGTCCGCGGCCTTCTCTTAGATAGCCGCCGTGACTTCCCCATAGGATCCGCCGCTGCGGCCTTCACAAAGGAGCTGCGGCCTTTCCTACAGGAGTCGCTGCCGCGGCCATCTCTGTGGCCTTACCTGCTGCGCCGCTGCCATCAAGACTGGGCCGCCTCCGCCTGCCGCGGCTGCCCCTCTTCTATAGTCCCCGACTTTTGGCCGGGGTAGGCCTCAACTCCGCCTCCCGGGTAGCTCCGCCCACGTTTTTCGGCACTTCCCCCCCCCGTTCAGGGAGCGCTGAGCATGCTTCCCGGCCCCCTGAATATCCCCGCCCACCTCCTGGCGCTTCTCGTCGGAAACGAGAAGCGCAAAATTATTTTCGGCTGCCATTTCTCAGGACGCCGCAGCATTTCCCTCTTCTGAGTCCACAGCGTCTGACAGACCTCATCTTTTCTCCATTTTCGAATGGTGGGCACGGACACAGGACCCTGGGTAAACTTACACAGCGCTTATGGTTCCGCATTTTGTGTGGCCTGCACCCCTTCATTCGCCCAGGAGCCCCTTGCCAATATCGCCCAGGATCCCCCTGCTAATACCGGTCTCAGTGGGCCTACCCCTCCCGAGTGGGCCACGTCCCTGGCACAGTCCATGGATTCCCTGACTAAGGCCTTAGAATCTTTCCATGGTTCCTCCTCAAGCCAGGGCATTCCTTTACCGGCAGAGGGCCCTTCAGCTTCCAGAGAATCTTCCTCAGACAAGGACCGGTCCGCGGCAGCAGCGAGGTGGCCTTCTAGGAAACGTCCCCATAATTCGTCTCCTAAGCCCTTTAGCGGCTCAGCATCCGCAAGCTCAGACTCCCGCTCCCCCTCTCCAGTGGTTGATAGCGAACACGACTCTGCATACGAGTCAGATGTGGCCGCAGACCCGGACTCACTGGAGTACCAGGAGTCCTTAGATTCTCTCATCGAGGCAGTCAATAAGGCCCTGAGAGTAGACGAAGAACCCGGGTCTAATCCGGATTGCCCTGTGTCTTTCAAAAGGACCAAACGCCCTCACAGGGTTTTTGCTAGCCACCCTGAGTTTACTGACATTGTCCAGAGACATAGAAGTCGCCCAGACAAAGGGCAGAAGCCGCTGGAAGCTCGGTATCCTTTCCCAGCGGCCTTGTCCAAGGAGTGGGCAGAGTCCCCTGCAGTGGATCCGCCCATATCCCGGCTTGCTTCCAAAACCCTGCTGTCTCTTTCGGATGGCTCATCGATTAAAAATCCCACCGATCGACAGATTGACAATCTCGCTCTGTCTGTTTTTGAAGCTGCCGGAGCATCTCTTTCCTTTTGCCGCCACCTGGGTGGCCAGGGCCATGGTAGCCTGGGCAGAGGCTCTAGTTAAGACTGGTCGCGACAACTCTCTTCCTCCCGAGGCGGTTAATCTCGCTTACCAGATTGCTCGAGCAGGGGATTACGTTGTTCATGCCTCTCTAGATGCGGCTAACTGTGCCGCGCTTGCAGCTGCAAACGCCGTTGCCATTAGGAGAGCTCTGTGGCTCCGAGAGTGGCGGGCAGACTCTGCTTCAAAAAAGTCTTTAACTTCCCTGCCGTACCAAAGCGGGCGTCTCTTCGGAGAGAAACTTGATCAGATCATCTCCGATGCTACTGGGGGGAAAAGTAAATTCCTCCCCCAGCGTAGGCCCAGCCGGCACTTTCGAGTACAGCATCAAGTTCGCTTCCGGCCGTTTCGCACCTCTCCATACTGGTCTTCTGCAACCTCCTCCCGCGTGGCCCGCCCTCCGCGCAGGGACAGGGGCTCTCAACCCTCGTTTAAGCCTTCTCAGTCCTGGAGAAACAGATCCTCCCGGTCTGGTTCCAAGGGGTCTTCTCGCAAGTTCTCCCAATGACTCCTTGCCTTGTCCGGAGGACACAAACGGTAGGCGGCCGCCTACTCTTCTTTTGCGAGGTCTGGTTGGCGGTCGTTAACGACCGGTGGGTCCGAGATCTCGTAGCCTCCGGCTACAAGATCGAATTCTTGTCCCCTCCGCCAAGGCGTTTCTTCCAGTCTCGCCTCCCAAAGTCAAAGGCTCTCGCAGCTCCCTTTTATCAGGCCTTAGATGCCCTCCGCAACAGCGAAGTCATCGTCCCGGTACCTCACTCGGAAAGGTTCAAGGGTTTTTACTCGAACCTATTCGTGGTCCTAAAAAAGGACTGAACCATGCGCCCCATCCTGGATCTAAAACTGCTGAACAAGTTCGTCAGGGTGCGCCATTTCAGAATGGAATCTCTGTTCTGTTATCGCTTCGCTGGAAAAAGGGGAATACCTTGCTTCTGTCGACATCAAGGACGCATACCTTCACATCCCATTTTTCGAGGGTCATCAAAGGTTTCTGCGCTTTGCGATCGGAGACGCACACTTCCAATTCACTGCTCCGCCCTTCGGTCTCGCCACCGCCTCCGGAGTGTTCCCAAAAGTCATGGCGGCCGTCATGTCCATCTTACACTCTCAGGGCGTGGTGGTCCTTCCCTACCTGGACGACCTGCTCATCAAGGGCCCGTCCTTTCGGGCCTTACAGAAAGTGTTGACGTCACTGTGGATACTCTCCAGCCTAGGTTGGCTAGTGAACCTGGACAAATCCTCCCCCGTTCCTTCTCAGAAAATTCCCTTTCTGGGAATGATTCTGGACACTTCCCGAGGGTTGTTGAGTCTCCCTCCAGAGAAGATTTCCTTCTCTACCGTGGGGAGCACAAATGTTGTCACTTGGTCACTCACTCCCTACGGTTCGCCATGCAGGTCCTGGGAAAGATGGTAGCTTCCATCGAGGCAGTGCCGTTCGCTCAATTTCATCTCCGGCCCCTGCAACAGGAATTGATTTCACTCTGGGACAGAAACCCAGCCTCCTTGGGTCGCTGTTTTCGCCTGCCGCTCAGAATCAAGCGGACCCTAAAATGGTGGATAACGACGTCGTCATTGAATCAGGGAAGGTTTTTTCTTCCCGTACATTGGTTGGTGGTGACCACCGACGCCAGCCTCCTCGGATGGGGCGCGGTCTTTTGTCACCACACGGCTCAAGGTCGCTGGTCTCCTCAAAAAAGCCCGTCTTCCGATCAATATCCTAGAGATCAGAGCAATCAGGCTAGCCCTTCTTCATTTCCATCATCTGCTGGCTGGTCGTCCATCCGGATCCAGTCAGACAACGCCACGGCTGTGGCGTACATCAATCGTCAGGGTGGCACGTGAAGCAGAAGTGCGATGCTCGAAGTGACGCACATTCTGCGATGGGCCGAGTCAAACCGCTCACTCATCTCCACGGTTCACGTTCCGGGATTGGACAATTGGGCGGCGGAATTTCTCAGCCGCCAGGGCTGAGCCTCGGGGAATGGTCCCTTCACCCAGACGTGTTTCATCAGATTTGCCAGCGTTGGGGCACTCTGGCCGTGGACCTCATGGCATCCAGACTGAATGCCAAGGTTCCGGCATTCATAGGCCGGTCCTGCGACTTGCTAGCCATCGGCTCGGATGCTCTAGTCCTTCCTTGAAGCCAATTTCGCCTTCCTTACATCTTCCCTCCTCTTCCGTTGATTCCCAAGGTCATTCGGAAAATCAAGGCGGAAGGCATTCCTCTAATTCTCGTCGCTCCAGACTGGCCGCGCCGGCCGTGGTATGCGGAACTTATCCATTTAGTTGCAGACGTCCCCTGGAGGTTACCGTATCGTCCGGACCTTCTCTCTCAGGGTCATATTTACCATCAGAACTCGAGAGCGCTGAATTTGACGGTATGGCCATTGAATCCTGGATTTTAGCCCAGGCCGGTTTCTCGCAATGGGTTGCGATTACCATGATCAACGCCAGGAAGGAAGCCTGTTTCCATGCACATTTACCATCGTGTTTGGAAAACTTTCTTCTCCTGGTGTGAGGACAAAGGTCGTTCCCCGTTGGTTTTCTCCACTCATTCCATTCTGAAGTTTCTCCAAGCAAGGCTGGATTCCGGATTAGCTCTGTCTTCCCTCAAGGGACAAATTTCTGCTCTTTCCGTGCTCTTCCAGCGAAGGATAGCGTCTAAGCCCCAGGTTAAGTCGTTTATTCAGGGAGTATCGCACCTTGTACCCCCTTACAAGAGGCCTTTGGAGCCTTGGGACCTTAATCTGGTTCTCAATGCCTTACAAGAGACCCCCTTCGAGCCATTACAAGATGTTTCTCTTTCTCTTCTGTCGTGGAAGGTTGTTTTTCTTGTCGCAATAACCTCCATCAGACGGGTCTCTGAATTGGCAGCTTTGTCTTGTAAACCTCCCTTCCTGATTTTCCACCAGGACAAGGTGGTGCTTAGGACGTCTTCTTCCTTTTTGCCTAAGGTCGTTTAGACTTTTCATCTAAACGAGGATATAGTCCTGCCCTCGTTCTGTCCGGGTCCGGTTCACCGTACTGAGAAAGCTCTTCACACTTTGGATTTGGTGAGGGCTCTCCGCAGGTACTTCTCCAGGACTGCGTCTTTTCACAAATCAGCCGCCCTTTTCGTGCTTCCGGAGGGACGCAGAAAGGGCCTGCCTGCTTCCAAGGCCACGTTAGCCAGATGGATCCGCTCTGCGATCCAAGAAGCTTACCGTGTCAAGGGTCAGCCTATCCCGGCGGGGATTAAAGCACACTCCACTCAGTCAGTGGGGGCTTCCTGGGCCATTTGACACCAGGCTTCGGCGCAGCAAGTGTGCAAGGCTGCGACGTGGTCCAGTCTTCACACATTTGCTAAGCATTACAAGATTCATGCTCAAGCTTCTTCAGATGAGGCTCTTGGTAGACTGATTCTGCAATCGGCTGTTTCGCATCTGTAGCCTTCTTTTACTCGTTTAAGCGTTTATGCATTTGGTTTACGAGGCTTCAGCTATTGTGATGTTTCCCCACCCAGGGACTGCTTTGGGACGTCCCATGGTCTTGTGTCCCCCAATGAGGCGATGGAGAAACAGGGATTTTTGTGTGTACTCACCGTAAAATCCTTTTCTCCGAGCCAATCATTGGGGGACACAGCACCCGCCCTGTTAGCCAGTGGCCTCGTAGTTCTTTGGTTTTGACATATTGCATTGCTGTTATGAGCTCCTACTGCTTTGGCACTGAACTGCTTCAGGATTGAGCCAGCAGAGGGTGTGTACTGCAGGAGGAGGAGTTAACCTTTTTTGTGTATTGCTTAGTGTCCTCCTAGTGGCAGCAGCATAACACCCATGGTCTTGTGTCCCCCAATGATTGGCTTGGAGAAAAAGATTTTACGGTGAGTACACAAAAAAATCAGTTTTTTTTTTTTTTTCACTCAGCCTTACAATGATCGCAGTAAGGCTTGACTCACACTTATCCTGTTCTCTATGCTGAGCGCTTACATGGGTTTCCATACCGGAGTTTCTGTGTAAATCTTAGAAATGCGTGATTCAGACTGTACCTCCGATGGAAGATTCCCTATAATGAGGCATATGGAGGCGCTGACACCGTCTGGCCTGAAATCTGGCGGTGTTAGTCTTTGTAGGTGTGCATAAAAGCACGGACCGCCACAGTTTTGTGCACTTCTGAAGAAGACAACACTGAACGGAGTCCAGAGTAACTCTGCTGCCTCATTTATAGTGTATGGATCCCTCGCAGTTTCATCTGAATCGTGTCATTTGGAGATTTTGGTGGAAACACCAATATAAGTGCTCAGTCTAGAGCGCAGGATAAATATATGTTCCCAATAAAAGCTTCAACTCAATTCACAAATGCGAGAAATTTGCACGATTCTCGTGTGAGTCTCTCACATGAACACCCGGCTCTTCCGCCGGCAGGCGGACTGGAGCGTGCGGCTGCATAGAAATACGTTCAGCCTCACGCTCCGGTCCGAGTGGCGGGTGTTCAAGCGAGAGACTCGCACGAGAATTGTGCGAGTTTCTTCACATGTGTGACCCCGGCCTAAAATTTACACAGGGTTAAGAAATAAAAAAAAATAATGGCAGTGCTTCTTTAATTTTACAGATTCTGCTTCTGTAACATGCTTTTATACAAAGTTGTATCACTTAGTTGAAATTTGGCCCTCCAGTTGTCTTTCATTAGTTCTATGTAATCTGAAGAGAGCAGGAGATAGAGGCTGAAACACAGAATTCAGGGATGTGACACTTTGCAAATTGTCGTTTACTGACTGAAGGATTCCACTAAGAGATTAACATTTCCTGACTACACAAGTCCGGCAACGCCCCCTCCTGTGATCAGCAGCTCACTGTCTATGGACTTTGTACATAGAAAGCCTTGTGAGGGTGGCGTCAGCTTTCTGAGCTCTGCTTTATTCTAAATCTAAGAATTCTGATTGTGTGAGAATTGCTGCACCCAGTAATCTAAGTGATACATTGTTGGATTCAGCTTTTTTACCAACATTACGCTGCTCTCAGATGAGATGGCAAAACCTGACCTGTTCCCTTTAACGTGTGCACTTATTCTTTTAAGGCCATTTCATAACCCTGTCAAAACTTTTCTCAGATGTTTCTGCCATCAGTTTCAAAATTGGTCAACATTTTTTTTTTTTTTTTTTCAAATAAAATGGAAAAATGTCTTTCAGCTTCTGATCTGTTCTTGTGTTCTGTTGTGAATAAAATATGGAAATAATTTCCAAATCATTGCGTTAATGTTTTATTTACATTTTATACAACATCCCAACTTTTTGGTATTGGGGCTTCTCATAGAATGGTAAAAAATGTAAGGTGTTATTTACAAATATAGCTTGTCCCTCAAGAAAAAAATCCCTCATATGGATGGAAGAAGGGGAGGAAAAAATGAATATGGAAATAGCATAAAATTGCCAGGTCTAGAAGATGTTAAATCAGTTGCCAACAGTAACCCTTAACAGTAACTCAGGTCTATGTCTCTTGTCAGTGTCTCCCTATTACCTCCCATAGTGCCTACTTGTTATGCTGCCTTGTTTGTGGCCCTTGTAAATGTTTGGACTGTTCCCTTCCCCCACACACCCCAGCTTTGGGGCTTTTATTATTTTAGTGGCAACTTTTTATGTTCTTGCGCCAAGTGTAAGCAGTCTAATCATCTTGATCAATGAACTGTTGATGATTTCAGTTGGACTTCTCAAGCTCATACGGTACCCGAAGAAAATGGTACTGCTGCTGCCTGTAGAGCTGTTGTCTTACTGATTTCTAAGGGGACTCAGTCAGCACAGAATGACTGTTTAAAGCAAGTACAATTGCTCAGTGCATCGTGGCATGCCCACTCATTTAACTACATTTTCCCTCCTGCTTGTTTTCCATCTATCTCTACCTTTTTCTGGTTCTATGAAGCTAAAGCTATAAATCAAAGAGGTGGTGGTGTGTGTGTGTGGGGTGGGGACAAGAGAGATGGAAAACAAGGTGTATATAAATGACTGGCCCTGCTATGATGCCCCGTGTGCTTGTGCTGACAGACTCCCTTTAAATAAAACTATTGTACCCAAATAATATCTTGGTGTGAGAAACTGTGTAAGCAATTTGAGATGGGGTAGATTCCATTCACATATGTAGACAACTTCCCCCACATTCTGGATAATTGATTTCTCTTATGAAATACCTTAGCCCCTTCACGACCAGCCAACTTTTCATGGCTGAATCCTCATGGTGTGTGATGAGGCTGAGACTCTGGTCTGCATGTGATGAACGCTGTTTCTGGCAAGCAGAGCTGATTCCTAGTGGTGTGTACATTGTTAGGATTTCATATGGTCCAGGGCTTCCCAAAAACTTACCCAGGGGTGGAAAACACCTTTAAAGGTAAGTTTGGTATAGGGATTTTTATATTAATAAGAACAGATACCTAGTAATGTTTCTTTCATCGCAAAATATGCTCTTTACCGGAATATGTACCACTCTGGAATATTTTGTATTATCTTAACTTTCTCAATCATGTATTTTGCAGTTCCAAATTGGCACAATGAGTGGTGACAGAGATCTGTATAAGAGAAATAAAAAGTCGTACTTTTGTAAGGTAAGAGTTTGTATGTGTAGCAGTGGTCAGTCCTGTTTTACTATAGAATATTAGGACATGCACTAGGAAGGCTATGTTTTACTTGTTGACTTCAGTGTGGAAACTGTAGCATGCAAAACAGAATTTCCTTCAGTTTTAGGCACTGTTCACACGCAACGTTTTTGCTCCATTTTTTTCGGAAGCCAAAACATGCTTTCTTTTCAGTAAAAATGCTGTGCTCAAAACGCCAGTTTCTTGCAGCGATTTTTTTTTTTTTTTTTTTTTTCAGCATTTGTTGGGTGTGGATTGCATGTGTTTTATCTGCAGTATATTTTTAATTAAGTGAATTTGGTTACAAAAAAAAGCTGCAAAAATGTTTGCTTTTTTTTGCAGTTTTTTCCTCATTGCTTTCTATGGGTAAATGAACATTTAAAAAATGCTAAAAGAATTGACATGCTGCAGGTTTTAAAAATGCTGCAGTTCTAAAATTAATCAGAAAAGAAGCATGTGCATAAGATTTCTGAAATCTCATAGCTTTTCCTGGTACTGTAAAAAGCCGCTTTTAATTAGCATAAAAAAATGCTGTATGTGAACATAGCCTTAACATTACTTTCTACAACTGCTTGCAGTTTCTCAAAAAATATTGCAATTTAGATGTTATTGCTATATATTGCAAAATAGACAACTGTAATTGTTCTTCAGCAACTGATTAATTTTGCAAAAACTTGCAGATTTCCATTTATGTGCTACAAATTTGAAATTTCAGCATGCGTTATTTGCTTACATCGCTATTTCGGCTTCTCTACCATTGTGGCCTGACACATCTTTATTGCAGATTCCAGCAGATTTAAAGCGAACCTTTCGCCAGTTTTGGCCAATGTGAAGTAAGGCCAACACCTTTCGGGGCTGATATACAGCATTCTAAAATGCTGAATATCTGCCCCCAACCTGCAAGAGATGAAAAATAACTTTTATTATACTCACCTGCGGGGCGATCCGGTCCGAGGGGTGACCCTCGTCCTGGTCCGACGCCTCCATCTTACGATCGTTGTCCTGCTTGCTTCATGTGGATGAAATTGCGCTCCAGTGCAGGCGTACTTCTCAGACCAGTTGAAAGCGGAGCAAAGTCCTGCACTGCGCAGGAGCTGGGAAAGGTCAAAGAGCCCCGGCTCATTTGCACTGCAGTACTTTAGTCAGGTCAATGAAGTACGCCTGCGCAGGAGCGCGATGTCGAGCAGACTGTGGCTCATGCAGGGACGCATCATCCACATGAAGCAAGCAGGAGGACAGCAATTGTAAGAAGATGGGAGGCGCCAGACCAGGACCAGCGACATCCCTCGGACCGGACCGCCCTGCAGGTGAGTAGAATTTATTTTTCTTCTCTTGCAGGACGGGTTGAGGGCAGATACACAGCACTATAGAATGCTGTATATCAGCCCTGAAAGGTGGTGGCCGTATGTCATATCGGCCAAAACTGGTGACAGGTTCCCCTTTTAAAGAAGTTTATTCTCATGTATTTACATCAGTTTGAATCGCCCACCTTTTCAGAATACAAAAAAGCGTATTTGCAATTGCCAAATCCAGTCTAACTAAATATAACATCTGCTGGCTAAATTACTGTAACAAGCAGATCTTGGGCTTCAGTGAAACCTGAAAACTGTTTTATAAACTTTTTTTTTTTTTTTTTAGTTTCTAAAGACAGTAGGAATCTGTGTGCCATAATATAGGTTCAGTGCCTACTGTTCTGCAATGTATATGACGGGCATAAGTGAGGCATGATCAATTTTAGGCAGATGGTTTAAGGCTATGTTCCCATGATGAGATTTTGAGTTCTTGATGTTGCAGATTTTCTGCAGCATCTCTGCACCTATTAGCTAAATTTGTTTTATTGCGTTTTTTTCATTGCATTTTTGACACTGCATATATATATATATTTTTTCCTGTTTTTGAAATGTCATGTTTTAAGCCCTTAACGTCCCATGACGGCAGTTCCCGCACCAGGGCAGACTATGCCCGTCAAGCATTTAAACTATCACTGCATGTAAACGCGCAGTCATAGTTCAGTGCCAACAGCTGTCTGTGATAGCTGAGAGCCATGGGAAGAGGTGCAGGGACCCATGCCATCTGTCCCCGCAACCAGATTGCTGTGATCAGTCAGTCAATCTGACTGACCAATCACAGCATGATCGCGCAGGAGATGCTGAAATATCAGCACTTCCTGACCGATCAGTTTAGCAGCTTGGCTCTGCCAGTGGCTAAGCTACTGCACTAACAGCCAGGAGCAGTGTCCGCCCCACACCTGGCTTTTAACCTCCTAATTGCTGCTATCGAACGCAATCGCAGCGTTCGGGAGGGACAGGAGAACCACCCGGCCTTCAGATCGACGTCCCCGTGGGGCCCGATTGTTTCCACGGTGACCCGGGTGATCATGATGATCCCTGGTTCATCAAGCTACAGAAAGCCTCTGAGACCATGCTCACAGCATGGTGTCAGAAGCTTTCAGTGTAGGTATAATGCACTGCGATTCATTATACCTGCATTTAAAGTGAAAAAAGCCCTGGTCATTAACCTTCAAAGTGGCTTGGTCCTAAAGGGGTTAAATAAGGCCTCTTTCACACATCCGTTTTCTTGTGTCAGGCATGATCCGGCGAACACCTGAAGGGACGGATGCGGCGCTGAAATGAAAAACTGATGCAACGGATCCGTTTTTTTGCTGGATCCGACCTGAACTTTTGAACTTGGAAAAAGAGGGTTTGATGTCCGGAGACAGTGAAAAATGTAGTAGTAGTAGTCGTCCCAGTAGTCCCTGATTTCCAGAATCCAAATCACACTTTTGTGGGATTGCACAAAAGTCTGATCCGGTTCCATTGACTTGTATTATTTCCGGCCGCCTGATGCGCCGCTTCAGGCACTATCACGCGGCTCCGGCAAACAAATAAAACGTTGCATTCACCGTTTTGTCCGGCCGCCGGAATGTACATTTCCGCCGGATCCGGACAAAAACAGATACAACGCAATGACATCAGGCATGATCCGACGCTAATGAAAGTCAATGGTAAAAAAAAAACATCCGGTACCGGATCCGTTTTTTTAACAACACGCCGGATCATGCCTGAAGTCAAAAAACGGATGTGTGAAAGAGGCCTAAAGCTGCTTTGTGTTTGATGTTTCCTGGTATTTGGCTTTATCAAAACTTTATTGATAACTTGCATTTAAGCAGCACTTGAATGTTAGTCCTTTCCCGGTGCAGAAAAGGACCATGTGTTTTACCTACAGATTTTTCGCATCCAGTGCAATTTCATGGGGAAAATCCACATATAAAATGTGTATCTGAGAAAAATTGCAATATTTTGCATTTGAAATGTGCGCCTGCAGATCAGTTAATTCTGCATTAAAGAAAAATCACAGTGGGCATGAAATTGCCATAAACACCGTACACTTTGCTGCAACTGTAAGATGCTGCCATTTTTTAACTAAGCATATTACCCAAGCCCATTACCTCAATAAGATTGAGGCCAACACTTCAAAACATGAAATATGCAACATGTAAGTAGCACTGAGATCAAGAAGTGTTAACATATAAGATTCAACTCTTTATTTATAGCAGAGTAAAATCATACACAAATATATGAAACATGAAAAGAATAAAAGTGTCTCAAACCAAAACACAAGGGAGGCAGCAGCAGTGTCCAACGTTAGATTGTCATACAGTGGGTATGGAAAGTATTCAGACCACTTTAAATTTGTCACTCTTTCATTGCAGCCATTTGGTAAATTCAAAAAAGTTCATTTTTTTTTCTCAATGTACACTCTGCACCCCATCTTGATTGAAAAAAAAAAAACAGAAATGTAGACATTTTTGCAAATTGATTAACCCCTTACTGCCATCGGACATACTATCCCGTCCATGGTACCTGGGCCCGTATAACCAGGGACGGGATAGTACGTCCCATGCGATTGGACGAGCTCCCGGGGGGAGCGCAGCCGATTGCGGCCGGGTGTCAGCTGATTATCACGGCTGACACCCAGCACTATGTGCCAGGAGCGGTCACGGACCGCTCCCGGCACATTAACCCCTGGCACACTGCGATCAAACATGATCGTGGTGTACTGGGGGCACAGGGGAGCATTGCACAGGGAGGGGGCTCCCTGCGCGCTCCCCTGAGACCCTCAGAACAGCGCGATGTATCGCACTGTTCTGAGGGTCCCTCCTCCCTGCAGGACCCCAGATCCAAGATGGCGCCGGGGTCCTCCCGGGTCCTTCCCCAATAAATTCATTTGTTCATGTACATAAAAAAAAAAAAACAATAAAAGTACACATATTTGGTATCGCCGCTTCCGTAACGACCCGCCCTATAAAACTGACCCATTAGTTAACCCCTTTAGCGAACCCCTTAAAAAATAAAAACAAAGCAAAAAAACAATGCTTTATCATCACAGCGCCGAACAAAGTGGAATAACACGCGATCAAAAAGACCGATATAAATAAACATGGTACCGCTGAAAATGTCATCTTGTCCCGCAAAAAACGAGCCGCCATACAGCATCATCAGCGAAAAAATAAAAAAGTTATAGCTCGCAGAATAAAGCGATGCAAAAATAATTATTTTTTATATAAAATTGTTTTTATTGTATAAAAGCGCCAAAACATTAAAAAATAATATAAATGAGGTATCGCCGTAATCGTACTGACCAGAAGAATAAAACTGCTTTATCAACTTTACCACACGCGGAACAGTATAAACGCCGCCCCCAAAAGAAATTCATGAATTGCTGATTTTTGTTCATACTAACCTCCCAAAAATTGTAATAAAAAGTGATCAAAAAATGTCACGTGCCCAAAAATGGTACCAATAAAACGTCAACTCGTACCGCAAAAAATAAGACCTCACATGACTCTGTGGGCCAAAATATGCAAAAATTATAGCTCTCAAAATGTGGGATGCAAAAACTATTTTTTGCAATAAAAAGCGTCTTTCAGCTGCAGATGGAAGGGAGGGAGACACAGTAATTCATTACTGATGGGTAGGCGGAGCCCCAGATCAGGATGACACCTCAGATCAAAAGCGTGTTGACTGGCTGGCTCCTCCAGCTCGGGCTCCTCCTACTCAGCTCCTTCAGTCTAAGGCTATGTGCACACGTTGCGGAATTGCCATGGAAATTTCCGCGGCAATTCCGCACCTCCCTGCCGTGGGAAATCCGCATATTATAGGTATGCGTATTCCCGCTAAACACTAGCGTTTTGCAAGCGGAATTAGCTTGCAGAACGCTAGCGTTTTACAAGCGATCTGACAGGTTGGTCACACAAGTCAAACAAGTGTTTGACAAGTGTGACCAACTTTTTACTATTGATGCCGCCTATGTCGCATCAATAGTAAAAAGATCTAATGTAAAAATAATAAAAAAAAATAATAAATAATGATATTCTCACCTTCCGGCGGCCCCCGCAGCTTTCCCGCCTCTCAGCGACGCTCCCGGCAACTCCCGGTCCCAGGAGTCCTTTGCGGCAATCATCCCGATGACGTAGAATCTCGCGAGACCGCTACGTCATCTGGGTGATCACGCAATGCACTCCTGGGAACGCGATTGGCGGGAGCGTCGCTGAGAGGCGGGAAAGCTGCGGGGGACGCCGGAAGGTGAGAATATCATTATTTTTTATTTTAATTATTGTTTTTACTTGGATATGGTACCCAGGGCCTGGAGGAGAGTCTCCTCTCCTCCAGACCCTGGGTACCATCCGCACATGAACCGCTTACTTTCCGCATGGTGGGCACAGCCACATGCAGAAAGTAAGCGGTTCAATGCATTCCTATGGCGGCGGAATCGCCGCGGTTCCGCAAAAAAGAATGAGCATGCTGCGGATTCTCCCGCGATGCGATTCCGCCGCGGAAAAACCCGCAGCATGTGCACAGCATTGCGGAATCTCATATGCCTTAATGAGTTGTATTGTGTAAGCGGTTTTGCCGCGGTTTGCGGCGTTTCCGCCGCGAAAAACCGCGGCAAAACCGCAACGTGTGCACATAGCCTAAGATTTGAGGTCTCAGAGGATGGTCGCTGCTAATGCAGCTCCTCAGAAGATTTTATTATTTTATATCGGACAAGAGACTTGGATCACTAGTTGGTCTAGAGGTCTCAGGGGTACCAGCGCTGCTGTACCCCAACCTCTCCCTTGGCGGATCTGTATTTACACTATAGTCCCTGCAGAATCTTGCCGGCCCTGGGGGATGAGGATGGCTTCCCTGGCGGGGACGCAAACCACACGTGCGGTCACTTCGTTCCTCGCCCTGGGGGGAAGCATGGGCACAAGCGCCACAAATCCTGAGGGTTCCCTGTGGCGCTAAGCTGGTGAGTACTCCACATTCCTTTTTTTATAATGTGTGTAGTACTTTAGCGACTGCTGTGGCAGCGCTATTACATGTACCACTATGTGCTTTAACGACTGCGGTGGCAGCGTTATTACATGTATTCACTGTGATTATGTCAGTGTGTTTTAACGACTGCGGTGGCAGCGTTATTACATATATTCACTGTGATTATGTCAGTGTGTTTTAACGACTGCGGTGGCAGCGTTATTACATGTGTTCACTGTAATTATGATCAGTGTGCATTCAACGGTCGCGGCGGCGACCGCCGGTACATGTATTCAGTCACGGTGAGGAGTTCCCGCTTTTTTATTTGTATTTTCGCGGCACTCAGCGCGCTTTCTGAGCAGTCTCCATTTCCTGCATCTTCTACATGGAGACACAGCGCGGCGGCCATTTTTAATGCAGGAGCTGGAAGCTCCTCGGGGTCATCGCTCTCCCTTTCCTCCCGGCAGCTATTACCAGCAGGGTGAGTCGCTTCTGCGGAAGCTTAACCCCTTCAACTGCAGGGCGCCTTCCTGATTTTATTCCCTATCTGCGGCTGTGCCGCATATATCTGGGAGCGCAGGGCGTCTTTTTTGAGCCAGTTCCTGCAATACGCCTCCGTCCAGCAGAGGCTATGGGAGGCTGCGGCATTAACCCCTTGGAAGGCGGTTAACCCTTGTTTTGAAGGGTCAGCTGGGGTAGCTCATGCTGTAAGAGCTTTAACCCTTCAGCTATATGAGAAACAGTTATTGACAGTTTTAACCCGTCATATACTGTGTGAGGAGCGTCCAAATGCTTGTGATTGACGTTTCCATAACGTCTGCGCTTCAGATGCTCTATCCAGCACCTACACCTGTACTACAGATGGTGACTGACGCCTGCTCATCTGACGCCTGCGCTATGTATTCGCTATGTCCTACGGATGTGCTGTGTCCTGCGCCTGCGCTACGAATATGTTGTGTCCTGCGCCTACGCTACAGTACGTTTTTCTGTTTAGTGTGGCATAGCTGTCCTGCAGCTGCGACCTTATAAGAGGCGCCTGAGATTCGCACACCTTTTTTCATTATCAAGGTTGTGGGGAGTCTGCTACTTTAACCCCTTATTAGGCGGTTAACTCTTAATGGGAGACAGCTGGGGTAGCTCTCTCTTTAGAGCTTTAACCCTTCAGCTTTTGTTTTTTATTTAAGAATTGCTCTAGTTATTGACAGGTTTAGCCTGCCATATACTATGCAAGGGCATGTCAGAGACCCTCTCCCAGATCCGCTACGGACCAGCCTCGCGTATCTGACACGCAGACCTCGACTCATGCACGGTCGGAGGTTCCAGTGGTGTCAAAATGGAGGCCTTCACTGGTTTCTATTGATGGCCTGTCTGACCTTTTAGGTTATGGAGTGTCAGCTAGATCCTCTCAAGGAAGCGACACAAAATCGGTGCCTTCTTTTTCGCTTAGCGAAGAAGTCCGATTCGGACAAGGAGGTTCGGCAGGGACTCCCTGCCTCTCTCATGGGCCGTACTAAAATTTCTGTGGAAGCCATGTGGACGTTACAGTTACCGGAGGAGGTAACTAGTCGTCCTGGTAAGTCGGCCCGGATGTTGCAAGGGTCGCATGGGTCGCGACGACCTTACAAACTGTATCCGTTTTTTCTACGGAGTTGTTTGTTAATTGGACCCCTTCTCCTGAAGTGAATGTTCCTTCATTCCAGCTTAGCAAATCTTCCTGGTAAAAGGGAAGGCGAGTCTGCAGGACACGCTGGACAGAAAAACGGAGACGGCAACAATTTTCATCTGCGAGGCCGTGGACATAGATTCGGTCTTAAGGATCTAGGTGTACTTGTTAAGTTCCCCTGAGCCGGTTGGACCGTCTAAGGACGGCGAGGCAAGTTGGATCCCCTCTATCGAGGTAGATGGGCTTTTCTAGTTGAAGGATAATGCGTCACTGCTATCCAGGGCGCAATCCTCGGCAGTTACAGTCAGAAGAGCTCTGTAACTTGGATGGAACGCGGTTTTCCAACAAGGTTTGCTATCTTTAGCTTAGAAAGTGGTCAGCTATTTGACTGACCTCACGGAGCTGATTGCCAAGGCAAAGGCAAAAGAAACAGCTTTACCGTAGCGCAGAGCTGTGACTTCTGCGTCTGGCAGGACTAGTGCCGATAGTTATTGGCAGTCCCTTTCGGTTCAAGGGATGATCTGGCGAACCCTCTGGGGGTTTGTGTCGTCTCTCTCTCTCTTTTTCAAAAAAAAAAATCCGCCAAGGCGGACTGACATCTGACATTCCGTCAGAGCCAAGCATGAAGTCGCTTCGCTCCGTTATGGCAGCCCTGTCGCAGATCGATTCTTTGGTCAATCGACATTCGCGACGCTTATTGGCATGTTCCCGTCGGAAGAGCTCATCAGCGCTTCCTTCGTTTTTGCCATAGAATCAACCATTACCAGGTTGTGGCTCGGCCATTCGGCTTGGCCTTAACGTCCAGAATTTTTACAACGATTCTGGCGCCTAAATCTCATGGCAATTCTTCAAAGACGGGAACTTACGATTCGTCCCTATTTGGACGACCTTTCGATTGTGGCCTCAAAGGAGAAGTCGTCTCTGGAATCGTCGCAGGCAATCCTGTTTTTTGAGGATGCTTTTCGACACTGTACGGGCGGTGTTGTCCCTACCTCCAGACAAGCAGGCATGTCTGCTCCAACATGTACAGATTATGAAGGCTGCGACAGCAATGTCCCTTCGGAAGGTATGCGCCTTCTGGGTTTGATGGTGGCGTCCATGGAGCACCTCCTTTTGCCCAATTTCATTCCAGAGCTCTCCACAGGCTCATTGAGTCGTTGGAATCGGTCGCAATCACTGGATTGCAGTGTCACCATTTCTCGCGGGGTGCGAGAATCCCTAGGATGGTGGTCACGTCCAGGAGCGTTATTCCTGGGAAAGTCTTTCTCCCTCCGAAGTGGTCGGTCATAACCACCAATGCCAGCCTGACGGGCTGGGGAGGGTGTCTGGAACGATCTTCGGATCCAGGGAGTATGGTCATCGGAAGAGTCGGTTCTACCGATCAACATCCTGGAATTGAGGGCAAAATTTTTTCTTTGCCTCCAACACTGGACGGTCTCCTTGAGCGGTATGCCAGTCCGAGTGCGGACAGACAACACGACGGCGGTCGCGTATATCAACCACCAAGGCGGGACGAGGAGTTCCCATGCTGGAGGTGTCTCGGATACTGATTTGGGCCGAGACCAGGGTTCCAGCCATCTCTGCAATTCACTTTCCAGGAGTCCAGAATACCACGGCGGACTTCCTCGGTCGCGAAAAGATGGTTCCCTGAGAATGGGGTTTTCATCCGACAATTTTTTTTTTTGCACTGGTGTGCTTCCGTTAGGGAACTCACCAAGTGGACTTGATGGGGTCCAGGTTTAATACCAAATTACCGACCTTCGTGTTCAGGTACAAGGACACGAAGGCTGTGGCGGTAGACGCTCTGGTGGATCCGTGGGACCATTTCGAGCTAGTCTGTTAGTCCGCCGATATCTTTACTTTCTCTGGTGCTGCGTCGGTTCAGACTGGAGAGAATTCCGGCTATTTTGATAGCTCAGATTGGCCAAGGAGGACGTGGTTCTCGACACTAGTGTAGCTTTTGGCGGCGCCGCCATTTCCACTTCCTCTGCGCCCGGTCCTGTTAACCCAGGGACTCACTCGTTATCCGGACTTGAAGTCTCTGTGTTTGACGGAGTAGCTCTTGAGACCGAAATGTTAACCCGTAGAGGTTTTTCAGCCAGAAGTCCGGCTACTACTACTAGGATTTACCACAAAACTTGGGAAACCTTCTTTTCGTGGTGTTCGGGATCTTCACGGAACCCGAGAAAGTTTTCCATTCTCAATCTGTTGTTTTTTCTACAGCATGGGTTAGACAAGGGTTTGACAGTTAGCACCCTGAAAGGTCAGGTTTTCTGCTCTGTCCTTATTATTTCGGAGGGCTATTGCCTCTCGTAGGGACGTGCTTTCCCTTTTCCGCGGTATAGCTCGTAAGTTTCCGCCGCGGAGGGCACCCGTGTCTTCTTGGCGGCTCAACCTTGTTTTTGGAGGCTCTTCAGCATAAACCATTTTGAGCCTATGGATTCTGCTAGCCTTTCTTTACTTTCTTGGAAGGTGGCCTTCCTAGTAGCGGTCGCCTCATGAGGAGAGTTTTTCTGAGTTGGCAGCTCTTTCTTGCTCGCCTCCTTTTTCTGGAGTTTTTTTTCCGGATCGGGTAGTGCTTCGCACACGGGGTGATTTTCTATCTAAGTAGTGTCACAATTTCATGTTAACCAGGATATTGTGTTGCCTTCACTCTGTTCGGATCCGAAGAATGCGAAAGAGCGAGCTTTACACACTTTGGATTTAGTGCGGGCCTTGAATTTTTATCTATTATTCAAGGTTTTCGTAAGACGGACTCCCTGTTTGTGGTTCCAGCAGGTCGTCGGCGTGGTCAACGAGCCTCCAAGGATTCTATAGCTCGTTGGATCCGGTCAGCTGTTCTGGAAGCTTACCGTATTGGGGGTGAATCTTGCCGATTAAGGTTCGAGCCCATTCCACGAGAGCTGTGGCTTCATCGTGGGCTTTTCATCAAGGTGCCTCGGCAGTGCAGCTCTGCCAGGAGGCAACTTGGCGCTCTGTCCACACGTTTACAAAGTTTTTATAAAGTGGACGCCAGTGCTTCCGTTGATGCAGCCCTCGGACGTAGGGTCCTGCAGGCAGCTGTAGTTTAAAGTTTCTAGATGAACTTGTGTTTAGCGCTGGTTGCACTTCCTTGTTAAGGTTGTTGGGTTTCTGCCTTTGTTGGTTTTTCCCACCCTTATTTTTGAACTGCTTTGGGACGTCCCATCAGTAATGAATTACTGTGTCTCCCTCCCTTCCATCTGCAGCTGAAAGACGGATTTTGGTAAGAACTTACCTGTAAAATCCTTTTCAGCGAAGGAAGGGAGGGAGACACAGATCCCGCCCAAGGCAGAAGTGTGTTGATGTTTTCAGATGCAGCGCGACTCTTATCTGATAGCGATTATCTGGGCTGAGGTCAGCGCGCTAAGGATCTGTTCCAGCATCGTCAGCTCATCGCAGTAGTCAGGTTCAGTGAGTAGTACCTGGAACTCTGTGGTTTTTGGCTTACTTTGCATGCATAACCTGTATTCTTGTGTTTTTCTCTGAAGTTCCTTCAGAAGGGGTTATGTTGCTCCGCTGGTGATCTTGGTTCTTCCTTAAAGCTTTGGTACGACTGAAGGAGCTGAGTAGGAGGAACCCGAGCTGGAGGAGCCAGCCAGTCAACACGCTTTTGATCTGAGGTGTCATCCTGATCTGGGGCTCCGCCTACCCATCAGTAATGAATTACTGTGTCTCCCTCCCTTCCTCCGCTGAAAAGGATTTTACAGGTAAGTTCTTACCAAAATCCGTCTTTTAGCGTGACAGCTGCCAATCATAAAAACCCGCTATAAATAGTAAATCAACCCCCCCTTTACCACCCACTTAGTTAGGGAAAAATAATAAACTTAAAAAAATGTGTTTATTTCCATTTTCCCGTTAGGGTTGGGGCTAAAGTTAGAATTAGGGTTAGGGTTGGGATTAGGGTTAGGGGTGGGTTAGGGTTATGATTAGGGTTAGGGGTGTGTTGGGGTTAGGGTTGGAGTTAGAATTGGGGGTTTCCACTGTTTAGGCAGATTAGGGGCTCTCCAAATGTGACATGGAGTCTGATCTCAATTCCAGCCAATTCTGTGTTGAAAAAGTAAAGCGGTGCTCCTTCCTTTCTGACCTCTGCCACGCGCGCAAACAGTAGTTTACCCCCACATATGGGGTATCGGCGTACTCAAGTCAAATTGCAAAATAACTTTTGGGGTCTAATTTCTTCTGTTACCCTTGGGAAAAAAAAATTGGGGTGAAAATATCATTTTCAGCTGCAGATGGAAGGAAGAGAGCCACAGTATTCATTACTGATGGGTAGGCGGAGCCCCAGATCAGGATGACACCTCAGATCAAAAGCGTGTTGACTGGCTGGCTCCTCCAGCTCTGGCTCCTCCTACTCAGCTCCTTCAGTCTAAGATTTGAGGTCTCAGAGGATGGTCGCTGCTAATGCAGCTCCTCAGAAGATTTTATTATTTTATTTCGGACAAGAGACTTGGATCACCAGATGTGGTCTAGAGGTCTCAGGGGTTTCAGCGCTGCTGTACCCCAACCTCTCCCTTGGCGGATCTGTATCTACATTATGGTCCCTGCAGAATCTTGCCGGCCCTGGGGGATGAGGAGAGCTTCCCTGGCGGGGACGCAAACCACACGTGGGGTCACTGCGTTCCTCGCCCTGGGGGGAAGCATGGGCACAAGCGCCACAAATCCTGAGGGGTCCCTGTGGCGCTAAGCTGGTGAGTACTCCACAAAATTTTTATTAATGTGTGAGTGCTTTAGCGTCTGAGGTGGCAGCGCTATTACATGTTTATCAAAGCTACATGGTTGTCAGTATGCTTCAGCGCTGCGGTGACAGCGCCGTTACATGTAAAGGTGGTGAACTTTTGTCCGCAGGCAGATACCTGCAGGACAGAGAGGGAGCAGGAGCGAGGGAGTTCGCGCTCAATATTTGAGCCGGCGGGGGGCGTGGCCTAACGCTTCCCGGTCTTTTGTGCAGGAAGACGCGCGCTCTGATGCTTCTCTTCCGACTCCCTCACTGCGGCGGCCATTACCAAAGGCTCCTGGGCTCCTCAGACCGCTCCTCTCATCATAGACACCACGGCCAGCTGGGTGAGTGCTGATCCCTCACCCCGCAGCGCAGAGATCGCTATCCTGCAGCTGCAGTCTCATTAGAGACCTGGATATTTAGCTGGGGCTCATACAATATTGTGGGGAGTCTGCGACATTAACCCTTCTGAGGGTTATCTCTGCCAGCGTTTTTACTGTAATACCGCTGGGGTAGCTCTACCTGTAAAAGAGCTTTAACCCTTCAGCGATTTATTTAAAAAAAAAAAAACGCATTTTTTGCTGGTACTGCCGTTTTGACCTGCTAATACAGGTGAGGCATGTCTGAACAGAGTTCAGAAGCCGCGGACCATGTCCCAGTGCCACTGCGGCAATCTGATACGCAGACCTCAACAGCGTCTAGCGCTGCGGTCGACAGTGGTGCAAAATTGGATGATATCGCTCGCTCGCTTAACAGCTTATCTGACCTTTTAGGTCAATATGTGTCAGCTAAATCCTCTCAGGATAGGAAGCGACGCAGGCCGTTACCGGCCTCTACACGAAGCGAGTCAGACGTATCTGATTTGGATGGTGGACGGGGTTCCCCTTTAAGTTCGGATGGAGAGATATCCGATTCAGATGAGGACGGCAGGGGCGTTCTTCTCTTGCGAAACGTACGGAGGCATTGATTGAAGCCATGAGAGAGGTTTTACAGTTACCGGAGGTGATAACTAGTCGTCCTGGTAAATCAGCACGTATGTTCCAGGAGTACCGTACTTCGCGTACAACATTGCCAGCTCTGGAGGAGCTTAATAGTGTAATAGAAGAGGAACGTCTGTGTCCAGATAAGCGTTTTCACGGAACGCTTTTCTTTGATGCACTTTATCCATGCTCTGCGGAGTTAAAGGATAATTGGACTCCTTCTCCTGAAGTGGATGTTTCTTTATCCCAGCTTAGTAAATCCTTATTACTCCCTGTTAAAGGGAAGGCGAGTTTGCAGGAGCCGTTGGACAGAAAAACGGAGATGGCGGCAAAATCAAACTATGAGGCCGCGGGTCATGGATTCCGAGCGGTGCTAGGATCCATGTGTGCTTCTAGAGCTTCTCTAGGCTGGTTGGCACGTCTAAAGACGGCGTTGCAGAATGGATCTCCGTTATCTGATATACAGGAAATTTGCGAATGGTTAGAAACTGCAGCCTGTTATATCTTTGATGCGGGTCTGGATACGGCATCCCTTCTGGCCAGAGCGCAGGCTTCAGCGGTCACAGTCAGAAGAGCTTTATGGCTCAGACAGTGGGCCGGGGACGCAGTTTCCAAACAAGGTTTATTGGCCTTACCTTACAAGGGTGGCCTTCTTTTTGGATCTGACCTCACAGAGCTGATTTCCAAGGCAAAGGCGAAGGAAACAGCATTGCCACAGCGTAGGGCCATGGCTTCGATGTCTAGCAAGCCTGGTGTCTATAGCGGTCGGCGGTCCTTTCGGGGCCGAGGACGATTCGGTCACTCCTCGTGGGGATCGGGTCGTTCTTCTTTCTCGGGAAAGAAGTCCTCCCAGAAAGCTCGCACTCCCTGGAAGCAGAATTTCCGTCAGGACAAGCGGGAATCTGACAAGAAGCCCGCCAAGTCAGACTGACGCCAGGGGTCCACTCGAGTGGGGGGTCGCCTGCTTCAGTTCAAGGCGACTTGGATATCTCGCGTTCCAGATTCCTGGGTAACGCGGGTCGTGTCGGCAGGCTATTTCATAGTTTTCTTCTCGACCCCCAAATATTTTTTGTCAGTCTCGATTCCGTCAGAGCCCGAGCTTTTTGTCGCTCTACAGCGAGAGGTCGAATTTCTCCTACAAAAGGGTGTAGTAATACCGGTTCCGTCAGAGGACTGAGGAAAAGGTTTTTATTCCAACCTTTTTGTGGTTCCCAAAAAGGAGAACAAATTTCGCCCGATTCTGGATCTCAAGCGATTAAATCGGCATGTCCACACCCGGAAATTTCGCATGGAGTCACTTCGCTCCGTTGTAGCAGCTCTGTAACAGAACGATTTTCTGGTGTCAATCGACATTCGCGATGCCTATTTGCATGTTCCCATTGGAAGGGCTCATCAGCGCTTTCTTCGGTTTGCCATAGGTCAGGATCACTACCAGTTCGTGGCTCTGCCTTTCGGCTTAGCCTCAGCGCCCAGAGTCTTTACAAAGATTCTGGCGCCCCTCATGGCAATCCTTCGAAGACATGGGATTACGATTCTTCCTTACCTGGACAATCTTTTGATAATGGCTTCCTCGGAAGAGGAGGCAGTGACGGCTCGCGATTTGTCTCTTCAGCTTCTGAAGGACTTCGGTTGGCTGGTCAATTGGGAGAAGTCGTTCCTGGAACCATCGCGGGCAATCCTCTTTTTGGGGATGCATTTCGACACGATTCGGACAGTAGTTTCTCTACCGCCAGACAAACAGTCATGTCTTCTTCGACATGTACAGATTATGAAATCCTCGACAGCAATGTCCCTACGGAAGTGTATGCGTCTTCTGGGACTAATGGTGGCGTCCATGGAGGCGATTCCTTTTGCCCAGTTTCATTCCAGGACTCTCCAAAGGTTCATCCTGAGTCGATGGAATCGGTCGCAATCGCTGGATTGCAGTGTCACCATTTCTCGCACGGTGCGAGATTCCCTATGATGGTGGTTACGTCCAGGGGCATTTTCCCTGGGGAAGTCCTTCCTTCCTCCGAAGTGGTCGGTCATAACCACCGATGCCAGCCTGACGGGCTGGGGGGTGTTTGGAGCAGTCTCTGGATTCAGGGGGTATGGTCATCGGAAGAGTCTGTTCTTCCGATCAACATCCTGGAATTGAGGGCGATTTTCCTTTGCCTCCAGCATTGGACGGTCCCTTTGAGCGGTCAGCCAGTCCGAGTGCAGACAGACAATGCGACGGCTGTCGCGTATATCAATCACCAAGGCGGGACAAGGAGCTCCAGGCTTATGGTGGAGATGTCCTGGATTCTCTTTTGGGCCGAGGCCAGAGTACCAGCCATTTCTGCGATTCACATTCCAGGGGTTCAGAATGTTACAGCGGACTTTCTCAGTCGCAAGAAGATGGATCCCGGAGAATGGAGTCTTCACCCGGAAGTTTTTGCACTGCTGTGTTCCCGTTGGGGAACTCCCCAAGTGGATTTGATGGCATCCAGGTCCAATGCCAAGTTACCGACGTTCATGTCCAGATACCAGGACCCGAAGGCTGTGGCGGTGGATGCTCTAGTGGCTCAGTGGGACCAGTTCGAGCTAATCTATGTATTCCCGCCGATATCCTTATTTCCTCTAGTACTGCGTCGGATCAGACTAGAGAATCCCAGCTATGTTGATAGCTCCAGATTGGCCAAGAAGGATGTGGTTCTCGACAATAATGTCGCTGTTGGCGGCACCTCCTTTTCCACTTCCTCTTCGATCGGACTTGTTGACTCAGGGGCCCGTTTGTCATCCGGACTTGAAGTCTCTGCGTTTGACGGCGTGGCTCTTGAGACCGAAATGTTGACCCGTAGAGGTTTTTCAGCCGAGGTCATTGCTACTCTTCGAGCTGCCAGAAGTCCGGCTACTACTAGGATTTACCACAAAACTTGGGAAACCTTCTTTTCGTGGTGTTCGGGATCTTCACGGAACCCGAGAAAATTTTCCATTCCCAATCTGTTGGCTTTTCTGCAGCATGGGTTAGACAAGGGTTTGGCAGTTAGCACCCTGAAAGGTCAGTTTCTGCTCTGTCCTTATTATTCCGGAGAGCTATTGCCTCGCGTAGGGACGTGCTTTCCTTTTTCCGCGGTATAGTTCGTAAGTTTCCGCCGCGGAAGGCACCTGTGTCTCCTTGGCGGCTCAACCTTGTTTTGGAGGCTCTTCAGCATAAACCTTTTGAGCCTATGGATTCTGCTAGCCTTTCTTTACTTTCTTGGAAGGTGGCCTTCCTAGTAGCGGTCACCTCTTTGAGAAGAGTTTCTGAGTTAGCAGCTCTTTCTTGCTCGCCTCCTTTTCTGGAGTTTTTTCCGGATCATGTAGTGCTTCGCACACGGGGTGATTTTCTACCTAAAGTAGTGTCACAATTTCATGTTAACCAGGATATTGTGTTGCCTTCACTCTGTCCGGATCCGAAGAATGTGAAAGAGCGAGCTTTGCACACATTGGATTTAGTGCGGGCCTTGAAGTTTTATCTATCTATTACTCAAGGTTTTCGTAAGACGGACTCCCTATTTGTGGTTCCAGTTGGTCGTCGGCGTGATCAACGAGCTTCCAAGGATTCTATAGCTCGTTGGATCCGGTCAGCTATTTTGGAAGCTTACCGTCTTGGGGGTGAATCTTGCCCGATTAAGATTCGAGCCCATTCCACGAGAGCTGTGGCTTCATCGTGGGCTTTTCATCAAGGTGCCTCGGCAGTCAGCTCTGCCGGGCGGCAACTTGGCGCTCTGTCCACACGTTTACAAAGTATTATAAAGTGGACTTCAGTGCTTCCGCTGATGCAGCCCTCGGACGTAGGGTCCTGCAGGCAGCTGTAGTTTAAAGTTCTAGATGAACTTGTGTTTAGCGCTGGTTGCGTTTTTTTGTTAAGGTTGTTGGGTTTCTGCCTCTTGTTTGTTTTTTTTTCCCACCCTTATTTTTGAACTGCTTTGGGACGTCCCATCAGTAATGAATACTGTGGCTCTCTTCCTTCCATCTGCAGCTGAAACACGGATTTTGGTAAGAATTTACCTGTAAAATCCTTTTCAGCGAAGGAAGGAAGAGAGACACAGCACCCTCCCAAGGCAGAAGTGTGTTGATGTTTTCAGATGCAGCGCGACCCTTATCTGATTGCGATATCTGGGCTGAGGTCAGCGCGCTAAGGCTCTGTTCCAGCATCGCCAGCTCATCACAGTAGTCAGGTTCAGTGAGTAGTACCTGGAACTCTGTGGTTTTTGCCTTACTTTGCATGCATAACCTGTATTCTTGTGTTTTCTCTGAAGTTCCTTCAGAAGGGGTTATGTTGCTCCGCTGGTGATCTTGGTTCTTCCCTAAAGCTTTGGTACGACTGAAGGAGCTGAGTAGGAGGAGCCCGAGCTGGAGGAGCCAGCCAGTCAACACGCTTTTGATCTGAGGTGTCATCCTGATCTGGGGCTCCGTCTACCCATCAGTAATGAATACTGTGTCTCTCTTCCTTCCTTCGCTGAAAAGGATTTTACAGGTAAGTTCTTACCAAAATCCGTGTTTTGAGGAAAAAAAAATTGATTTTTTTTATTTTTATGGCTTTACGTTATAAACTTCTGTGAAGCACTTGAGGGTTCAAAGTTCTCCCCACATATCTAGATAAGTTCCTTGGGTGGTCTAGTTTCCAAAATGGGGTCATTTGTGGGGGGTTTCCAATGTTTAGGCACATCAGGGGCTCTCCAAATGCGACATGACACCCCAGACCATTCAATCAAATTCTGCAATCCAAAACGTTACTACTTCCCTTCTGAGCCCCAACGTGTGCCTATGCAGTAGTTTTCTCCCACATATGGGGTATCAGCGTACTCAGGACAAATTGTTCAACAACTTCTGGGGTCCAATTTCATCTGTTACCCTTGTAAAAATAAAATATTGGGGGTGAAAAAATAATTTCTGTAAAAAAAAAAAATTTTTTTGTTTACGGCTGTACGTTACAAACTTCTGTGAGGCACTTGGGGGTTCATAGTGCTCACCACACATCTAGATAAGTTCCTTTGGGGGTCTATTTTCCAAAATGGGGTCACTTGTGGGGGGTTTCCACTGTTTAGGCACATCAGGGGCTCTCCAAACACGACATGGCGACCAGCCAGCTCTGCTTTGAAACAGTCAAACGGCGCTCCTTCCCTTCCGAGCTCTGCCATGCACCCAAACAGTGGTTTACCCCCACATATTGGGTATCAGCGTACTCGGGACAAATTGCGCAATAACTTTTGGGCTTTTGTTACCCTTGGGAAAATAAAAATTGGGGTAAAAAGATCATTTTTGTGGAAAAAATGATTTTTTAATTTTACGGCTCTACGTTATAAACTTCTGTGAAGCGCTTGGGGTTCAAATTGCTCACCACAGATCTAGATAAGCTCCTTAGGGGTCTAATTTCCAAAATGGGGTCACTTGTGAGGGGTTTCCACTGTTTGGGCACATCAAGGGCTATCCAAATGCAACATGGCGTCCAATCTCAATTCCAGCCAATTTTGGTTGGTAAAAGTCAAATGGCGCTCCTTTCATTCCGAGCTCTGCCGTGCGCCCAAACAGTGGTTCCCCCAACATATGGGGTATCGGCGTACTCAGGACAAATTGGACAATAACTTTGGTCCAAATTCTCCTGTTACCCTTGGGAAAATAAAAAATTGGTGACTAAAAGATATTTTTTGTGGGAAAAAAATAGGATTTTTTATTTTCATGCCCGGGCATCATAAACTTGTGTGAAGTATTTGGGGGTTCAAAGTGCTCACCACAGATCTAGATAAGTTCCTTAGGGGGTCTAGTTTCCAAAATGGGGTCACCTGTGGGGTGTCTGCATTCCTGAACGTTATTACTTCCTTTCCAAGCCCTGACGTGTGCCCAAACAGTCCCCACCCCCACATATGGGGTATCAGTGTACTCTGGACAAATTGGACAACAACTTTTGGGGTCCAATTTTCTTGGGAAAAATCAAAAATTGGGGAATAAAAAAATCATTTTTGTGGAAAATTTTTTTTTTTTTTTTTTTTTTTTTTCACACCCAGGCATTATAAAACTTTTGTGAAACACTTGGGGGTTCAAAGTGCTCACAACAGATCGAGATAAGTTCCATAGGGGGTCTAGTTTCCAAAATGGTGTCACTTGTGGGGGGTTTCCACTGTTTAGGCGCATCAGGGGCTTTCCAAACGCGACATGGCGTCCAATCTCAATTCCAGCTAATTTTGGTTTGAAAAAGTCAAACGGCGCTCCTTCCCTTACGAGACCGGCCGTGCGCCCAAACAGTGGTTTCCCCCACATATGGGGTATTGGCGTACTCAGGAGAAATTACACAACAACTTTATCTGTCCATTTTCTCCTTTTACCTTTGTGAAAGGAAAAAAAAGTTTGTAAAAGATCATTTTTGTGACTAAAAAGTTAAATATTAATTTTTTCCTTCCACGTTGCTTCAGCTCCTGTGAAGCACCTTAAGGGTTAATAAACTTATTGAGGGGTGCCGTTTTTAGAATGGTGTCACTTTTGGGTATTTTCTGCCATATAGACCCCTCAAAGTGACTTCAAATGTGAAGTGGTCCCTAAAAAAAAAATGGCTTTGTAAATTTTGTTGTAAAAATGAGAAATCGCTGGTCAACTTTTAGGCTAAGTGCACACGTTCAGGAATATTTGCGTTTTTTTCGCGTTTTTTCGCGGGAAAAACGCGTCAAAAACGCATGTATTAAGCATCCTATCATTTAGAATGAATTCCGCAAACTTTGTGCACATGGTGCGTTTTTTTCCGCAAAAAAAAACGCATCGCGGAAAATCTAGCAGTTTGTCCATTAATTTTGCGGATTTCTAGCGTTTTTCCCTCTTTATTATTGACCTAGAAAGTTCAGGAAAAAATCGCGGTAAAAACGCGTCAAAACCGCGCAAAAACGCACCAAAAAACGCGCAAAATCCGCGCAAAAAAACGCGCGTTTTTGCCGCGCAAAAAAGTCCGGTTTTGCTCAGGAATATTCTGCAAACATTCTGCAAACGTGTGCACTTAGCCTTAACCCTTATAATTTCCTAACAAAAAAAAATTTTGGTTCCAAAATTGTGCTGATGTTAAGTAGACATGTGGGAAATGTTATTTATTAACTATTTTGTGTGACATATTTCTCTGTTTTAAGGGAATAAAAATTAAAAGTTTGAAAATCGCAAAATTTTCAAAATTTTTGCCATATTTGCGTTTTTTTTTTTTTTCAAAAATAAACGCAAGTTATATCGGAGAAATTTTACCACTAACGTGAAGTACAATGTCACGAGAAAACATTCTCAGAATCGCGAAGACCTGTTGAAGCGTTCCAGAGTTATAACCTCATAAGAGACAGTGGTCAGAATTGTAAAAATTGGCACGGTCATTAACGTGCAAACCACCCTTGGGGTTTAAGGGGTTAAAAAAGAATATCTAGAATATCACATGGTCATAAGTATTCAGATCCTTTGCTCAGACACTCATATTTAAGTCACATGCTGTCCATGTCCTTGTGAGATGGTTCTACTTCATTGGGGGTCCAGCTGTGTTTAAACTGTTAGTACTTGATTTGTAAAGGCACACACCTGTCTATATAAGAGCTCACAGTGCATGTCAGACCAAATGAGAATCATGAGGTCAAAGGAACTTGCCAAGGAGCTCAGAGACAGAAATGGCCAAGGTTATAAAATAATTTCTGCAGTACTCTAGGTTCCTAAGAGCACAGTGGCCTCCATAATCCTTAAATGGATGAAGTTTGGGACCACCAGAAGTCTTCCTAGACTTGGCCTTCCAGCCAAACTAAGCAATCGTGGGAGAAGAGCCTTGGTGAGAGAGAGATAAAGAAGAACTCCAAGATTACTGTGGCTGAGCTCCACAGATGCAGTAGAGAGATGGTAGAAAGTTCCACAAAGTCAACTATCACTGCAGCCCTCTACCAGTCGGGCCTTTATGGCAGAGTGGCCTGATGGAAGCCTCTCCTCAGTGCAAGACATATGGAAGACTGCATTGAATTTGCTAAAAAACACATGAAGGACTTCCAGACTGAGAAATAAGATTTTCTGGTCTGATGACGAAGATAGAACTTTTTGATAATTCTAAACAGTTTGTGTATAGAAAACCAGGCACTGCTCATCACCTGCCCAATACAATCCCTACAGTGAAACATGGTGGTGGCAGCATCATGTTATGGGGGTGTTTTTTCAGCTGCAGGGACAGGACGACTGGTTGCAATTGAAGGAAACATGAATGCGGCTAAGTACAGAGATATCCTGGATGAAAACCTCTTCCAGAGTGCTCTGGACCTCAGACTTGGCCGAAGGTTCACCTTCCAACAAGACAATGACCCTAAGCACACAGCTAAAATAACAATGTGACCATTCTTGACTGGCCCAGCCAAAGCCCTGACCTAAACCGAATTGAGCATCTCTGGAGAGACCTGAAAATGGCTGTCCACCAACGTTCACCATCTAACCTGACGGAACTGAAGATCTACAAGGAAGAATGGGAGAGGATCCCCAAATCTAGGTGTGAACAACTTGTTGCATCATTCCCAAGTAGACTCATCGCTGTAGTAGCTCAAAAGGGTGCTTCTCAATACTGAGCAAAGGGTCTGAATACTTATGACCATGTGATATTTCAGTTTTACTTTTTTAATAAATTTGGTAAAATTTCTACATTTCTGTTTTTTTTTCAGTCAAGATGGGGTGCAGAGTGAGAAAAAATGAACTTTTTTAAATTTACCAAATAGCTGCAATGAAATAGAGAGAAACATTTAAAGGGGTCTTGAATACCTTCTGTACCCACTGTAATTATGAATGCTCCAGAATTATTTAACCCCTTCCCGACCTGTGACGCCACATAGGCATCATGAAAGTCAGTGCCAATCTGACCCATGACGCCTATGTGGCGTCATGCGGAGATCGCGCTCCTGCGGGTCGGGTGAGCGGGGTCAATCAAATGTCACCCGACCCGCAGGTACAGGACGACCTGGACTTCACCCCAGGGGGGTGGCTTCCCCCCCCATGGCCGAGATTGCTGCAGATGACCTTTTTTCCACCCCCTCCACATCTGATTGGAGCGAGCGTCCATGTGACGCTCTCCTTCCAATCAGATGTGGAGGGGGTGGAGTAAACTATGGCTGATCTCGCTCTTCAGCTTCATCCGTTCCTGGAAGCTGAAGAGCGAGGTGCCTGCTGCTGCCCTGCCACCGCCCGACCTGCGGCTGCGGCCGCCGCTGCTGCTGCATCTGGTACTCCTCTCTGCTCACCCCATCCCAAAACACTCCCCCGACCTCTGTTCCCTTCCCACCTCCCCCCCCTGATCTTTCCCTGCCCCCTTGATCACTCCCCCTTGCTGCTGCTTCTGACATCATTTACAGCTCCATTCATCTTCTGCATCTCCCCCGCTCCTGACAGCCCCCACCTGCCCCTGTGATCATGCCCCAGTGATCACCCCCTACCCCCCCAGATCACCCCCTGCTCCCCAGATCACCCTCTGCCCCCCAGATCACCCCCACCTGCTGCTACTTCTGACAGCTCCCATTTTCTGCACCTCCAGCTCCCCCTCACCTGACAGCCCCCTCCTGCCCCCGGTGATCATCTCTCAGCCCCAGTGATCACCCCGATCATCCCCTGCCCCCCAGATCACCCCCACCTGCTGCTACTTCTGACAGCTACAGTACATTTGCTGCGCCTCCAATCCCCCCCTCACCTGACAGCCTCCTCCTGCCCCCGGTGATCATCCCTCAGGCCCAGTGATCACCCCGATAACCCCCTGCCCCCCTGATCACCCCCTGACAACCCCCACCTGCTGCTACTTCTGACAGGTACAGTACATTTGCTGCGCCTCCAATCCCCCCTCACCTGACAGCCCCCTCCTGCCCCCGGTGATCATCCCTCAGCCCCAGTGATCACCCCAATAACCCCCTGATCACCGCCTGCCCCCCTGATCACCCTCTGCCCCCCTGATCACCCCCACCTGCTTCTTCTGACAGCTCCAGTTGCTGCATCTCCATCTGGTGCATCTCCAGTCCCCCCTCACCTGACAGCCCCTCCTGCCCCCGGTGATCATCCCCTGCCCCCCTGATCACCCTGCCCCCCTGATCACCCCCTCTCTGCTGCCAGCTCCTCTGCTTCCATCTCCACCTGCTGCTGCTGCATCTCCTAGCCCCCTACTGCCCCCGCGCGCCTGACAGCCCCCTCTGCCCCCCGGCGCCTGACAGCCCCCGTCCTGCCCCCGCGCGCCTGACAGCCCCCGTCCTGCCCCCCGCGCGCCTGACAGCCCCCGTCCTGCCCCACAAAGTTTCAACAAACACTCGCACATACATATGCACACGATGTCCCACTCGTCCCGTTCATCCCAGAGGGTGTACTCAGCGGAGGAGGCATATGCTTATATTGCCTCCGATGCTGATAGTGAAGGAGAGGACCCTACTTTTCTGTATTCCTCTCCCTCTTCCTCCTCCAGTGACACAGACGTACCAACACCAAGATGTCGCAGGACAAGAAATCGTCCGGAGGCCGAGGAAGAAGAGCCGGAGGCCGAGGAAGAAGAGCCGGAGGCCGGAGAAGAAGAGCCGGAGGCCAGGGAAGAAGAGTTGGAAGCCGGGGAAGAAGACCCACAGCAAAATGTGAGTAACCCCCAACCTAGCACTAGTGCCCACTCCTGGAACCCCGTCCCTGAAAATTTTGCTCCACGGATTCCTGATTTTGTTCCCCAATCAGGAATCCAGTTCGAGACAGCCAACTTCAAAGAAATAGACTTTTTCAAAGTCTATTTCTCTGAGTCAATTGTCAGTCTTATGGTGGAGCAAAGTAACTTGTACGCCCTGCAATTTTTTGCTGAAAACCCTAATTCATCATTTACTACTTGGAGTCCCATTGACTCAGTAGAAATGATGAAATATTGGGGACTGGTCCTTCACATGGGGATTGTGAAGAAACCGGAAATTTGCCAATACTGGAGTACTGATATTTTATATCAAACTCCAGTATTTGGTATGGTTATGACTCGCAAACGTTTTGAGGCGATTCATAAGTTTCTTCATTTCAGGGACAACACTGACAGCCTTCCCCGCGATGACCCGAATTTTGATAGACTGTTCAAAATTCGGCCGGTCATCGAACACTTCAGCAACAAGTTTGCTGAAGTGTACATTCCCCAAAGGGAAATTTGTGTGGATGAATCCCTCGTCCACTTCAAAGGGAGGCTTCAGTTCCGTCAGTACCTGCCCAGCAAGAGGGCGAGGTACTGGATAAAACTCTACAAGCTGTGTGAGAGTACCTCAGGGTACACTCACAGCTTTAGAGTTTACGAAGGGAAGGACACCAAGATCCAGACCCCAGAATGTCCACCTGCTCTGGAGGTGAGTGGGAAAATTGTGTGGGATTTGGTTCACCCACTGCTTGATAAAGGTTACCATCTGTACGTTGATAACTTTTATACAAGCATCCCACTATTTCAATCCCTCTCTGCCAGAGCTACTGCAGCTTGCGGTACTGTGCGCAGAAACAAGAGGGGTCTCCCTTTGACGCTAATTGAGCAGGCTCTCCCAAAGGGTGAGAGCCGAGCCCAATGTTAGCGGCAACATGCTTGTGGTCAAGTTCAAAGACAAAAGGGAAGTCTTTTTCTTGACAACAATCCATGGTCCCAGCACCACGGCCACCACCATTCGTGGTACCCCAGCACAGGTTCACAAACCGGTCTGTGCCCTGGGCTACAACAAACACATGGGGGGAGTTGGTCTTTCTGATCAAGTCCTCCAGCCCTATAGTGCCTTGCGGAAGACGAAGGTGTGGTATAAAAAAACTGGCTGTGCACATCGTGCAAATGGCACTATATAACGCATACGTGCTATCACGAGGTGCCGGGTGTGCTATAAAAGGGGGATAAGAAGGGAATCTCGTTTCCAATGTGAAACATGTCCTGACAAACCTGCACTGTTTGAATGAATGCTTCAGAATTCATCACACATCCGTGGACTAAACACATTTTGACATTCCCCTACAGAACTCACCCACACAAGCCTGACATACACAAAACACAACACACACACACACCACACACACACCAACCTGACGTACACTACGCCACACACACCAACCTGACGTAGTACGTCAGGTTGGTGTGTGTGGCGTAGTGTACGTCATTGGGTGTGGCGTAGTGCAGTAGGTGGTGTGTGTGTGTATACTACACCACACTCACCAACCTGACATACACTACACCACACACAAACCTGACGTACACTAAACCCCACACACCAACCTGACGTACACTACACCACACACACCAACCTGACGTAGTGTCAGGTTGGTGTGTGTGGCATAGTGTACGTCAGGTTGGTGTGTGTGGCGTAGTGCACGTCAGGTTGGTGTGTGTGGTGTATACTACATCACACTCACCAACCTGACATACACTACACCACACCAACCTGACAAGCAGTATGTCAGGTTGTTGTGTGGTGTGGTATAGTGTACGTCAGGTTGGTGTGTGTGTTGTAGTGTATGTCAGGTTGTTGTGTGTGTGGTGTATACTACACCACACACACCAACCTGACGTATACTACACCACACCACACACTAACCTGACATGCACTACACCACACACACCAACCTGACGTAGTGTGTCAGGTTGGTGTGTGTGGCGTAGTGTACGTCAGGTTGGTGTGTGTTGTCGTGCGTGTCAGGTTGGTGTGTGTGGTGTATACTACACCACACTCACCAACCTGAGAACACTACGCCACACACACCAACCTGACGTACACTACACCACACCAACCTGACAAGCAGTACGTCAGGTTGGTGTGTGGTGTGGTATAGTGTACGTCAGGTTGGTGTGTGTGTGTGTGTGTTGTAGTGTATGTCAGGTTGGTGTGTGTGGTGTATACTACACCACACACACCAACCTGACGTACACTATACCACACACACTAACCTGATGTAGTGTATGTCAGGTAGTGTATGTCAGGATGGTGTGTGTGTGTGTGTTGTATCCACACACACCAACCTGATGTACACTACACCACACCACACACCAACCTGACATACACTACATACTTTCCATACGTGAAATGGTGTCCGCTAACAATTGTGGCGCTCCTTCCCTTCCAGGCCCTGCCGTGCGCCCAAACAGTGGTTTATGACCACATATGAGGTATCGGTGTACTCAGGAGAAGTTGCCCAACAAATTTTAGGATTCATTTTATCCTGTTGCCCATGTGAAAATGAAAAAATTGAGGCTGAAAGAAAATTTTTGTGAAAAAAAAAAAAAAAAAAGTACTTTTTCATTTTTACGGATCAATTTGGGAAGCACTTGGGGGTTAAAAGTGCTCACTATGCAGCTAGATAAGTTCCTTGGGGGGTCTAGTTTCCAAAATGGGGTCACTTGTGGGGGTGCACCAATGTTTAGGCACACAGGGGCTCTCCAAATGCGACATGGTGTCCGCTAACAATTGGAGCTAAATTTCCATTCAAAAAGTCAAATGGCGCTCCTTCCCTTCTGAGCCCTGCCGTGCGCCCAAACAGTGGTTTATGACCACATATGAGGTATCGGTGTACTCAGGAGAAATTGCCCAACAAATTTTATGATCCATTTTATCCTGTTACCCATGTGAAAATGAATAAATTGATGCTAAAAGAAATTTTTTGTTGGAAAAATTATAATGTCCGTTTTTTCCTTCCACATAGCTTTACTTCCTGTGAAGCACCTGAAGAGTTAATAATCTTTTTGAACGCAGTTTTGAGTAGCTTGAGGGGTGCAGTTTTTAGAATGGTGTAACTTTTGGGTATTTTCTGCCATATAGACCCCTCAAAGTGACTTCAAATGTGAGGTGGTCCCTAAAAAAAAATGGTTTTGTAAATTTTGTTGTAAAAATGAGAAATCGCTGGTCAACTTTTAACCCTTATAACTTCCCAACAAAAAAAAAAATTTGTATCCAAAATTGTTCTGATGTAAAGTAGACATGTGGGAAATGTTATTTATTAACTATTTTGTGTCACATAACTCTCTGGTTTAACAGAATAAAAGTAAAAAATTTGAAAATTGCAAAATTTTCGCCAAATTTCCATTTTTTTCACAAATACAAAATTTATCGACTTAAATTTAGCACTATCATGAAGCCCAATATGTCACAAAAAAACAGTCTCAGAATTGCTAAGATCCATTGAAGCATTCCTGGGTTATTACCTCATAAAGGGACACTGGTCAGAATTGCAAAAAATGGCCAGGTCATTTAGGTCAAAATAGGCTGGGTCATGAAGGGGTTAAATAAGCCTTTAAATCGGTGCATAGACGTCTCAATGGTGGCAAGTCTGTGACTGCAGTGAAGTGACTACACCTCTGCACAAGAATGCAATTGCCTTCATATACCAGAATTAATCAAATGAAACCCTCAAAATGTGCATGGAATATTTCTCCATCGCCTCATTGGGGGACACAGACCATGGGTGTTATGCTGCTGCCACTAGGAGGACACTAAGCAAATACATCAAAGTTAACTCCTCCTGCAGTATACACCCTCTGCTGGCTCCATCCTGAACCAGTTCTTGCTTAGTGTCTTTAGGAGGCACTAGGATCTGGATTCAGACCCCATCATTGTTATTTTATCTTTTATTTTTTTACCTTTTTACACGTATTGGACGGGCGACGGGGCCTTTCAAGGTCCCGATCTCCCAAAATCTTCAACGGGTGTGAACTTGGAGTGTCGCCTCCCCGTACCCCCTCCTGCAACCAGTGTCTGCCTGGGCTCTCCTCAGGGGTGACGGATCCTTTAATGGGTCCGCCCTCCCACCACCAACGGATGGGGACATGGGGTGTCGCCCCCACGTACCCCCTTCCAGAGCCAGGCCTTCAGTCCACTACTGTTCCTGGACAGCCTACCCTGCTTCCCACTGAGGCTAATTCAGCAGCTTCCTTGTGTCATTTGTGACCCCACTGCACCACCACTGTCTGAAAGCGGCTGGTGCCAGGAGGCAAACGAGCCCTCTCCACCTCCCTATCAAAGGGATGGTGGATTGAGGATGTAAGGAGCGAACCAGATCCTTCTCTTGTGGCCATGCAGCACTCCCGACTCTGCTACTTCAGAGGAGAGCACTGCCTGAGTGAGTACAGCAGCGGGGGGGAGGTCTCCCTCCCTCCCCGGGGTTCTGTGTTGGCTGGTGGTCGTTCCCGGCCCCCCGGGGAGTTAGACGCTCAATCCCTGCTCGGAATCCGTGGTTGCCAGGACATGGCACACAGTCGCTGGCCACGCCCGTCACTCCGCCAGCTGCAGCGGTCATCGTCGCGTCCGTCACCGCCGACCACCAGCGCGGCCGCGGCCTCTAATTTAGTCCCCGGCTTCTGAGGGCTGAAGACCGGGATTGGCCAAGCTCCGCCCACCCAGCGGCTCCACCCACTGCCTATGACGCCTCTCGCTTTGAGCGAGCATCGCTCGGGCCGATTCCTGCCTTTGGTCCTGTCTTCGCCCCCTTCGGCTGGCACTTCTCGTTTCTAACAAGAAGCGTGGTCTTGTTCTCGGGCTCCCCCCCTTACGCACCTGTCTCATACAGGCAGGGGGAGGCAATCAGCCCTCACATATGCAGTGTGACTGTGGGAAGACACAGGCGCATTTCAACCAGCAGTCTATTTCTCTGGGCACGGACTTGGATCCGGGAAGCTGGTGCACAGCACTTCACCTCTTCCCTGTAGCAGCCTCTTGCAGCATCAAATCAGATACAACATATGACATGGTGTATGTCTCACACAAAGCTCTCCATAAGGAGAGGGTCAGTGGCCAAAAACAGTATGCAGCGATCAAATCATACCGCATAGGCATTTGGACAGCGTGCGACGCCTCATGTGTACAGGAGCCCCCTGTTAATGCAGATTCATGTGGGCCTAGTCCGCCTTGATGGCTACGCCGCTGGCAAAGTGCATGGCTTCTCTGGCCAAGACTATGGATCCTTTCGCCTCACGAGAGTCTCCCTTGAGCAGGGGCTGGACAGCGGCAGTAGTTCTTCCAAAAAAAAAAAAAAAAAGCTCCTTAATTCGTCTTCAATACTCTCTCGTGCACCTGCGTCCTCAGATGCTGTTTTACGTTTCCCCCTCACCAGGGGTGTGCAGCGAACTCGACTCACAATACTGGTCTGATGTGGCTGTAGACCAGGACTCGCTAGATTGTCTCATTGATGCGCTTACTAAGTTATGAAAGTACACGACGCACCCGGTCCTAGCCCGGATCACACCGAACGTACTCGCAAGGTTTTTGGCAAACCTCTGATTTTACGGACATTGTCCATCTTAAAGCCCACTCTCCGCCAAATAAACCTTTGCCGCCTCCTGATGGCCAGACCTATGGTAGGCCATTAAGTAGCTCTAGCTAAGATCATTGGAGACATTATCCTGTCTCCTGATGCAGTCAGTCTCGCATTACCAGATTGCCCTGGCCAGGATTTTTGTTGCCACGTCTCCCTAGTTGCGGCTAACTCTGCCGCTCTTGCAGTTACCATCAGGAGAGCCATATGTCTCCACCAGTGGGAAGCAGTATCTGCTCTCAAGAAATTTCTAATTTCCCTGTCTTATCAGAGCTGGCGCTGGTTTGGGAATATATTTGACCAAATTCCTTTGTTAGCTAAGGCCCAGTCGGTCTTTTTCGGAATCCACGCCAGGTTCACTTCTGGTCTTTTTTTGCATTTCCTCCAGCTGGTCATCCGCAACTGCTTCCTCTAGCTCGGCCCATCCCCCGTGCAGGCATAGGAATTCACAAACTTCTTTCACGCCGTTCCTTCTCGGAGACACAGGCTTTTCCGGTCCGGATTCAAGGGTACCTCTCCTCGCATATCCAATAGACGGGAACATGGGGTGTCGCCCCCAAGTACCCCCTTCTAGAGCCGGGTTCTTCAGCCGGACATGCCAGCCTGCCTCTCCAATCCTGTCATGAAAGTTTACCTCTTGTAACATGTAGAGGCTCCATGCGGCGTCCGTGCGGCCCCACTGCACCACCACTGCGTAAGGTAGACGGTGGCTGGAGGCGAACGAGATCTCTCCACCTCCCTATCTAAAAGGGAAGGTGGATTGACAAGGTTCTGTACGGTCATAATCCCAATCTGGGCCTACCCCTCTGACCACCGGGGCTCTGTGTCACACAAGGCGGCCGACTGCTCTTCCTCCCTCAGGTCTGGCTGGTGGTCATTAAAGACCAATGGTCAGAGACCGGGTACCCTCCGGATACAAGATAGGAGTTGTATCTCCACCTCCATCACGCTTCTTCCAGTCGCGTCTTCCAAAGACCGAGGCGCATGCAGTCCCATTTTATCAAGCCATATACGCTGTCCGCAACAATGAAGTCTTCATACCGCCTTTTCACACGGAAAGGTTCAGAGGTTTTACTCAATCCTAGTCGTAGTCCCAAAGATGGACGGAACCATGCGCCCGATCCTAGATCTAAACCTGTTAAGCAAGTTTGTCAAAGTGCGTCATTTCAGAATTGATTCCTCTGTTCTGTTTTCACATCGTTGGAGACAGGGGAACCACCGCGTCTTTCGACATCAAAGACCCATATCGTCTCACTCCAAGCTTCTCAGGTCTACTGGAGTCTGGCTTTTTCAGTTCACGGCCTTGCCCTTCAGCATCACCGCTGTCCCAGAGTGTTCTCCAGGATCATGGCTGTTGCCATGTCAATTCTGTACCCTCGGGGCGTGGGACTCTGCCCTTCCTAGACCCCCCTCATCAAGGGATTTCCCCCAGGCCTCCCCCAGCGTGCTCGGAGATTCAGTTTCTGTCGACGCATTTGCATGATTTGCAGCTGCTGGACAGCCTGAATACATGTGGGGATTCCTTAACAAACAGGCATTCCTCACATGTATTCAGGCTGTCCAGCAGCTGCAAATCAGGGAGCTGAGGCGACGAAAACTAAATCTCTGAGCATGCCAAAATACTCGGAGGACACCCGAGCATGCTCAGGAAAGCCCGAGCAATGAGTATACTCGCTCATCACTCATTAATAAACTTAAAACATTAGGTTTGACTTCAACAAAAAAATAATCATTTGTCCATTTATCTTGAAAACCTCGACACTCTGCATCAATTTTTCTTTTCTTTACACTGGCCATTTTGTCTCACCACTACCTGAACCTATTTGAAAAATAAAAAGCATGACTGAGCAAAATAATTTCAAGCGAACCTATCACCTGTAAAAACACTATTAACCTGCAGATATAGGTTAATAGCGTTTGAATCTTGCTTGGCGCCCGAAGATTGAACCCAGCTGAACTTTATTTTCCCAGCAGCATTATGGTTTCCGTCATGGAGGTAGTAAGATAGTTGAAAAAAGGTCCCCAAGAGGCAGCACAGGTCCCCAATAGGCAGCACAGGTCCCCAAAATGCAGGCATTACAGGTCTCCATTAGGCAGCACATATTGACCTGGTGTTGGAGTGGTCCAGTGAGTACACCGTGATGGAAGTAAGTCCTGCTGACCAGGCCTCCTGGATGGCCCGCAGGCACCGCACTGCACACACAGCAGCACACGGTCACCACCGCAACGGTGACCGGGGTGATGAAGAAGGCAGGCGGTAGACAGTCCAGCGCAGCTCACACTGGGTAGCGGCGCGCTGTGACTCCTCCAGATACCCATGATTAGCTGGTATCAGTGTGCGGGGGCCGCTCGGATCCGGCAGGGTGTGTTCAGTCCCCGTCAGTGCGTGCACGTATCAGTGTGCGGTATCCGGCGGGCGGGGCTAGGAAGCAGAGCTCGGGTGCTCCTCTGGCTCCTGCAACAAGGTACCGAATCGTGGCTCTGGAGTGGCTGCGGGCCGGATCAGATGATATGGCGGGCCGTATACGGCCCGCGGGCCGGACGTTCCCCACCCCTGCTTTAGGGGATGATCTTGGCCCCCTGAGGGTGGATAACTCTCACTCCAGGATAGATCTCGACGCCTTTGCAGGGAGCCTGGAAGTTTTCCCCTTTTCCCTCCACTCTCTGCGGTTCGGTGCGCAGGTCCTGTAAAATTGGTGCCGTCGATCGAGCCATTACCAGTTCCCAACTCCATCGCTGTCCTCTACAGGATGCATTGCCGTCGGCTTAAGTCATAATTCCAGCCCCCCTGGTCCTCTTCTTTGACTGTCCTCCTGGGCAGGGCGGTCTCTCAGGTGGCGGATGTCAGTCACCTCTTGGTCAACTTGCAAGTCACTCCATTCAGTCATCTCGGTAGTTTTTTTTTTTTTCCCGTGAGTAGAGAACCGGGAGGTAGCTTTCTTCTCAGCCGTCGCAGTATGGCCTCGGCAAGTAGTTCCTTCATCCGAAAGGTGGTTTTTCGGCACATTTGTTAACACTGGGTACTCCAGATATGGACCTTATAGCCTCCAGGCTAAACGCCAAACTTCCGGCTTTCGTTGCTCGGTCCCGAGACCCATCAGTCATCTGAGCAGATACTCCGGTGCTTCAGTGGCTCCAGTTTCGCATCTCTTTCATTCTTTGGGCCGCTTCAGCTCATCCCAAGGATCATCCAAAAGATCAGGGCGGAAGGTATTCTGGTGTTTCTCATCCCACCAGACTGGCCACGCCAAGCGTCTGTGCGGAACTGGCGCAACTAGTTGCCGACATTCCTGATGGTTACCGGTCTGTCCTGACCTCTTCTCTCAGGGGACCTTTTTACCACCAGCACTCGAGAGTGCTGAGGTTAACGGCCTGGCCATTGAATCTCGGATTCTAGCCCAGTTTATTTTCTCGCTACAAGTAGCGTCCACCGTGATAAACCCTCGGTAACCTTCCTCCATGCGTGTTTACCACTTATGTTGGCCATTTGTGTTTTTCATTTGGTCCTTTTTGGAGTTTTCTACAAGCAGGATTAGATTCGACTCTGGCACTGTCTTTTCTCACATACCAAGTTTTTAGCCCTATCCGGCCTGTTCTGGCGAAGACTAGCTTCCAAATCTCAGCTTAAGATCTTCATATAGGGAGTGTCACTCCTTGTTTCATCCCTATAGAATGCCTTGGGAGCCTTCGGATCTTGATCTGGTCTCAGGTGCCTTACAAAAGGCCCCCTTTGAACTCCTCCAGGCCGCATCACTCACTCTTCCTTTTTAGATAGGTTCCCTTTTTTTTTGCGGCTGTAGCAGCCATCACACGGATCTCGAAATTGGCGGCCTTCTCTCGCAAACCCCCTTCCTGCTCTTTCAACAGGGCTAGGCGATGTTAAGGTCATCTGACCTTCTTGCCTAAGGTCGTTTCTTCCTTTCATCTGAATGAGAACATAGTTTTTTTTTCCCTCATTCTCCTCAGCTCCAGTTCATCGTACTGAAAAGGCTCCCCTCACTTTGGATACGGTGAGAGCACTCGGGCAATACATTGCCGGTATAGCGCCTTTCCGCAAATCGAATTCCCTCTTTGTTTCCAGAGCGACACAGAAAAGGCCTACCAGATTTTAAAGCGACAATAGACTGATATATCTGCTCTCCAATTCAAGAAGCCTTCTGTGTCGGAGGTCACCTATCCCTGTGAGACTCAAGGCAAACTCCACTCGGTCAGTGGGGGCGTCCTGAGCCATTCGGCTCCGTGCGTGGGTACAAGTTTGCAAAGCTGCAACTTGGTCCAGTTTTTTTTCACGTTAGTTAAACGTTACAACATTCATTCTTAAGCCTCTTCAGATGCTGCCCTTGGCAGACAAACTTCTGCAATCAACAGTAGCGCGTCTGTAGCCCACATTAATCGTTTGATACATAGGGTTTCAGCTGTCGCGCTGTTTCCCACACATGGACTGCTTTGGGACTTCCATTGGTCTGTGTCCCCCAATGAGGCGATGGAGAAATAGGGATTTTTGTGTACTCGCCGTAAAATCCTTTTCTCCAAGACGCTCATTGGGGGACACAACACCCATCTTTTTATTCTAATGACTTCTGCTTGTCTTTCATTTTATGTGTTGATCTCTAATATTATGTGAATGATCGTATTTTGATATAAGTTTCTCCTACTGCTTTGGCACCGAACTGGTTCAGGATGGAGCCAGCAGAGGGTGTATACTGCAGGAGGAGGAATTAACTTCTTTGATATATTTGCTTAGTGTCCTCCTAGTGGCAGCAGCATAACACCCATGGTCTGTGTCCCCCAATGAGCTTCTCGGAGAAAAGGATTTTACGGTGAGTACACAAAAATCCCTATTTTAAGACCTATTTCTCCTTCGCCTCATTGGGAGACACAGACCATGTTTCCCAATGAGCGTCTCGGAGAAAAGGATTTTACGGTGAGTATACAAAAATCCCTGTTTAATTTGGTGTTTGGAGATAAAATGCAATCTATACACAGTGGCTGTTCGAATAAAGCAGACCATGGTACCTATAAACAATCTCTATGTAGACAATACTGCAATAAATATATCCCCCTGATGTGCTGTCATCCTAGAGAACAATATGTCAGAAGGACACATTTGATACACTTGTGACTGTTAAGGCAAATAAACTACAAAATGTATGCATTACCTGTAAAAATCACGGGTGACAAGTAAATGCTGGCTGCACGCTGCCTCTCCTAAACCTCAACACACGTTTCGCAGGTGCTTTTTCCTGGGGGACCATGAGTTTTACTTTCAGATTTCCCGCGTACAGTGCAATTTCATTGGGAAAATCCACATACAAAATGGTGTACCTGAGAAAAATTGCAATATTTTGCATTTGAAATGTGTGCCTGCAGGTCAACTTATGCTGCATTAAAGAAAAATCACAGTGGGCGTGAGATTGCAATAAATACCATACACTTTGCTGCAACTGTAAGATGCTGCATTTTTATTTCCTTGCACAGCAATAATATGCAGCCTCAAAACTCATGATGAGAACTTAACGTGATGCTATGGGTGATCAGTGTATACCTTTAAAATAGACTTTTTACTTTTTATTCGGTTGAAAACAAGTTTTGTATATGAAGCTGTTGCTAGCAATGTTGTATTTGTGCTTGCATACATGTGTAGGACTGCAAGTATTCCTACTAAATAGAATCCGCTGACGGTTGTGAGAGAAAATATAGTAAACGCTTTCTTGTTGGTAAAACTTTTGCTTCTCAACAGGTTTGCCAAGTTGCTTGCCTAAATGGCAAGGGCCTTTACCAGCATTACAAAGATGAAGAGCATAAAAAGGTAATGCGTGTGGAATTAACAATGGGAAACCTGCAACTTTTCCTTTTTACATTTACTTTTGTCCTGTAGTTTTTGTTTTATGGGATATACTCCTCAACAAGCATCACAAATCAAACATGATGAAATGAAGAGGTACTTTTTAACACTGCTTACTATATTTTGAGCTCTAACACCCACATTTTATATGTACACTCTCGTATATCTCTTTACTTTCCATATTAAAGGGAACCTGTCAGGTCCCCCATGCCCTCCAACCTTACAGAATTATGCATTACTAAATCCCCTGCCTAACCAGCCCTTTAGAATATTAGTCTCTTAATGTACTTTTGTAAGCCGTGTTTTTCTTATTCTGATTTGGCCTTTGATTAGACAATAGGGTGTTTGTTTCCCCAGACTAGTCGATCCTCTTTGCATGTTATAATTCCCCTGTGGGTGTGATGATATAATTTGCAAGAGCTCTCTGCAAATCTTGCGCATGAGCACTGCTCCGTTTGGCAGTCATTGCGCCTTTGAAGCTGGGTTTACAATTCCTGGCTTCAGAGGTGCATTGCGCATACACTAAAGTGCAGAAGATGGAGGTGAGCTGTCTTCACTTCTGAACATGCCACTTTGAAAGTGGAAAGTCTATACATGGCTTCAGAGGCGCAATGAAGTGACCAAAGAAAGCCACACGTATGTAGTTATGTTTACACGGACAATGGAGAAGATGGAGAAATTAAGTTTTCAGTCTCCTCTGCACCTGGGCTACACTTTAATGTGAAAGAATTTCATCACAGTAAACTGACAGCTCAAGCTCTGCTAGATTTTGAATCATGTGTCAAGTACTTAATTGAGGCGATTCCCTTGAGCAAGAGAATAATCGGTTGTGTTGCCCCCGAAACTTACTTTAGTTCATGACCTTTGGCGTATAGGTACGTCATAGGTCATGTCCCCGCACTCCTTGCAGGCTCCAGTGATGAGCCTGCATGTTTTCCAGCACATGTCAGCTGATTTCACTAGCTGACCTGTGCCTCTTAACAGCTGCGTGATCCACCCGCAGCTGTTAAAATGTTAAATGCCTCTGTGGCCGGCGCTCATAGCAGATGGTCATTTTAGCTACACATGGCCTGGCTGCATCACTGCTATGTGTAGCACAGGCAATCGGATAATCGCAGCTTCCCATGGAGGCTATTAATGCAAGTAACAAAAAATTTTTAGAAAAAAATTTCAAATCACACCCCCCATTCGCCCCATTCAAAATAAAACCATAAAACAGTGCACATATTTGGTACCACCACATCCAAAATGCCCGATCTATCAGAATATGAAAAGAATCAGATCGGTAAATAGCATAACAAGTGAAAGTTTTCTGGTCGCCGCAACATTGCCATAAAATGCAATAGCAGGTGGTCAAAACATCGTATCTAGAAAATGGTATCAATAAAAATGTCACTTTAGCACGCAAAACATAAGTCCTCATCCAGCCCCAGATCCAAAAAAATGGAGATTCTAGCATTTAGTGAACATGGTAAAAAAACAACAAAAAACTATTGTGGAATTGCACTTTTTTTTCTATTTGACCACACTTTAAAGCGGGAATAAAAATTCAAAGTGCACGATATTGTGAAACCAATGGTATAGTTTAAAAGTACATCCCTTCCCTCCAAAAAAAAAACAATCCCTCACTTAGCCATATTGACCGAAAAAATAGTTATGGCTCTGGGAAGAAGGGGAGCAAAAAAACGGGAAAAGGGTTAAAGTATCCACCCCCTTCCTCTGAAATGCTGCACCTGATCATACATCCAGTGCCTGATACATGCTGCCTGTGGATTGGGCAGCGCATGTCCATTGTTAGGTTCCCTTTAATGCACCGATTGTACACATAGCTGCTGGTACTATCACAATTCATTTATGATTGCATATATTGTTCTCTTTTATTTCCGGTATGCACTGACCTTTTCAAGACGGAAGATGCTTACTATGGTAAGTAAAAACTACTTATTTAAAGATCTAAAAAATAAATGATCAATATACATTTTTGTACAGGGTTTTGCAGTACTCAGGGGTGTGAAGCATTGCCTCTGAAATGAAATAATGAGCTTTGTAAGCAAGTCTAGCCTCTTCCCGACATGCGCGGTACATATAAGAGCAGTATATCTATGGCGGCACGATCGTGTTGTCTCACACTGAGTGCCGTGGCGATCGCTTATGGGTGTCCGCTGTATGTGACAGCTAACACCCTGCAGCAATGCCCACGATCGGTCCTAGATTGCGGACATTTAACTCCTCTGATGCCGCTGTCAGTAGTGATAGCGGCATAGAGAAGCATCACGCAAGGAGGGAGCTCCCTGAACGCTTCCCTCAGAAAAACGCGATGCGTTACCTGTCAGATCGTGATCTGATATTCTGCAGTGCAGAGTATCAGGTTATTGATCTGATGTAATATAGTAATGTCCTGTACTGGGACAATGAAATAAAAGTTATATATAATACACTGGCGCTCGCCAATAAACGATACCCTCAGCAGCTGGTATCTGGACAGACTGTGCCAATTCTGTCATTGAGCAAAAAACTAAAGTATTCAATAAAATATGCCACATCTAAGGGTATAGGGTTAAAATCAGGATGTGAATGCTTACTGTGTGGGTATGCCCCCTCAGAAAGTTAATGGAGGTCCAATCAGAGTCCTAATCGGAACACCTTTCTTTGTATAAGTCTATGTCTCGATAGAGGTAGTGTGTCAATGTGTGAATGCATATCCTGGTTAACAAAGGGAGTTGCCATATAAACGGTCCCTCTATGAAACCTTGCCACTCGTTGAGAAAACTAAATTGTGCCAGTTTGAAAAAAGTCACACACTGTGCGCAAGATCCGATGCCCAAAGATATGTGTACAGTAAAAAAGTATATTTAAACCTGTGCGGCTTATCGCTTACCCTGCTTCAAGTAGACCATTTCTGTGAACAATAGTCCCGTCCGCACATGTGGATGGAAATGAGCTGGCGGGGTATGTTCCTGCAGCCAGCAGCATTACAGGAGTATGGGGAAGCTGTGCAGAGCCAGGGGCGCCCCGGCCGGTGGTGTCCCTGGATACCAGCAGAAGGGAAAAAATGGCCGACACAGCCTGATGGCTGCGGAGCGGCGCTGGAAACAAAAAGCTAACCAAAGCGTTTCAAAGGACTACGTCCATGATCGGGGTTACCCTGATGTAGGACATAGTCCTTCATCAGGGCTATCCTGATGTAGGACATAGTCCTTCATCAGGGCTATCCTGATGAAGGACATAGTCCTTCGAAACGTTTTGGTTAGCTTTTTCCAAGTGTTGGCACTGGGGCTCGTATGACATTCACGCGAGACCTACAGCCAGACAGTGGCCGCTTCACTCTCCCCTCTTTCAGACAACTGGAGGTAATGCTTTATCAGGAGAGGAGAGCAAAGTGGCCGCTGATTGGCTGCAGGTCATATTAATTTTACAAGAAAAAAAGGGGGGGGAAGCCAGCGCAGCACATGATCAGCATGAAATAATTTAAGTGCATCTGCACATAATTCTAACTGTTTTTTAAAATTGAGACATTTAGCAAACAATTGATCAATTCTTTGAGCTACCCCGCCACGACAAGGCATTCTCATATTGGGCAGTACCTACTCTAAGTTTATCATTTTCACTGTGCCATTGCGGCCTCCTGAATAATTAAAAGCATAACTGCAAAAAACTATAAAGCAAGACTGCAAAAACTGCAAAAGTACCTGAAGCATAACTGAATCACCCCCGGGTGCCAGTCAGACAGATGCAGGTAAAAGGCCGACCAGGTCCAAGGATGGACATGTCAGATCTGACCTCCACATCCGCCAAACCAGCAACCACAGATAAAGAGTGAAACAGGCACAGGCACAGGTGCACAATTACATATAGCCTGGGGCAGGGCAGGGCTGCTGTATGTGTGTACAGCAGCCTAAGTCAATTATAAGAAAGAAAAAAAAAAACAGATAAAATAGCATGCATAACCCGGCGCGCACGGCAACCAGTGGTGGTTAGCCACTTACCAATACAAGAAAAAAAGGGGGGGGGAAGCCAGCGCAGCACATGATCAGCATGAAATAATTTAAGTGCATCTGCACATAATTCTAACTGTTTTTTAAAATTGAGACATTTAGCAAACAATTGATCAATTCTTTGAGCTACCCCGCCACGACAAGGCATTCTCATATGGGGCAGTACCTACTCTAAGTTTATCATTTTCACTGTGCCATTGCGGCCTCCTGAATAATTAAAAGCATAACTGCAAAAAACTATAAAGCAAGACTGCAAAAACTGCAAAAGTACCTGAAGCATAACTGAATCACCCCCGGGTGCCAGTCAGACAGATGCAGGTAAAAGGCCGACCAGGTCCAAGGATGGACATGTCAGATCTGACCTCCACATCCGCCAAACCAGCAACCACAGATAAAGAGTGAAACAGGCACAGGCACAGGTGCACAATTACATATAGCCTGGGGCAGGGCAGGGCTGCTGTATGTGTGTACAGCAGCCTAAGTCAATTATAAGAAAGAAAAAAAAAACAGATAAAATAGCATGCATAACCCGGCGCGCACGGCAACCAGTGGTGGTTAGCCACTTACCAATACAAGAAAAAAAGGGGGGGGAAGCCAGCGCAGCACATGATCAGCATGAAATAATTTAAGTGCATCTGCACATAATTCTAACTGTTTTTTAAAATTGAGACATTTAGCAAACAATTGATCAATTCTTTGAGCTACCCCGCCACGACAAGGCATTCTCATATGGGGCAGTACCTACTCTAAGTTTATCATTTTCACTGTGCCATTGCGGCCTCCTGAATAATTAAAAGCATAACTGCAAAAAACTATAAAGCAAGACTGCAAAAACTGCAAAAGTACCTGAAGCATAACTGAATCACCCCCGGGTGCCAGTCAGACAGATGCAGGTAAAAGGCCGACCAGGTCCAAGGATGGACATGTCAGATCTGACCTCCACATCCGCCAAACCAGCAACCACAGATAAAGAGTGAAACAGGCACAGGTGCACAATTACATATAGCCTGGGAGGCCGCAATGGCACAGTGAAAATGATAAACTTAGAGTAGGTACTGCCCCATATGAGAATGCCTTGTCGTGGCGGGGTAGCTCAAAGAATCGATCAATTGTTTGCTAAATGTCTCAATTTTAAAAAACAGTTAGAATTATGTGCAGATGCACTTAAATTATTTCATGCTGATCATGTGCTGCGCTGGCTCCCCCCCCCCCTTTTTTTCATATTAATTTTACACAAGAACCAGAAGAGCCAGTGCAGACACCATTGGAATGCGCCTGCACCAGAGGTGAGTATAGCTGTTATTTCATAGGAAAAGGAGGATGGGATGTAATGATTTAGAAGGGGATGTCCGAGTAGTGAACAACCCCTTTAATATATCCTTCGCTTGTGGGTTTTTTTTTTTTGCGATTGCATAAAAACTACTGTCTTTTTATTTCATAATATACTTTAGTACAGTATGTTCTAAACAATTTGTGATGCCTTTATTAAACTGTAATGTTAACTACGGTGTTTTAGGCCAGAAGTATGGAAAATATTCTTACAGCAGCTTGCAAGATTATATTTCATGCCTGTCACGAAGAGAACCACTCATTGGTAAGTTAACTTTATTTCATTATTTAAAAAAAAATGCATCTAAATATTTGAACCATTTTTGCACTGTTTGACTTCATGTTGAGCTTTGAGGAGCGCTAAGATTCATCCAGATACATTGTGATAAATGAGATGTGGTAACTCGCAAAGATGTCTGCTTTGGACAGTCTGCTTATTTTTTTTTTATTTAAACTTTCCTAATTAGACAGTGTCTTATTGCTGGTATCCTTAGTCTGCAGCTTTGTACTTCAGTTGAAAATCATAGATTAAGGACTTGCCTTAACTTCAGCTTACCTAATATGGAATTCTGAAAATAGCTTTTCTAAACTAAACCACCACTGTTAAGGTAATCATAGACACTACTCACATTGCAGATGGATGAGCACATTAGACACATGATCAGACTATTATTCTCATCTTATTCACCCATAAATACAAAGTATTCCATGCCGATGCTTGTATGAAGAAAGTCCCTTAGGAAAGACTATAATACCTATATGTAAATACAGTGGGTAAGGAAAGTATTCAGCCCCGTTAAAATTTTCACTCTTTCATTGCAGTCATTTGGTAAATTCAAAAAAAGTTCTTTTTTTCTCATTAATGTACACACTGCACCCTATTTTGACTGAAAAAAAAAATAGAAATGTAGACATTTTTGCAAATTCATTAAAAAAGAAAACTGAAATATCAGATCATAATTATTCAAACCCCTTGCTCCGTATTGAGTAGAAGCACCCTTTTGAGCTAGTACAGCCATGAGTCTTCTTGTGAATGATGCAACAAGTTTTTCACACCTGGATTTGGGGATCCTCTGCCATTCTTTCTTGTATCCTCTCCAGTTCCGTCAGGATGGAAGGTGAATGTTGGTGGACAGCCATTTTCAGGTCTCTCCAGAGATGCTCAATTGGGTTTAGGTCAGGGCTCTGGCTGGGCCAGTCAAGAATGGTCACAATAATAGTTGTTCTGAAACCACTCCTTTGTTATTTTAGCTGGGTGCTTGGGGTCCTTGTCTTGTTGGAAGATGAACCTTTGGCTAAGTCTGAGGTCCAGAGCACTTTCTCATAGTCTGGGAGTCCTTCATGTGTTTTATAGCAAACTTAATGCGGTACTTCATATGTCTTGCACTGAGAGGCTTCCGTCAGGCCACTCTGCCATAAAGGCCTGACTGGTGGAGGAATGTAGTGATAGTTAACTATGGAACTTTCTTCTGTCTCCCTACTGCATCTGTGGATCTCCGCCACAGTGATCTTGGGGTTCTTCTTTACCTCTCTCACCAAGGCTCTTCTCCTACGATTGCTCCGTTTGGCTGGCTGACCAGGTCTAGGAAGACTTCTGTTGGTCCTAAACTTCTTCCATACTTCAGGATTATGGAGGCCACTGTGCTCTTAGGAACCTTGAGTACTGCAGAAATTCTTTTGTAACCTTGGCCAGATGTGTTCCTTGCCACAATTCTGTCTCTGAGCTCCTTGGCCAGTTCCTTTGACATCATGATTCTCATTTGGTCTGACATGCACTGTGAGCTTTGAGGTCTTGGGCTACTTTCACACTTGGGTTTTTTTTGCGCTGCGTTTCGAGCGCACATGAAGCGCATTAAAAAACCGTGTGCAAACGCTTGTAAACGCTGCGATATTTAGTCGCATCAGCATGCGCATTACGACAAAAAACGCAGCGTTTGTCTGCGATTTCATGCGTTTTTGCATGCGTTTGCGTTTTTTGGCGCATGGGTTGTCTGTCACATTTCTATCATCTGGCTCTATCATCTTCGGCTCTATCATCTTCTGGCTCTATCATCTTCTGGCTCTATCATCTTCTGCTCTATCATCTTCTGGCTCTATCATCTTCTGGCTCTATCATCTTCTGGCTCTATCATCGTTTAAACAAGTGTTTAGACATTATTTACTGAAAAATCGTGTGCGTGCAAAAGCGCTGACGAGCGCAAAGCCATGCGCACGCTAGCGCCCCCATAGACTGCAATGTTGTTTTTTGCGCATAGCGCGCGCACACGTGCGCACGCGTTTTTTAAAGCGGTTGGGCGGAAAAAAAAATGCAACATGTAGCGTCTAGCGCGTATGAGCGCACACCGGGAAAATGCGCAGCGCACGAGAAACGCACATGAACGCGTGCAAGCGCTAGACCCTGTGCCCGCTATGTTAAAGATAGGGGAA